>JAOXNO010000001.1:205449542-205461636 GCA_028565335.1 Limnodromus scolopaceus | reverse complement strand
GCTGATGTTACACCTTATGTCCTTATCGAGATCATCAATAAAGACGTTAAACAGAAATGGTCCCAACACTGAGCCTTCTTCACGCTTCATTGAAGAAGAGGGGTTTATGGAGGCCTCTCTGCATATTGATGCCACTGCTCCTCTCCGAGGTGCTCCCCAGAGCTGAGGTTTTTCCCCATGTGCCCTCATCCTCTCCCCTCTCAGCAGGATGCCGTGCAGGAGACATCCCCACCCCACAGATGTATTCCATACAAGCTTCCCAACCCACACCTTAGAGCGGCTCCAAAACCAGAGGCACGTAACACCCAGTTTCTCACACCGTGCCGCCGACTCTCTTCAACACCTTCCAGTTTTATGGGCAAAACCTGCCTCATGCAGAATGGACCGATCGCTGCTGGTTCAAACACGTTGGTCAGAAAGAAACAGCCCTATCCTCCGACTCACAGCACAGCTGGAACAAGAAGAGACCAGACTGCTTCTCCGTCTTATTTTCCCTTTATTATAAACTTGACTTTTGGGTCCCTCCACCTCCATCCTAATATCCTCAATCCCTTTCTACCCACTGGCTTTTTTTTTTTTTTTTTCCCCAGCAGCCTGTCAACATGCTTCTTGAACTTATTTGCAGTCTTATTTATAGCGCGGCTTCAGCCACCTCACTTGTTAACCTCTTCCATATGTTTATTCCCCTTTGTGTGAAACGGGGCTGCACGAGCTCTCCTTTATCCCCGGGGCCTTTTATTTTCAGATGGTGGCCCCAGCTGCCCTGCCCCTCGCATAAGACCTCTTCTTTTTTTTTTTTTTTTTTTTCTCCAGCAAACAAAGGAGCAGCTCAGAGATGGTCCAGGGTGATGAGAGAGACCTGCCAGCTCCGTACCAGCCCTTAGAAAGGCGGATACCCAGCAGAAATCCTGCATATCCTCCACAGCCACGTAGCAGGTTTTGCTCCTAAGAGCATCCCGATGAGATGAAAGTGGACTAGGTTCACCTGTATCTAGAGGGATACAGACTGGGAAGCAGCTCTCGCTTACGATTTATCCTCGGATTTTCCTTCCCTGAGTCCCCAGAACTGTTTGCAAACTCTATTTTTAACTTTTCCCATCCTCTGTTGGCTCATCCCTGTGGCTGCTTTGATCCAACTTGCTAACCCACTTTGAACCCACCGCTTATTTTTGGTGTCCCACAGCTGACCAGTGCCCCCAGCACACTTCCTCCCACCCCAAATCTCAGTGACCGGCTTCCCAAAAGCAGCCAGGTTTGGGCGGTGTGTCCTACAGCTGCAGCAGCAAGTCCCTGAACCTCCAGGTCCATCCAAGGTGAAAGATGAACCAGCCTCCAGGCAGCAGCACCCAAATGACCAGCAGCAATTCTTGCAACAAGCTGGGCCATTATTTTAAGGAGGAAATGTTTCACTATGCAGGTGGTGAGGCACTAGTACAGGTTGCCCAGAGAGGTGGGAGATGCCCCATCCCTAGAAACATTCCAGGCCAGGTTGGACGGGGCTCTGAGCAACCTGATCTAGTCGAAGATGCCCCTGTTCATTGCAGGGGGATTGGACTAGATGGCCTTTAAAGGTCCCTTCCAACTCAAACCTTTCTATGATTTCCCCAGCTCCCCGTTTTGCTTAACTTGTCGACAGGTTGCTAAACACATTTCTTCTTCATGGCTGGGGGGTCGGTGGCTGTGTGGTAGGGTTAGTCTGTGCACAGGGCCCCATGAAAAGGCCACTGTGGAGGCACATCTGCCTTCTCACCTTGCCTGCAAGCCCAGCTGCAGCCAGGCAGAGCTCTGCTCTGCAGAGTGGCCCCCGGTGTGCTATAACTGTGTGAAATAAGGGCTTTCCTGGGGGGCCCTTATTGCAGCCAACAGTGCAAGCCCAAGGTGCTACATCAGAGACACAGCAGGTCTGTGTTCAGCATCGGGGCAGCTTTAGAGGCAAGCAAGCCGATGCAGCGTTGGATCTCTCCTTATTGACGTCTGCTCTTCGTGCTCAGTTCTCTCCTCTCCCCGGCTAGCTATAACTTATCCTGGAAAACCCCAGCCAGAGCCTGCCAGCACCTGCTTTCCTTCTTAGCAGCTTTTTCCAGCCGTCTGGATGGGGCCCTTTGGTTTTCCTTCTCCTGACTCACAAGGAAGATGCTGGTGGAGCTTTTCCTAGCACCTCCTTGGCGTTTGCGT
Source organism: Limnodromus scolopaceus (assembly GCA_028565335.1). Lineage (NCBI taxonomy): Eukaryota > Metazoa > Chordata > Aves > Charadriiformes > Scolopacidae > Limnodromus > Limnodromus scolopaceus. The sequence continues at coordinate 205,459,461 of JAOXNO010000001.1, read as the reverse complement.
TCCTCATGCCCTAAGGCCACCCTGTTGTAAACCCCAGCATCTCACAGCCGGCTTCTCCTCCCCTCACTGCTCCACCAGCTGCTCTCTCCTTTCTTTTTTTGAATCTTGCCAGCTTTTTTTCCCTTCAGTGCACAACTGTGAAACACCCTGCCCTTTTCCAGCCTCATAGCATCCCTTCCCCACCAATTTCAGAGCCCTTCAGAGCAGGCTGTGAGCCTGTTTCTCTTCTCCCAGTTTCCAAAGAGAAAGGTTTTCAATAGTGAACTCCACAATCGTGGTGTTCATTACATAAATTGAACCAACAAACAACTCCCCCCCACCCAAAAAAAAAAACCCCAAACACCAATAAAAGTAATTTTTACCCAGCAAAAAGCATCAAAACAGGCACATGTTCCTTCTGCCTTTTTCTTTCCCCCTTTTTCAGGTCAGCTTTAGACACGAAAAAACCTCAGGCTGACAGTGATATCTCTAAGGCAATTCAAGAGTCTCCCCTGGGAAGCAGCAGGAGTCTCATTATTTTATATTCTCCCAGACAGAATACTAAATTTGGGGAAAAGCCTGCCCCGGCCTTAGCAATAAGAAAGGAAACTTCCCAAATTGCTCTCCAGGGCCCTCGGAATCCTGTTTCATTGCCTTGGCGTGAGCAGTCCCAGGCGTCTTTTTTAATCCCTGCTGATCAACAGGGGCAAGGCTCGGCACGTCTCTGGCCAAAAGACTCCTTCAGTATTATGAGCAAGCCTTAATATGAGCACGGGGAAGGGAAAATGCGCACTCTGCAAATTCAATTCACCTTTTCTTTTGTAAAACATGGTAGTTTTTAATGATTTCTATTTACCAGGAACCTCAGATTAGCTTTTAACAGTAAGCATTTAACAGTAATTTATTTTCTCTTTTTCTTTTTTTTTCCCCCCACTGTGAAACAACAAAAAAACCCACAACCCTGCAGGCTTTAAGTCAGAAAGCAGACAAGATTGCAAGGTCTCATTTTTCTGGAAAACCGCTGTGCCGGCAAGGCTAGAAAGAGATCGTTCAGATACGAAGAGGGGGGAAAAAAAAAAATCAGATCCAAATATATTTGCAGATAAATATTTTACACTCTTTCCAAATACCTGGGTGGGATCAGCCGAGCACCTGAGAGCCCTGCGTTGTGCGAGGCTGCCACCTCCTGGGGTGGGGATCCCCAATGCCAGGGCACCCACCGGAGATTAGCTTGAGTTCGACATTTTAACTCTGGAAATAATCATCTGGGGGGAAAAGTGAATTGATGCCTCCACCTCCAGCTTTTACAGAGACTGGAGAGCTTTTCTAAGAAGTGGGTTTGGAGTTTAAACGTGCAGGTAGGGAGCAGAAAGGGTGGACATTCCCGTCAGCACTTGAAGAAGCAATGTGGGGAACCAGGGTACAGTGCATTTCATCAGGAAAGCTACATGTTTCCCCATGTGTTGCAGCTGCTGCTCTTTTACTGCAATGGTGTTTCCCTCCCAATATGGTTCCTCCAGCCCATTTGCAGTGATTTCTGCTTGGTCCTTTCCACCAGTCTCCTGATGGAACCACAAAGTTGTATATTGAGAGTACGGTAGATTTTGCTGGGTAAGCAATGGTCTATGGGAAGGAGGAGATGAGAGGGGATGCCCCGTCACCTGCCGTGACTACAAAGCTCATGGTGTATTCTATACCTTGGCTCCTTCTACATGGGTCAGAACATCTTTGTGCTGTAGGAGGAGGCTGGCTGCGGCCATTGCTCACAGGGATGGGACCGGTCTCTTGTGACGGTCTCGTCCAATGGGCAAGCATTGCGTCTGGGGATGGTGGTGTTACCCTTGGCAGGGGACAACGTGGATGCTGATCTGTTTTAGAAGCATAAAGGCATCGGTTTAGTGCAGGAGAAGGGCCCCCTGCTCTTCACATGGACAGACATTAAAGGGTGAAGGTCTTCCTTTCATGTTGGGAGTGGAGAATGCTCGAGTTCAAGACCAAAAGAGGAATATTTGGCCAACTAGGCCCCCCCGTCCCATATGTCACAGGCACATCACCTTCCCACACATTGCCTACATTAAATTGGATTACTTTAATTAGAACAAAGCCTTTAGTCCTACAGTGTGCTACAGATGGGGGACAGGCTAGATGAAGGTGCTGAAAGCCTGTGTTAGGAGGTCAAAAGCAACCAGATCCCTTGCTGCAAAGGACAGAAAAGCTCACGGGCCCCAAATGTCCTAATAAAGCGGGGAAATGTCTGACTTGCTCACTTGCAGGCTGTTGGCTGCAGCCAGACTCTCTTGCACAGGCACAACCTGAATGCGTTGGATGCAAGGAGTCAACCTGGAAGCAGTAGCATGAAATGCCCTCCACATCCTGCAAATAAGTTTCTGCCTCCTTCCAAGGAGTTTTACTTACCAGGAGCAGACCCCTGTAATCACTCTGAGACTGCTGGCAGCTCTCTGGGTTTCGGAGAGAAGAATTAAAAACAAATTAGAGGTAATGAGCTCTTAAATTGCTTCTGAATCCACTGTGTGGCTGTGAGTTTTGGTGGGTTTGGATAATCAAATCAAGCAGGGCCCAGGGCATGCAGAAGGGTGATATGAAGTTTAAGAATATTCTCAAGCTTCCCATTGAATATTAGATGTGATGCAACTGCCCTTTCTCATGGAAAACAGTAGTAAGAAACTCACTCAAAAGCCAAAGACAAGAAATGTTGTTTTCCTCCATATGAACCGTGCCAGTGCAGCACTAATTGACTTCTGTTATTAGTTACTTCTTCTATTCTTCTAGAATAGCTACATATAGCTATTCTTCTATTATTAGTCACTCCAGACCTAAACGGTTGCAGAGTGTCTCCAGAAAGAGAGACATGGCCATGGGAACTAAGGGGCTCTTCAGTTCTCTCCATCCTTTTCTGCACAGAAGTCCTAAGCTAGTTGTCAAGGCTTATGAGAATGAATTATAGGACTTGGGACAGATTTTTGGTGCGGGGAAACATGCTACACACTCTTGTATGATGGATGAGGACGCCCAGGAATGGGGCTGTGTATGGCCATTCACATGTACATCAGCTTGGACACCCTGCACCACAACCACTGAAGTTGAGTTCTGAATGTCAAAGGATGAGGTGGTGGGGCATGTCTTGCTTGTTAGCAGGTGGCTAAAGCTTATCTGTATAAATTCATTTACTAATCAAAATCAACAGTTTATGTGTTTTGGAAGGTGAAAACAGCAGAAATCAGTATTTAGAAGCGGGACAGGATGAACCCTAAGCCACTTAGCACAAACTTGTTTGCAATGCACGACTAATCCCCTCCTATCCCGTCTTCATTAACCTCGTGTACACTGTACCTGTGCGACCGATAACACAGCAGTGTTTGGGAAGCAGATTTCAGACAGCCCCCCTTCCCCACCAAGGGAGCCCATCCAAAAATGTTTTAAAGCAGGTTTTGTATCTCACTGGAAGTTTTTTTCCCAAAACTTTTTAGGGAAATAAAGCAAGCCGCCCCCCTGGGAAACGTGGTCTTTGCCTATGTCTCCAGCGGTCACATCTGTACAGCAGCTGGAACATCCTGCTCTTGGCTGAGTCTTGTCCTCTTGCATGATGGTCACCCTTATCAGCTTTCCCAGGTCATTCCTGATGGCAGCTGTGGACGGACCCTTCCGTGAGTGGATTTACCCTTCTGAAAAAGGTCTCACTAACAGAGGAGCCAGGAGAGGGCTGGGAGCAGGGAGCTGGGAGCCTCACATCTTCAGGCTTCCTAGAGAGGTGCCCTAAGCCTGCCAGTGTTTCAGAGGCATTTGAGGATCTGATAAATGCTTATAAATACTTAAAGGGAGGGTGTCAAGAGGATGAGACCAGTCTTTTTTCAGTGGTGCCCAGTGACAGGACAAGAGGAAATGGGCACAAACTTGAACATAGGAAGTTCCATCTAAACATGAGGAGGAACTTCTTCACTTTGACGGTGGCAGAGCACTGGAAGAGGCTGCCCAGAGAGGTGGTGGAGTCTCCTTCTCTGAAGACATTCAAAATCCACCTGGACACGTTCCTGTGCAATCTGCTCTGGGTGGACCTGCTCCGGCAGGGGGAGTTGGACTGTTTGGTCTCCAGAAGTCCCTTCCAACCCCATATCATTCTGTGTTTCTGTGTTAATAACATGCTTTAACTTTTGGTCAGCCCTGAAGTGGTCAGGCAGTTGGACTATATGATCATTGTAGGTCCCTTCCAACTGAAATTTTTCTTTTCTTTTCTATTCTATTCTATTCTATTCTATTCTATTCTATGCTATGCTATGCTATGCTATGCTATGCTATGCTATGCTATGCTACGCTATGCCACCCTGCAGAAGCCAAGTGCGCCTGGAGAATACAGCTCCAAGACCGTGCCCACAAACAGGGAGCCCAAGGCCACCTCAAACCTAAACTTGCCACACACCCATTCAGCTCAGACACGTTTCTGTGCAGGATCAGACCTGTGCCTGAGCCATGGACAGGCAAAGTGGAATGGTGAGCCCATGTTGCTCCTCGCTTTGCTGGTCCCATTCGCCCAGCTGGGGTGGGATCAACCATGCCCCTAAGAGTTTCTCATACGAAAAGGAGGGCTGCAGCATCCCCTTACATTCCTACCAGTCTCCTGTTTTTGTTAACAAAAACAATCGCATTTTTCAGGCTTTTTTTTAATGGAGAATTGGTAACAACCATAAAATCTTGTTTCTTCCTTTGCAAGGGAAACAACTTGGGAAAACCCCACCTGACTCAAGCTCCTCCAACTTTCCTTGTCAAGCATTCAGAACCGATTTAAAATACCTTGTTACAACAAAGAAGAAGCAACATGATTTGGTCATCAGACTACTTGTCTGCAAGAGGGACCTCAAAGCCCTCTTGGGCCAAACGCTGCACCAGACCTTCCTCCAGAGAGGTGCGACTCAATTCCTGCTGCATCCTGCTAGGTTTGGATCACCATCCCAAGGAAAATGCCCACAAGGCTGCCTTAGCAATGCCGGAGCAAAGAAAAAGCAGATTCCCTCCAGGACTTAATCTTCCTACTTCCTTTTTTCCTCTTTTAAAATTAATCTTCCCACTCACTGGAACCAGGGCACCAGGGCTTTATGCTCCCCACAGTCTGGGCAAGGATTTTCTGCATCCAGTCCTCTGGCAGAAGCATGGCACTTTCCCTGCGTGGGCCAGGATTAATATAAAGCAGTTAACTTAACTAGCAACATATGTCTGCATCTTTTTTTCCTACTGCCATTTAATCTCTCTTATCCACTGACCATGCAAGTCTCCCGTAATCACCGCAGAGTAATTATGTGATTATTCCAGCCCTCTAAATTACAGCTGCAGCTTGGACCCTAGCAATTGCAGGTGACACAGCAAGGCTGACTTTCTCAACTGTTAGTTAATTACAATTAGACAGAAGAGAAAAAAAAAACAAAAAAATCCAACCACACAATAATAATAATAAAACAACCTGCCAGAAAATGCAACTTCTGCTGAGAATTTTCACCCCAATCTTTCTCATCACAAGGAAGATTAGAGCGGGAGCCATTAATAAGATGGCAATTTATGTTAATTTATCAGCACCTAAGCCCAAGAGCCTTAATAAAACTAGCTAAAAGGAAATTTATGATAAACAAAGGCAATTATGTTGTTGCTGTTATTACAGTGCCCTTTCAAACCCTGTTGTTCTGGGTATTATTGTCTAACTGGCTTGGGCAAGGAGGAGGAGGAGGAGGATGGGGTGTGCAGCAGCAGGTCTCACAGAAGGTCGAGGACAACATCAGATGAAGTCTGCAGGTCCTCACCAGACCCTCTCCTGCAACACCTGCACACCACAAGATTTAAAAAATAATGGAATCAGTAGAAATGAGGCTTTTACAAGGGAGGGGATAAACTGTAAGAAGACCAATTTGCAGTCCCTCTCCTTGCTTTTATGACCCTTTCCTGAGCCTGGCTTCCCTCCAACATTAGGGTCTTTCCCATGCATTGAGCTGGGGCTGAGATTGCCTCCTGAGGTAGGGAGGGGAACAAAGATCTCAAGACAATAGGAGGTACAGAGGTAGGAGAACAACCCCCAAAAATCATAGGCCCCCCCCCCTTTTTTTTTTTTTCCTTTTTTCAGAGCACTTGGAATTTCTCATGAGAATTCCCAAAGTGTAAGTGGCTTCATAACTGGTGAAAAAATGGTAAATTGTTAGACATCTGCAGGGTTGGTTTTTTTTTACTGTTTCACTGCTTGTGGCTCTAGTGAGAAATTTCCATGAACGTTCTTTCTGAATCCATTAAGTTTCAGCCAACTCTATGGCAGGCTGAAGTGCCTTGTGGTCCCCTTCCCCTGCCAGCTGACATCCTCAGCCTGGGTAAGAGGAGCAGGGCAGAAAGGCCAAGAATGAGAATGAAAGGGGAGGTAAGATATCTTCCCCAAGGAGCACACTGGAATGCTACAGCTGAGCTCCATCAGAAGTGCAGAGGATGCGATTTTAATCCCACAATGATCTAAAATCCACTGAAATCAGCAGAGAAACCCCAGAGGACGCCAGATGACATCTTGGCTCTGATGCAGAACCACAAGCCTGGGTTGAGCTGGGCAGACAACGGCTGTAAATCCTCCACGGATGTAAACCCTCATCACCTGCATGATTTGATCCAGGGTTTCTGTCTGGTCTCTGCTTTCCTCCTTCCCATTCAAGCTCGCCACCCTGTGCCTCAGTATTACCGAACACAGGTCCTCCATCACGCTTAAATTTATCTACCAGGCACATCGGGCTGTCCAGTCGCTCTCGGGTTCTTTAAGGCCTCACGAAGGGACAATGAACTGGAAGCGCAGCCCAATCTGAAACTCTAATTGATGTCATCAGCAAATTCACAGCCACGTTTGGGACTGAAATACTGTAAGAGGCCATTTTAAGAAAGAAATGGTCTTGGGGTCAAATGCTTTATGGTGGTAACAAGCAGAGCCCTGCAGAACAGCAAACCTGTCTCTATGTACAAATATCCATGGGTCGCTCAGATTCTCCCCATGGTGACTCCAAGAGATAATGTTATGGTTTTGCAACGTGACATCACAGGGTGATAAAAATAAAAGGAAAGGGGGAAAAAAATCTGCTGATGAATTGCAAAATAAACTGGCTTTCCAGCAACCCAATAAAGGGAGAAGAATATCCTCCATTTCCAGAAGGAAGATGGAGAACAGCAAAGATGCGCTTTACAACCCATTCTGCTGGTAGAGACTAGGGGTCTGCTGACATTAATTTTACGCATTCCCTTCTCTTCCCTCAAAAGAAAATCGAGCAAACCACTATGATTTAAGAAATGATAGCCCCACAGACTTTCACTGCAGGCAACCTTCATCAAACATTAGCCTCTTGGCTGCACTGCAGAGCAGACAGTTTTCAGTCTGCTTTAGAAGAACCTTATTTTATCCCTTGCTGTTTATGATCAGAATATTTCATCTATTTTCACAAAATAAAAAACTTCTGCCAAACTCGCTATTCAAGTGAAAATAGCAGGAGATTCCCGGCAATGTTTGGGAAATACTCATTAAAGTTCAGAAGGACTTTGCTATTGGCATGATGTTTTAAAAAGAGATTAGAAATGACTTTGCTAAACCACACTTCAAAACAAAATAAGAGAGGAAAAGCTTCAGCTGTTCTTTTAATCCGGCTTTGTTTGCTCTGTACTAATTTGTAAAGTGTTTGTGTCTGAATTCATGTTAAGGACAAGCAGCCACGGCAGCTAATAATTTCATGTATATACCACATTTGGGCTACAGGGTTCAAGGACTTGAGGAAATGGAGAAACATCAAAGTGATCAAACCAGCCAAAGATACCATGGCTCACTGGTGTAAATGGGAATGAAAGGCATGTCTACTGGTTTGCCAAGACTCCTGTGAGCTATTGGCAGTGTCTCCACTGGAGGTTCCAGCCAAAGGAGAGGGCTACGGATTCACAAGATGACCAAGTGGCTGAGAAATGCTTCTGGCCTTACAGCAGGATGAGAATGGAGCACAGGAACAACAAACATCTCTAAGGCTTTACCTACACCGAGGAATTCAAGATTCCCAGGACAGTCCCCAAGCCCTGCTTGTATTTACAGTCTGGGAGGATGCCATGTCCCTCTTACAGCCATGATACACCAGTGTGGGTGTTCATCCAAGCAACCCAGCTTCTGCTTTGCCTCACTCCAAATCTGGGTACCTTGATGGCTTTTCTAGATACCTGGGTTTTAGATGTTTTGTAGTGGAGCTAATCTCACTTCTCCCCTTCTCATCTGCTGAATAACTACATCAGCTGAAACACAGAAAGCCAGGAGTTAGCAAGAACCCAGAATCACCTTGAGATGGATAACCTGATTGTGGTGTCTGCCATAGAGACAACAACACACAAAAGAGAAATATGTGCTGAAGCAGAGCCCAGGCTCTGAGCTCCTTTTCCCCCAGGCAGCTCCCTCAGGACAGGGCTACAGACTGACCCACAGTTTTGCTCAGGCCAGATGACGTGATGCCATCACGTATCATGAGACAACATCAGTGAGAGGCGCTGAGACCACTAACCCTGGGACAATGGACGATGACAGCCATGGATCCAAACGCAAAACCCTCTGGAAGAGGAACCAAATGCCAGTATCTCTCTTTCTGGAGGGGGGGAGGTAGGGATCATCCACTCCTCCAGCTCTGCTCAGTTTGGAGCCAAACACCTCAACCTCAGCTCACACTCACTACCCTTAATACTGGGGAACTTCAGGCCAGGGACAGATTTGGGGTGTTAGGAGAGGTTAATTAGCAAAAAATAACTTTGTGAAGAACATTGCCACCTGCAGAAAGAGAAGCAACCAAGCAGGACAGTAGGAGGATCTCAATTTTGCATCCAGTTGCCTGCAGGGCAGTTACACCCTTCGGTAAACACAGCCTATGGTAATTTAAGAACCTCCAGAAAATGAAGTCTCCACCTAAGTGATTTGTTTAACCAGGCCCAAGTGCTGCCAGCCCTTGTCCTAAGGGCCGGGCCAAGGGTGCTGCTTGGGGCTTCATTATCTTTTCATGCTCAGCTCATGCTGTTCTGTTTAAAAGATTAATGAGACATATATTCTCAATCAAGAAGCTATTTCAGAAGCTCTTACTTCCAATCAGCTGTACAGCTCAGTTAGTAGCATCATCTGCCCTTATTTTGGTTGGGAGTTTTAGCAAAATGATTTATGGATATTTATTTCCCAGCGTAGCATTTGCACGTTGATGGACTGAATATTGATGGTGCTAAAGCCGGATAATCAATGCACATCTAATGGCGCATGAAGTGTGCTAAACGGCTCGGCAGTAACTCGGGGTGGGAAGGTGCATAGAGGAGGACACCTGGGCTCCTTCCTTGAGTGATGTGTGTGCTTTTGGAGCTGAAGATCTGCACACACTTCGCCAAGAGGTGAGTAACAAGGAGGTGAATAACAACTGAGCATCCTACCACCTGCAGCTGTTGATACGAGAAGATCCACAGATGGTGGATCTCAGACAGGCTGAGCTCACCCAGCTGGGCTGAAGAAGACTTTGCCCATTTAACAAGATATTACCCTATTTCAGGAATTCATAATCTGTGTCTTGTGGGTCTGATCTTGTCTGTACCAGTGCTCCCCCACTTCCTTGCATCCTGGTTTGTATTAGAAATAGCATAACCAGCAGAAGTAGGGAGGTGATTGTGCCCCTGTACTCAACACTGGTGAGGCCACACTTCGAGTATTGTGTCCAGTTCTGGGCACCTCAATACAAGAGAGATATCGAGGTGCTGCAGCGAGTGCAGAGGAGGGCAACGAAGCTGGTGAAGGGCTTGGAAAACAAATCATATGAAGAACAGTTGAAGGAGCTGGGACTGTTTAGTTTGAGGAAGAGGAGGCTGAGGGGACACCTCATCACTCTCTACAACTACTTGAAAGGACACTGTAGAGAGGTTGGTG
>JAOXNO010000001.1:205438948-205449442 GCA_028565335.1 Limnodromus scolopaceus | reverse complement strand
TATGGTGTAGGGGAGAACTTTGTAGAGTAGGGTAGATGGTTGGACTAGATGATCCCAAGGGTCTCTTCCAACCTAGATGATTCTATGATTCTATGTTATGTCTGGCTCCAGCACAAATCCTTGGGAGATCTTCTTGTCACTATGCAGCTCAGCATCAAGCCATGGCAGCAAGATGTGCAAGGGGACACCACTGGAGCAGCATATTTCTGCCCTCTGATTGCAGAGGTAAGCTAAAAGAACTGCTAATGCTTCCACTCTAGACATCGAAAGTTGGGTTACATGACTTGCAGCCAGAAGACAGGAAGCCAGAGGCCATGTCCTGCTCTGTCACCAGCCTGGGATGCTCAAAGGGAATGTTTTGCTGGAGCAAAAACCAAGGCGCCAACTAAGGGTCCCAGCAGGAAGGAAGCCTGATGCTGAACTTGCAGTAGAAAAGTCAAGTTATAGTTAAAATATTTACCTGACTCCAGAAGCCTCTCAGCTGCTTTCTGGGCATTTCTGGCCAGTATCACCTTGTTTCTTGTTCTGGAAATAGTCAATATCCTCATAACACAACTCCCCGTTTTTCAGCGGCAAATTAGCTCACATTGCAATTTGTATTACAGCACTTAGAAAAAAAAACACATTCAGCTCCACTTTAACTGTTTTAACAGCACTCAGTAAGTCTCTCAGGAGCTCCCAGAAGCACTGTGTGTTCTGGCTGCTCTTCTAAGAGGCCCATCCATCTCTGTCCCTCTGCTTATTCTTTTACAACTCTGCAACGTTCTCATTTTTTCCTTTGCTTTTAGGGCTGTTTCTGCAGGTTTCATAACGCTATTCCTCTTACTCAGAATAGCTTGTAAGTGCGCTCTGATTCTTCCACAAATCTTCCTCAGGAGTTTGTATCTCCCTAATCCTCTGCAACCACCTGAGCCTCTGCAGTACCAACGTGTGCACCGACTGCAGGGTCTTGAACCCCTGGGTTCTTCTTGCCTGATTTTGGGGTCCACAGGGCAGACATCTGCCTTTGCAGATGTCCTCCACCAGGATCCTGCATGGTTTTGGATGGAGAAGAACTCAAAACCATGAGCAACTGCAAATTGTTTGAAGAATTGTCCACTGAACCACCAGGTTGTTATTTTTTGTAATTATTGCTGGGATTCCACGTCTGGTGAATATCAGACTAACATGAGGGATGAGAGTTTTGGCGTTACATTTTCCACTAAAGCAACCCTATGACAGAGTGAATAAGCCAAAACTAAGAAATAGTCACTGTTTTATCATGCACGTGTGGATCATGGCTTATAGCAAATGCTAATTTATCAGCACATGTTCTTGTCTGCACTGCAGTTTTCAGTAGATTTCACTATTTTCTCTACATCCACTTTGCATCTTTGGGCCTGGATAGTTTATTTTAGATTCTCTTAAGGGACAAGAGGCCTTGGAGAGGGATCTAGATAGTTTGGAGCATGGGGCTATAATTAATGGGATGAAATTTAACAAGTCCAAACGCCAGATTCTGCGCCTACGATGGAGTAACACCGGGCACAAAGATAAATGGGGAGAGGGGCGGTTGGAGAGCAGCCCTGCAGAAAGGGATCTGGGGGTGCTGGGCAGCAGCAGCTCAACATGAGGAAGAAATTCTTTACTTTGAGGGTGGCAGAGCCCTGGAAGAGGCTGCCCAGGGAGGTGGTGGAGTCTCCGTCTTTGGAGACATTCAAAACCCACGTGGATGCGTTCCTGTGCAACCTGCTCTAGGTGGACCTGCTTTGGCAGGGGGGTTGGACTAGATGATCTCCAGAGGTCCCTTCCAACCCCATATCATTCTGTGATTCTGTGAACAGGAGCCAGGAATGAGCCCTGGCAGCCAAGAGGGCAAACCACATCCTGGGATGCATCACACACAGCACAATGAGCTGGTCACAAGAGGGGATTATCCCACTGCTTTCAGTGTTGGTGCAGCCTCACCTGGAGGACTGTGTGCAGTTCTGGGCCCCACAACTTAAGAAGGATGCAAAAGGTCCTTGAATGCGTCCAGAGGAGAGCAACACAGCTAGTGACAGAATTGGAAGGCATGCCCTATGAGGAGCAGGTAAGGACACACCTTGATGCAGTCCTGAGTGATGTGCTCTGGGCAATCCTGCTTAGCAGGGGAGTTGGACTAGATTACCTCTAGATGTCCCTTCCAACTTTGACAATTCCATGATTCTGTGACTTTGGGCTTGTCTAGTTTGGAGAATTGAGGCTGAGGGGTGATGTCATTGCTCCCTACATCTTCCTGAGGAGGGGACATGGAGAGGGACCCTTCCCAGATCAGCAATCGGACCGGGACTTAACAGGAGATGCTGAGCTCTTCTCCCTGGATACAGTGATAGGACACGTGGGAATGGTTCAAAGCTGCTCCAGGGGAGGTTTTGACTGGACATAAGGAAGCATTTCTTTACCAAGAGGGTGGTCAAATAGTGGAACAGGCTTCCTAAAGAGGTGGTCGATGCCCCAAGTCTGGCAGTGTTCGAGGTGTTTGGTCAGCCCTGAAGTGGCCAGGCAGTGGGACTAGATGGTCATTTTTGGTCACTTTCAATGAAATCTCTTCTCTTCTCTTGACTTCTCTAGGTACATCCACTTAGCCTTCCTGTATTTTTCTGAAGCATTTCAAAGAATGCAGAACCTCTGAAACCAATACGGTTATCTTCAGATAGTTTGTCATGAATTGCCACAACTTTTCAGTTGGAACTGGAAATATTGGTTTGGTGTGCGATGCCCTGGCCAGTGCACAACCACCACCCTGATGGCTTCCAGCAATGTCTCACCTTCTGCCACAGCTTCTGTAAATTTATTCCATGTTGGTTTTGAAACTGGATAATTCTTTTTGATCAAACATGCGTGTATGATACTGTTCCCTGTATCAGTTTCAAGTACAGCCTGATCAAATACCCTCAGGAGTATATCTACTATCAATAGCTGTTTTCTTGGTTTATTCTCTATTTCAAATTCTACAACTGACATTGGAACCGTAACCTTTGTATTATTGCACAGTCCCTCGGATGCTGGGGGTAATACGGTATCCAGAGTCAGGTTTTTGCCACAACCTGTCACCTGTGAACTAATACATAACATTTCTCATCTGAAGCCCCAGTACCAGCCACCCTTGCACAGTGACATTCCAGTCCAGCAAGTCCAAACAAATAAGAATTTTTCACCAAATCCCAGTGTTCGCATAAGGAGTGCTGTATCGGAACAGACCAAAGTTCTCGCTGGACCATGCCCTTTTGAACGCCAAACATTTTGCACCAGCAGTGTTTTGTAGCAAACACTTCAGCACTTCACCTGCCTGTTGGGGAAGGAATAAATCCTTGTACGTGTTGGGAACCCGGCTCCTTGTAATTTCATTTTGAAATATTCCCATTATTCCATTGTAACGATTGGTAACCACATTGGTAACCACAATTAGCTATTCCCTCTTTACCTTCTCCTTGTCACTTGGGATTTCATAGACTCCTGGCTCCTTCTCACTTGTTCATACAGAAGCCACGCCATCTCTTTCATTATCTTTGCTGCTCTTCTCTCTGCCTTTTCCACTTCGATTAAATCGGTTTTGAGACAAGGGAAGCAGAAATGCACACAGCATTTCAGAGGGTTTTGCACAACAGCATGATGATGTCTTCTGGTTTGATCTGTATTGTTTTCCTAACAGTTCCTAAGATTCAATTTCCTTTATTTCTTTTTCTTTTTCTTTTTTCTTTTTTTTGACAGCTTTTGGGCATTGAGGTAGTGCTTTCTCTAGAAACGTTTATTACCATTTCAGCCCTGAGAGGTGACAGTCAGCTCAGAGCCTATCTCCATCTATGTACAACTGGGATGGGTTTTTCTGAGTGCATCACTTTACAATCTCACATTTTTGCTACAATATCGTACCGTGCAAGCCGGAGAGACCTCCTCGAGACAGACAGGAGACACAGTATAAGAGGAGCTGTGAAAACATCTCTGCTCTCCAGCCAATGAGATAGATATGCAATGAGAAATTGCAATATGAAAACCCTTTCCTGGTAACACTGATGTTCAGGTGGATCTGCCACCAAGGGGATGCCAGGGGAGAGGCTGGAACTGCTCAGCAGTCCCCTGTTTTCAATTTGAGAAATCCTGTAGCATGAGGTTTTGCCCTGAAAGGCAAAGTCTCAGCAGCTGCAGAGGGAGATCTAGCCAGGAACATTTCAGAAGACATAAACAACAGGAGACATGTGGTGACAAGTGTCTACAGAAATGAGGACCAAGCCCTTTCTATCCTCCCACTTTCCCTGTTTGCTCCTTTTGCAGCTCACTGTACTTTAGTCCTTTCTCTAATGCCCCTTTTTCCCCTTGCTGTAGCCTACGTTAGCTCCTGATGCTCTCCATCACCTTGTGGCAAGTTGCTGCTCAGTTTCTTTAGCCCATGATTTCGGCAGGAAATTTGAACATAAATTTCAATTCCAAATATCCATTCACTTATTTTTTAAATATTCCCTTGAAATTTCAAATAAACAAATCTGCATTGATACTTACCTTATTGAAACTGACCTAAATTATTTTCTTTTCTAATAAACAATATATCCTTTATCGTTATGTATCATATCAAAATTTTGCTGGAGCTATTCAATTCAATTCTTTACTTCCCACCAATGTCAATTATATCCGACACATACAACAGCGCTGCATACTAAGGCGCTTGTATATGTTTTATCTGTATAAATACTGATAAAATAGGTAGGGAAATCACAAACCTGGAAATAAAAAGCATCAATATTGTTGACTTGCAAAAAAAAGAAAGATTACATCCTCTCATATTGTCATGCAAATGGAGAAGAAAATCTTCATCGTTTAGGAGGAAAGATTGGGAAAAATGGCATCATTATATATATTCAGTATAACAAAGCACAGCGAAGTACCAGTAATAAAGTCTAAAATCTGTGGAAATCATTGCTATTAATATTATACATTTTGATATACACTGACATCATTGGGAATATTTATTAGTAAAAGGTAGAAGTGCAGTAGCAGTAATATCATAATAGTTACTCTAAAAATTTTGAGGTTTTATTCTGAAGGTTATATTTCACATAAAGTGTTTTTCTGGCATTTCCCCAAATTTTCAAGTTTTCTACATCAGACTCCAGAAGGAGGAGAAAAAGGCAGGCAGGAGAAAGACTGCAGAAGTCAGACTTCTTACAGGTTTTTCCATCTCTGCTGGCAATACAGTGCAGTGCTGGACATCAGTCCAGGCTCCTTGGCCTGTTCAGTCCTGGCTTTCCAAGGACAATCCGACTCATAAAAGTCTTGCTGCTTTTATGCCTAGAATGCCCATGTGGTTTTGCCCACTCTGAGTTTGCCTTGTTTTTAGCCACAGACAGACTAGCTGTGCTGTGTAGGGTATATCTATTTAGGTAATGTTAGCCATAAGGGATACGGTTTCCCTCCTGCAATTTTAACCATAAAAAAACAATTAGACAGGTGGTAATAATTACCTACTGGGGCAACCTCCACAGCGAGCAGAGAAGAATCATTTAGAGGGAGGGATACGTCCAGTCTCAAATACCCACAGAGCTCTCTTCTGCCATGGTAGATCATGAGTACCCTGGTGAACCAGTTGAAGGCATCTCATGTAGCTTCCAGCAGCATAGCACAGAGCTGTCCTTTGAGTGCAGAAGCAAATCCAGAAGAGCCAAGCGTGCAGCATTTCAGGAGGAGCTAGGCAATGCTGTGCAGTATTATCTGTGGTCTGGCACCAGTTTCATGCTGCCCAGTTGTCGTGGTTTAGGCCAGGTTGGCCAATGACAAGATGACAGATGTTCTCCCCCACTTCTTGTTCCAAGGAGAAGAAGAAGAGAGATAAAGAGATCTTTGAGTTTAGAAAAACTGAACTGCTTTAATGAAATAATAATAATAAAATAAAAAGGAAATTATGAAATAGATGCAATACGTACAAATATACACAAAACCATATCAAGTTCCCAGGAAGATGTCACTGGCAGGAACTGGGTAAGATCCAAACTGGACTTAGTGATGAATGGGAACTGGATTCCAGAACTCACTGATGGTGACTGAAGGTATACAAACTGATAGAGTCTTCCTCAGGCATCAAAGAAAGACAGCCATTAAGGTAGACCCCCTTAAAGAGGAACCCACCTGACACCTTTGCTCCCTCAGCTTTTATGCTGAGCATGGCAGATGGGATGGAGTACCCTATCGGTCAGTTTGTGTCACCCAACCTGTTCACCTCCACCCCTCCATGGTGTAAACAGCCAGCTCAGGTGACCCTGGCTGCCACAGCAACAAGTACAAGCACCAAACAGAAAGTGGGCTCTGCTCCACCTCAAACCAACGCACCAGCGGTGGTCTGCTGCGAGCAGGGGGGTTGGAACTCGATGATCTTCAAGGCCGCTTCCAACTCTAACCATTCTACGATTCTATGCGCTGTGGAACGGTCTAAGGCTGCCTTCACGCAAACCATCCAGCAACCCGTAGATAGAAAGGACTTTCTGACCTAAAATGCTGGCCAGCAGATAAGGCCCTCCCTTACGCTGGCCTCCCTCCTCTGTGCAAAAAAAAAACCCTTACATCTCCATGCAGCTTCCTTAGTGCAACAAAAAAGATATTTAAAGCAGTTTAACTTTTACAGCGCAGTTCATTTATCATCTCGAGCCAACTGCGCAAGGTTTCATGGCACAGTCAGTGAATTCAAACTTATTTGAAGCAATTCCTCCGAATAATTTACCAAGTCAAGTGATTTTTGACTGCATATCCTTTAGCCCTCCATTATTTTTTTATTAACACACCTTAAATTAAATATATAATTAATTCAAGATAAAACCATGGCTATTTGTAACTGGTTTATTGCAAATCTAATGAAAATGTCATACATCCTTAAACTGTTTTAAAAAAGGACTTGAAAAGCTTTTAATTATCTTTATGCTTTCTTAAAACTCATTAAGTAAGCATTCCCTCCACTCTCCAAGGTGTAATGTCATTACTTGATGTTCTCCTACCAAGATTAAGTGTCTTTTCGGAAAAAATGCTTTAGTCAACACCAGCCTTTGGGCTCAAAAGAGCAATAACGGGGTGGAATGCACCAGTCTGTTATACATCCAGTCACATCTAACGGTCCTTTTGGCCTTAAAATCTCCAAAGGTAAAACTAACCCTTCTCTTTCCCCCCCCTCTTCTCCAAACCAGTAGTTAAAAGATGGCAATCCACACGAGCTAAATCTTGTGCTTTAATTGCTAGTGTTATGTTTACATAAGAACCAAGTAGTTCAAAGTTGAATGTGCAGTAATTAAAGTATTTCCAGATGTGTTCAGTGATCCTACTCTGTTTTTACAGCCTCCAGTTGTCATATATTTTCCTTCAGCAGCTGTATTAGCCACAAAAGTTAACAATTTTATTTTAAATTGTGTTTTTTGAATAAGAAATATTCCTGGATGTCAAGGCTGGTGTGACCAGTATCTTAATAATGAAAGCTCTGATCCAGCAAAACACTTCAAGATGTTCCGAACTTTCAATATTTGAATCACTCTCGATTGACTGAAATCTCTAAAACCCCAACAAACAGAGCAGACAATTCCACAGATAATGTGAACCACATTGTGGAATTAAAAACAGGGGAAAAAACCTTTGCCACTAAAACCTGGTAAAGAAAAAGTTCTCATTTTTCTTTTAAAATTGTGCTGGCTTCCCCTTTTTTCCCTAACAGGCTATATAATACGGTTATTTATCATGCTTTTGTTTTACGCCACTAAGTGATACCAAGGACCGTTGACTTCCAAACTTGCTTCGCAGATGAAACAGGAATAATGACATTATCAGCAGACGCGTAAAATGTTCTTAGCATCAGAAAAAAAAAGCGCAAAGTGAAAATCTAATCTCCACCCTGGCAACGCCTGAGTGCTCCTGCCCATCCCAGCAGGAAAATTACCAATTGAGCAAGCGGCAGAGATGATGGAAGAGGTTTCTCATGCAGAGAGATGCGCTGTAAGCAAGGGAGCACAGCTGTAAAATCGTTAGGATGAATAAATTTGTGCACAACGCAAAGGAAAAAAAAAAAAAACCAAAACCAAACCAAACTTACAAACTCTAAAAAGCTTAGCGGCAGCTAACGATTTGACAAACCTTCTTCTTTTCCTGATTGGTTTTGATAGGCCCTAATTAAAGTCCTATCTGGCAAGTTTCCGTGAAATCAGAAGAGCTTAAGAGAGTCATCTCTCATGTTTTCAGGCTTCTGAGCCATTCCCCTCCACACACACCTACCTCCACCCACTCGGGAGATTAAATATAACAGTCCAGACAAGATGAAATGCAGTGCTCCTACAGTTTTATTTGATTTATTAAAAGGAGAGAAGTAACCAAGTGGGAGGAAAATAGGTCAAACGTTCTAGATCCTTATGAAAAGCTAAAAGCATCGCTCTTGATTTTCAACGTTTCTTTCAAATTGGTGCCGTGTGTTTTCAAGAAGACATTAAGGGACGGGAGGGGGCTGGAGCCAAGGGAGGAAGCCCGGGTCCCTTAAAGATGCTGATGGGTGGAGGAAAAAGGAAAGAGATGACTTTTTGATTGCCAAGTGAGCGTCCTGCAGCCCAGGGGCACAGCAACGGTGGCCACACTCTCGGCCAAGAGGCAGGACAGCAGAGTGAGGCATTCCTAGCAGCAGCCATGCCCACGTCTACGAGACAAAGCTGTGCCCATCTCAGGCTCCTCCATGGAGGTGTGTAAAACACACTCTGACAAGGAACATTTTCTCCTGGGCATTATAAGGGATGTAGGGAACTACTGAACAAGAAAAAGCTATTTCCCCCCTCTTCTGCTTCTCTTGTTTCTGGGGGCTTCAGCCTCACCTCTCCGATTTGTCACAGCGTCCCTTAATTCCATTTTTCTCCATAAAAACGTCCAGCTGTCTCATAAACCTCTCTTTGTGCTTTGCTTCGGTGGCCTTATTGGTTTTATTATTCCACCTATTACTGCGTGCTGGTCCGCCACAGCGTACGTCCTTTTTCATCCAGGTGTAGACCTTGCTGTTATGAGTCCTGGGACACCCTGCAGGTAATATTGTCCTCTAATTGACAACTGGTGGAAAATAGCTGGAGACCACGAACAGCTACCGAGTTTGTATTTTGTGATTTGTGTTAGCAGAGTGCCCCTGTTTGACCATGTTCAAGTCAGCTTTCATGCCTGGGAGAAAGAAGCAATGACATCTGGTGGTTAGATGCTGAAGTCAACCCAGAAAGAACGTTCTGATGGAAATACAGAGTGATTTTCTTAGGGGGTTCCTGAGAAATTGCTTACCTGGGAATGCAACGGCTTCTCTAAAACTTGGAGTCTGTAAATGATGCTTTGGTGTGTGTTGGTGACTTCAGGATGGTCACCAAAAGTAGATGCAAAAATGAACTGCTGCAAAAATGATTATAAGTCCCTTCAGAGTACCTTTGATCTGGATTTGAGCTGGTCCTCCTGGCTCTGGGTCCCTGGGGCAGACGCATAGATGGCACAGCCCTTTCATGTCAGCCTTTCCTCCAGGAGTAGCACTCTGCAGTCAGCTTCCACACCTTCCCCCTGACTCCCACCCCACTGAGCCTATCTGCTCCTGGCTTCACTCTTTAGAAGACACAATGATCAGCAAGCAAAAGGAAAAATACATTTGGCATAGGAATTTTTTTGACTGTATCACATCACTTTTAGAAAGCACTCTAGAGATCTACGATCTTCATAAAATAACTGAAGGCTTTTGAGGATGCTGTCCCCCTGGGCCAGACCTTGTTGGAGCTTCAGAGGTCAACCAGCATCTGTGCCTTTGTCTTTAGATTAGCTTTCTTGCATATGACATGACAAGGGATAAACTTCTTTTCAGAGCCCTCACATCTCTCAGAGGCCATCACAGGTTCATTTTCTCCACGTGCCCCATCAGGAAGCACATCCTTTCCTCCCATGTAGAGCAGGGGAGCAAGAAGTCCTCAAATTTGTGACGGTGATCTCCCATGCAACAGAATAAGAAAAATAACGTTAGGCTACATTAGCTCTTGCTTGGCAGAGATTTTTCAAGAACAAAATCCTGTGATGGGGGACAACACTGTACTGCCTGTCACATGGCCAAGCAACAAAACGAAACCTCCTTTGAAACATGGAGGGTTAAACTGATTTCTCAAAATAACAAGCCTTTCACTACATGCAAACCTTTTCAATTCAAGGGACAGTTCTTTTACCAAGTACATTCTTATTGTCTGTTAAATTGGCCTCACAGCCGTGTGGCTGTACCTTTCCTATAAATTTGATTTTGGCCCACCCATACACATTCCTACCAAGAGATCCAAGTCAGTATTATGCCATATATGAGGTCATCACGTAAAGATTATCCTCACTGTCTTGGGAATAATACAAAGTAAAACCTTTGTCCTTTTTAATTTGGTACAGGAACATAAAGCAAATTTCACTGAATTTCACTGAATTTTTAGAGTTGGAAGGGACCATAGAGATCATCTAGTCCAACTCCCCTGC
>JAOXNO010000001.1:205403586-205418407 GCA_028565335.1 Limnodromus scolopaceus | reverse complement strand
CCCCCCCCCCCCCCCCCCCCAAGCCCAGAACCAAAAGTCCCGTAACAGTGAAAAGAGGGCAGTAAGCAGAGGAGATTTTTCAAAATAAACATCACAAGATGGTAAGCACTCCAGAGTAATCTTTTGCGCTTGAGACTTTCTACACCCAAAAAGTGTAGGTTTGAAGAGAAGTTTGAGGAGAAACTGCCAGAAGCTGAGAACAGCCAGGCAGACCCTAACCCACACAGAGAACAGCAGCAACACCGACCTGTGGGTCTCTGCACCGTTGATGGTGTCTGCCTTTGGTGGAACCCTGGAGGGGGGAAGCATCTTGCTTGTGCTGCCTTCTTTAAAGTAAACTTACTGAAAATGCTGAAAGAGCCTTTAATATTGAAAGCTGGGTTTTAATCAAATGCAAAGTAGAACGAGGTAATTTTTAAAATAAGGAAAAGTCAGATCAGCAGGGTGAGATGGCCCTTTTTTATTTTATTTTAATTTAATCTGAGAATAATTCCTCTGTACCATCTTGGCACCTCAGGGCAGATCCTTTCCTCACATTTTTTTTTTCTTTTCTTCTTCTGAAGTCTAAAATACTTAGCAGCTTTGTATGTTGCAAGAAACTTTACAGAGTCTCCCCTTCTGGGGCTGCTTCTGAGGAAATCTGCTTTTCTTTAGTCTTTGTGACCCGGCTGTGTGTCTGTTCCCTGCTATTTTCAGTAGCCTCCCACTCTGTCTGCAGTGTTGAAGGCTCCTCTGCTTTCTGGGTCTCTCTTTCTGTCTTTTTCACTTTGCTCCCTGGCAAATCTCCTTGTTTGACTGTCCTCAGTGACTGTGGAGAAGGTGGAGGCTCCTCTAAGCTCTGGAAGAGTCCTTCTGGCCCAAGACACTCCAACCAGTATGATGAGGCCCTGGACAGCCACTTTGCCTGCTGCCCAGCTGCAGCCTTTTAAAAGACCTCAGTGGGCAGTGGATTTAGAAAGCACAACAGCTGTATTGGCATTCACAGCTCTTTAAAGCAGATCTCATGTGCTTTGTATTGCTTGTGGCCTTATTCCTTCCTGGGGACGGTGCTCTGCGTGTAAGGGGGGTGCATCAAGAAGAGCATCCGGGGTGCATCAAGAAGAGCTTGGCCAGCAGGTCGAGGGAGGTCATCCTCGCCCTCTTCTCTGTTCTAGCGGGGCCCCATCTGGAGTACTGTGTCCAATTCTGGGCTCCCCAGTTCGAGAAGGACAGGGAACTGCTGGAGAGGGTACAGAAAAGGGCTACAAAGATGATGAGGGGACTAGAACATCTCTCTTAAGAGGAAAAGCTGAGGGATTTGGGTCTTTTTAATCTGGAGAAGAGAAGACTGAGCGGGAATCTGATCAACACCTATACAATACTTAAAGGTGGGTGTCAGGAGGATGGGGCCAGTCTTTTTTCAGTGGTGCCCAGGGACAGGGCACGAGGAAATGGGCACAAACTTGAACATAAGAAGCTCCTTCTGAACATGAGGAGGAACTTCTTTCCTTTGAGGGTGGCAGAGCCCTGGAAGAGGCTGTCCAGAGAGGTGGTGGAGTCTTCTTTTCTGGAGACATTCAGAACCCACCTGGGTTTGTTCCTGTGCAACCTGCTCTGGGTGGACCTGCTTTGGCAGGGGGGTTGGACTGGATGATCTCCAGAGGTCCCTTCCAACTCCATATCATTCTGTGTTTCTGTGAAGGAGTGCTGTGCTCTACCTGTTGGCTCCAGTGGAGGTAATACATGTTCTGCATCAGACTTGTCTCTTCCCACACACATACCTCGTTTCATCAGGGTCTGGGTCAGGCTGTTTCATTAATTGAAAGGATACTTATTTAACTGCAAACCTGAAAAATCATTCAGATGTTGTTCTTACCTAAACTGTGTCCACCAATGGTGAGGTGTTTGTTTGCCACGTGCTCACAGGGTGAATGGAAAAGCTTCTAGATGCCTGAAGGATGCAAGTGAATCCTGAGGCTACTGTGGAGCCAGAAATACATTCTCCTGCTGAAGATGCAGAAACTTGCTCCTACCATTCCTTCAGTACTGCCAAAAAATAGCATTGTCAGCACCAAGCTGGGGTCTGCTGGGGAGAACCACAGTTAAATGCCGGAGTATTAGTGTCTGTCAGGTGTTTCTGCTTTAGCAATGCATCATGATCCGGGAGGCAGCCAGTCCCTGGGAGACTGGGACTTCAGAGGGGTGCTCACCATGGTTTTGGATAAACTGGAACGGAGCTGAGGGAGGGCTCGCTCTTGCCTTTTCTGGCTCTCCCAGTTTCTGCTCCTTTCTGCCTGCTGCATCTCTGCCTGTAATTCCAGTCCATATTTATGAGGTGTTTGTTCCAGCAGAACCGACTGCTGTTGCCCAATGCAAGTCCAGCTGATCAGAAATAGGACTGGAATTGCAAGGACTTCTTGGAAGTTATGAATGTTGCAGTGGTTGTTTATAAAGGAAAACCCAATTGCGTTTATAATGGGACATCACAGAGGGCAGGTCGGGATTAAAGATGTGGTGCTGTGATGCTTCAGCAGCGTGGTGGTGTGGGCCTGGGCTAGAGCTCCAGCAGTGAGTGCTCTGAGCTTTTCAACTTGTCTCTGATCCCTTCGTGAGTTTGTCTTCCATGGAGTGAAAGACTGAATCAAATGGTTTATACTCTCCTGAAGCTGATTGCCTCAAGTAGAAGGTAATACAAGACTGACATCAAAGGGAATAGTTTTAAATTAAATCATTAGACATTTGAGGAGATGGAGAACAAAACAGGTACTAAATCCAGTCGTTCTCGTATTTAGAATGAGAATAAAAAGCCTTTGATGTTGACGTTGTATCTGAGTATGTTTATAGCACATTTACTCTGAGACACCAAGACGTTTCATACAGATTCCCCCTCCCTCTTTCCCCATTGCAATTTGGGTAGTTTTCGACCAGGGAATGGAGAGGACTTGAAAGCAAACACATTATTCCTCCCTAATCTTTTATCTAGCAGCGATGTTGGGGTTGGGAAGTGGGAGAATAGTCCATCTAATTGAAATAAAAGCACCACAGTGTTGTCACTTCATTTTGCTAGGCATGGACATGAAAAACAGTCTCGCTCAGTGACAGCCGCGAAGGGATAGCGTCACCTACTATTTATTACTTGTCTTCTGCCAGTGACTGTTGTTGTTTATTCTAAAGAAGCAAGTTTGATCTAAGAGGCTGAGCGTAAATCTGGGCCACAGGCACTTGAAAACATTGGTCTGATCCTGCGCTTGGATGCGTAAAGTGGAGCAACCACCTCTAGTGTATTAATCAATATTTGTACATGTAAAGTTGCTAATTATGGGTTACCTCCTTGCCGAAGGCGTCCCTTCAGAAAGAAAAGGGAGGCATTTCATTTTCCTTCTGTAGCAAGTGGATTGACTTTTGCATCTCATGACACCTGTTTGTCAAGTTTTGTGTCTCAAAATGAGGAAGTGGGCAGCTGTGGAGAGGGAAGGTGATCCGATGGTGATGGGGCAGTCAAATTTTACCTAAATATCACTATGTTCACTCTTGACCCTCACCGTCCAGGAGCTGCTCACAATTTGGACGCACATCTCAGGATCTCTCAGTAGCCTCTCAAACTGGCTGTGGGTTTTTATAAATCCAGTTGAGCTGTGAGACTTTCTCACACTCTTCCTCCAGTCACTTAGTGCTGTCTCTATTTTCTCTTTGCCTCCCTGAGATTACATCTGATTTGGAGAATGAAAAATGACACAAAGTCATTATAAATAAACCAAGCCCCAGCTCCTGGAGACAGCTGTATCCTGTTTGTGGAAGTGTTGAGATTTCATGGCTGATTTCTTCTGTTCTTTTCCTGCTTCCAGTCTGTCTCTTTCTCATTGTTTAGAAGTTGCATCCTACAGGATTAGGTGGGATTTTTCACTGGTGGAATGAGGAATGTAGCTGAACTAAGCTTGGAGGAGGAGAAACTGGAGTGGTACATGGCTCTTCTCTTTAGTGTTCTGGGGCTGTGGTATGTGGATGTTTGTATGTTTATTAATATCCTTATTGTTTTTGAGCAAATACTCTGGGTTTATTTGAAGAAAACAATAGGGGCCCACTTCTACATCCTTGGGTGTTGTTGTTTGGTTTTTTTAGAACTGCAAAAACCATGAAACAAAGGAAGGAGTCCTGGGGTTACAGCCGCAAATTGTCATATTTCCATTGATCTCTGCGGAGCAAGGCAAACTTGCTCTTTTCTTTAGTGTGATGCTGTGAAGAGATAAAACTGCCTTGTGATCTGAGGTCTTTGGCCGTCTCTGTTTTATCTTTTGCGATGAGCAGCAGAGCTTTTTGAGAACAAAAGCAACACCTTCTGACTCATTGAGGGGAAAAATTGGCAGGTTGTAGAATACCAAACAGCTGGCAAACAAGCCTGAACCTAAACCTCCCTGTGACAAAGCAAGCTGGGGAGTAGGGTGGCTGTAGGCAGTGACACACTTAGCTGAGCTGGCAACACTTAGCATAACTCCTAGGAACTACACTTTGAAAAGTGAGTATTTTGAACGTATCTCAGAAGTTTGGAGGTGAACGTAGATCAGCCAAACCTCAGCTTCTCTTCGACGTTACTTTTGTCTTTCTGAAGCTTTGTGCTGAACCTTTGACTTCTCCAGCACTTAGGGATGACATTGAAATATAGAAAATGCTGAAACAAAAATCTCATTTATATTTATCTTCATGTGTTTTAAAAAAGTCACGGAATTGTGACCTCTAGAAATTGTCTAATCCATCTCACTGTGCTCAAACAGAGTCAGCTAGAAGAAGTTGCCCAGGACTGTGTCCTGCTGAGTTTTCAGTATTTCCTCAGATGGAGACTTCACAGCCTCTCTGGGCAACCTGTTCTAGAGTTTGACCACCCTCACAGTAAATAAAAAAAGTTTATTCTTGTTTTCAGATGAAATTTCACATGTCTTTTTTTAAAATCTGTACCCATCACCTCTGTCCTCTCCGTGAGCATGGCTGAGGTGAATCTGGTTCCTTCTTCATTCATCTGTCAGGTATTTATACACATGGATAAGATTCCATCTGAGCCTTCTCTTCTCCATGCAGAACAGTCCCAACGTTCTCAGCCTCTCCCCATTTGAAAGATGCTCTAGTCATCTTAATCAGCTTTGTAGACCTTCGCTGGACTCATGTCCAGTATATCCATGTCTGTCTCATACTGGGGAGGTGAGCACTTCACACAGCGATCCTGGTGAGTCACCAGTGCAGTGCAGAGGGGAGGGAGCCCAGGAGGCTGGTGACTCCCTTTGCCACAAGGGCTCCTTGCTGTCTTATGGTCAGCTTGGTGTCCACCAGGGAAATGGTGAAGCACAGTCCTTATGCTCAAATGACTTGTAAAGTGCTCGACACAGAGGTCTGCTAATTTTTTTTTATGTCTGTAAATTAAAAACCAAAAATATACCACCACTTTAATGGGACCTTTTTAGACTCTTTTTCATAATGAAACACTGAACTTGCTAAATTTTCCATTACTCATAGGTTTTTATGCTTAAAAAACATATCTGGTGACCTGAAAAAAATATGCAAAAGCTGAAATTAAACCTGGTTTGTTTTTCAGTGCGTATATAATTTGTAAGCCTTGATGTTTCCAACTCTGTATTGTTTCAGTTCTGCTTTTTTTGAAGACTGAATAGCAAGTCTTAAGAGGATATTGTATTCCTTATTTTTTATCTGATTACAGTTGGTCTTTTTGCAATAGAAACAAGTTCATTTGCGCATGAAAAGGAAATAGCACTGCTTTTTAAGTCTGCTAAAAGTCAGCACACCTGACACGGAAAATACTCCTCCATTTTCTCATCAGACTTGAAATTGAATTTTGAAGGCAATGCTGTGTGAAGCTTCAGACTTCCAAACGATGGAGATTTCTTTCCTTTCCCCAACCCCCTCAGTGTTCATCTTGGTAGGATATTTGGAACTGGGTTGATAGCCTGGCATCTTTCTTTTGTATGTTGCTGAGGAAAACGTTCTTCAACAGATATTCCAGAGGGATTTTCATTTTATACATCTGTATTTCCCAGATACATGGGATGTGATTTCTCTCCCTGCTCCCGAACTGCTCAATAGACAAACCCTCTCTGACCAAGAGTCCTTCCCCATCCCTCCTGTAGCCTCCTTCAGGTACTGGAAGGCCGTTATAAGGTCTCCCCGGAGCCTTCTCTTCTCCAGTCTGAACAACCCCAACTTTCTCAGCCTGTCTTCATGGGAGAGGTGCTCTAGCCCTCTGGTCATTTTTGTGGCCCTCCACTGGACTCGTTATCCTTCCTCCACGCTGGCATGTCCAAGCTTTGCTGGTGACACTGGGGGTGTGAGCCACCATTCACAAACTTGTTCTGCAAGTTGTTGTGATACCTACAACCCGTAAGTCGCTGAAAGTAGATGCAGGAGCCATGGCATTTCCCACTTAAAGTGTGGCTTTTCACTATACAGACACGTTATTTGCGTTGGACCCCTAGAAAGAGAAGTCCCCAAGAATGCTTTGTCTTGTGGGGTTTTTTTCTTAATGTCTTTTGCTTGAATAGGCTTTAGAGCCTGTTAGCAGGCTGAGCAATGATGGGGAGCTTTGTATTATGACTTACCACACTGTTCAATTCCATCTTGGCAGAGTTTTGATTGAATCTCATGTAATTTCCTAAGAGAAAAAAGGGAATATAAGCCAGTAGCTGTGCTTTTTATTTAACCACTGATAGCCTGAATTTTTGCTCATTTTTTTTACTTACAGACATCAAATGAGGCAAGGGAATCTGCGGAAAAGACCCATTTCTTCAATGTTCCTGCCTTCCTGACGGTTTCTGGCCAGCTCCATTTGGAAGTGATGGCAGGGTGAGCAAAACGGGAAGTTTTTCTCTTGATCTGGGGGATCTTCTTAGTTGGTAATTTTACCCCATTGGTACCCATTAGACACCTGCCCCCTGTGGGCCAGCAACAAATTGAGCAGCAGTGGCTGGATGATGGTGTGAGAGGCCAGCCTAGGCAGGGGGAAATTAAACTGCCTTTTAATTCTGGTCTATGAACTAGTTTTAAATACTAGGAATCTCCTTCTACTTGCCACGGATTGGGAATTTTGGATGTCTGTAGGATTGTTGCTAATAACTGCAGTACCTGAAGTGTCTTTTTGTTGTTGTTCACATCTGACATGTGTCAGCAAAAGAATCTTTTTCATTTTAGCCATCGCATTCCTTTCCTCTTTTCTCCTTCTTTTTCTGTCTCCCTCAGTCTTCCTGTTGGGTTTCTTACGTCTGCCAATTCTCACTTCTGTTTCTGGCCACTAGAGTGATCACAGTCAAATAGTTAATACTGACTTTGATAAAAAAAAAAAAAGTTATCCTTAAGCTTTTAATGTTAATGTTTCACTGAGATTGTTAGGGGTGAAAGTGTCAGTCTGTCAGAGAGACAGTTCCCTTTGATTAGGGGTTTTGGTCCTCATCTACACTGAGTTTTCCCAATAAATTAACCAAATTAGTACATTAAACAGATGGAGTCAAATCAGCACAATCCCTTATTTGAAGGCACAGTTTTCTGAGCGTGGGTTTTCCTCGGGTGTGGTACTTCAGCCAAATCACTGCCTGCCACTGAATGGCTGATAAAGCCTGTCAGAAACCAGGTAGCACTGCAGTTGTTTGCCACTTGCCAAAGGGGTTTGTCATGCACTTAAAAAGTGATTTTAAAGTCATTATAAGTGATTAGTTACTGTCCAGTGCAAATCTCCTGAAGATGAGAGGGCTAAAACCCCTTGCTTTAGAAAATGTGAACTTGGAAGATTGGCTTTTTCACGTGAAGGTTCTAACGAGTATTTCTAATAGTCTTAATAATTGCTGTCTGTGCCTCATATGCAATGTTGAGAACCAAATAATTAATGTTTAACTGTTTTGTTTTGGTGTTTTTTTTTAATTTAATCACTGTTGCACATTTAATTGGCTGCTGTTAAATAGCTGCAGTGAGATTGTTCAAAGGGCAAGTTTATGTATAAATCAAAAGGGTATAAATTTCTTCAGAAAGCTGTTTTCTGCTTCGCTTGTTATCTCTGAGAGACAGTGTCTTTTCTCAGACCAACTAGATGGCTGTGGTCTGCTGAAATACCCAAGCTAAAGGTTCTCGATGGACAGAATGTTTCTCATGTGGTGCCCTGGCTGCTGTGACAGAAGCACAGCTCACTTGGCAGCCAAAGGCTGATGCGTCATCTCAGACATTATCTGGGGAAAGTTAATGAGGAAGAGGTTTATTTAACTGTAGGGGTGATGGAGTTCTTGCATCCCTGAAAGGAGATGGGATGACATTCGTTTGTACATGTTGGACTTAATTGACTGTCATGCATTGTGACCTTTATTGAAAGAGGTAATTCCACAAATCAAGTAAGAAAAGAAAAGGTATGGATTGTAATGATTAACTTGAAATACAGTCTCACTCTCTTACATCAGTGTGTTCCTTTAAACAGTACACAGCCTGCACTGGGGTGGAGCAGAAGGCTAAACTGGGCAGATGCAAGACCTGTCTGCTAAATAATTTTTTCCATTGATATCACTCAGGTGCACTTTGTTCTCTAGAGATGGGTAAAAAAAAAAAAAAATCAATGCACTTCAGCATGCGGTACAGTACATTACGGCTTTGTGGTCCTATTTTACAGTAGTGTGTTGTTCTTACAGGCATTTTAAATTGATCCAGTGCCATCTAAATTTAGATGAGCTGTGTTTATTCATAATGGGGCATAGCTGTTCTGTGAACCTGCTCCTTTTATTTTTATTTTATTTAAGCACACCGAGTTTTTGAGGCCTGCAACTCAAGTGGTATTGAGTCCTTTCAGTCTTCAAAAATAGATCAAGCTCTTCTCCATGCAGAAGCACGGTAGTGATGCATCACAGTATTAACCCTCTGCGTACTGTGAAACCCTTTAGATACTGTGAAAGTTTTATTTGTGGTTATCAGGTTGGGACTTACTCTGTCAATGGGACTCTTACATGATGAAAGAACGTAAGGGCATATTAGTAACCAGAGCTGCTTGGCCAACAAATGTGTTCTGACGATGCTTTCAGAGTAGTAAAAAGTGGGTGTCATCCTCTCCCAAAACCAGAAATGTTCTGGTCTTCCCAATAAACAAAGCAGCCAAAACAGTAAAGATTTATGTGTTTTGGATTTGATCTTATGACATTTACCCTTTTGCTGCCTTCCGTTTTAGCCAGACTAGTTTTTTCATGCCCAGAAAATGAACTATTGTTTTAAAATTCCCTTGAGCTTAAATAAAATGTTGATTTGCTGCAATCTTAAGGCTCAGTTGTTAAGAAGCAACTGGTTCCTGAGAATTTGTGGGAGGAGACCAAGGTGGAAATGCTTGGAAGACCCTTCCCCATCTAGTCTTGGCCCATATCCTGTTGTGACTTGCTGTCGGATGTGGGAGTTGCAGAGACAGATCCTGCAGAAGCCCATTAGAAATCAGGGATGGGTCAGGAGAGGTATGAGAGGCAGGAGGAATTTTTCCATGGGGTTTATGTAGCAGGGAACAGAAAGCCAGCTGGGCAGTCGTGTCTGTCTGGAGTTGGCTTTTAGCTTTACAGAGCTCATGAGCAACCTCCAGGCTGTGGTTGGAAAAGTCTGGGCAGGAGAGCTATGGAGAAGACTTACCAGATGTGTCTGGAACCAAATCTTCTGCTGTCCTTGCTGAGAAGTCACCTGCAGCCCACAGGGTATCATCTGGATACTTGTGCCTGCCTGTTGTCCGGGGCTCAGGGCTCCTTTTTATGGCAGGGCTGCTTGGTGCTGTTCCCAGTAACAGGAGAGAACAGCGAGCCATTTATAATTTGTGAGTTTTTAACCATTTTCTTTGAGGAAAAGTGGGAAGAGAGGTGTTCCTGCACTTATTGACCATCTGCCGTGCTGTGTGTGCGTGCGTGTTATTGAAGGCAAGGTCGGAGAAGTTCATCTTGTTTCTCAGTATGACATGAACAGCCTACTTGGCACAACTTCTCATCTCATTGTACTTCGTCTTTGCAGTGACGGCATCTATGTTGACTGCTCAGGGTGTCTGAATCATTGTCAGCTGCTATAAATCTCTAGGCTCTTTAAGGTCTCCAGAAAAGTCTTTATTCAGTAATACAGCTCTCCCCTTCAGTCTTCTCAGCCTCGGGTGAGTCAGTAACCAGCGTATGTGGTAGAAGTTTGTAGGACTGTGTGTGTCCCGATAACTGGTTTTAAATGTCACTGGTTTGCTGTGAAGTCCTTGTGGCATTTCCCCGCCCCGTGATCCTCTGGTGAGGATAAAGACCCCTTTGGGGACCTGAACTGGGCTGGAGGGTCTGTGACAGCTGAAGATGATTCAGAGGCATACTGGAGACAGCCAAAGCCAATTGTTGCCAAGAAGTACAGCTCGCTGGCTGTATTTACTCATTTTTTTTCCCTCCTTTCACCCATCTGCACTTCCCACAAGCTCTACCTGCTCCTCTGCTTTCAGCCATTCTTGGTGATAGTTTACATCATTATTTTGCATTGATTTTCCTTGCACCGCGTTTCATCCCGGGCACTGTCTGTTCTGCTTTTCGCATCATGAGCTTAACAAAAACTGCTCTTCCTAAAACCTCTGGGGCTGCTCCCCTCCCTAAATCCCAGGATAAGTTCTCTTCTCAATCCTTTTCCTCCCTAGCTCTTGTTTCTATTCTCTTATCAGGCCTTCAGTAGGTTTCTCCTCCCTCGTTCGTCTCACATTCTCTTGAAATTCCCTGCAAATGGGTAAAAGGCTTAGAGGCAACTGAGTAGCAGCCTGCAAGGAGGTTATCAAGAAGACAAGCCCTCTCTTTGCCAAGGTGAACCACCAGAAGACAAGAGACAATAGGGATAAGTTGAAACAAGAAAAGTTCTGAGAGGGTGTGGGGTGGGCAATGAGGCGGAAATCACTAAGAGATCCATCCAACACCGGAAAAGATTGCTGAGAGCGACTGTGCACTCTTCATTCTTAGAGGTTTTCAAGACCCAGCCAGATAAAGCCTTGAGCAACCTGGTCGGGCCTTCTCACTGACCCTGCTTTGAGCAGAAGACTGCACCAGCAACCTCCCAAAGTCCCTTCCAGCCTGAATTATTCTGTCCTAAGTTTATTCTTGGCTTCATTCTCATTTTCCTCTCCGCTAGTCTCATCCACGAGACCATCTTGGTGAATTATCTCTCCAGTTTGCTTTCAGTTCAACACCTCTCCCCAGAACCTCTATTTTTCTGCCTGACTTAAAATCGGAGTCTTTCATACTGATGTCTGCCAGTTAATGTCTAGCTATCAAACTTGGTTTAGTTGCAACATAATTAATCCCACTCCCCTCTCCTCCAGCACATCCCCTTGATTTCTAAACCGTCATACCATTCTGCCTATCCCACATATTCTCTGCAGTCCAGCGACTGGTTTTTCTGGTTGCAGAGATGGTCTGGAAAAAAATCTCAGTCATCCAGACCATTCTAGCTGTGTCTGCCTGAGTTTGTAGAGTTTTTCTGCCTGGTTGCAGAAGATGCTGAAATCACACAGTTTTCACTTTTAAAATGCCAGTTCTTCACTGCTTTTCAAAGCATGGAAGAGATGGGGAGAGATAGCTGTCATTTTGGATTGATGTTCAAGCAAACACTGCCAAACTGAAAAGAGATGTGTTTGAGGCCACATTGCATAAAAGAGGCTTCGTCTGGCAAATGCAGCCCTAACATTTGATTCCAAACTGACTTGTTAATGATGGAAGAGATTGCATTGTCTTCAAGCAAATATTTGCTCTCCATTGTACAATTTTAAATACTTTTGAATGCAGCTGCAGGAATGATGTCCAGTGGTAGAACATTCCTGTTGCTAAGAATTAACAAATATAAGTGCAATTATTTATCTTGGAAGCCTGAATAAAATCTCTGACATTTTCTTGCACAACATTTGTTTGAGTCTGACTCACGATGCAGACTCTTATAATTAGCACACTAACTTCCATTAATTAGGCTGACACTTAATTGGAGCTATAAAAAGCAACCATGACATGTCTGGTTTTAATCAATTACCACATGCTTCAGTCTGGTTCACGACTGCTGCAGTGGTCGTTAATGACTTTGTGTTACTGGGAGGCTCAAGGCTTGAACTTTGGAGGTACGACAGTGAGCCCAGGGTGGCTTGGCTGGTTGGAGCTTTATGGTCCCAAGCACAAATCCAGCATGGAGAATGGATGGAGAGCAGCCCTGAGGAGAAGGACTTGGGGGTGTTGGTGGATAAGAACTCAACATGAGCCAGCAATGTGTGCTCACAGCCTAGAAAGCCAAAAGAAGTGTGGCCAGCATGGTCAGGGAGGGGATTCTGCCCTTCTGCTCTGGTGAGACCCGAGCTAGAGTACTGCATCCAGCTCTGGAGTCCTCAAGACAGGAAGAACATGAGCCTGTTGGAATGGGTCCAGCAGAGGGCCACAAAAATGATCAGAGGGCTGGAGCCCTTCTGCTGTGAGGACAGGCTGAAAGTTGGGGTTGTTCAGCCTGGAGAAGAGAAGGCTCCAGGGAGACCTTAGAGCCCCTTCCAGTCCCTAAAGGGCCTACAGGAGAGATGGGGAGGGACTCTTTATCAGGGAGTGGAGCCATAGGATGAGGGGGAATGGTTTTAAACTGGAAGAGGTGAGATTTAGATTAGGAAGAAATTCTTTGCTTTGAGGGTGGTGAGGCACTGGCTCAGGTTGCCCAGAGAAGCTGTGGCTGCCCCATCCCTGGAGGTGTTCAAGGCCAGGTTGGATGGGGCTTTGAGCAACCTGGTCTGGTGGGAGGTGTCCCTGCCCACGGAGGGCGTTGGAACTCGATGATCTTTAAGATCCCTTCCAACCCAAACCATTCCATGATTCTATGATATGCTGTTGGTCCTTTGTCCTTCTCTGCTTTTTTGGGCAGGGAAGGAGGTAATTCCCTTGCAAGAAGCACGATGAGTGTGCTGAGAGTAGTTGCAGGTCAGCCACGTCCTTGGGATCCACACCTGAAGAGCTGAGTGCTATCCCAGCAGTGTCCTGGACTACGTGCTCTTTATTTTATCTCCTGACTGTAAAAATCTAGTACAGGTAGCACCAGAAGAACAGGTTTTACACTCATCTGGTGAAAGGTGTCATCAGCTGAAATACTTGGTCCTCCTTTTACAAGTAAGCTAAGCTAAGCCATTCTGGTTTTGTCTTTAATCCAGTGCACAGTCCCTTTCTCTTCTCTGAAGGTCTTGTCATCCCTATTCAAAGTAAAAGTAGGTGCCACAGGATCCATGTCAGAATATCCAGGTTTGTGTAGAGCCTTGCAGCTCAGCTTCATGTGTGTGCCCAGATGAAACCCCGAGAGCTGCAGGGGGGTAAGAAACTGTGGCTTTGCAAGTTACAGTTGGGCTGTTATAACCCTCTGCCCTTGTGTTCCCTGTCCCATAGTACCCACATTCATGGTTTACTTTGAGAACCTGCTTTACTTTGAGCGAGGCAAGTCTTCTCCTGCAGCTCAGCTGACCATCAGTGGCAAACTTGATTGCTTAGAAGAGCATGAACGTGCGTTGTGTTCAGGCTGCAGCTCCTGTTTCTCAGGGAGCCTCTGTACCCCGAGAATTGGTTCCAGTATGAGACGTTAAGGTAGGCAGCTCCACCTCTGTTTGCTCCCACGGCTTTCCTTAAAATAGATGCACAAATCCAACAGTGTGTGCCCTGAATTTCTGCAAGGGTTTGCTGTCCTTGCCCTGAAGCAGAATATGGTTAGAGATACGTGTCATGGTCAGCTGGAAAGCTTTGCATTTCATACAGCTTTTGGTAATTGTTTTTTCATAGTTCTTTACTATCTTTAGTCCCTGTAGAATTTGTGGCCTTGGAAACTTTAAATAGCTACACCCAAACTGAAATGGGGCCTGAACCACGACCCTCTTTGCGCAGCAGCGTACCCGCCAATGCAGTTTGTTGCTGTGATTGATATTTGTGGAGTTGGGAGAACCAGTGTCCATCCTAAAAAAAAAAAAAAAAAAAAAAAAAATTGGTTTTAAAAAAAAAAATCCCCTTCAAAGCTATTATAATGCAGTTTGTGGAGAACGTGTTTTTTCCACTCTGAAAGGAAAAAGATTTAACACAATTGCTTCCTCTCCCTCCCCCCCATGCTGGTAATGTATTTCTATGCTTCAGAGTCAAAGTCACTGGGATGATTAAGTTTTGAAAGAGGTCTTTGCTCCCTGTTTCATTTAAAGCATTTTATATCACTCCTTTGTAGAAGATCTCTGTTAGGTAGGACATGGGAAATGGTTATTTGAATAAATGCTTCACTACTCTGGTGGCTTTCATCAGCCCAGCTTGAATTATCATTGCTAATCGGTCGTTTTATTGACTTTAATTAGAAATAATAATATCAAAACTAGGACAAAACAAGGCTCTGCTGAGAATAAAGTCCAACAGTGTCGCGTAAAAGGGTGGAGGACCCAGGCTGATGAGATCTTTGAGCCTGGAGCAGAAGACGTTGTACGGCTCTGGGTAACTGTTTCCTTTGTGTCTGGATTTTTGCCCTATTCTCCTGCCATCTGTAAACTAACAATGCAGTGTCTAGGTGT
This sequence comes from Limnodromus scolopaceus, assembly GCA_028565335.1. Classification (NCBI taxonomy): domain Eukaryota; kingdom Metazoa; phylum Chordata; class Aves; order Charadriiformes; family Scolopacidae; genus Limnodromus; species Limnodromus scolopaceus. Next base: position 205,403,877 of record JAOXNO010000001.1, on the reverse strand, counting down.
GCTGTGAGGTTTAATGAACAAAATGTGGGGTGCTTTGCCAGATAATTAGCATATATGGGTCACGTTGTTAATTATTCAAGTGTGCCTGGATGGGTTTCAAGCAGAGGTGGATGACCTGGGGAGGATCTTCATCCCATCTTCTCCTTTTCTCGCCGCCGAAGCCGGAGCAGAGGACGTGGCAGGGGGAGAGCCCACCCTGTGGGCATGGTAGGACTCTGCCCTTCGGAGGGGAAACTGCTGCGTTGCTTCAGTCTGAATGGCTGGGGGGGGGGGGGAAGTTTGGCCATAACC
>JAOXNO010000001.1:205377675-205403393 GCA_028565335.1 Limnodromus scolopaceus | reverse complement strand
GACCTGCACACAGTGCTCCAGGTGAGGTCTCACCAGAGCAGAGTAAAGCAGAAGAATCACCTCTCTGGACCTGCTAGCAATGCATCTTTCGATGCAGCCCGGGATGTGATTGGCCTTCTGGGCTGCAAGTGCCTACTGCCTGCTCATGTCCAGCTTCTCATCCACCAGCACCCTCAAGTCCCTTTCCTCAGGGATGCTTTCTAATACCTCATCCCCTAGTCTGTACTGTAATGGGGTATTATTTTTACATTGAGGTTAAAGACAGGTACTCCTCTCCAACTCTGAGGCTTCAGTTTAACAGAGTCTACCCAGCTCAAGGATGTAAAACATTCTCCCTCTTCTCCAAACTGCTAGACACCCCATACCTCACCAGCATCATTAGGAGCTCTGGGTTTCTGGTTCCTCCAAAAACTAGACCCCGGAGGTATTGGATCGGTACGTTTGAATGGTGTCTGTGTGCGTGTGGTTTCTCGTGTCGGGCCAGAACATCTTTCAACGTACAAATTTCAGCATCCCTGAACAATCCCAGTCGTGCTTGGGTCAAGCACTGCAACCAACTGGTGTCTCCTGGGCAGCCGAGCAAAGTCATCTGTTTATTTTGATGGAGGGGGCAGGTCCTTCATGCTCAAAATGAATATGGCCATGCTGGAACAGAGTGGAATTAAATTGGACGGATCACTTTATTAATTTCTTCCCTTCCTAAGGGAAAGGGCAATGTGGCTGGCAAAGCTAAGCTCTTGGGCTTTAGGGTCACCTTGCTCTCCTTTCCTCCTCAGCTGACATCATGCTTTGTTTTGTCCTTGAGTTAGAAACTATTGTTTCTAGATTTTCTTACAATCTAAATTGTAGTGTGTGTATGTGGGGAGAATGTTGGTGGACCATGGTGGGAGGGACATACAGAGTTGAAGGGTGACATGTTGTGGTTATTTAGCGTGGCCAAAAATAAGATTTGGCATAAATCACTGTATTTGTGTTTATGCAGACACCTGTAGTATTTTGGGATGAAAACAAGGGCACCCTACAGATGAATAGCTGTGGGCACTGAGTGTGGTTTTATTGCTTAGCCCTGAGTCACAGCAACCAGCTTCTGCCTCCAGCTGTGTCACTAACCGTGTGGTGTCACCTTGGCATGGGCTGTAAGCTGACTGTGCAGGGATTGCAGCTTCTTGATTAATAGCCTCGCTCAGAGTTACATCCCCTTGGTTCGACAGCACAAATAAGTCTTTATTACCCCGGTAGCAGCGTGGAGTCCTGGCTCAGAAAAGGAGCACAATCCATTCCTGGCTTGGGAACCATGGGTGCAATTAATTATATTTGGATGGCAGTGTAAAAATTGCCAGTAAGGCAGAGATGCTCAGGCCCACAAACATTGCCGGAGTTTAATTAAAAGGATGACTTTAAGCAGCTTTGGGCACGGATACTTTATACTTCTCTATTGGTTTCTATCACTGTCTCAATAATGAATTGTCAACGAGCTCAAATGAAATGAGCTTTCATTCTGCATGGCACGAAGCTCTCAAAGGGGGAGAAGGAACTACTTCAGCAGTGTGTAAAATAAGGGTGAAAAAGAAGTTGTTTCTCCTTTCCTGGGTGTTCACAGGGTGGAGATCACAAATGCAGCCTGTGTAAGAATGAGCCTCCACCAAGCGATGGTCTGCACGGAGGATGGCTCTGCTCCAGCAATGCATCCGAGCTCTTTGCTTGGACACCCCTCTGCTCTGCTCTGATGAGACCCCCACCTGGAGTACTGCGTCCAGCTCTGGAGTCCTCAGCACAGGAAGGACATGGAGCTGTTGGAAAGGGTCCAGAGGAGGGCCACGAGGATGATCAGAGGGATGGAGCACCTCCCCTATGAGGACAGGCTCAGAGAGCTGGGGGTGTTCAGCCTGGAGAAGAGAAGGCTCTGGGGAGACCTTATAATGGCCTTCAAGTCCCTGAAGGGGGCCTACAGGAAAGCTGGGAAGGGACTCTTGATTAGGGAGCAGAGCAATAGGATAAGGGGGAATGGTTTTAAACTGGAAGAGGGGAGATTTAGATTCGGAAGAAATTCTTTGCTTTGAGGGTGGTGAGACACTGGCCCAGGTTGGCCAGAGAAGCTGTAGCTGCCCCATCCCTGGAGGTGTTCAAGGCCAGGTTGGACGGGTCTTTGAGCAACCTGCTCTAGTGGGAGGTGTCCCTGTCCATGGCAGGGGGATTGGAACTAGATGATCTATAAGATCCCTTCCAACCCATATTATTTGATGATTCTATGATTTGCTGGGCTGGAGCAAGCCTTTTGCAGGATGGAGCCCTGGGTTTTGCAGCATTTCAGTGTGTCGGAGTGAACGCCGTGAGTATACTCTTGGCTTCCACGTTATTCTCCCAAATTCTCCTAGAGAACTGGGCAGAGTGAAATGCAGCCCCAGAAAGGGAGCAATTAATTAAGCAGCTCTGTGCCTTTTTCTGGTGTCAACCCTGGCAGTGCCCGTGAACCCCGTAAATGCGCTCGGGTTTGCCATCCCGAGCTCTGATCTGCCTGAAGCTGACGGCAAAGGGACTCCTTTCAAAGCCTCTCTTGTGTTCCTTGGGAGCACGTACAAGGACAGTGTTACAGGCATTACTGCTCTGCCTGTAATGGCTAAGGGAAAGGGCTCGACAGATTATTGGACTTGCTTTTTGCTTTTTTTTTTTCCCCTCCTCTGTGTGTGCTTTTGTTGGAGATGAGGAATTAGCCCTACTTTTTTTTTTTTTAAAGACTCTTGAGTGCCCACAACCCTAGCTGACCTAGGCACTTTTGGAGGCTTAGCCGGAATTTTCAAGTTATTTTTAAATGCTGGGAGTCTTGCAGAGGTCTGGGAATGTGAAATGATTGATTATTTGCATCGTAGAGCATAGGAGTCACAGCTCTGGACTGAGGCTCCATTGTGGTAGGTGCTGAATGCACGCAGAACAAAATGACTGGGTTTGCCCTCGGTACCGTGAAATCAGAGCGGAGTCAGCTCCCATCCCTCTTTTCTAATATATTTGTACATGTTCAGTGTGACACAGCAGTGTATCAAATCAGGGATATGTTTTTTAACAGCAGATGAAGTGCAAACAAAGGTCAGATTTGCGTAGCGTGCATTTGCGTGATGTCTCGAATGGCAGAACGCAGTAAACAGTATAGGAATGCCTGGATGAAAAATAATTGTTCACGCTTGGAGTTGCTAGGAGTGACTATATGTATTTTTAGCTGTGTTTCTCTGGCGTGTCCAGGCCTCTGGTCAGTGCTGCGTTGCCATCACCAGATGATTTGCATTTTCTATGCTCCTTTCATCTTTTTGCCAGCCTGACATCTGGCTCCTTTCCCTTTGCCAGGGTGCCAGGATCGTGGCGAAGTTCTCACAGTTATTTGTGTCTATCTTTTCCCTTTACAATTAGCCTGAGAAATGAATGATTCCTCCCCACAGATGTGGATTTGGGTGGGTTTTTTCATCCTGCCAAAGAGGAGACAAGGAAATTCAGCCCTACACCAGTAATGTTATGTTTTCTACAGGCTATCACAAAGCCCTTATCCCTGCTGGGCATCTTAGTCCATGAAGTTGGAGGGCCAATGGTTGGTTTTGTAAACGTAGGAGGCGTTCTGTGTACAAGTTTGAGAAGATTGGTCCCGGCAGGATGCCTGGAGCTGAGAAAAGACGGGAATCGGTTCCTGTGGGAGTTGGGCTGCACTTGTCCTCCCAAAAGCTCCGACTCGGACACAGAGAGGCTTTATTCTTGCAGCACAGAACCAATCTGTGACTGTGAAATGTTTGACCGCTGTTGACATCTTGAAGCAATAAGGATTTTTTTATTATTATTATTTTTAGGTGTCTTGCAGCCAGAGAGCCCCTTGAAAGATAAGTCTCTAGTCATCACGCTTGGGCTGCTCTTCAGGAGGAGATCAGTACAGCTCAAAAGTGCTCGTAGCAACCTGCGATGCTGGAGACTGGCATCTGCCACAGTAACCTACATTAGGTGAGGTGTCAGTGCCCGTGCCCAGATGGCAGCTGAGAAACGTGTGTCTCACTGAAGCCAGGCTGCTGCTCTGTGGGACAGGATCTCCTGCTGGCCGGCTGGTGTCACGCTTGAGTTTTACGTGTGGCTTTTTGAGGACTTCATGCCAGGGAGAAATTAGAGACCTGCACATCAAACCCAGCAGTCCTGAGTGGGTATTTCAGCAATTGCAAGCTTTTCAAAAGATTTTTGTCTTGGGTCCAGTCCTGGCCCAATTACAATCTGATTTATTTAGGGAAAATTCTTTCTTTGACTGAACTGAAGAGTCCCAAGTTGAAATATTATTGCAAAAGCCTCAAGCATGGGCACAGGTAGCACAAGAACCTGCGTCTCCTGTTTCCCACTACAGGCCAAGCTCCATGGCCTGGCAAGGAAAAGTTTTTGACCAGTTCGTCCTTAAACATTGAACAATTTTGGCCGAGTGACTCATTGTTTCATATTTGTTGTTTGTATTGCTATAGCAGTTGAGGCTCTTAAGCTTTGGATCCAGGACCTTGTTGTGCCAGGTGCTGTAGGAACATGGAGAAAAAAAAACCAACAACAAAACAAAACAAAAAGGCCTTGTGAGGAAGAACATGCATTTCTCTATAACCCAAGACAACAGATGGCTACAGATGGGGGAGCACAAGGAACTGATGAGATAATACTGACCTGTGCAGTGAGTAATAGTCTTGGTACATCACTTATCTAAACACTGCTGAGGTTTTATAGACACTATAGCAAAGGGCAGTTTGAAGGAGGATCACCAAGTGACGGGAGAAGTTTACAGTAACATCGCATCGAGAGAGAGAAGCAGCAGAGGGAAAAGAGCCATGCTGAAAGCGTTGCTGGAGGAAGGATGTTTGCTCCAAAATCTGGTCAGCATTGCAGATGCTGTGGTCATGTATGAGAGAGTGCAGGTACAGGAGCAAAGCGGAGACAGAAAGTCTGTTTGTTTGAGCAGGGAAAGCAGAGCCAGTGGGGAAAAGAAACCTACAGGCAGGCTGCGTATTCAAAGTCTTGACCTAGAACTTTCTTCTGGTGTGTTTACTACTACCAACTCAGGGAAAAAGAAAGTGCTGTTTTTCTGAAGCGTAACCTTTAACCGTCCTGTGGCACGAGGGAACAGATGAGTGAAGCAGAATGTGTGTGTTCCTTTATTTGCAGTGCAGATGCCTCCAGAAGGGGCAAAGGAAAAACGATGCTTCTTGTACTGCTGTTTATTTAAACTTCAGTTTAACAAAATTAGCCTGTGCAGAAACTTCAGTGAACATCCTCTTGAAGTTGAAAGCTTGCAGAGCAAGATGCAAGTCAAATGCCAACCCCAGCAATTAGCACACATCCTTTCATGAGCATTAAACTCTGCTTAATCTCTACTGATCAGGTTCTTTTTCTCCTATGTGCTGTCGACAGCTGAAAATAATGTCAGTCATGGTTTGCTTCTCATGCAGCATGGGAGGAAACAGCTATCATGATGTCTTGTCATTCTGGTTTGAGGATGTCCAGGAGCCCAAATGCTCATAGCCCCCAGTGTAAAAGGTGTTGCTTGGAGTGCAGCTTCCCCACGGTGAAAATGAAACTTGTCAAAGTGTGTGGCTGTTTGATAGGAAGGATTCTTACGAAGGAAGTGGAGAATCAAGAAGGCTGTTTTATCCTGTGTAACGCAGCATGACGTGACTGCAGGACAGGGGAGGATGTATTTAAATAGACTCCCCAGAAGGTTGCTGGAGAAATAGCTTCATAATAGGAAACGCATTGGTTGCTTCGGCATAAAATGATATCCCAGATGTGTCCTCTGCAGTAGGGACCCCTTTTAGCTGAACTGTTCTCAGCTGTGTGGAAGGAGCCCGGTTCTTTATCTCTTTATCTATCTCTTTATTGTTTCGACAACAAACTTTGGTCTTGCCACTAGAGGGGGACTGCAAGCTGTACACTCCATCCATCCTGAGCCTCACCAGCCGCCTCCCAGTGCTGACAGCAGCCCAACAACTCCAGCAGCAGGACCCTCTCTGCTCTGTTGGGCTCTGGGGTATCACAGCACCCATAAGGGTCAGATCTTGCAGCCAAAGAAAAGTGAAGAGACATGGACAAGGGGAGTCTGACCGGTGCGATGTCCAGGTGCTTCTCCAGTGATCTGGTTCTGCAGAATGTCACTTTTTTATTCCTACACAGCTACAGAAAGTGTCCTGAGCAGGAAGGGTGTTCAGTGAAGGCTGAACTGGGTTTTTGCAACCTCCCTGAGTCATGGATAGGTGTGAATAACCCTTCTCCATGCCTGGATGAAGGAACGTAAAAGCAGCATACCCAGCAGTGCCATTAAACTTGTCAAAGATGGAATGGAAACACAAGTGCTTCTAGATCCTCTGAGAAAAGTGAAGGCTTTGATTATAACAGACTCACTTTTGTTCTGGGCCTGACCTACCTGTTTCTTGTTGCCTTGCAGGGCTTTTACTCATGTGTTCACCTTCGGCCCGACGTTCCGAGCGGAAAACTCACAGAGTCGCCGGCACCTGGCGGAATTCTATATGGTGGAGGCTGAGCTGTCCTTCACTGAAAGCCTCCAAGATGTCATGCAGGTGGGCACCCCAAATATCTGTGCAGGACCACTGCCAGAATTTCCTCCTCTTCCCTGAGCTGTGCTCCCTGCCCACAACTGAGGTTGCAGCTCCTTTCACCCTGTGTGAGCAGAGTTAGAGGTTGCACGGGGACTTCCCAAGGATCAGGGTTTGCTCAGCAGAGGTAAGGCCACGGAGTGGATTTGGAAAGGAAGATACAGGCGTGAGCACAGCCCCCATTTGAATGGGAGGCTGCGCAGTTGCTGTATTGCTGGGAAACCATAGAATCATAGAATGGTTCCAGTTGGAAGGGACCTTAAAGATCATTTAGTTCCAAGTCTCCGTGCCATGGACAAGGACGCCTCCCGCTAGACCAGGTTGCTCAAAGCTCCACCCAACGTGGCCTTGAACACCTCCAGGGATGGGGCATCCGCAGCTTCTCTGGGCAACCTGTTCCAGTGTCTCACCACCCTCACAGCAAAGAATTTCTTCCTAAGATCTAATCTAAGTCTCCCCTCTTTCAGTTTAAAACCATTACCCTTCGCCCTGTTACTCCCCTCCCTTATAAAGAGCCCCTCCCCATCTTTCCTATAGGCCCTGTGTGTAAATGTGCTTGGCTGGTGCTAATGAGAGTAGCACTTTCCCCTTCAAAACCTTCAGCATCTCTCCAGTGAACGTGAGCAATACTTACACAGTGTGTCCCTTGGTGTGCTCTCTAAAGAGCTCCTTGAAAGCTGCTTTGAAATCGTAAGTAGAATCAACAGTTCCTGGCATACCTTGTTCGCTGTGGCTTTAGCAGAAGACTGATAGAAATCCTTAGTCAGCGAGGTTTTGATTTTTTCAGGGTTGACCTCTCAGTTTCAGTTTAACCGCATGATGGATGCTAATGCATCTTACCGGTCTCAGCATAAGCCAGCTGATGCCCAGTAGGGCTTGTGAGTAAACATCCACACGTACTCTACTGTATAACATAAGGTCCTTGGAAAGCTGTTGGTGAAAGAGCCTTAAAAAGAAAAAGACGCGAGGCACTGGCTACAGATGTATAAAACAACATCCAGGTGGTGATTTCTTCAGCCTGGATCATATACAGTCTGAGTCAGTATGGCCTGAGAGCAGAGCTGATGTACTCTGTCTCTTGTGTGTGCTGCTTCTGCATCTTGGATGCCTGGATGACACTGGGCTGTGTGGACTGACCCGTTGGGGTCAGCGCTCCATCATTAATAGCATCCCGCTCTTTTCTTTTCTCTCTCCTTTTTTTTCCAGAACAACTTTGTGTATTCATAGAGCATGGCATCTGTATATCTTTGCACCTGACTTCCTGAGCCCCCTGTTTCTCTGGGTAATCAGGAGCTGATTGAAATCCTCACTTATTTTATCTAGTATAATAAGCAGGGTCTTCTATTAAGTGGTGTTTGAGCCCTTGAATACAGCATGAACATATCTGTACTCTTGTGCTGAGAACCCTCATTTCTTTTTGAACTGTGGAGAACCAGTTCCGATGATTCAGAGAATTAGATTTGAGAACCATTCTGGAATGTGCAGGGCTTTTATTTGTAGGGGAAAGGAGGAACTTCCCCCGCCTTGGCTTGGCTTTTGTTGTTGCTAAACATCTTGCGAAGTCTCAGCCTGGGCTCTCCTCTTTCGTTTCTTCCCTCTGTCCCAAAGGCTTTGGGGAGCATCTCTCCCTCTAACAGAAAGTCTCTCAGCAGCCATTGTTTTGCGTTCCTCATAGTGAGTCTACATTGCAACACGCTTACTTTTGGGATGTTCTCATTTGCAGAAGTGCAGTTCCTGTTTTGTTTATTTTTAAATCATTGGGCAATCTCTTTTTTTAAAAAAAAAAAAAAAAACAAAAAAAAAACCAACCAAAAACTGACAGCTGCTCTAAAGCCTAAATTAAGTTTCTTTTTCCCTGCATAACTGACCTAAATTCAGTGTTCTCTCATGAATCTGCCCGTTGGGCAGTTTGTCTGTTTGTCGTCATCTGCAAGTTCTTTGTTCGGTGCAAAATGCCCAGTTGAAAGCCTCGGGGGCACTTGGCCAGCGTTAGCATCTGAACTTTGTCCTCACATAAAGAGCTGGATTGTTTAAAATGTATTTTTAAAATTGGTATTCAACATTTGGACTGAATACCTCTAACTTTAGCAAGTTAGTGTGCTGGGAATGCTCAGCTTCTCCAGGGACATCTTGAGGATGGGGCTGATCTTGTTAGAGGATGGGGCAGGTCTTTTTTCAGTAATGCCCAGGGATGGGACAAGAGGAAATGGGCACAAACTCGAGTATAAGAAGTTCCACCTAAATATGAGGAGGAACTTCTTTACCTTGAGGGTGGCAGAGCCCTGGAATGGGCTGCCCAGGGAGGTGGTGGAGTCTCCTTCTCTAGAATGATTCAAACCCCGCCTGGACACGTTCCTGTGCAACCTGCTCTGGGCGGACCTGATTTGGCAGGGGAGTTGGACGGGATGATCTCCAGAGGTCCCTTCCAACCCCTTATCATTCTGTGATTCTGTGAATTCTTTGCTTACACACCATTAAAGAAGAGCCTTGCTGCAAAGATGTACAGGTTTACCATTCACTGATGAGGCCTGAGATCTTTCTCTCAGCCAAAGCTACAAGAGAAACATGGCTTTCCTTACAAAATAAAAGGCAAATGGAGATTTGATAACAAAGTTACACATATTCGTGAGCAAAGAGCCTGAAATCTTAGAGCAGTGGCCTTTTTTCTCCACTGTAATTGCACGTAGCGCTCAGTTATTCCTAAATGAGTAGGAGAGTTCTTGTGAAGTCTTATGTGTCTTGATCATGCAATCTGAATTTGTTTTCCGTGCCAAAACGTATTTTAGTGTTACGAAGAAGCTTGAACTCCCACAACACGGGTTTCACAATACTTTGTGTGGAAAGCCCCACGTGTTCAGCACAGTGCTCTGCACTGCGAGGCTGGGTGAGAGCATCACTGCGTGAGCCTACGGAAGTTTATCAAAGCAGAGGCCTCTGTGGCCTCTTTCCAGAAGAGTCTGCTCAAGAAGTTGAGTCAAGTTGACCCAAGGGCACCCTTCCTCCAAACTGGATGAGAAAGAGAGTGTGATAGAGGAAGGTCAGGTAAGACAGTGGGAGGGATCCATTTTGTATGGAAGTGTCTGGACTCATTAGAGCCATCACCCCTCCAGTCCCTCAACTGGAGGTCCAAGGTCTCCAGTCTCATCTGTCCTCTGAGATGCCTGTTGTCATTCTCTGCCTTCAGTGCTGTATTTAGCTGTGCTTGTAGGTCATTATCTTCTATTTTTTGTTCCACTGTCTTGGCAGCATGGTGGATTTAAAGGATCCCACTTCACTCATGACACTAATGGCGTCTCAAAGAGGCCGTGTGATGCAGTCATTATATTATTTCATCAAACAAGCGTGCAAAACCATGCCAAAAACCCCACATTATTTAAGCAGTAAAGTTAGGAAATGTCAGAAGGAAGTTTTCTTGAGGGTACTTTTGGGAGTTATGCAGCACATCCTAGCGTCGCTGTCTCTTTAAGAGATGGAGACTACATCTCCTTAAGATGGACAATACAATTTCACACACATTATCTGAGCTCCGTCCTGAGGGCAGAAGTGTTGTCTTCCACTGGTTATGTACTTCATCAAAATTAATTTGCTGTCATTACAGCCCAGTGACATGGAGCATTATTACCTCCATTTTACAGAAGGGAATTCAGGCATGAAATGAAATCAGCGGTGGCACTGATTTGGGGTGCCAGTTTCAGGGACCTTAGATCTGACACGTGGGAGTGGTTTCATTTCCAGAATAGTTTGCACCCCGAGTACTTTGTGTCTTCAGTGCCGAGGCTGAGACAGTTGGGCAGATCTGACTGCAGTCTCAAGGGAACAGACACTGGTTATCACATGGGAAAGGTTTGTTTCAGGTGTCTTGTGCTCTTTAGGGATGACCCACAGGGCTACAGGTTCCTTCTCTAGAGTGGCACCCAGCTGTCATAGCTGAGGCTTTCGGTTTCCTAACTTCCATCAGCGTTTATTTTTTAGCAGTGACCTGGCAGACCAGAGCCTCCTTCCTTTCATAACAGCATCTCTCTAGAGTGGGTCCTGAGCTGTTGGTTATATGGCTGAGACAGGACACTTTATGACCAAGATTAGACACGAATCTCCCCTCTGTGTGTGTGTGTGTATGTGCACACACGTACGGTGTGTGTGAGCAAGCATGAAGGCAAGAAATAATGGTCCACTTGGCGAATGTTTCGTATGTAAATACCCCGTGATCTACACTGCATCCATATGCATGTCCCAGGTAAATGCATAAACAAAAATCCTTTTTGTGATTTTTCTGAACGTCTTCTACGTAATAAAGATGATGGTTTCAACCCTTTTGGTAGTGCACGGCACCTTCAGTTGCTGCTGCTGACATTTACCGCTGTCTTGTTGATGATTTCCTCTGCTTGAACTCTCGTCATGATTTTATTTGGGAGGCGGGTAAGTTGCAATGTGAGAACATCCAGATTAAAATTAAACAATACAGTTGGGAGCTGCTCCTGATCAAAATCCAGTCAGTTAACCATTCAGTTCCACAGCAGCATTGGGGAAGGCCAGGACTGGTGCTGCTGAACTTCTCTGAAAGATGAAAATCAAGAAATAAAGGCTGAGAGGGATGAGAGAGAAGGGAAAACTTTTATCTCTGCTCTCCTACCAGTGCAGTTTCTACTTTTCCATTATGAAGCCACCAAATTAACTGGCTTTCAGACACCGAGAGTCCCACCTCTGAGATGAGCTGCTTGCTGTGATTCCTGTGGCTTTTTCCCCTGTAAAAGTCCCCTATCAAACATGTTTTTTACAGGATACATTCAAACCAGCCACTTGACCTGTGTCTCCAGCTCACGCGTTCCCTCAAACCAGCAAGCTAGTGGTTATGCTTCGCTCTTTTGTTCCTATAGCCTACTTTCTAGTCCTTAATTATATTATCTGCTTAAAGCCATAACTTCTGAGTTGGAGAGCTTTTTCTTTGCTTTTTTTCCTTTTTTTTTTTTTTTTCTGTTTGTGCCTAGTACCCATTTGGCATAAATAAGAGCAGCGAGGAGGCCAATGCCTGACCCACGTGTCTGTCTCCTTTTGCCAGGAGAAAACCTCAGTCACAAACCTGGAAATACTTCTCAGATTGTTTTTCCCATACCACCCACATCGTTTTTTTTCACAAGAGGAAGCTGCTTATGTTGAATGCTGTGGGAACCTAATTGTTACTTTATCGCACAGCGAGGGGAAAAAAAGTGCTAATTAAACAACACGGTTTTCTGAAGCCAGATGATACTTTCATTTTCTAGAAAGAGGAAGCTTAATGTGAAATCCCTTCGTCTCTGCCTGGTGAAACCAGCTGAATTGCCAAGGAGTTTTCTAATTTCATTTGCATAAGCCTTTTTCTGGCTACTTTGAAGACAGTTCAAAGCTGTTTGGTTATTTGCCACTCAGCAGTAGGAATGCTGGCTTTTCATTTCCTCCGTGTTTGAGTATCGGTAGGGGTACAACTGTTCATCTGCATATGATAATGCTGTTCCTTTATTTGGATCTTCCCTTTTTAAGCAGAGGGCCCAGATTGATGCAGGAGCCTGAAGGCTGAGTTTGGCTCCAGAGGAGTCAAAATGGGCTGATTTACCAGCTTCTCCGGGCTGGTGGAACACAGAGCTTGTTCATCAGCGCAGAGCAGCATTTCAGCAGTTTGGGACAGATGGTGAAGGATGTTCTTCTAAACATGAGAATTTGAACAGTGTGCCTGCAGTCTCGTCTCAGCTGTGTCAATAGCCCAGCTTCTTCTTTTCTCTGCCTTTTGTTCCTCTTACCCTGTAAGATCTGGTTCCTTGGAAGGCAGAGACCTGCTTCTTCCTCAGATCTGCTTACCAGGCTGGATGGGGCTTTGAGCAACCTGGTCTAGATGGAGATGTCCTTGCCCGTGGCAGAGGGTTAGAACAAGATGATCTTTCAACCCAAACTGCTTTATTTTTGTCTTTTCACAGTTAGTCTCTCCTGGACTTTGCGATGTCTAGGGACTGGTTATCACCTAGCTGCAATTAATGAAGCAGTTGGCATGCTCACAGAAAAAAACAGGAATGTGCCGTGACTTTCAGAGGTGGTTTTTTGTTGGGAGAAGCCTGGTCCTATCCCAGGCTGAGATGCCGTGCAGCCCTGCTGCATTGCTCTGTTCCTTCCAAAGGAGATGAGAATAAAGGTGATTTTGAAGAAGAGTTGGGATCATCAGTTCTACGCAGGTATCAGCTACCTGCTTTGTGCAGGTGTAAGACTATGAGGAGTCATGGGAACTCTTAATCTGCATGGCAAGTGTCTCGGATGGTCTGCTTTGCTTAACCAAAAGAGAAAATTACTCTTAAAACAGGTTGATCAAAATACAGTGGTGTCCCACAGGGTTGTTTTTTTTTTTTTTACTTAGAACCAAAATAGCATTTTACTTTCTTCATGGGTGAAGCCCATTTTACTGGATAAGTGTATACAAATAGGATGATAATGTCATTTAGCTAATCCACATTAGTTTAGGGAAATGAAACCACATCTTTTTTTAGTTTCTTAAACATCCCTACATTAATGTGTTCCCTGCTCTTTACTTGTCTCTGTACATGTTGTCTTTTGCTTTGCTCTTACTGCGCAGAGTCTCTCTGGCTGGGATCTGTTTGATGGGTTGGCTCTATACAGTTCAAGTTTATTGTCATCTCCCTTAGTTCTGCCTCCTCTAAGGACAAAGCAGAAAACCAGAATTGCTCATTTCAGGACAGACTCCTCACTAATAATTAATCTGAGACCAGTCATCGTGAATGGTTGTAATGTGTGTGTTTGTGGCTGACCAGGGCTCCTGCTTGAATATTTTAGCTGCGTTTTTTCTCACTGAAGATACTGGGGCCATCAGCAGACCCTGAAGCCCTAAACCCATAGCAGAAACAAAGGTTCCATATCTCTTCAGCAATTGAGCAAGCTACTTAGGAGCATTAGCAAGCTGGTACCATCTTATGCAGTCTGACCATACAGGAGGACAGAAGATCCTTCTGTACCCTTTGGCTGATGTGTACCATGTTCTATTTGTAGCCTGGGACATCTAAGCAGCGTTAATTTTTCACCCACTCCTGTTTTTTCTCTTAGGTTATGGAAGATCTTTTGAAGACAGCGACAAGCACTGTGCTCTCCAAATGTCCTCATGATGTTGAGCTTTTTCATAAATACATAGCTCCTGCCCAGAAGGTAATAAATGTGACAAGAAAGAGCCACAATCCTGTTATGCATTTTGGGGGCTCTTGGCTATAGGGAGGCTTAATTTTTTAATTAACTTTTTTTTTACTGTGTTGTCCTGTGTTAACGAACTGTGAAGAGCTCAAAGTTGGCCTGAGCCAACAGAGAGAGGACACACAACTTTCTGTAGCTGGTAGCAACTGTGGTAGAACTGTAGCTGTCACATCATCCAGCAGCCTCTGAGTCGTTGGCTCCAATCGTCGGGTACCCTTTTAGCACTGAATGGCTGGGTGTGGGCTTTGACCTATATCTAGGTCACAATGCAGACCTACAAATTAAAACTTAGAGGGAGGTAGCTATTCTGAATTTCCTCTGGGCCCCTGAATCCTTAAGAGTAGCTTTACATTTTTATTTTCTCTTGTTTTGACCAAGGACAGGTTGGAACAAATGCTGAAGAACAAATTTGTCACGTAAGTACTTCTATTTCAAAATGATCTGGAAGAGGGCTTTTGGGGAAAGAGTTCTTATTTTGTATATGTTCCCAACTCAATGTCTTGTGGGTTAGCATAATGTCTCTGAAAGAGCATAACTTGCAGTTCCCTTTGTGCTGTTCGCCAGTTGCCCTCTCATCTCTGCATGAGACTGTTATCCAAATCCATTGGCCTTTTGCTTCCCTGGACAAGATCCTCTTTCTGTAAGGGTATCCTCCTCCTCCCAGCATGAACCTGTGCAGTGGTTTGCTCACTGTCTTGCTTGGGTTTGGCTTGGATGCTCTGCCTTCCTTCACACTTTCGCTCCAATAGCTCTCTTTTATGAAACTATTTTTGGATATTTAAAAATCCCAATTGATTTTCTATTCCCCATTGCTTGTGCATCTCCTTTTCCCAGTTATCTATGTGCTAAAGAACTGAGAGGTTTTGGTTTCCCTCCTTTGCACCCAAGAATACTTCCTCTTCCCTAGTCTTGGCTATCTCTTCAAATAGTGGTGCTCTCATGAATAGAATCGTATAATCATGGAATCACTTAGGTTGAAAGGGACACCTTTCAGATCATTGAGTCCAACCATCAACCTAACACTTACAAAACAACGTCACTAAACCATGGCCCTCAGCACTACATGTAAACATGTCTCATAAATACCTTCAGGGATGGTGACTCCACCACTTCCCTGGCCAGCCTGTTCCAATGTTTGATAACCCTTTCAGTGTAAAAAATTTTCCTAATATCCATCCTAAATCTCCCCTGGTACAACTTGAGGCCATTTCCTCTTGTCCTATCGCCTGTTACTTGGGAGAAGAGACCAACCCCCACTTCTCTATAGACTTCTTTCACGTAGTCATAGAGAGCGAGAAGATCTCCCCTCAGCCCTTTTCTCCAGGCTGAACACCCCCAGCTTCATCAGCCACTCCTCACAAGACTTGTGCTCCAGACCCTTCACCAGTTCCGTTGCCCTTCTCTGGACACGCTCCAGCACCTCAATGTAGTGAAGGGCCCAAAACTGGACACAGTGCTTGAGGTAGGGCCACCGAACATAGTCAGGTTGCTCACCCCAGCACTGGGGTTCCTGTTAAGCAGCTACAGCCAAGCTTGGGCAACAGGATCATTCACGATAAATCCTCTCTGTGCCTTGTGCCTGCACAGACACCATGGGAGGCCCCAGTGAAGTCACTCTTTCTCCATATCAGCCCTCCTCTCTTTGAACCTATCTGATATTCCCAAAAGGACAGAGTTTAACTCAGCTTCTCCCATGGTCCAAGAATAAAGAAAGTGAGTCAGTCTATCTCTCTCTTTCTCTGTCTTCACCAACTGCTGGCGGATCTGGGGCATTCCTGCCTTACATCAGTTACATGTGTTGAGCCTGTGGCACTCATTTGGACCATGGTCTTGCACAACCCAAACATATGGAACAATATGTTCCTTCCTGAGGTGTTTCCTCCACAAGCCTTCTCTGTATTAGTGAAACCTTGTAAGATGAATAGAAAGAACTCATGCTCTTTAGGGAATTTGGTTTCTAATTGGATTTAGCCAATGATGCAGAGAGATTAAATGACTACGATCAGGTTATTTTCTTCTCTCTGTCTACATTTGCTTGGTATGTGGAAGACTTGTCAGCAAAAGTGTCTGCTGTTGAGTCTTCGTTTCCAGTTATCAAACCTGCAGCATCTTTCATTGCACTTCTTGTTTGCTGTGCCAAGAACCATTCTTTTGTACTGGTGGAATCACAGAATGGTAGGGGTTGGAAGGGACCTCTGGAGATCCTCTAGTCCAACCCCCCTGCCAAAGCAGGTCCACCCAGAGCAGGTTACACAGGAACTTGTCCAGGCGGGTTTTGAATGTCTCCAGAGAAGGAGACTACACACCCTCTCTGGGCAGCCTGTTCCGGGGCTCTGCCACCCTCAAAGTGAAGAAGTTTTTCCTCATGTTCAGATGGAATTTCCTCTGTTCCAGCTTGTGCCCGTTGCCCCTTGTCCTGTCATTGGGCACCACTGAAGAGTCTGGCCCCATCCTCTTGACACTCACCCTTTAGAAATTGATAAGCATTGATGAGGTCCCCTCTCAGTCTTTTCTTCTCCAGGCTAAACAGACCCAAGTCTCTCAGCCCTTCCTCGTCAAACAGATGCTTCAGTCCCTTGATCATCTTCATAGGCCTGCACTGGACTCTCTCCAATACTTCCTTGTCTTTCTTGAATTGGGGATCCAAGAACTGGGCACAGTACACCAGATGCGGCCTCACCAAGGCAGAGCAGGGGGAGGATGAGCTCCCTCAACCTGCTGACCACGCTCTTTTTAATGCACCCCAGGAGACCATTGGCCTTCTTGGCCACAAGGGCACATTGGTGGCCCCTGGTCAATGTGTTGTCCACCAGGGCTCCAAGGTCTCTCTCTGCAGAGCTGCTCTCCGGCAGGTCAGCCCCCAGCCTGTGCTGGTGCGTGGTACCTCCCTTGGTGCAGCACCCTACACTTGTCCTTGTTGAACTTCACTAGGTTCCTCTTTGCCCAACTCTTACCTGTCCAGGTCTCGCTGTACGGTGGCATAGCCTTCTGGTGTGTCATCCCAGTTTTGTGTCATCAGCAAGCTTGCTCAGGGTACACTCACTCCCCTCATCCAGGTCATGAATACGTTAAATAAGACTGGATCCAGTACTGACCCCTGGAGAACACCACTATTTGCAGGCTTCCAACTCGAGGAAGTTGGTGGAGAACCTGCTCTCAGGCAAACATTGCCGCGAATAAATCTCTCAGTTTTTGCAAAGTAAAATGAAAATGTTTGAGCTACAAGCCCTTTGCACTCTGGCCTGTTATTTCTGCCTAACAGCATCCTGAAGGGCAGAGCAGTGTTGTTGGAGCTGTGCCGACGGAGGCACATTGTTTTCTTAAAAATTAAAAAAAAAACCCACCCCAAAATTTCTATGAAGCAATTCTCCGAAGAGCTCACTTCTGACTGAAATGCAACGTTGCAATAATGCAGAAGGGTCTCGAGAGCTTAGCGCTTCCTGCCCTGCGTGTTGCTGAAGCACAGGAAGACATAGGGTTCTTGCCATATAAATTGGTTTTTGGTTTCGGTCCAAAGCAGCGTTGCTGGGAAGTCTGACATCACAGTACAAGTTGGCACCGTGGTGGGGAAATGCCTCCTTAATTTTCCAGCACGGCGCTTCGCCAGTAAACTTTCTTGTTATTCCTTTCATAGTTATCTTAAAGACTTTTTTTTTTTTTTTTCCCCCCTCTTGCAGAATTTCCTACAATGAGGCAGTGGAAATTTTGAAGCAGGCTTCTCAAACTTTCACTTTCAAGCCAGAGGTAGGTAGTTGCCCTGGTGGCTTGTCCCTCTGCCTGTTCATGGGCACGGCCAGCCTGAACTTTGTAAATCTCCTTTCTCTCTTTCTGATGCCACAAGAGTCGTTACTTCGCACGGGTTATCTGCCTCCCAGATTCTTGCTCAGCTGTTACCCAGTGTTATGGTTTGAGAAACCCATAATAATTTATTGTCATTTAGACAATTATTCTATCACCCGATGACCCTTCCCCACCCGGGAAGGGGAATCAGGGAGAAACAAAGAAACACAAGGATTGAAATATAAATAGATTTAGTAGGATAAGACTAAATAATGAACATTAATAGTACTAAAGAATCAGTATTGATCCTGATACCACTATAAAATATACAAGGACTATCCCCAGCCCGTTCCATCAGCAGGAAGCTGTGCGCTCCCAGCAGGGGACAGCAAATGTGGGACACTGTGAGCGCTGTGCCTTCGGAAAGAAGGGAAGGACTCAGGGTTCCAGCACCAGGGCAAGAAGTTCTCTGGACCACAGCCATCAAGTGTGAGAGAGAAAGCTTCACAGCAAACTTTCTAATTTATACTGAATGTGATTTTTTATGGTATGAAATAATCCTGTTGGCAGCTTGGGTCAAGTGCCCAGGTCTCTCGCTCCTCCTCAACCCTGCACCTGTCCAGCTCGAAAACACTGAGACCTTGAAACCTACATACCACAGCTGGCTATAAAGTAAATATTTTCATTAATTAAAGCACTAGAGTCTTCTAAAAGTGTGGTTTTCCCAAGCATTAGAAGATAAATTAATCCTGTGTTGCTCAAACCGGACACCCAGGTATAACTCTTGCCCTTTGGGGTTGAAATGGGAGCAATATAAAGGAGTGAGATCTGCAGCAGAAGAACATGTGACATTTGCAGGAAAGGAAGCAATAAGTTTGCTGTTGAAGGACCAGAGCTGTAGTAAAGATGCTTCTCTTTCCTGTATGTGAGTAGTGCTGAATGTGGATTCAGTAGCAATCATCTAAGAGTTGCTGCAATAGTCATCAAATAAAGGAATGATATTGGGATAGCATCAAAAGTTTGACAAGAACTAATAAACCAAAACCATGTCAAAATACCATGTAATCTAGATGTAAGTAAAGGGAATCCCTTGTCTTTCCAAAGCATATGGAGTGGGAAAAAATACCATGTGCTAGTCTTTCTAACACTGTTAGATTATGGTTTTCTAAAAACCATATTTTGCCCAATTTCAAACATACACACACCAGTAGGGAGTGCTTTCTTGGTGGTGCTCATCTCGTGTGTACTAATTAATCTTTATCTCGTTCTGATGCTTTGAGGAAAAGAACCCTCTGGCTGAAGCCAGCTGCGTAGCTCGTTGCGGGCTGTCTCCTCTCTGGGTACTAGTGGGTATAGAACCTTAAATTCTGTGTCTGTACTACCTTAATCTGAGACAGCAAACTCAGGATATTTTCAGATGAGGAGAGTCTGCAGAATATCTGTTCCCCTCTTCCCCTTCCTTTCCCATAATATTCTTTGCACATCCTGTAATGGACTGGAGGTCTCTTGTCAAAAGCCACAGAATTTATAACAGCACTGGAAGAAAGGAGAAGTGAAGGACATTGGAAATGTCCAAGGCTTCTGATAACAAAGAATTGGTTAATAGGATGCTGGGTTTTCTTAAGTGAGAATTAATGGAGCATGTAACAGGACACAGCAGGGAAGAGGGCGGTGAGCCTAGCAAAGCTGCTTTCTATATACCAAAGGTAATACTGAAATAAGGCTGGTTTCTGGGTTGAGTAAGCTGGCATTGGATGGGTGCCTGTTTCCCTTAAGTTATGCAGAGTGTGGGTTTTGGTTTGTTGTTTGTTTGTTTGTTTGGGTTTTTTTTTCTGATTTGATACCAGATGCTTGGGCTTGGTGCAGGGATGAGCTGGCCCTGTTCTGTCAAAGTTAAACCATATTATTTTCATTGCTTTGCTCTGCCTGAAAACTCGTAAAACTCCGTCTGCTTAGCAGATTTTCCCAGTGGCCTGGTGAGAAGTTGCTCTGCTTGGTTTCATGTTATTCAAAGCTGTACGTCTCTCCTGCGCATGGATGTTGCTGTGTCTCTTGCCACAGGCAGGATTCCAGGTGCCTTTTGCTGTCTTTACAGTGGGGCTGTGACCTCCAAACAGAACATGAAAAGTACCTGGTGAAGCACTGCGGTGACGTTCCTGTGTTTGTGATTAACTACCCGTATGACCTCAAACCTTTCTACATGCGGGACAATGAAGATGGACCTCAACACACAGTGAGTCCATAGGTCACACTTCCACCTCTTTTTTTGGCTAAGTCTTAGCCTTCTGAGACACAGACAGATGAGGATCTGCTGGCCCTCTGGTCCAGAAGTCCAAGACAAGACATGACCATCAGGTGATCATGTTCTGTCGTTTTCTTGTTGTAGAAGTAATCCCCAAAGCAGGAACAACAGGAGGAGGATTCAGGAGTTGGGTAGCATTAAGTTTTTGCTAAGTCCTTTAAGACAGATTTGTAATAGTTTATTTTTTTTTTCTGGTAGACTTCTGTACTACTAGGTGAAATACCTGGAATTGCATGACTCTGAGCAGCCTGTGATTCTCTTGTCATCCAAATCTACCATCTGTGTAATTCTCAAGTAGCAGATGGACACAAGACGTAAACTCTTCCTCCACAAGTCTCGTGCTTTGAAGGTGTGAATTCTCAATTGAACTGAGACAACCTGAAACATTGCTTCTACTGAAAAGAGCTACTGCCCCACTGTGTGCCACTGTCACTTCACAGCTCAGCTGTGGGAGAAGGTACTCTACAAAACAAAACAGAGAAGAAAACCAGGCCAAACCTAACAGCAGAGGTGATAACACTGGAATCTGAACACTTGAATCAGCACATCAGTGCCGTTGGGCCATTTGTACCTTTACCAATCCCTACAGCTTGCTCAAGGAATGGTGGCAGATGGGGTAAACACAGATTGCAAGCATCAGAGCAGCTTAAAGTTTAAGGGAATCAGGGCTTCAAAGCCCCATCCAACCTGGCCTTGAACACCTCCAGGGATGGTGCAGCCACAGCTTCTCTTGGCAGCGTGGGCCAGTGTCTCACCACCCTCACAGCAAAGAATTTTTTCCTAATATCTAATCTATATCTCCTCTGTTTCAGTTTAAAACTGTTCCCCCTCATCCTACCACTTACCACTCCACTCCCTGATCAAGAGTCCCTCCCCCATCTCTCCCGTAGGTCCCCTTTAGGTATTGGAAGGGGCTCTAAGGTCTCCCCAGAGCCTTCTCTTCTCCAGGCTGAACACCCCCAACTCTCTCAGCCTGTCCTCATAGGAGAGGTGCTCCAGCTCTTTTTTAGGTTTTCCATGGGCTTACTGATTTTTATCATTGTAAATGACCTTCCCAGCCTTCTCCTGTCAACAAGGGACTTTTCAAGCATTTGCAAATACTTACCTAAGTGTCCTGGTCTCAATAAAAGAATTACAGTAGCTTTTTACAACCAACCATCCGGTGTCAACTGTACTTCTACTGTAGACTGTATGGCCTCATGGCATGACTTACGTTGGGTTTCTATCTTTTAAGGTTGCAGCTGTTGATCTCCTCGTACCAGGAATAGGGGAATTGTGTGGAGGCAGCTTGAGAGAGGAGCGACTGCCCTTCCTCGAATCACGCTTACAGAGGTACGGAAAACCCACAGGTGCCAGGAGACCAGCCCGACCAAGAGAGCATTTCAGCAGCTTTCAGTGGTTGGCAAGACAGAGGGAGCAGAAGGGCAGCTAGTGCTATTTAAAAAAAGCCTATTTTTATCTTTGAGATATCTATCTGAGTAGGTGATCACCAACTGGTGAAGAAGTTCTTGTGCTTCTGATGTAGGTATGCGAACTGCCTCTCCGATTTAGCTCTTCAGAGAAGAAGTTTATGCTAGGAGGCCATGGCAGCAGAATGGGACAATCTGGAAGAGGGCCTCATAAGAGGCACTTCATCCTTGAGCCTTTACTTCGCAGCTTTTGTGGCTGAGAGTGGCCTGCGAAGGTGGAAGTTGTCACGTAGACGAAACTTAGATGTATTTGTCATCGCGTTGTGTAAGCGAGGAACTGCAGCTTTGGTCAGAAGCTTTGCTGTGATGCAGCTGGCCTCAGTGGCACCATTTCAGAGAACATGGTTCTTTGCTAACAGCTTGGTGGGAAGCTTCGCTGGAACTGCCTGCAACCTGGACTGTGTCATCTGGGCTATGACGTCTTTCCCTGCTACTTAGTTCTGGATCATGTGACTCTTGAGTAATTTTAGGCTAAATTCACTATCAGAATATCAAAGCTGCTGTTTAGTTAACAATAATTAACATTATGGATGGGGTAATTCTCCATAGACAATTACTCCCTGGATCCTCTCTGATTGTTCAAAAAGAACCTTGTTCAAAAGAAAATAACTGTGATGAGTCCGTTTGGGCCAGTCATACACTTGTGGAAAGCAATTTTGGAGGAGGATTAGTCCCAGAGTAACACCATTTGCACAATGGGAATGAACTTGTTGCTTAAATCAGCCACATGCTCCCAGAGATATAGCTACTCAGTGGAGAAGAGCAAAATCCATTTCAGCATAATGAATCCAAAAGGCGCAGGGCAATTAAAATCACCAGAACATTGGTTCTCAATTTCTGGTGTAGGATGATATTACTCCCTGGGCTTCCTGCTGCTCTCCCTGCAAACTCTCCCGAAGCAGGGATGCTTCAGCTGGAGTACGATGTCGCCTGCTGCACTTTTTTCTCTTGAAATTTTTGCCGGTAAGATCTAGAGTCCACAGCTCTCAAGGTGTGGGGCTGGAAGAGGCGTCTGCGTGGAGGTTGAAAACAGACTTTCTTGTTTGTCAGGAAAGTCATAGGAAGTATTTCAAGCTACAAATGGGGTGTGTCTTCAGTGACCTTAAAGTACAGCTCTGCATTGAAGATGACCTGGAAAAACACCACCTCTTTTCACATGGTTTTTCTCAATTTTGAGTACTCAGGATCTGATCCGCTGAGTCCATATACCTTGTTCAGGCTTTTAAATTCTACTTCCTGCACACCCAGCATAACTAAGGGAGATAAAGAAGGGGATTCTTGTCTCCTTATACACACTTCATACAATAGCTCTCCGAGTCACCGGGACAGCTGCAAAGCACCCAAGATGAGAGAAGTGATCTCTCTTTGCTTACAGCCTTTTCTGTTCATGTTCAAAGAAATGAGAAAAAAAAAAAAACAACAACTTTGTTCTGGTTCTGCCAGGGCAGGAAAAGGAGAGAGGGTGCACTGGTGGCAATTAGAAAAAGACGTATTTTATTTAGTAATTTTACAGGAGTTGACATATATTATTAAAGATACAGGAGTTCAGTGGTTTTGTGCACTACGGAAGGGGAACCACGTAGCCACAGACATGAAGAGACTTTTGACTCTCTCCTAAATGAGGTTGGCTGCATGTCATTGTAAATTTAATATTCAGGCCTGTACTCTCCAAACATTCACAAGCAGAGTTTACTGATCGATCTGCTCAAAGTTAAGAATATGCACAAGTCTTTGCATGAAGCGGGGATCAACCCTGTATGTTGACAAAACAAACTTTGCATTTTAAGAAGCATGTTGGGAATCTGTTCAAGATTGTCTGCTGATTACCAGAACTGACAGCCGCTAATTGTGTCTTCCCTTAATTTCCTGCCTTTCCTTTTTGCACTGAGTTTAGTCATCAGGCCATCCCTTTTCTTGTAGCATTCTCTTCCAGGCAAGTGCTGCTTGTGCAGATCTCCTCTCTTCCTTTACTTACAGGGGTTTTTCTTTTTGTTCCACAGATTAGGACTCGCAGATTCCTACCAATGGTAAGACACTTTTTTGGTCTGCAAGCTCTATTTCTTCTTTTGAGACTCTTTAAAAAACTATTTCATTTTTTTGATCCTGTTCTTGAGGGAATGTTTCTTGGCCCAGTTGCCCTGCCATCACTGCCACTCTAAATGGAACAGCCAGTTCATTTAAACAAAGTTTAATCCAGTGCTACTTAGTTTGTCTTCCCAATTTGTAAACTCACAGCACAGTTCACTCCTTTCAGGATTGCCTGAAGTGGATTAATTTACAACCCATGAATGATTTTTGATATTAAATCATTAAGCTGTGTTCCATGTTGAATAGATTCTGACCGCCATCGCACGAGATAAACAAGTTGCGGAACCACAAGCAATTTGTGACCTTTAACAGCTCTATGAATAACTCCCTTTGCAATTGACAGGGCAATCGGGTCGAAAAATCTCCCCTAACAAAGCAGTTGAAGCAATTAAAACTGTCCTGCTAAGGAGACAAAACAACCTTTGAATTAATGGTTTAGCCTATTAGAATGACAGAAGGATCTTAGTGTTCCTCTTGACAAGTGTTTCTGGGTATGTACTTTGTCATAGCTACTAAAAGGGTGATAGTGCAGAGAATTTTAAATTTAGAAGAGTATATTCACGTACTCTGCAGTATTTGGAATGATCATTAGGGAGGCTGCTTTGAAAAAAAGCAGAGGAGTGTAGAATTCTTCACTCTCGTCTTCCCACAATATGAAATCACTTAGGAACAGCCCATTGCATGGCAAAGCTTTACATCATCTATTTGCAAACAGGGTGAATAAAATGTCTTCCTGTATTGTTTGCATTTATGGGCCAGTATACACCATATCGCTTCATCTGAGGGAAGGATTATCCTGACCAGGGGTAGTCAGTTATGTGGGTAGGTGCTGAGATACAGCCTGAGGAAGTCTGATGTTCAGTGGCAGAGCCTTCCAGCTCAGCCTTGCCTCACACTTCCCTCAAGAGAGAAGATCTTGAGAGAAGAACCTTGCCCATCACCCATTTGCATTTCTGTGTGTTATGTAGCAATCACATTCTGGAAATTCTTTCCTCCTGTGGTCTTGTTTTGGAGACTGACTCCTCCTCTGTTCCCTCTGCTCCATCACAGATGATGTAACTTAGCAGAGAAGATGAAAACAGTTGTTACCTCCTGCCATAGCAGGGGCTGGTGTCCCAGGAAGGTGCAGGATAGGAATAATCCTGGATACTTATGGACTCCAGTCCAGAATCTGCCAGAAAACAGGGAAGGGGTTTGCCAGCATCCATCTTTTCAGCAGAGGTGACAGGAGAGGCTGAAATTAATCTCCCCCAATTTAGTGATTGAATTTATTCAAAGCTGGCTCACAAGCTCCTTGAAGAACAGTTGAGTCATTCCTTTTTAAATATAATATTTGCTGAGTTTAGAATGAGCAGCTGTATGGGATGTGGTCTCTTTTGAAATCTCTTTATATATCTCTTTTTCTACCTGTTTTGCTCACCCACTAAGCATGAGGATACTGGGGGGCTCAGTACCTCTAGGACAACTTGTCTGTGGGAGAATCACTGGGCAAAGAGGCAACTGATGATCCGAGATACTGTTGTGCTTTTGCCCATTCCTAACTTTTAGAAAGCTTTTCAAAAAAAGTAGATAAAGGGACATGGTCAAAGACCTCTGAATCTTCTTCGCTTCATCTTTCCTGTTGTGCAGGTTTCTTTCCATAAAGAGTATAAATTGCTGAAGTATTTGGCTTGATTTTGCAGATTTATTTTTTCTTATTTTCACACTCCTTCCTTCAAATTGTAGACAGAAAGGAGCTCAGTGCTGTAGATGCTGATCTTGGCCAGACTTGGGGAGGTCTGTGGAACTGAGGTGGGAAAGTCGGGTGATCAGAATTGATTCTGGGAAATCACTTGTTTTCCCTGTGACTGGGGAATATTGAGTATATTGCCTTGTAAATGGGGATTCTGATCCCCTTTGCAGCCTCCAAGGGCCAGCTTAGCACGAGCAATAACAAAGCAGGTACTTTGTAATGAACATGTCCCTACTACCATCAGCTTGTGGATTGTGCTGGTTTTGGCTGGGGGTTGAGCTAATTTTCTTCACAGTAGCTTATATGGGGCTGTGGTTTGGACTTGTGCTGGAAGCAGTGTTGACAACACAGGGATGTTTTATTGCTAAGCAGGACTTACACAGAGTCAAGGCCTTTTCTGCTCCTCACACCACCCCACCAGCGAGTAGGCCTGGGGGGCACAAGAAGATCATAGAATCATAGAATGGTTAGAGTTGGAAGGGACCTTAAAGATCATCCAGTTCCAACCCCCCTGCCATGGGCAG
>JAOXNO010000001.1:205364522-205377413 GCA_028565335.1 Limnodromus scolopaceus | reverse complement strand
GACCCGTTCCAACAGGTCCATGTCCTTCCTGTGTTGAGGACTCCAGAGCTGGACACAGTACTCCAGGTGGGGTCTCATGAGCACAGAGTAGAGGGGTAGAATCACCTCCCTGGCCCTGCTGGCCACACTTCTTTTGATGCAGCCCAAGATGCATCCCTTTACATTCCAGGCACCTTTCTGATCTTCTGGTATAACACTGGTGGAAGAACACAGTGGCAGAGCAGGTGTTATCTGCCATCTTAGAATGGATATTACTATGTTGTCTTGGTCTTGCTTCTGCTCTAGAGGGAGAACATTGAGCTGTGTTGGGCTCTTTAATTTCTAATGTTCTTTGAAGCTTGAATGCTGGAGTGTTCGGTTGGGTCCTTGTGTGGCAAGGTAGAAAGGAGGAGTTGGGCTTAAGGAACAGCAGTGCTGGTGAGCCAGCTGCCATCCATGGCCAGTGACACCATTTCTTATCATCCTTTGACATCCTTCAGACCCCAGCAAAAACAGGAAACCCATCACTGTCCTTGGTGTGGATGCCTGGCTCTGTTATACCTGCTTTGGGGAGAAACCAGAGCACTGTGCTGGGCCGTAAAGGGGCAGGCAGAAAGTCAGTGCTAAAGGCAGCCAAAACTTGCCCAAACCCCACTCATGGCAATGGGAGTGTTTTGCGTAGACCTCCTTGAATGTTTTGGGGTTTTTTGTGGATTCCCAGAAAGTTGTAGCAGAACAGAAGCTGTCTGAAACCAAAGACTGCATTTTACCCAGCATCAGAACCTGGTGATACTTTGAGTGTTTATTTCCTGAAATGTTCAACAAAATGGTCTTTCAAATGTCATTTCACTAGTAGTTTTTCATTACCCTCCCTTTTTTCCATTTTTTTTCCCAGTAGAATATTCAGCCCCATGGACTGCAATATCTTTGTTCTTTCAGCCTTACTTTTTTCAAACTGGCTGTGGAGGCTTTAGTGTAACAAGCGGGTTACATAAAAGATCAAAATTATACTTGTTTTGAAAGGAGACCGAAAATAATACATTCTGCTTATGAATGGTCACTGAGAAAGCACTGATCTTCAACAGTGCCTTGCAGTGCAGCACAGGAGCTCATGATGATAAAAGGGTATAGATTTTTAAAAGGATAAAAGGAAATGCTTTTCTAACTTGGCACATAACAAGCTCCTGGAATTCGTTGCCAGGGGATGTTGTTGCAGCACATACTTTAGTAAGATTCAAATCTCTGCAGAAGTCCTCCAGGTCCAGAATGCGAACTCTGGGGCTGGGGCTGGGGTCGCAGAAACTTACTTCCCCAGTGGAATAATGTTGTGGAGTCCCCCAGTTGCCAACGGAGGGCTCAGCTCTTCTCTTAAGTTATCATCTACTAGGAGAAATAGCTAGACTAGTTCATGACTGGTTTTGAGGTGAGAAGCATCCAATGTCTGGAGACTGTTGAATGAAGGAAAACCCCAGGGAGCGTTTTCCAGCCTAAAGGGAATTTTCTCTTCATCTGCAGGCAGTTACTTTTTCTTTCATCTGGGAAGAATGGAAAATTTCTCAATTCCTTTGCTGCTTCTAAGCACGGTCATCAGAAAGGTTTCACAGGCTTGATCCTCAGCACGTTTAATTCTATGGACTTTTTCCATTAACTTTAATGGGTTTTGTTTCGCTCCTTTTGCCAAAATGGCTTCTCAAAGTGCTTTGAGATCTCCAGATGAAAGCCCTGGATAAGCAAGGCTAGAATTTATTGTTATTGTTCATCTGGAAGAAGCAGAGTTATTTCATTTCCTTACAATGACTTTATAAACTCTGTTGCCAGCAAATGGGGAAAAAAGATGCTAAGCTTAGTCTCAACTGGCTTTGCACAGCCTGAGATATGTCATCAGAAATATTTGTACTGGTTTTTATATTACTAGTTGCAGTTACAGTTGTCACCATCTGGTTTGCCAGTTCTGCTCGGAACTACTGAGCTTGTACAGATTGATCTGCCACGGGCAGCACCCACATCCCTCACATTCACGAGGTCTTTCCTATTATTTCCCAGGTCCCCACCCTCCGCATCAGATCTGCCCACCATCTTCCTTGCAAACCCTTGAAAAGCTGCTCAGCAGAGCTCCCTGGGGGCAATTCCTAGTGTATTAGTGAAATTCAAGTCTTCTGAATGCAGTCTGTATGGAGTGCATACGGATGAAGGCCACCACACTGTTGCACAGCCTACATGGAATGGTTTGAGTTGGAAGGGACCTTAAAGAGCATTGAGTTCCAACCCCCCTGCCATGGGCAGGGACACCTCCCACTAAACCAGGTTGCTCAAAGCTCCGTCCAGCCTGACTTTGAACACCTCCAGGGATGGGGCATCCACAACTTCTCTGAGTTGTCTAGGTTGGAAGGGACCTTTAAGATCATTGAGTCCAACCATCAACCCAACACTGACAAAAACCGTCACTAAACCATGTCCCTCAGCACCACGTCTACCTCTCTTTTAAATACCTCCAGGGATGGTGACTCCACTTCCCTGGGCAGCCTGTTCCAAAGTTTGATAACACTTTCGGTGAAGAAATTTTTCCTAGTATCCATCTTAAACCAACTGGTGCA
Source organism: Limnodromus scolopaceus (assembly GCA_028565335.1). Taxonomy (NCBI): domain Eukaryota; kingdom Metazoa; phylum Chordata; class Aves; order Charadriiformes; family Scolopacidae; genus Limnodromus; species Limnodromus scolopaceus. The sequence goes on along the minus strand of JAOXNO010000001.1, from coordinate 205,374,840 downwards.
ACTTGAGGCTGTTTCCTCTTGTTATTAGGGAGAAGAGACTGATCCCCACCTCTCTACACCCTCCTTTCAGGTACTTGTAGAGAGCGATAAGCCCTCCCCTCAGCCTCCTTTTCTCCAGGCTGAACAACCCCAGCTCCCTCAGCCGCTCCTCACAAGACTTGTGCTCCAGACCCCTCACCAGCTCCATTGCCCTTCTCTGGACCCGCTCCAGCACCTCAATGTCTTTCCTGTTGTGAGGGACCCAAAACTGGACACAGCGCTTGAGGTGGGGCCTCACCAGTGCCCAGTACAGGGGGATGATCACTTCCCTAGTCCTGCTCGCCACTCTGTTCCTGATACAGGCCAGGATGCTGTTGGCTTTCTTGGCCACCTGGACACACTGCTGGCTCACATTCTATGTTCTAAGAATTCATATTCTAAGTTCTATGGCTCTTTGAAGTTCTGCTTCTAGTTTTACTGCTTGGGCAGTGGAGCAGAGGGGAAAAACACTGGGGAAAAAGCCCTGAGGATTGGATGAATGAACTGCAAGGAAAAAGTGTATTTTATAGTGTGCGTATATACATATGTATTTATATGTGTTTATATATATATTTATATGTAAAATGTACATTATATACATTTCAGTGTACTTGCTTGAATATATGTACATAAAGTGTACTTGCTTGGAGGTCCATGTGCTTCAGAATTTTGTTGGCTTGAAGATTGCATTTTAACAGTGAAGCCAAAGTGACGCCACTGATCACCTCTACTTGCAAAATAGAAATATTCTCCAACAAACTCTACAGCTGCAAGGGATCACTCTGGCAGACTCGCTTTGACAGTATACCTTTTGTGTCATGAAATATTATTTTTCCTTGCGGTTCATTAACAGTAGTTAAAATTTGGGAAGCCATTTATTATGATCAATCCCATCTTAATTTTTTTTTCACAGTGCTTTTTCTCCTCCACTCAACTGCCAAAGTAGTAAAACATACATATATATTTAAGTGTACTTGATTTTATTTTTTCTTTTTTAAACTGGGATGATAAAATATTCATGCATGAAGATTAGAAGCATGTAATACATCTGGAGTCACTCAGTCCCTTCCTAGTGAATTCATATAAAGAAGAATAACTTTGTGGCCTCAGCAAGCTCAGAAGTGGCCCCGTAAATCAATAGAACCACTGAGATGTTTTTCACTCCCATTAAAATAAAACTGTTGGTGACAGTTTATGGCTGTAAATATTGTTCCTGTGTCTCACATCAGCTACAGTCCAGCTGGGAAATGGGGACCTTTTGACATATTCTTTTTGACACCCATATATTTGGAATATCTGCTTCATTTATTGAGTTTTCTGTGCACAACAAGTGCTGTTCTCCAAAATGAAATGTCTTGTTCCAGATCTCATTTTTGGAGAAGACATGTCCAAGATTTTTTGCTGACTTACCATAGAAATAAATGAATCAGTCCGTAAGAGTGATTTGGGGGAAAAGTAACAAAGAGCCATCGTAATTACCTTAAAAGGAAAAAAAAACAAATCTGAAGGAGTATTCAGCAGTCAGCGAGACCAATTTAGGCTTCTGAAGAAATTACTGGAAATTAAATAACTTAGACCATTAAAAAGAAAACAGAAAATGAAAGAATTTATTGTAGGGCAGGTTTCAACGCGAGCGTGGCGAGGGCTAAACAAACCCAGGCGGGCGGCTCCCATCCCCGGCAGTGGAAGCGTTTTGTGATTCTGTAGGAACCTGGGTTTGTGCCTCTGCTGGGAATGTTTGAGATACTAAAACCTCCAAAGATGCTCTCGATATGAGCAGAGCTGCGGCGTTAAAAGCGGTTCTCCCTACCCAAACGAGTTCTTGCTCCTGAACAAAACAGATTCTAGCGTGTTGGCGAAGCAAAGCTACGCTGGTTTAAATATATTTACACTTGGGGTTTCTGCTAAAAGAATTCTCCCTGTCAGGGAACCGCACCTCTTCACAGCCCTGACCAACGCCGGCTGCGCTGGCAGAAATCCCGAGTGGTTAAGGGGTCAAAGGGAAGTAATTAAGACGGAAAGCAAAACCCTAGATAAAAAGCTTTTTGTAATTACATCGGCGTAACCGTGCTGCAAATGTAACTGTCTGTTTAAATTACAGGTATCTAGACCTCCGAAAATTCGGCTCAGTTCCTCATGGAGGCTTCGGAATGGGGTTTGAACGCTACCTGCAGTACATCTTGGGAGTTGACAATATCAAAGACGTTATTCCTTTCCCCAGGTTTTCTCACTCCTGTCTCCTATAGCTCAGCAGTTGACTCAATGTGGAGAAAACTGCTGCCGTGGCGATACGTGTATAGCACATTAGGATATGACTAAGTGTGTTTGAGGAGGAAATCAAGCTAATTTTTATATCAGTGAAACTCTTAGTAATTTTAATACTGAAAATTGAGTAGAATATTGAAAATAATCTATGTTCGGGTGAGATTATGGAAGCGCACTCGCAGTTAATTTGATGGCAGTTTATGTCTTCAGTGCTCTGCGGGAGCGTTAATAAATCCCGCTTAACTTAAGGGTTAAGATTCTCGTGAGACTAGTACTGAAGTACTGAAGAAGTGTTGTTGGGACGTAGTGGGGATTTTATGTGAAATATTAATAAGGAGGTGTGACCTAAAACGGACTGGGAGCCAGGACCGCTGTGAGGCTTTAATAGGCTTTAATTAAACGCCGGGGCACAGTGCTTTGAAGACTTGAGTGTTATAAAATTGTGAAGTATTGTTATGGCTGCGATGCACTTGCTCTTACGAAATGGCTACTGTAAAGCGTGTGTCTCCCCACTCCCCGAGTGAAAAGCAAATATTGTTTACCTGGGAAAAACCAGCCAAACCTAGCAAGGAAAAATGTCAGATTGGAGCTGCTGGAGCGCCTGAGGTGCGTGATGTTGATTTTGTGAATCATCAATAAAGATGTACACTGGGTTGTTTTGTAACTCAGTATGGTTCCTTCTGTTATAAAACCCTAGCACTCGGCATCACAGTGTTTCCTTCGGTGCCTTTGGTACATGTTTCCTTTTCTGTATCCCCAAATTAGTTGCACAACTTCTGCAGGAGATGGTTGTTTTCTGTCTCCAAGAGCGCACATGTTCACAGCAGAAAGAAATGTTCAGTTAGATGAGAATTCATTCATCTCTCCGGAGCCAACTTGCAGTTTACTGGTGGTTTCTTTGTTGTTGCTTTGCCTTTTTTTGTTGTTGTTCCTGAGGAAATCTCTCACGTGCTCGTCAGACCAAGCAGTTCTGTCTATATTTTGAAACAACCAACATATGCTCCCAAACATCGCGTAGGTATTAAGTAATTGCTTATCACTATAGGATCTGAGCTCCTTGCCGTCTTTAATGGGTTTGTGCTCTCAGCTTCTTTGCCAGGTAAAGAAATGCTCGTTTCTGGTGTGAAGACGGGATTAAGTGACTTGCCCAAGGCAACTGGAAACCAGTGGTTTATTTGGGACTTGAACTGAGAGTTTCCAGCATCCTTCTTCCCTTCCAAATTATCCAGCAAATGGTCATTTGCATAGTGCTTACTGCTCTGGAGCCCAAGACAGCTGCAGTATAAACAATATAGATAAAAAGAAAAAACAAGGTAACAGCCTTACTGCTAATGAACCCTGGTGTTAATTGCCACATACAACGTGAAGTGGCTGCAGAACAGCCCTGAAGACTTCTTTTCCAAGTAGATGAAAGAGACTGAAAAATAGTAATCAAATAGCATTGCGCTGGTGATACTGCAGTCGCAGTTCTCTCTGCTGGGGCCATATAATGCTGCACCTGGAGTCTCTAAAAATACCTATTTATGTCATGTGGCACCTGCCATGTTTCAGTTTGGTCCATGGCTGGGACGCTTAACATGTTACGATCACGCAAACGACATCACCACGAGGGTGTTCTGTTGCATGCACTGAGACATCCCCTGCATATCAAGGGTGGGTTTTTTTCATATCTCCTTCATCTGCTTGATTAGGCAGGTGTTAACTGTGCGTTTGCTGGTTTGTGTTTCCTGGTACAGCCTGGGTTGGTGAGTCTGGTTCCACGAAACGGTTCAAGCACCTGCATTCCCTTCGAAACCACTGAGAAGTTCCTACATCAGACACCCTTCCTGCAATGGACCATCTCTCCCTTTCGCAGAATCACAGAATGATAGGGGGTTGGAAGAGACCTCTGGAGATCATCTAGTCCAACCCCCCCGCCAGTGCAGGTCCACCTAGAGCGGGTTGCACAGGAATGTGTCCAGGCAGGTTTTGAATGTGTCCAGGCGGGTTTTAAATATCTCCAGAGAAGGAGACTCCACCACCTCCCTGGGCAGCCTGTTCCAGGGCTTTTAATGCGTTGCCTTAAATGTTATTGCTGGCCTTTGTGGTTTGGATTTACTTCTCTCAGCAGAAAGATGTGGAAAGAGTACAGCTGCCGCCAGCCCCGTCCACACCGTGTTCCTAAATAACTTGCGGTGAGCAGGTGTCTTTATTGAGATCCTTAGTCACCGGTTGTGTCACAGTTGCTGTAAATGAGAGAGCTTGAACTGGAAGCCCATCTGCTGAAAACAAGAGTGGGTGGATGGTGAAACCATCTCCCGTCCACTCTGCTCTCTCCTTCCCGTGCCAGCTCTGGGCTGTGTTGGGTTTGGCATCAGTGGGAGGTGGCTGATCATCCTCCAAGATGCCAGATCTGATGGGCAGGGTGGAGCTCAACAGAGACAGGTGAAAAACAAGGTGTAGAGAAGAAGACAATGGAAGGTGCCAAAAAGTCATGGGATGACATGGCGTGAGTCATACAGTACAGGGAAGGACAGAAGGACAGTTTCAAACTGGCTTGTGGAGCGGCTGTCAGGGCCTTCTATGAGGTGACAGCTTGCAAGAACCAAGGACTGGTATGATCCACCCTTCGTTCTTTGCCTTGATAAGAGATTGTTGCAGGACAGAAGGTAAAAGTTGAACCTTTGATTTATAGATAGGCAGGTATATGAAAATGTCAAAGGTCTCGGTTTTCAGTTTTGGGGGGTTGGATTGGTGTGTTTGGGGGTTTTTTTTGGTTTTTTTCTGGTTGCAACCATTGCAGAAAGGCAGATTTTTTATGGATGATGTAACAAGGATGCGCCGTAAGTGATTCTGTGTGTTTCTGACTACATGTCCAAGAGGAGTGGTCTCCCCAGTCTTCTACACGTATTTCTGTTTCATTCCAATGTACTCAGTGAGTTGGAGATCCAACGGGCAGGGTTGAGGTAAGGGGGCACTGCCATTGGGTCTAAAAGCTCATCCAAAACGCTACCATCAATAATCTGGCAGAATAAGCAGGAGGAGAGCAGGATCGTTCCCAACAGAACTAACCAGGTGAACGTTCAGGCTGAGAAGGGAGAAGAAAGGGTTGTCCAGTCTTGCAAACAGCCTTCAACTTGCATTGTCTTTCCTAGCGATGGGAGAGAGGAGAAGGTAGAGGCTGAGGTCCATGAGTATGATGGTAATTGCTTAGGGTTAATACCGAGATTGGCATTAGAGTGAGAAGCTTGATTTATGGGTACCCAGCAAGGGTGGGAGCTGCCCTTTCCCTCCAGGCTGGCATTGTTCGCCTCGTGCTATGTATATATAACATCGGGTGGTATTGCCAAGGAATGCGACGTGTTTTCCCTGGGATTTCCATGTGGAATGTCATGTATTTCCTTCGAATCTCCTCTCCCAGAATGAGACGGAAGTTAATCTGGAGGACAGGGGAGGTCGTTCCTCTTGGACACGTGGGCAGGGAAACGCGCTGAGACTTTCCTAGATTTAAGCCATTTTCTTTGCTACACCTTCACTTGGAGCCTGCGCTCTGGCCATGGCTGAAGCCAGATAAAACCTCTGACAATCCTTCAAATAAAAAAACCCCTGTTATTCTTTGCACGCAGGAATCATCTCTTAGCCTGAACATGCAGCGCAGTAGCTCACGTTGGGGTGTTCTCGCTGCGGTGAGCGGTCAGCTCTCGAGCCCAGGTGACCAGCACGGTCTCTGCTAGCATCCTTTCGGTAAGTGTTTCTTCAAGTTTCAGTTCCTCGGCAGCCGCCACTGCCTCTTTTCAGGTTTGTCCTCGCTCTGGGCTTCGGAGGAAAGAATCGGTGTCATTGATTACCGCGTCTGTGGCTTTGCCACGTTAGGACAGAGTTGATGGGAGTGCAACACCCCTGGGAATAAAAGAGCAATGCTGTAAACTTTGCATAACCAAATGCCAGCCTCTAAGAGGAGCGTTTAGAGGAAAACCTTTATTTTCACTTGAAGAATATCAGTTAACTCCTTTATTAAGATTTTTACATGCAGGATCAAAGTATCCCGAAATACTCTTATTTTTAATTGAAAAAATAATACTCATGGAACCAACACCATGACGTGGTCTTTTTGATGTTAAATCCAAATTTGGAGAGCAAATGCATGCTCTGAAGCTGGTAGTAGAGATTGCTGTTCTCCCCCTTATGATTTATCTTGTGATGCCATGGCAGTGTCTAGATCTTGGACTGTGGTAGTAGCTTCTGTGCGAGCAGAGATGAAAAGATACATCGCTGGGCCAGACGTTTCAAAGCCAACAGAATAGCTCAGGGATTTTAGCTGAATTATCTCTATTTGGGTGAGGGAAATAGAGAAAAAGCAGCGAGGTGCCCAGCTCAGCGTCCTCTCTCCACTTTATTTGGTACTAGTAGTTGTGATTTATAAAGCATCACTTGTTTGAGGGAATGCCAAAACTTTGATGGGAAACGTAACGTAGAGTTTTGCTTGCTGGACTAATATTGATTGTTTTGGAAATAGCTTATAGATGTGTTTTTCTTTTGGGGGGGGGGGCGCGGAGAAGGGAACAAATTTGCCAAGAAACACTTTGGTCATTGTTTCCATTAAATGTGTGTATAGAGATAAATGTGGCTTTGCTGCTGCTGAAACCAATAACAGTCGTTATTATTGTTGGTTTAGCCTCTGCCTTGCGCGGAGGGAGAACTGGGAGATGGGTCCAAAGGAGAAATAAGAAAGAGTTTGTATAAAGATTGTCAAAGTCCTAATTTCCTCAGATACAACCAAAGCTGCCGAAGCCATAAAAATGGTGGTCTCGGGGGTGAATTTATTGTTTTGTCTTACTGCTTGTTGCAGAGCCGTGACCTTCGGAAGGACTGTAAAGTTTTATTTTATGATCCTGCTGGTAAAAAGACGTATGTAATTTACTATACGAGTTCTTACAGACTTGGCTAACAACAAGTTTGACCCGGAGTTCAAAGAAATTATGGCTCCCGTTGTTTTATTGCTGCTGTGAAATGTATTATCTGTCCTACAGCTGTGTCTGGGTGTCTGCTGCGCAAGGTGTTCAGCAAAGATGCTGTAAAGGGAGAGCCTTCACATAAAGGGCAGGAGAGGGGCAGGGCTGTGTGGCCATTTAAAAGACATATAGTAGCTCCAACAGAAATTGCAGGCTCCATCGTGGGTGAAATGTGGATGTAATGACTTCAGAATCCTTGTTGCACTTATTGCCGACACTGTTTTACTGCGGGAAATTGAGGCACGGAGCAATCAAGCCACTTACCCAAGGTGATGGGAGATGTGTGGTGGCAGAACCATGGAACTGACTCAAATCACCCCAATCCTTGCCCAGCGCCTCCCCACGAGACTCCCTTCTGTTTGCCTTTGGGTGCGCTGCCACACCAGAAGGGAGGCAGGATCTTTGCGACTGCTCCGGTTTCAAACGCATTTTTGGCGTCTCTGAGATCCTTGACTGTGCTTCAGTGATTTTTATCTATCCCTGTATGGCCCGAGGCCTTTCAGAGCCAGCAATCCTGCTGTTTATTTTTATTACTCTTACAACTGAATTTTTTCTGAATAATTTGAGGCAGCCAACAGGGTACGTTTTTAATTTTCTTTGCAAAGCTTGATCTTGCTTCTTGCTCTTCACCAACAGCTGTGTGTCTTACTGTCTTCAGCAGGTTAACGCGCTGATGCTTGTACCTGCTGTAAAAATGGACGTCTGAATTTTCAGAAGTCGCCCATCATATGGGTTGCTGGCGAAAATATATGCAACTTGCCCAGAAAAAAAATCTTAGTGTGGTCCAGGAGGTGGCCGTGATAATTCATGTAAACACATAAGTTTCTGTATGGGACTATTCTGTATTATCCGCCATGACTTTCAAAAGTTACTAGATTTCCAGCCACAGGGGAAAATAATTGTGTTTCATGGAGGCAATGACTTTGCGATAATAATTCTGTGGTGTCTTTACCTCCGGAGTGGTTTTTGAGCATTAATTCAGTGCTGTCTTCGTTGCCATTTGAAGATCCTGGGCTCTAAGCACTCAGTACTGTGATTTAGCCTTGTGAATCGGGCTTGTGATCCGTATCTTTCTGAGCCACTGGTCGCCCGTTTTCTGCGTGTCCCTCGGCTTTGCCGCTGCTCTGTTGATGGATGCGTGGCCTCAGGCTGCCCGTCCAAGCAGGAGACAGCAGGACACCCACCCCAGACAACTTCAAGGCTTACTGACCTCTCTGTGTCGATGCTGCCGGGGCTTTTCACACAGCTTTGAGAAACCCAGTGCTCCAGGTGAGTGCAGAAAATTCAGGGGCAACTGACTTGCTAGAGGCTTTAGAGGATAGCAAAGCCGGAGTTAGGATCAGTGTTTGATTTCCAGGCTCCTCTGCCTGAGCCAAGAACAGGTTTTTCCTACTTCTGTGCAAAGGTACAGAAAATGGGAGCCTACAAGTAATCTGGAGAGGGACTTTTTACAAGGGTATGCAGTGATAGGACAAGGGTTAATTGCTTCAAACTGGAAGAGGGGAGATTTAGATGAAATATCAGGAAAAAGTTTTTCATTCTGAGAAAAATTGGCTGCCCAGAGAAGCTGTGGCTGCCCTGTCCCTGGAGATGTTCAAGATTAGGTTGGACGGGGCTTTGAGCTCCCGAAGCTCTAGACCTGAAGACCTTTGGGTCTAGTGGGAGGTGACCCTGCCCATGGCAGGGGGGTTGGAACTCGATGATCTTTAAGGTCCCTTCCAACCCAAGCCATTCTAAAATCAGTGCCCAGCCAGTAGCCAGTTTGCAGCTCTGGGGGATCCAGCTGTGAGCACTTACCTGCTGCTGAGCCTCTGGCATGGCTGTAACCGATGAGGCCTCGTTTCTGGCAGGTCAGAGTCGCACGGTGGCATCTCCATGAAGCGCTTGAAGTGACTTCTGCGGTGGTTTAGTATAAATACATCACCACGTGCGTTCAGGCTTGTCCAGCAGCCTGTACCCAGCACCGTCGCCGCCGAGCAGGGGCTGTGCCCAGCAGCTGAGGTGCTGGGAAGGATGTGCCTCTGTAAATACACGTGGGTGGTGCTTTTCCATATCACCCTGCACCTCTGAACTTTGCCACCCGCAAAACCCGAATGACCGCGCAAATCAAATCCCAGGGCCTGGGTTGTACGGCCGGCTTCAAACAGTCTCTCAAATTCCATTATTGTTCATAGCGTTTAATAAATTATTAGCATTTATGGTGGTTTAGAAAGTATAGGGTTCAAATATTTAACAAATTTAATGGGCCTATTTGTTAACAAACTTGAAGGATGACTTGCCGGGCAGGATTTGCATTGCCGTCTCCTTGAAGTACGTGCTAAAATAGGGTGGGTTTAGTTATTCCAGTCCCTGATTGAGTTCTGGTACCATCTGTAACAGTATGGGGGGAAAAAAAAAAAAAGGAAGAAACTTTGTGCTAAACCCTCTGAGATAGAACGTTATGAAGTGTTCATTTCCCAGATCATTAGAAACTCCAAATAGCCATCTGGCCAAAACCAGGGACGCGTCTGCCTGCGTCTGCGGCGTAACAGCGTTCAGCTGGGGGGGGTTGGCCAGGACTGGGGGCTGGAGAGCTTCCTTTGCCACTGATATTAGTTAGAGAAGTCTCTTTGCATTTTGGGCTTTCTACGGTTGATCTGCGATTCAAAACCGAACTGACTTTTAGGGGGTGTCTGCCTAAAATGCAATCAACGTTCCAAGGAGGAATATAATGGGCTTCCTGTGCCTCCAAATGGCCTAAAATGCTTTGAAAACCACAAGAGCGTATCACCTCCACGCGGTACTCCAGCAGCTGTTTTCACTGTTAAAAAAAGTTAAAAAAAAGTAAAAATATTTCAGTCTCCATTTGCCTGGTCTCAGCATCTGTCAGGAGGGTATCAGTGTGTCTTAACTCTCACCTTTCTGGGGGCATTAGAAAAGGCTCTTGAATTTGCAAAATTTGACCTAATGTCTCACCTCCAGATTATCATAGAATCATGGAATGGTTAGAGTTGGAAGGGACCTTAAAGATCATCCAGTTCCAACCCCCCTGCCATGGGCAGGGA
>JAOXNO010000001.1:205339948-205350827 GCA_028565335.1 Limnodromus scolopaceus | reverse complement strand
ATCTAGGAAGCAATAGAGCTGCTTTAGCCCAGCTCTTGCTGCAGGTGGATAGCCCTTGTTTTGTTTTCTACCAACACTGTGAGAAGTGCTGTTCTAGGGCATTTCTTCAGCTGCTGAAACTCAAACTGGTTTGGTCAGGGCTAAGCTGAGGCATTGCATTGGCCAAGGTGGACATACCTGTAGAGGTAAGGAGTCCACGTGTTGTGTGAGGAGTGAAACCAGTGTATTTTCCTGGTGCTTTGGCTTTACTTAAGCCAGCTTGAGTGAATCCTCGGCTGTCTGTCATGACTTCAGAGCTGGCCGATGGTCCTGGCAAAATCCACGACAGATGTAAAAGATGGATGGTGGCAAAGCACAGGTTGAACTTTAGAAAGACAAACAATACTTAAGGAAAGTGCAACAGGAAACTGGCTTCATTTCTCTTTGGAAGAGAGCAGAAGTGATACTGAAACACTTATTTTTTTTTCCTCTCTCTTTTTCTTTTAGCGAGTGTCAGATGCAAGAGGTGATGTAATAGTGTTTACCAGACTGAAGCACATAATTTATAGTAGTGACTCAAAGGCAGAGAAAGTATTATTATTTATTTGGATTACGGTAGCAGCTGAAGAGACTGGGATTGGGGCTCGATGGGCTGGGTGGTTGGTGAGACCACATCTGCCCCGAAGGGTCTGGGCGGGTTGGGAAACCGAGGCACGGGGCACGTCAGTGGTTTGGCTGCACTTGTGCTCGGGGTCATTCCCACAGCTGGGAACTCGGCTTGGCTTTATCGCTTCTACCTGAGCCAGGGGTTTCCGAGCTGCTCCCCTGGCTGCTGGGGAAGCCTGACGCTACGGAAAGGGATTGCAACTGGTCCACAGGAGCACGTAGTACTTCTAGCAGGGAGTTAGACAGTGAGAGGGCCAGGGTCATCTGGGGGCTCTCTGAGATGAGTCGATCCAGAAGATTTGGAAATTACTGCTTTTCATATAAACTGCCCTTCCTCTCAGTGCTCCTGTCGAGTCTTTAAAGTCTCACTTCCTTATCGTAATGCTTAGGTGGATCTTACAGCACCTAAGAGCGGGGGCACAACGCGTTTATCCCTATCTCGGGAGATGGGAGAAATGAGGAAGAGAGACTTGGATTTACTTCAGGGTGCACGGAGAGCAGCAACAGAGCTGAAAGAGGTTTCTGAACTGCTGTCGTTGCTGTTCCACGTGGCCTCTCCTTCACCTCTCAGCCCTTCTCCATGGGATAGACCCATCCTGCCAAGGATATGGCCAAAAGACGTTAAAGCCAGGATCAACAATATGCAAATGCTTATTATCCCCACACCGTCCTTTGGCTGGGTAATTTTATGGGATTTTAATTGCGGCACACCTAAGGATATTGTTTGGACGAGAGGCATCGTGTAAATACAGGCTGATGTGATTTCCTCATCCGGAGCTGCAAGTGGGAAGCTGTTGAGAGCCTGGCCCACGGCACCAGCTGGGGTATCTGGCTCTGAAGAGGCTCCCAAAGCTGCTAAGCATCCAGAAAGTCTCCTGGAGCATCCTGGACCTCTGCTATGGGTCACTGAGCAGCACCTACAGCAGCACTCCTCAAGTGGGTGAATAAGCCAGGAGCAGACCTGCCCTTCGAAGTTTCATTCGGTGTCTCCACACTCCAGCAGTGGCTCTTCAAATAACAGAAATAGCTTGAGAAGGGGAAAAACCTCATTCTTGCTTGTACATCAGATGGTCTCTGTGCCTTATCTCTGGTCCTTCCCTGGCACTCAGTGCTGTGGGCTCGAAAGGAGCCGAGCAGGGAAAGGCTGGGTTGGGTTTTTCTTTGCCTTTTCCAGTCTCTCATCCCAACTGAGAAGTCATTGGTGTTAGAAATGACTCGTTTACACCCTTGCACGCCACTGTGTTAATAACTCACTGTGACTGGATGCTTTTAGGCACAAGCTTTCAGAGTTGCTGGCCTGGAAATGCTGGAGCAAAGCAGTCCAGGTCTGACACTTGCAGAGGGATGGGCGGGTTTGTTCCTCCTTAGGCTTTTTTCAGCCTGAATCTGGAGAAACGGAATCACAGAATCACATGGGGTTGGAAGGGACCTCTGGAGATCATCTAGTCCAACCCCCTTGCCAAAGCAGGTCCACCTAGAGGAGGTTGCACAGGAACATGTCCAGGTGGGTTTTGAAGGAGAAGGAGACTCCACCACCTTTCTGGGCAGCCTGTTCCAGGGCTCTGCCACCCTCAATGTAAAGAAGTTCCTCCTCAAGTTTAGATGGAACTTCTTATATTCAAGTTTGTGCCCATTTCCTCTTGTCCTGTCACTGGCCACCACTGAAAAAAGACTGGCCCCATTCTCTTGACACCCACCCTTTAAGTATTTATAGGTGTTGATCAGATCTCCCCTCAGCCTTCTCTTCTCCAGACTAACAAGACCAAGTCCCTCAGCCTTTCCTCATAGGAGAGATGCTCCAGGCACCTAATCATCTTTGTAGCCCTCTGCTGCACCCTCTCCAGCAGTTGCCTGGCCTTCTGGAACTGGGGAGCCCAGTACTGGACACAGTGCTCCAGCTGTGGCCTCCCCAGGGCAGAGCAGAGGGGCAGGATGACCTCCCTCGACCTGCTGGTCACACTCTTCCTGATGTCCCCCAGGATGCCCTTGGCCTTCTTGGCCACAAGGGCACATTGTCTGCTCATGGTCATCCCATTGTCCACCAGGACTCCCAGGTCTTTCTCCTCAGAGCTGCTCTCCAGCAAGTCACCCCCCAGACACCTCGGTCCCCAGCGAAACCAGCTGTGTGCTTATCACAGGTTAAACCGGCAGCAAACGGGTGGGAGGCAGCCAGCCCAGAGCATCTCCTTTCTTATTCGTGATGAGCCACAGAAGAGGCCAATATTCAGCACGTGAAATCGCAGGGAAGGGAGCCGAGACCTCAAGAAGCCACGCAGACCGTGTGCGTGCCGCCAAGCGACCACGCTGGCACCTAAGGTATCCCGCCTGGCTTTACAGTGTACGAAGAGGAATTCCTCAAGGTCAGCATGCAAAATAAAATTAAAAATAATAAAGAAATAAAAATCGGGTCTGAAAGAAAAAAAGAAAGCTCATCGTCATCTTCAGCTTGCAAGCTGTGCCTTTAAATAACGGGAGGAAAATATGAGGGCTGGAAGCATATGTTTCTTGCTGCGTAAGATAGCCAGCGGTGCCTGTTTCTCCAATGAATCTGGAATAATTTGATGCCAGCAACCTGGGGGGGCGATTTCATCTCTGGATTTAGTCTTTTCATATGCGGTTCCCTTTTTTTTTTTCTTTTTCCCTGAGCTCTTACGCAGTTTTCCTGGAGAAGGTTAGGGTCTGGGAAATCTTGCATCAGTCTGGTTGTCTGCATTACGCTAATACCTAGAAATGAACTTCTCCGTCCAAATGTGACTATTCTCACCCCCAAATTATGCCTGTTCAGGATGGGAGGTTCACTCGTGGGCCAGAAATGGGGACATTTTTATTTATAGTTGAAATCTGGCTTTGAGGCAGGACTGGTTGAGAAGAGCTCTTAGACATTTCTGTATTAAGCGTTCAAATTGCTTCCTCCTTTCCGTTGCTTGGAAAGCTTTTCCATCTCTGCCTACTCTGGACTCTTCTTCACGTGGCCCCTGAATTTTTAAATCCTGTTTGTTTGGTCTCTCTTTTTCCTGTAATCTATTGACAGAAATATCTTCTGGTTGTTTGTTTTTTGGTGGGTTTTTTTTTTTAATTATTTATTTTGCTTCCCAACGCCTTTTGGCCACGTCCGAAATATTTCCATCGTGTCTCCTGGATCGGAGATGCTGCCCTAATAGCATCTCGGTACTTGTTATGCATCTTATTCCATTAAAACCTGGTATTTTCCAAAGGCGTTTGCTTTGGAAGGCGTTTAGACATCTCTTTGGTGGAGTTCCAGCTCCCGCATCCATATGGTAAGATGGAAATAGCATTTTGAGTCAAAGATTTGTGGTCTTTTGAATTGTGTAGATTTTCAGCCGTTAAGTCTTGCTGGTGATCGCAGCTGCTGCCTTGCCCATCCAGGTTCCTCGCTGACCTTCTGAACATCCCCGTGGACTTCGGTGTGGCTGCCAAAGGACGCGAGTTCTCTTGCTCAACAAAATCCTTGGCCATTTAACGTAATGCCCGAACGGGGATTACGTCTCGTTTCCAGAAATGATTAGTAAACCTTCCTTTCCCTTTTCTGGTGACTTTGGGGTGTTTTCTAAATTTTCAGCTTCCAAGAGCTGTGTGATACGTACATTGTAGGTCTTGGCACTCTGTGCTGCTGTTGAACCGGGTGATACATATGTTTGTCTGCACTTTTTTATCTCCTAGTAATATGCTAAACAGGGTTATTATTCATTGCTACCGATCTGTCCTGCAGATCTTCATCCACGTACTTATTTAAGCATCTTTTGGGGTTTTTTGTTGTCTATTTGTAGGGGAGTAACGTGGGGTTTGACTGCTCCCTGAATGCTCTTGGCTTGAAATAGTGCCCCGTTGGAAAGGAGAGATTGGCTGGGTAATTCAGCTCAGGGTTTCGGTCCTCCTCAGTTGCATCTCCCTTGCAAGGTCCCACTCACCACCCCTACAGAGGCTGCCTTGGCACCTCCAGATCTCCAGCCTTCTCAAGGATGCTTTCACGTGGATGCTGTGCTTGAGATCCATCCAGCCCAGGAAGGGGCAAACACGATAAATGCCCCTTTCTGGCTCATTGACAGCTGAAAACAGCCGCTCGGCTTCCATGCCATCAACACCAACGCAGCTCCTTTCACTCTGGCTCTTGGCGTTGTTCCTCAATAACTCCCTCCAGACAGGAACCTCCCTGGAAAACCTCATTTGCTTTGACCCAGGAAGAATCAATGACTCGAGGCTTGTGTTCTCCCTCTTTCCCTCCCTCCCTCTCGCCTTCCCTGCCTCCCTCGCCCACTCTCCCACCGCATGGAACGTCAGAGGGGAGTTTCCAGCGGGGCGATGGGGAATAGAAGGGCTCATTGTTTTGGGGGTCAGGGCTCAGAGCCGGGGTGGCAGGAGAGAGGGGAGCGGAGCTGGTGGCTGAGCCCCGCTGCTACCCCCCAGCCTGGTCTTACCTGATCCATAGGGGATATCCATGCAGACAGCGAGCGATCCGTGATTGTGGGAGGCTTAAAGCCTCTGAGGGAGGGGAATAAATAAAATAAATGAAAGAAAAAGAAATAAAAAAGGCAGAAGAAATGGGATGTGGGGAATGACAGGGGGAGTATGGGGTTCTCCTGGCTGCGCCAAGGGGAAGGAGATGCTGAGAAGTGATGCAGGCTGGTCCCTGCAGGAGGCCAGAAATTGGGGACTGAGGTTTGGACCTAGCCCTGACCGTAGGGATCTCTCTCCGAGGCCTCTCCATGCATGGAGTGAGGCAGGACAGGGAGCGGGGAGTTTTCCTGCCAGCGATCAGGACTTTGTCCTGCAGCAATGTGTGTGTGGGTGGACCCCTGACACCGGAGTCTTTGGAGAAGGGTGACAAGAGTGATTAGGAGCCTGGGAAAGCTTTACACGACAGGGCTCCGACACAGCAAGGGACGGCCACCTTCCCAAGAAAGTAAATGAGAAAGTGCCCTGATAAAAGGCCGTGGGGCTGCCCCCTCCATGCATTTTATCTTGGTGTGTGGGACTTTCTATGGGAGCACCTCAGGGTCCTTCTGCCTGGAGGTGGCCCAAAGCGTTTGGCACATCAGCCAAGAGAGGATTGTACCACTCCATCACCTGAACCCACTCTTGGAGAGGAGAGATGAGATTTGCACTTGGGAGAGGCGATCAGACGTTTCTGATCCCTCAGCATCAAACATAGAAGAGGAGCCAGTCACAGATGTTAAAGTCTGTAAGATCTTTTTGTTTCTTCATCCTTCAGCAAGTTCTGCCTCTGCTGTAGATGTACGATGGGGGAGAAACATGCCTCCTCCTACAGAGTCTGAATTTGCACCTTTTAAAGGAGATGAGACGTGAGTAATGCAAATATCTGCAACAGTGGAAGTTGATACCATGAAGAAAACGCTGAAAAGGAACAAATTTGATGTTTTGAGACTTAAACCAGTCAAACAGCTGAGGATAGGTCTTTGCGAGTGGTGGGGCTCCCTCCACCTCCCTTTTCAGAGGGTTTCCACCTGCAATGGGCTGTGCTTTTCTCCAAGACTAGCTACATCCATCACCATACCCATGGACTTTTGAGCTCTTGCCCTGCAAAGTCAACCCCAGGGAGGGCCTGAAAGGATCAGGCCGTTGTCTCGAATGCTTGCAAAACACGTTGGCTGAGGCTTCAACTGGGAATCGATCAATACGCTCTTTTTAGCATCAAATCAGGACAGCCAGCTGGCGTGCAGACGGGCTGATGTATCATGTGCTGTCACAGGGAGGTGTGCCGAGGAGTGAGGTTAAAGATGGGGTCATGTGTAGAGAAGAAGGTTGTCTTCAGGGGTGGGTTTGTTTTTTTTAGTACCGAAGACACTTCACATGCAGCAGAAGGCAGGGCGTCCTCCAAATTGGTGTCGTGGATGGTGCTTCAAAGAATGCTCCATGCTCCGTAGGTTGTGTTAGTGGGGCTAAAAATGAGTGTTTGTCTTGGGGCAGATGGAAACTGGACCTCGTGCATTGGTCTGGGTTGGAGCTGAAAGAGGGACATCAAGCAAAATCTGTCCTGTGTTGCACATAGGAGGTTTATGAGGCTTTTTGCATGAGTTTTTAGTTAACTAGGGCATTTGATTAAAATATTCCATTTGTGATGTTTCTCTGGCCATCCTGCTCTTTGGAAGCGTCTGCCGTGAGCCACTCGATGCTGTTAAATGCTGCCATTAGGACTAGGTGGGGTGAAGCGTGGACCTGCTGCTCTGATGCTCTTGTAATCTCAGATAGGATCGAGTTGTTGAGTACCACTTGGGGATGAGAAGCTTCAAGATTTGCATTTGTAATTAAGAATAAGAGCTTTTAAAGCCTATTTTTTTTGCATTTCTTTGTACCTGATGGCTCCCACTAACCAACCGTGGCTCGGGTTGCGGAGGAAGGTGAGAAGCCAGAACGACGTGTTTGGGGTTTACACGCTCCCCTCTGCTGCGTGTGTTACTGCTGACTCAGCTGGACTTTAGGCAAGGTTTAACCTTCTTTTTTTCACTGTGGAAGGGCCTGGTCAAAACCTTGGAGTTGTTTCCTTCAGAGCATGGGAGAGTTTTGACTAATTACGTATATTTTAAAAAATAAAATAAAAATATCAGTTTGCTAGAAAACCGGACATCAAAGCGTGATCAGAAATGCAGCTGCAGTGCTCTCCAAGTTGTATCTCAGATGTCCATTCCTTGGATATTCCTGGATATTATCATATCTGCTTCTCCCATTTTCCCACCTTTATCCTTTTCCACCCAAAGCCTAGTGGTGTGGGCTGGGCTTGGGTTCATTTTCTTTCCCCCAAGCTTTGGTCTTTGCACTTCCAACTCTCTCACTAATATTTATCCACCTACCCTGAATATGGCAGGGTCTTGGCATTATAGCACCGAGGTGGGTTGCAAACACAAGGGATTTTAGACGTGCCCATCCTAACAGAGCAAAGAGTTGGTGCCAGGGGTTGGGACACCCAATGGGTTTCCAGCCTTTCCACCCTTGTGCTGCCAGGTTGCTTCCTAGACTCATGGCTCTTCGCTCTCCTTGCTTTATAAATAGGAAATTAAAGTCTACAGGGGTTAAGTGCCTCTTTCAGGGTCTGCAACAAGTCCATCGCAGAGCTGGGAACCAAACACCAACATCCTCCAGTCTCATCTTCACCTTCACCCGTTTCTAAGCCGCGTCCCGGCACGCTCTGTCCCCGCAGTCTTGTGTTGAGAAACTCCAGGTTTTCCGAGCCAAGTTCACCTCGCGTGTGTCGTGTCCATCGGATGAGGTTAGGAGTGAATTCAGCCTGTTTAAAAACTCAGTCCGGCTGCCAGACGGGAAAATCTGATGAGCGGAAAGTCAACCAGACGTGGGAAAGGAGGGGGAAAAGGCGAGCGGCTGTTGCCAGCGCCGCGTTCGTTGTGGGTTTGCGCCACACTGCAAAAATCAGTGGATTTACTCTGTTTTTTGGGAATAAACACGTGGCAGTGCACACGTGTGTGCTGGTAGGTGAACTCGGCTGGGTAATAAGAGTAAATCTTGCTCTGCTTTCGAGAGGCTGGGACTAAAACAGGGTATAATAGCGATGGGTATAATTTTGTACAGTGAGCCGCTAATTTACCGTGCTGTTTTGGCCATCAAGCACAACAGCTAGAGGCTGTTAAGATAATTTAGTGGAGGTTTGTGGTTATAAATACGTTTCCATCGTGACTAAGGATTCTAATAGATATTAACTTCAGCCAAAGGGGTTTTAGTATTTTATTTTTTTTATTGCATACTCCCCAGTGTTTCTGTTTTGACTTATTAATCTTAAGGAATGAGCTGAGGGATGGCTATTAAATGTTTTTTTAATGTATAAAATAGGAGTTGTGAAAGCAAAAAACCAACAGTGGATGATGCAATTAATTTAGTGTAATCCAGTTGTTCAGCAGTGGGGCTCTGGGGTGTCCAACTCTTGGCTGCTGATAGTGTAGTGCTGGGTGACATGCAAAGCTATTGTAATGCAATTCTTGGTCATTTACATGTTTTTTCACTTGGAATGTTTTGGGTAAAAGGGAAAAGAGTCTTTCCCATCCATCTTGGCCTCATGCAAGATAAGTTGTGCAGAATTAAGAACCGATTTTTGAAATTTAAACACAACTGCATCCAAAATTCAGAGTGCTCATATATCAGCTTGGGACTCGCAGGACCTTAGCTGTGGATTCCCAACTCTGTCCTGCATCCATACAAAGACCTCCCTTCCACCACTGAGAAGCAGGCAGTGTGAGAAGCGATGTGATCTGCTGTGGGAATGCCTCAGCTCTTCTACTCTGCTGTCCTTAATCCGAATAATAACAAGAAAATGTTTGAAGGCTTAGTTTGGAATTGGATAGCTCTCCAAAAATAGGCTCTCCCTGGAGATATCTCCTACTTCCTGCTGGGCTGGAAAAGCTGTGCTGACAGCCTTTGCGCTTGGATATTTAGGCATCTCCTGGAACCTAGAGCATAAAGGAATGCATAATAATAGAGGAAATCAGTTGGACTTGTTAAATTTCAGAAGAACATTTGGTTTGAGCTTTGGAAAGTGTTCCCCACACACTTCTCCTGTGTAGAAAGGTACCTGAGCCAAACCCCAATATTTACAAATATTTTTGAGATCTTCCATACTTTAGGGCTCAAAATTTTTTGAGGTCTTGCAGGCTAGACCCACTTTCTATAAATAGTACCTCTTGGCTTGAATGCATCTGAGCTCCTGGAAAATGTGGACCCCAAACAGGGCTCCTTGCATCCAGAGCTGTGTTGGCTCCAACTCTGTCTTCATGTGCTCAGAAGTGGGGGAAGGAATTGCATTAAAAAAAAAGAAAAAGCCAAAAAAAAGCCAAAAAAAAAAAAAGCCCCAACAAACTTCTGTTATTTTGTTACATTGGAAGGTCTGTGGCAGTCTCAAGGAACAGCTGATACCATCTGGTATATCTGAGGAGTTTGTCATCAGGAGCTTTATCTCCACTTGCCTTGAGGACGATGGGCTGAGCCTGGAGACGGCAGGCTTGGAGGTTTCCTCCCTGTGGGCTGCATGTTTTGGTACCCTCATCTTCCCAATTTATGGAGAAGATGCTTTTCTTCTAATTCTTAACATTTTGGGGGGTTGTCAGCAGGAACCCACTTTTCCCTTCGTGTGATTTGTATTTGGCTTGTTGAGGACCTGGATTTACAGCAGCGAGTAGAGCCACCTCTGCAAGTCCATCTTCGGATGAGCAAGAGTGAGCCCAGAAAGGCTAAATCTGGCCATCCCCATCATATCAAACATCCCACAAATCCATCCTGAACCTTGACACACAAGGAGCAACCCCCCCATTCCGAGCAGGACTCCACAAATCCAAGGCCAAAATAAAAAAAAAAAAAAGCAGGGTTCTTAACCTGACTCAACATGTGGCGAGCCTGGGCTTGGGAAGGTGGAAAAATCTACATTTCCAAAGTGGTTGATTAGGGCTTTTAGCCTGAAACTCTTTCCTCCGTCCTCTCGCTTTAAGGTTTCCGCAGGGATTACTGGGACGGTGCTGGTGGTGGGTATCTCTCCCCAGTCACACCAGCACCAGCTCTAAATCCGTGTCGGGAACAGAAGTTCAGAAACACAGTTGCAACCTTTCCCGGCTTGTTTTTCCCATCTGTTTTTAACAGCGTGTTCTCGCCACTTGGACCTTTCTGGGCTCGATCTTGTGATCCCTGATGTAGTATGACATTTCCAGTTTATTAGGAATGCTTTTGTTTGTTTGCTGGGTGGGTTTTTTTTTTCTTTCTTTCTTTCTATTTTTTTTCCCTCTTCCCTAGGTTGTGTGGAGGCTTTCTGGCTCGGCTGCCAATACAAACGTCCCCTCCGTGCCGGGAGATGCCACCCACACCCATCCTCTCTGAAATCAGGACAGCTATCTCAGCAGTTGCAAGTCCTTGGAGTGGTTTGGGGGCTCTTATTTTAATAAAAAAAGAGGGCGGATTATTTTTTCCTGTCCTTTTCTACCATTTTTGTAACAAAAAGCCAGGTCCTAGAGTGCTGAAGTGCGTTTTTAAAAGTCAGTTGTCTTTTTGATTTTTTTAGCTTGTTTAAGGAAGACCAGCAAGAAGGGACCCAGGGCTTGAGTTTGCTGGTGGCATTTCCAGTTTACCCAGCCTGTCGCTGTTTTTCTTAGCAGACTGAGTGTATCACCTGTTCATAGACTCATAGAATCATATGGGGTTGGAAGGGACCTCTGGAGATCATCCAGTCCAACCCCCCTGCCAAAGCAGGTCCACCCAGAGCAGGTTG
>JAOXNO010000001.1:205318736-205334128 GCA_028565335.1 Limnodromus scolopaceus | reverse complement strand
GGATGGGAGAGGATGCCTACAGGACATACCATGTTTAATCCCAAACTGCACTGGATCCTGAACACAACGACAATACTCCATAAAACAGTCCAGGATTGACATACGAAAGGACCCAGCGGGGTGCCCTGACCTTCTTGTAATAGACTCTGCACCCATGTAAAGTGGCAGTGTGGTCCCTGCAATGAAGATTTTCTGATTTATCCCCTCCAGATGGTAGACCTCTGTGCTAATCTGCCAGGATCAGGGATACACAGGCAATGGTGACAAGTCTTTGGAAAACAAATTAATTGGTTTCGTAGTGTGATTTTCTTTTTGTTTCCATCCTCTCCCCTACTTTTGAAGGTGCTGAGAAGTACCATCTCTGGAGGTGCTTCTCAGAAGGCATCATTAGATGTCTACCTTTGTTCTTGGGGTTTTTTGTTTGTTTGTTTAAGTGTTTGGGGGGAAACTCCATCTGCTAGAGTACAAAGCTGACCTGGGGTAAAAGGGACAAACTTGGACATTAGTATGAAGATCTAGCAGGACATGGTCCAGTCCAATCTCAGTGGCTGCAAAATGTCATCTTGGAGTATAATGGATTTAGACTGACTTTTCAAATGGATCTCTGAAGATGGGTGGGAAATCCAGCAGAAGATGGGCATCCAACTCCCTTATGCTGGTCTAGAAAATCAATGAGGAACAACAGTTTATCTCTGGCAGCTCCCTACCGATGAAGTCCTTGTCAACTGCTCATCCCTCTGATAAGCCTCACCTCCAGCCCCAAGCCTCCAGGGACTGCACATCCCAGAGAACTGCTGGGTAAAATGGGGGGTTTCCTTTCTTCCAGAGCCTGGAAGCTGGGCATGTTTTACATCAAGTGCTAATGGTGTAAAATCTTGAATGGAGCTGTCAATGCAAGCTGCTGGACTATCTCAGCAGAGAAGGAGAAAGGGACTTTCACTTCTTGTGTCCCTACCTTGCCACTTCCGAAGTTTTCCTGCATGGCTCAGTCAAACCAGTCCTTTCCCCAGGAGCACACACAGTGGAAATCTGACAATTTGGCTTCTTCCTGCAGCTTTCGTTGCTTCACTGGGTCCGAAGCGTTGACTCATCAGTCTTTCTTCACGTGATTCCCTTGAAATAGCTTCCCTCGGGCAGACAGCGTGAGGACTGGGCAGCCTCGTCGGCACAACTTCTCTCTGAGAAGCTGCCGTAGCAGCTGGTCCCTCCAGGGGGATTCTGGTCTCTGAAAGGTTTTTAACTTTCCCTAAAAGCATTGAGAGGAAAATCCTTTTTCAGAGGTGTTCTTACCTAAAGGAGGACAAGTCTTGTGGGTGACTTGAAGATACAGCTGACAAGGCTGTGTACTGCGTGTCATCTGGGACTCTAAAAGTGTTTTGAAATCCCAGATTAAAGGTCACTCCTCCTGAAATGTCCTTCCTTCCTCCCGTTGGACACAGTGCCAGCAGAAACCCCGACAATGCACGCAAACTCGCGCACCACCTCTACTGATATTAGCAAAAACCTTTCTAATTTAGACTTCTCTCGCTTTTTTAGGGTTGCTTTTTTGGAGCAAACCCAAGGGTTTCCTGCAAGAGCCCAGGGAGGTTGTCTAGAGGAGCAGGGAGCAGTCATGGCTGCTGATGTTGGTCTTTGGGATGACCCCCGCAGCCCATTGCTTGAAGCTTTCCCAGCGCTCCGGCCCCTCTCTGAAGGCTTCCACGCCGCCCTAGGTGCCAGCTACCATCACTGTCTAAGAATGAGAAGTAATGTAGTTCCTAAGCAACCTCTCGCCTGGCCTCTTGCTAAAGAGTGACTGAGCATTTTCCGAAGGGGGGAAAAAAAAAAAAGAGGCTGCAAAAAGAGGCTGCGGATAGCAATGTGTCAAGGCAGGTTCTTCTAACGTGCTTAACCCTCCGGATGCCGATTTAACGAGCATCCACCGAGCCTCGGCCAGCTGGGTTGCTGCCAAGGGGCTCGGGGTGCTGCGGGAAGCCAAGTTCAGCCCATCTGGGGGGAGCTCAATTAAGGATTAAAATCCGTAGCTGCTGGGAGTGTTTCTAGGATCACGAGGACCGGCTTTTTCCTTCTTTCTTCTCACTGCTTTCGTTTTCTTCCTGACCTTAAGTCTTTTTACTGTCTGCTGTCAGTTTATTTCATCGCCCCCCTCACCCCTTCAAAGACCCAGTAAAGTCAACAAATGTCATTTTATAGGGTGTTTCTGCTGTGGTGACTACTGGTTTTATTTTAAATCCATCAATGCCTCGCCTGAAAAATGAATTGGCAGGTCACATCCCTGTCCTAACCACCTCTGTCTATCTGAGATACATTCCTACCACCTCCATTAGAGCTGTACCTCACTAAATCAAAATCTTTATTGTGTTTGTCCTTTTCACATCCCCGTAAGGCAAAGCTTGAGGTGAATCATGAATTTTCCCAGGTTATTACTATGGAGAAGCCAGAGCCAAAGCATTAGGCTGAATTTGTACCTTCAGGGTACCTGGCTTTCACGTGGGACATGCTGACTGTTTTCATTCAGTTCCTCCTCCATTGAGGGTCTCAGCTCCTCTGTTGACATTGGAGGATGAGAGGGTGTTGGATTATTTTGAGACGTGACTGTAGGGAAAGGACAAGCAGCTTGGAAGGATGATGTAGGAAATGATGTGGTGGAGATCATCTGCTGGACTCCAGAATCAATGAGGTTGGAAGGCACCCTCTGGCAATCACCTAGTTCAACTCCCCTTTCTTAAAGCAGAGTCACCAAGTGTAGATTGCTTAGGATTTTGAGCATCTCCAGGGATGGAGACTCCACAACCTCTTTAGGCAACCTGTGCTGGTATTTGATCATCCTCACAGTTAAAAAAAGTTTGTTCTTATGTTTAAATGGAATTTCCTGTATTTTTAATTTGTGCCCATTGCCTCTTGTCCTGTCATTGAGCACCATCAAGAAGAATCTTGCTCATTCTCCTTTAACTCACCCCCATCAGGTATTTATACACATGGATAAGATCTCCCTGAGCCTTCACTTCTCCGGGCTGAAGAGTTCCAGCTCTCTCAGCCTCTCTTTATGTCAGATGCTCCAGTCCCTTAATCATCTCTGTGGTCCTTCGCTGGAATCTGTCCAGTGTGCCCATGTCTCTCTTGTACTGGACCCAGCCCCTGGATGTGTCCCACCAGGGCTGAGCAGAAGGGAGGGATCCCCTGCCTTGACCTGCTGTCAACACTCAGCCTACCACCGCCCAGGAGGCTGGTGACCTTCTTTGCTCTGAGGACATATTGCTGGCCCATGATCAACTTGGTCTCCACCAGGACCCACTCTCCCCCATCAGGCGGATAAAGATGCTTTCCAGCCAGTCAAACCCCAGTGAGAACCACCTCACTGTCCAGTTATCTTGCCCAGACTTCACCAGTTTGTCCATGAGGACCTTATGAGAGATATTTTGAAAGAAAGCGTTATTATCATCCTGATAAGAAGCACCCACTGCTCTCATCAAGCCAGTCATTTCCCCGTAGAGGACTATCAGGTTGGTCAAGGGTAATTTAGGGGTGAACAGGGTCAGAGGGGATTGCAGAAGGTTGAGGTGACATAGTGATAGCTGCAATAGATATTTCAGTTTTGTTGGAAGATTTCAGCCATGATATTCATGCTCTAGTAACATCTAGCAGCAGGGGAGGTGTCCCTGGGCACAGGGCTTCTTTGTGGAGCTCAGCAGCGCACAGGGGTTTATCAATCAGGATTTTCCCTCTATAATCATAGAATTGTCTAGGTTGGAAGGGGCCTTTAAGATCATCTAGTCCAACCATCAGCTGAACTCTGATAAAAACCATCACTAAACCATATCTCTAAGCACTATGTCTACCCGTCTTTTAAATACCTCCAGGGATGGTGCCTCAACCACTTCCCTGTATGCTTTATGCTAACGGGTGCGCTGAGGCCAGCACGTATCTCCTGGTCCACTCACATCCCTGTCTGTGCAGGAAAACAAGGCTCCTCTCTCCGTGCTGCTGTGGGTGAAGCTACATCTCCCCTCTGTCCTCTGTGCAATACGAACATGCAGCTCAGTTGACGTGCAGCGAGGAGCAATTTATTTTCTCCTCCTTGCCTTGCTTTTGCAGGGCTAAGAGAAATGGAAATAAGAGTGACATCTTGGTCCACTCATGAACCCAATGGCCAAGAGGGGCTTTGCCTGAGGAGCAGCTCTGCCAAGTAAAGTAATGCTTTCTCACCCGGCTGATTGAAGCCAACGCAGGCACAAGGGTGTCCTTCCATTAAGCAAGAGCCTCACCAGCTCTCGAGGGTGTAGGTTGAACCCAGGAAGACCTGATGGCAGATTTGGGAGTAGGCATGAGCTAATGGTTGCTGATGGCCCCCCCCCTTCTGCTGCAGCAAGTTGTCTAGATATCCTAGGAAAGAAACACTATTAATTTTTCTTCCCCTTTATTTAAAAAAAAAAAAAAAACCCAAACCAAAACAGCCTGGCAGAGAGTCAGCATGCAAGGAATGGGCAGGCACACTGCCTCGTTTGTTGGAATGGCCGACAGATTAAATTAAGGTTAAAAAAAAAAAAATTAGAGAGGGAGAGAGAGAACAAGCGTTTTCTATGGGCAGAGTTCATTCGCAAGTCACTCATTTCTCTTGCTCTTCAGGGAGTGATATGAGACAATTAGCTAATTGGTTTGGGGAGGTGACCTGTCAGTGACTCACGGAGGAAATGTGTCCTGTGCAGTTTGACATAAAGAATATATTTTCAGCCCGTTGTGACAGCTGCAAGCACCCCCCATTAAAATCAAGCATGTAATGGCTGTAATAACGGCAAGCTTGGAATCCATCACAGCGAGGGAAAAGCAATGAAAAACCTGATAACACGCACTAAATTGCAGCCGGAGCTGGTATGTTATGTTGTCAGGTTTGAAATATTTCTGAATTATCTTATCATTAGTGCTGTGTAAGCGTCCAAAGCCTTTCTGAGGTTGAAGTCTATCACCAATTACCTTCTTAAGCCCTCTGCTTCAGCAGCTCATCTGCCTTCGGGGCCAGGTACCTGCATGTCTTCATGATGGACCCAATGGTTGAGTGTGTAGTGTTGGGAAGACTTGAAATCCATAATTTTAGCCCAAGACTTTGGAAAGAGGAGTCGGTTGCTCCATCTACTAAGAGGATGTGGATCTTCCACATTTTTCTATAAGTTCTCAGGACCTGAGAGTCAACCGGGTGCCTTCCTGCCTTGGGTGGCTTTTGGGGTAGGACCTGAGCTGAGGTCTTTGAAATGTCCCCATCCACCTGTCCCCTTAATTTTGTGCCTTTTGGCAAAAGCAGTAGGCTGGGGGGAAGCAATGAGAAGGGACATGTTCAGTCAAGAAGGCAATGTTGTCCTCATGACCCGTGTCTGTGCACCCCCTCGACCGCTGATCCCACCGACGTAGCAAAAACCAAAATACCGAAACAAGTCTGTTGCAGAGAGACAGAAGTCATGAGATAATTAGACGAAGAAAAGGAGGAAGTCTCCTTCAGCCCAAGTGATGTAATTTTCCACAAACAGAACTTCATTCACGTGAATGTTTCCAAAAAAAGAAAAAAAGAAACACAAGTGGGGCAACTACAGCATTTAGCTACCAAGGTTGGAAGGAGGAGCAGGTCCCAAACTGGTGCTAGGAGGTACCTGGTTTTCCATATGGAGGTGGTGGGTCCTCTCTGAATAACAAGTGCCTGAAAAATATTATTATTATAGGGTTTTGAAAATTTTGGCTAGCAAAGCAAGTCTCCATCCCATCCCACAGCCCTACCGTTCACTCGTATTTCCACGTGCCGTGCTCCGTGTTCACATGGGACCGGTACAATAATCAGGCAGGAGGATGTTGGTGGGTCTGAATTTCCACACTGACAACGATGAGGGCATGCAAGGCTCAGTCCTGGGAATGGGTACAGCAGAAATCGGAGATACAGTTAATAAGCACATTGTGTCTTGGAGGCTTCTGGCCACCTGGCACGAATGCAGACATCCTCCCCATCCCTGACTCTCTGCAAATCCCTGTGGGAAAATGCACTGGTGGGTCTCCTGCATGGATGGGCAGGGCTTGGTGGGACATCCAGCAGCACTGGGACAGTCCAACACCTGCTCTGCTTGGGTTGAAGCGTTTAGACAAACAGTGTTTATACAACAAATAAGAAAAGGTGATGTTTTCCAACTCGGTGGCCTGTCTGTGTCGGTGTCAGACAGTTTCGCCGCGGCGCAAACAGGAGGCAGCTGCTATTTTAATCCTTGCTACGCAAGAGTTTCTCGTAAAGGTCGTAAAATTAAAATAAACCTCGACAGACTGACCCGTCATTAGTGGTAAAACCAGCTATGCACCACTGCGGGCACATCCCACAGGAGGGTAACAGGGCATAGGAATGATTAAATCAAAAAGAAAAAAAAAAAAAAGAAAAAAAGAGGAAAAAAACGAGACATTTTCCAAAACCTTTTATTTTTATTTGTGTTGCAGAAAACTTCTAAAATACCCAGTTTACTTCCTTTTGCCTGAAGTATCTAACAGCCCGTGTTTCCCCATCCCACCCCTCTGGCTCCCTGGTTTTCGTCCCTGAAGATTACAAGCCAGAAAGAGTGGCAGAGCTGCACCCTCATGGGTCTCACGGGGACTGGGCTCATGTTGAGAGGGAAATAGGGGCAAATAAAAGAGTTACAACCACATAGGGATTAGGAGAAAGCACCTAAAGGTGGCTTTTTTTGCAGCATCCAAAAGAGGTTGTTGCTCAGCCACCACTTTATCGCTTTGTGCAAATGATGTTGATGTGATTTCATGTCCAGAAGGGTGAAGCTCCGTTTTATTTAATGATCCCACGCAGCGTTTGGAGTTGAAGTTCTCAAATCCCTAAACTGTAGTTGCATGGGAAAAACTCCTTCCTGAGGGCTGAATTTCTTTGGGGTTTATTTCCTCCGTTCCAAATGCCGTGCTCCAGAGCGCTCCAATAAACCTTCAGTGTGTTGTACGAGGAGAGGGATCAAAGCTCTTGTCAAAGAGCTCTCGAAACCTCTTTGTGCAGCCGAGGGAATTTTCTGGCTGCTAAAGGGCTGATTTTCTTAAAAGTTTTGTCTGCAAACCTTGAAGTCGGGTCCCTTGCCCAGAGCCTGGAAGAGAGGCTTATATTGAACCCTAGGGAGCTGCGCATCAGGAGTTACGCTTTAAATTAGATGAAGGGCTGAAATCTCAATTGTTTGAGTAGACCGAGGTAGGAATTTTTTGATAAATCTTTTTTGGGTGTCAGAAAAATTTAAAATTAAAAAAAAATAATTACACAGAAGCTTTGCTTTTCCTTACTCAAGAGGGAAATTCAGTGGAAGGGGGCCAGAACTGGGCACCATCTCCCTGGATTCAGGGTGTCCCAGGTGTGGAGATGTCCCCATAGGGATCCCTCCCAACTTTATGAATCTTTGTGGCTAGTAGGGCACCTTCTGCCTCATTTTGGCAAGGGTAGGATGTTTTTTTTTTTTAACATTTGTCTTTTGATGTTCTCCTGGGGCTGGCTCTAGTCTGCTCTGAGGGCGCTAACATTGATTAAAGCCGGGAGATATTTGCTGAAATCTCCACAGAGGTACAGCCGCGTCGGGAGGTTTCTATACATACCTCACTCTGGGCTCACTGCAAACATCCTGCCGGGAAGAGGAAACATTTCCTCTGCCCCAGGATAACCTGCCTTCCTATAGAAAGAGAATTGGTGTTTCCGGATGGAGCATATGGACGTGGAAGAGGAGCCTGTGCGTGCTCTGGCTGTGCCCTGAGGGCCAGCTCCACCGTCGGCCAAAGTCAATGGGGTGGCTTCATGTGTTGAGTGGCATTTGGGGTAGGACCTGCTTGAGGAAGCTTCTTGGGGATGTTCTCCAGGTGCTGGAGTGTGCTCAGGGCATTTGATTCCTCTCGTGCAGCATCTGTGAATGCAACAGAGATTAGAGAATGAGAGAATCACAAAATGGTTAGAGTTGGAAGGGATCTTGAAGATTATCTAGTTCCAACCCCCTTAGATCCATGCTGGCATGCAAAGATTGGAGCTGGAGGTAGAGTTAAAAGCTGCTGAATGTCATACCATAAAAAAAAAAAAAAAAATCCCCAAAAAACAGGGAAAATGGGAAGAAAGAAGCGAGGCAGAGAGGAAGACTCCAGGAAATGAGGTGGTTTTTTGGTTGTTTTGTGCTCTTTTTTTTTGTTAAATAAAATGTCCAAGAAAAGATTTCCTGCTGCATGAAAGGGACAACAGAGGAGGGAAGCTCTTCCTAAAAATAACCGGGAGCTGCCTGGCCTCACCAGACAGCTCCTCCGCGGGGACCTTCGGCTTTGACGGGGGATGGATCAGTGGCTCCCCAGGGCACGTCCACTGCAGCCCTCTAGTTCTCATCCAGTGGTGATGCATTGATCCAAAGCAGAATGGACTCTTTCTCTCCCCTCCCTCCCCCCAGGTCCAAAAATATCTGGAGGTCCGTCACCAGAGGTGACAGGGAGGGAGGAAGGGAGGTAGGTTTTTTTGCAAAAGGGAAGGGGCTGGGAGAA
The DNA here is from genome assembly GCA_028565335.1 of Limnodromus scolopaceus. Classification (NCBI taxonomy): domain Eukaryota; kingdom Metazoa; phylum Chordata; class Aves; order Charadriiformes; family Scolopacidae; genus Limnodromus; species Limnodromus scolopaceus. The sequence goes on along the minus strand of JAOXNO010000001.1, from coordinate 205,325,608 downwards.
ATCCTGGGTTGCTGGCACGTGCCAGGCAAGAGGTTAGAAATAAAGAGGGTGAGATCACAGAATCACAGAACGACATGGGGTTGGAAGGGACCTCCGGAGATCATCTAGTCCAACCCCCCTGCCAAAACGGGTCCACCCAGAGCAGGTTGCATGGGAACTTGTCCAGGCAGGGTTTTGAATGTCTCCAGAGAAGGAGACAGGATGGGTTGTCTCGCAGAGTCTGAGGGCGTTGCGTGTCGGAGAGCAAAATGCGACTTCGCAGGTGTCGATGCTGTGAAGGTGGGCGAACCTAGGGACTGCCGCAGGGAACCCAACCGGTAGGTGAAATGGTGTGATAATTGGGATTGTGAGGGTGTTGACACTTAGCATGGACAAGTGGGGCTATGTTGCAGCACCTGGCTACCTGCTCATCTTATTCTTGCTGCTGTCCGTGGATGGAAAGGGGAGCAAGGTGAGATCTGGCTGCAGAAGGTGAGAGGTGAACCCTTCTCACCATCTCTCCCTGCCATGCCCAATGCTCATCTGAAAGGGAGCTCCTTATAACCACCCTCTTGATGTCCTCAGAGAGCTGGCAGGAAAAAAAAAACACAATAACACCAGGCAAAGGAGCTAAGGATGTTTCCCATCTTTGGCTGCTGCAGTGGGCATTTCTTGCAAAAGAAAAAAAATAGTAATAATAATAAAAATTTCACCGTTAAGTTTCCAAAACACTCATGACAAAGGACAAAAAAAACAAGGGGAGAAGAAAATAACTTGTCAGTCCTTCCTGCTGGGATTGTGTGGCACCAGCACCGGAGGGGTCACTGCGTGTTAAATAAGTGACCCACGGCTTTTTAGGGGCACAGGTCCATTGCTGCAGCCCACCCCATCCCTGCGGAACCCGGGATGAGTTTCCAAAATGCCACTTTTCATTGCCATCCCCTGCCTTGGTACAGAGCTGGCCTTGGGATTGCTCTGGCTCAACGCGGCAGCCAAAGAGGCTCCCAGAGGGAGTCGGTGCTTTTATGGAGGAGGTGGAGATTATCCCCTTTTTTATGATATTAAAATAGAGACAAAAAGCATTGGTATCTGATCCACTTCCCTGCGTCAACCACAGCTGCAGTCAGGGGGGCTGTTACGCTGGACATGTCCTCCGCGGGCTGGATTAGGGGGATGTTTTTCCCAAAACCAAGCAATTTCGTTATTTTGGGAATTCCTCAACCTTTCCCTGGGATATATGGTAGTGACCATGCTTTGGGGACAAGATAGAGGCTGGAAAACCTTTGGCCATGACTGAGGCTAGTAGATCCCAAGTGGTCCATGGGAGGATATACTGAACATTGGGTGTTCAGCATCCCCAAGCCGAAACCTCCCAGATCTGAGCAGGTTTTCAGATGTTCCTCTAGAAAGCCCCAGGGGGGGCATCACCCAGTCAGCAGACGGGAGATTTCTGCTGTTGAGTGACAGATTTCTTGTAGCAGCCCTTATGGCCGAGGCAAGTGAGAGGGAAATTGTTGCAGCACCTGGAAGAGTGACAGAAGGCTTGCAGCTTTCGATGGCCATGGTGGTCCTTCCCACCTCTCTTTGAGGGAGACGTAAATGCAGGAGAGCTTAAAACCAGTGGAGGTTGTCTGGATGTTCGCCTGAGTGTCTGAGGTGAGAATCTGCCCCTAAATCTGTATTTCTGCTGCAGTGGTGACTTAAGCCAGGTCGGAGCAGGTGTGGCTGTTTGAAATCACCTTCTATATAAAACCCACATCTTATCCCTCGTGCTCCTACTGTTGGGACCCTCCCACCATCACCATCCCGCTCCCCGTCCTTCATCCCATCCCAGGACTGAGAGCTCTCTGAGAGCAGAAACATCCTCCTAGCTTCACTTTAAACTTCTCTAGCTAAATGATTCCAGTCTTGAAAAGTGCAAAAAAAATCCCGTTTCCTTGCATTTTTCCAAATCACATAATACCTATAAGGGACAGGGACACGCAGGGAGTAGGTCGCTGGACCTGACCTGAGCTACACTCTGGGTACAAGAGTCTTATTCTGAGAATAGCCATCAATTCTTGCTTGTGTGTGGCAACCTGGACAAGCTTTTGGTCCAACCTTGATCAACAAAGTTGCAAGCAAAGGACCTTTTATTCATCCTACGAGGCTGTGCATAGGAAACACAAACAGATCCTTCCTGGGGTGTGGTTCTTATAGGCTCTTCTTGTATAACCTTGGACGGTTCCCGGATGCTCTGCAGGGTGCCACATGATGAAGTAATGATTATAATCATCAGTACTTTCACATTCTTGCCCAAATAAACTTCAAGGCTGCCTCAAGGAGCTTCCCGGCTGCTGTAGGAACTGCGTTTGGGGAGTGCTCGGGGGTGCCCAGACGTGTGGGGTGGGAGAAGATGGCTTTGTACATCCAAAATGATACCGTGGGAGGTAAAAGGGGGTGAACGGGGCACTTTTTGCGAGAAGTGGGTTTGAAATGGGCTTGGTTGTATGTCGCAAACAGTGGGCATGTGCCTTGCTGTAAAGTCCCTAAGGTGATTGTTGACCCGTCCTAGAACACGCGCTGTCTTTCTGTGAACCTACAAAGTAGAAAATCACTTCCACCACTACGTAAGAATTGCCCCTAAAGCCATGAACATGGGTTCCTGGAGCCTCTCGTGGCCGCTGGGCCAAACACACAGCCATCTTCTGCCACCCAAGCACCCCAAAACACATCAGGTTCCACAGCCTGAGGTTGTCCCAGCCGGGGATGGGGTGAGGAGTTTGGCTCCAAAAAGGCAGCTCTGGGATGATGCAGGGATGTTGAGCTTCCCCACCGCTGCTTGCAAAAGCCGCAGGAATCCAAGGGGGTAATTAAATCACGGGAGCAATTTACTCTAGGCCCGTTCCACGCAGCTGCGAGACGACTGCTGGTAAATATAAGAATATCGATGTTGCGGAGCCACCACAGGTTTGGAAATCAGTGATGCAGCAAGCGCGAGGCATTTTAATGCCGCAGAGGAGAGGAGGGAGGGAGGGAGGGATGCCAGAAGCCAAAGACGTGCCGTTCGCAGGTAGCAACACACTAATGAGCGACACGTTGGAGCCTCATTAGCTCCTGAGGCAAATGCATGGTGCTCAGAGGGTCTTAAAGCTCTGTGTCATCTTGGAGGGTGGGTGGCATCTCTGCAGCAACTTGGGGAGCACCAGGTCCGCAACAGCACCCTGGTGAACCCAGCGCTGCCCCTGCCTTTTAGGAGAACATCTCTGTGGCACCTTGATTTTGGCAAATTAAGGCAGAAGCAACTGCTGAGAGTTGAAAGCCTGGCTCCAGGCATCCAACAGGTCCATGCACCGTTGTGACATCTCCTTCAGAGCTGTCCCAGTCTGGCCAACAGACAGCCTGCCTGCAGCAAGGCAATGAGGTTCTTCCAGCAGTCCTGTCTGTGAGAAAAAGCCAGGGAAAAGGGTTTTGATCTCACCTAGGACATCCTTGTTCATTCCTGGATGAATTTAAGGGAGTGGTGGCTCTTCTCTTGCCACAAGTGGATGCTCTCGGATGTCTTTAGCCCGCCCAACACAACCTGCATCTTGTACCAGCTCTTTTCCCCTGTAATTACCCATTTTTCATACCCAGCACTATGCACACAGCCCTGGCCTGGGATAATTCAAGACCTTTTTGCCCCAAGAGAGCAAAAGGTCAAGACCACGTGAGTCATGCAGAAACTCACCCCTTTGGGGCAATTTGAAAGACTCTTCTTCTCGTAATAAATCCCTGTGATTTCCAAGTGGTTTTTGCTCAATGTGGCTTCCCCTTGCCTTTCTGTAGCTGTGTAGAACAGCTGAAATGGGGATTTGTCCCAGGTGGAGACAGCTTCACACAACAGACTGGCACATTGACATCCGTCAGCCCGTGGGAGGTGTCCATCAGCTCTTCTAGTGGAAGGTGTCCCTGCCCATGGCAGAGGGGTTGGACATTGATGGTCTTTAAGGTCCCTTCCAACTCAAACCATTCTATGATTCTATTGGGAACAGGCACAGGAGTGTGCCATGCATACATAAGCAAGCATGAGTTGCTTCTCCTGCCACAAGACAGTATAGGATGTGGCATTAGGAGGTCCCTCAGTCCTGGGCATGAACAAGGGGAACAGGTCTTTTGTTGATCAGCATGAGCCCAGCCCTGCCAAAACCGAGGTCGCGGTGATTTACCTTTCACCCTTCCTGCCCCGTCATCTTCTTGGCACATCCAGCGTGATAATAAATTCAGATCTGTAAAGTGAAACAGCTGTGGCTTTGCTAAGAAGCTGAATTTAGGCTTTTTCCAGGGAAAGCACTGCCTGTGCACATGGCTGGGTTTGCAGGCTCCCTGCTTGGGAGGACAGAGACATCAGGTCCATCACCTCCAGACATCCCTTGGGAAGCCCAGTCTCCCTCCCCAGGATCGTCCCTAAGGTGGGACATGAAGATAACTGACACCTGTTTAGTTTTTCCAGGCAGGATTTAACTGCCTTAAACTCTTGTAAATGGTTGGGGAAACATCCTATGATCTCCAAGCCAAGCAGGTCACCTTTAATTTCCTTTTCCCTCCATCAGTGCCGCTGGCAGATGGGTGTTTGATTTATTAAGCACTGAATAACGGGGCTTTCATGTGTATTGCTGTCAGAGGGATAAACAGGCCCTTTTTGAAGGCAAATTTCTGGGACGTGGCTGTGACTTTTTTTTTTATATATATGTATAAGGCAATGCAGACCTCCTCCCCTCCTTGGACATCCCCAATATTTCGGGCTGAGCATGGATGTCCTCCAGCTGCCCTGCGCCGTGGTACGTGCTCGGAGCGACCACCCCCGACCTGCCCCGCTGGGAGGATGATTAATGCTTGCAAAGTGCTTTGAGAACATCAGATTAGTAGGACAGAGCCTCATTATTATATTAGCAATCACCGGCTCCTTGGCCTTTTTTCACTCTGGGTGCACTTAGCGCAGCATCTAAAAGCCAAATGCTGTTTACAAGCAAACCTCGGTGCGTTCGGGTGCTTCGGGGAGGGCTTTTTGTGCTGTTCACAGGTTTATTTTTAATGGTGCACCTGTGGTCCAGACTCCGCCGAGGTCCCCACAAACCGCTGCCCTGCTTTTCAGGCAAACACCGGGACGATTAAAAATAAAGACCGCTGGGTACTCGCAGTTATAACTATAGAAACCAAATATTTGGTTCAACTATAAAAGGCAGGAGTGTTTATGACTACAAGGCCAAAGGCATTTCCAGCCAAAGTGGAATGTATTTTAGTTCTGCAGACTATTTATAGATAGGCAGCCACTCTAAATTTGAATCTTCGCTTCCGTAAGCAATTTTTTGGTGCCTACTGGGATATATCCTTCTCGTCTGGGGTTTGGCAACGTCACTACAGGGAGTCAAAACAGTTTGGAGTCACCCTATAAGACATAATGGCTTGGTTTAGGGGGTTTCTCTGGCAGTTCTGCAAAGCTGGAGGAGAACTTTGCTTGAAATATGAATAAATATTTCCCTTGACTGTAAATTAAATATTTTGATTTGGAGCTATTGTTTTAACCCTTCTAATTTGAAAGTGAGTGTTACTTTGAACTGCAAAATCCAAACATAGTTATGAAACACTAAAATTAATAACAATTAATCGAAACATCGAGGACTTGAGGGGCGTTTAAAGGACATTTTCTGCAAGTAAATAATTTTGCAGAATTGATATGGATTAGGAAAATATTCCTTGCCATGTCTGTCCTAAGATTTCAGATAAAAGTTATCGCCCATCCCTATGATTTAGGCTTGAAGCTGGTGGTGATAGAAGAGAAAAACAGGGTGTGGGTGGGGAAATGTCCTTGTTATGAGCAGCCTGAAGACCTGCTGGGACCAGGGCTGTGTGGTGTTAGATACCCTTGCCCTTGCCCTGGTGAGCTTAAAATCGCCCCAGTCTCCTAGAAACTGTCTCCTTGTTGGCATCCACAGAGATGAAACCCAATGTAAGGGTTATGTGTGCTTCTCCGAGTCCCATCACGCCACAGCGGATGCTACAGAGACCCATAGAGCAGCTGTAAGATGAAGGAGCTTGTTGTACGTGGGGAGACCTAAGCCCCAGTTAGCAATCGTGGTGGGTTAGTGCCTTCACTTCATTCCTGCTCATCCTACTCCGTAAACCCCCCTCGGTGATTTTCCTCTTGTCCTTGGTGTTTACACCCTTCAAATATTTGCAGACAGTTGAGTTGCCGAGCCCCTGCTAAGCTGCCGCTAAGCCAAGCTAAACACATTAGCTCAGAAACTCAGTCTCTCTGACTCCATAACAATATTTTGCTTTGTTCTTCTCTGAATTTCCTCCAGTTTGCTGATATTTTTCTGGGATCGTGGCACCTGGCCCCGCTGGTGATACGGGAGGTGCAGAAAACTGAGCAGTGGGTAGAAAATCCGGGTGCCTATGGCTTATGAAACCAGAAAAGGTGCTGGATTTCGTGAGGTCTAGATGCCTCCTTGACTTGTTTGAGCAAGTGCAGATTGGAGGTGGCCCCATGGCCCCGTGGCTGAACCCAGGGATCGGCTAATATAGGACCACTCTCTGTGGAGGCCAGTGGTTGCCTGTCTTATGGCCTTTCCCTGGGCTCATCCCTCCTATCTTCTTCTTCTTCATTAAGATGAAATATGAGCTTTTCCAGGCTGAAACCCCTCTGCAGACCTGCAGTGTCGAAGGGATCTTCAGAGCTTCTCTCCCAACTCATCTATGCAAGAGAGATGCTTTCCCCAGTAGAAAAAAAACACTAGTAATTCTTATCTCTACATACATAATCATACAGCTTTTGAAGCCCAGCCTGGTCCTGCAGGACCAGACCATCTCCCCAACCTTCATTCTTCCATGCCCCTGCTGCTATAATCTATCACTTGATCTTGCTGGCTGAA
>JAOXNO010000001.1:205280144-205295258 GCA_028565335.1 Limnodromus scolopaceus | reverse complement strand
CAGGTGGGGTCTCACGAGTGCAGAGTAGAGGGGTAGAATCACCTCCCGGGACCTGCTGGCCACACTTCTCTTGATGCCCCCCAGGATGGGGTTGGCTTTCTGGGCTGCCAGTGCACCTTGCCGGTTCATGTTGAGTTTCTCATCCACCAACACCCCCAAGTCCTTCTCCTCGGGGCTGCTTTCTAGCCATTCTCCGCCCAACCTGTATTTGTGCCTGGGGTTGCCACGTCCCAGGTTTGTCAAAAGGAAGCTTGTTTCAGCCTCAGGGACCGAAATGTCAGTGAAGTGGCGGGTACCGATGGCTGCCCCGGTGCCGCTTGAGGAGCAGCCGCTCCACAAAGCCACCACCGCGGCTTCTTCATTCCCCACCCCGGCCTGAAAATAGTCGTGGAGCAGCACGATTACATCTGCCGGGAGAAAGGAAATTAAATCCACTCTAAAGTGTTTACCCAGACCGCGGCGAAGCTCTTTGTTTCTGTTAACACCTATTTACTTTGAGAGCTAATTACTATTTTTGAACAAGTGGAGCCTCGCAGGATCCCAGCTCCTCCGTGGGGCTCGAGGGCAGTAGATTTGCTCGTGTCTCAGCATTGCTTTTGCACGACTGCCATTTGCACGACTGCCACCTCGGCCGGCTTGAATACGACGGGGGGAGACCTGCCAGGGACCCTGAGCCACGGGCTGCAGGAGAAACGCAGGCGCGTGGGTATCTGTCTCAAACCATCTGCATTTTCCCTGCCCTAGTGGGCAGGCAGCCAGGGCTCAGCTGTGAACTGGATTTTCTCATATGCTTTGTTTGTTGGAGTTTAGAAAAAAAAAAAAAACACAACCAAATCCCACTAAACATATCTTATGTGCCGTTAACCCTTTCTGGAGCTGGTGCTTTGGCCAAAACCCCACCATGTCCCATTCCTGATACAACTCAGCCATGGTAGCACTTAATTTAATTTCTCATGAACCACCATGCACCCTTGCAGTGTGTGTGTCCTTGCAGGGGTCCTGTGCGCAGGTTAATTGTTTCAGAGAGGTCGATACCTTTATTAACTCCATCCCAATTTACTGTGCCACCCCCAGCAGTACTCTGCAGCTCCTCTTCCACCCCCTCTGTGGGGCACGGGCTTTCTCGGGGGCTTGGATTTGTGGGTGTTGAGCAAACACCCAGGGGAGTTTAAGAGCTTATTCATGCACCGCATTAATGCCCCTGTGCTAGAGGTTTATCTCAGCCATGGAAGCAGGGAAGGGAATATTTGTGGGTGAGTTAACATCCTTGCTCTGAGCTGAAGGCTCCCATCACTTTGAGAGGGTGAGCAGGGCGTGGGAAAAGGATGGTGCTGGGCTCCTGCCCCGATGGCTTGTGTCTGGCAGTGGTGGCCTCTCCCACCCAGCCCAGGCATGTCGTCTTCTTGTTGGGTTTTTTTTTGTTTTTTTTTCATCTGGGACTTTATTTCGTTTATTTATTTCTCTGCTTTCTGCCAGGGGGCAGCGCCAGGGCAGTCCTGGGCTCCGGCTCTCTCCTGTCTCCCTCTCCGAGGCTCGACCCCGGTGTTTAACGTCGTGGCTGGGATCGATCCCCAGCCATCTCAAGGCTTTTACCATCTCACTGGATGCAAGTCAGGGCTGAGCATTAATGTTTAATGGAGAGCTGAGTGTCTCTTCTTCCTCCTTCCACTCAGCCACGCTCACTCCAGCAGAGCTTGCCGGAGCAGCCCGAGACACCGGTGACTTTCCGCTTACGTTAATGAGATCTCCCACATCCCACGTGCACGATCTCCGCTGTGGGTCTCTTTGGCTTGATGCTGCCCCAGAACCTCCACTGGTTAACTCCTTCCAACACACGAGAGCAAATTTATTGCTTTAGTAACCACTTGACTTGCTTTGGCTGGGGGTCCCATACGGGTCTCTGGCTGGTTGCTCCCCAACCTGCTGCCTGCAAGTCTCTGCTATGAGCCCATATGGCTGCTCTTGCTTCCTGCTCACTTCTCCCCCAAAAATGCATCGTTCCCAGCATCAGACCAGCAATGCCGCTCACCCCGTTGGTTCCTTGCAGCCAGGTTTGCATGGGTGTTTGTTGAGCAAAGGGAGCTCGAGGTGGGCTGGATTGAAAACACCACAAAGATACCCCTGAAGACTTCACAGAAGGACAGCTGCCCAAAAGCTCAGTGAAGAGGCTTCAGGTAGCAAGACTAGAATAAAAAGATACTTTTGCATGCTGTACACTACCCACCTCCCCCAAATCCTCCCAAATCATTGATGTTCACCATCTCTGCATGCAGAATCAGGTTACTGGGGAGCCCAGACAAGGTGACGGCCCTAGGACAACCCCCACTTTCCTGCTGCCATTGCCTCTGCCATGGCCAGGCAGAACCAAAGCAGAGGGGAAACACTAATGACCGCCACAAGGCCAGGTACTTCCTTGCTATTGTGCCTGGCACACGCCTCCTTCCTTCCCTGCTCGCACCCTGGATGAGTTGCAAGCCCTGCACCGTGCCAGGAAGCCTGCCAGGGGCTGAGGAATGGGGGCCAAGAAATGGGGGCAAGGAGGGTGATGTGGGGGTGTCCTTGTGACCCCGAAAGCACCCGAGCCCTGATACGCTGCGTTTCAGTATCTGCAGGCAGCGCTGCCACCTAAGGGCAGCCATGTAGGCAACCCTTTGCAGACCCTTGTGCCCTCAATCTAGACCAGGACTTGAGTCTTCAACTTCAGCCTATGCAAGTCGATTGGTCTTGACTCATCTTTAAGCTCCGGTATGGGTTGTGTTTGGATATCAGCTCACTTGGAGGCCAGTCTGTCCCCCAGCAGACAGTACGACACTCAACGACAAGTGATGAGCAAGATTATGGTTGAGCTGAGCTTGACCCATGAGGTGGATGGGGCAGATCTGGTTGGGTTCTCTCCATGTATCCCACCTTCCCGTGTCTCATTCATCTACCCAAAGACCTAATGTCCCCTGCCCTGCTTGGGACCTGAAGGTGGCCTGCACTGGGATGGCAACGTTGAGCCCCTGTGCCTTGAGTCCTTTCCTCTTACTCAGCGTCCTACCATATGTATAGATGTAGCCTTTTCCTCAGCCTTCCCATCAATACTTTCTGCACTCAGCATCATGGAGCTCCTTCTTTTAAAACCATGTATGTCACATCTGGACCCACTGGTTGCACACCTCAGGGGCATTTGGGTCAGTCCCATACCTCCTTCTCTACCATGTGCTGAGTTTTCCTCACAGGGGAAACAACTGTGGCTGCAGATTTACTCTGGGAGGACAAATGCAGATGTCTTAGCTCCAGGCTTGACCTAGCCTCGCTGGGATGGATGGGGAAGACCCAGTGACCCCAACTCACTTTGCACCAGGCTCATGGTTGAACTTCAGGCTCATGGTTGAACGCCTCCTTCCCTGAGTTCCAGTTCATCCCTTAGCCATCCTGCCTCTTTAAATTTGTTCGAAACTTCCCTGACCCTGGTTTTCCTGCTCCACAAACAGCAAGTTATTTTAAGATCTGACACTGTTCAGCTTTTATTTCAGTGTAAACAATACTGGAGATGGAGTGGTCTTGGCACAAAGGAGCGGCTTGAGAGCAGTTAAGTGCCTGCTGTCTTTTTTGTCCCCCCCTTTTTTCCCCTCTTTACCTTTGGAGATGAGCTGGTTCAGGTGCTAATGAGTCTGCTGAGGAGCAGAGAGACACTAACCACCCAGAATTTGCTTCCTGGAAGATAGAAATAGGGAGAGATCTTTGCTGATCTCTACTAACCAGTCAGGGTCTCCTTGCTATGATTCCCTGGGCATCCCGGGAACTGATGTCATTGAGAGTGAGAGGCTGCTAGTGGCTATAATCTGTCCACTTTTGGGGAGAAGATGGAAAAAGATATCAAAAATAAGGGAAGTCATTTGCACACTAAAACTGCCCATTTCATCCCCTTGGCTCTTCAAGGAATCAGGACTGATGAGTCTGGGTGGAGACATCCACCTCATAGCCTCTTAAAACTCTGCTGAGATGAATCCCACCCATCTCATGATTGCTGTCAAGACTTTTAAGATATTTGGACCTTCAAATGGTGTCATTTGTCATCATTTCATTTACACCAGATGAGGATCGACCCCTACTGTTCTTCCGTACTTTCTTCTTGCTGTATTCAGCTCTTCATCATGTTGCGCTACCAGAAGCATTGCAGGTCCAGGGTCAACACTGCCCTGCTGTGGTGGTCACTGTCCTTAATACCAACAGCAGATTTCTACCCCATCTGTAGCCAAAAAAAGGACTGAAGCAAGGGTGCAGAGGGCTTTAGAAGCCAGAAAGCAAGAGAAAAGCTCTTAAAGTGATTAGAAAGCCAAGCTTCTGGCTTCAGGGTTTCTGATGCAACTAAATATCTGAGGTTTACAATGCTGGATCAACATTTTCTTCAGAATTTGGGAATTTAGGAATTTTTAGAGGGTTTTTTTGTGTGTGTCCGTGGACATTTTGGAGAGGTGGGGCTGGGAAAACCCAGAAGATCTGCCGGCTTTGTGATAGCAAATCCATAACTCTGCCATCCCAGAGCGACCACCAGGAGAGACGTATTAGTTGAGCCCCCTTTCACCCTCTCCAGCGTTGATGGGAACTGGCAGAGGATGCAGCTGTTTGTGGGAGCACCAGGATTACAGGCAAAGAATGCTCTTATCTTACTGCAAATAGTAAAAGCATCAACCAGAAAAAAAAAAAAAATTAAAAAAAGAAAAATTATGCTCAGCTTTCAAAAAAGACCAACAGCCAAATACTCCAGTTCTTCTGACTGTTTCCCAGCAGGCACCCAGCACAAGGGTGTCCAACTGGCCTCTTCTGAAGTTAAATATGGAGCTGGAGGACAGGGGCCTTTGGGGAAAATCCTGCCCTTTCCTGGCTGAAGTCCCACTGGGTTTGCTGAGCTGAGGCTGAGATTTGAGCTGGGAGGAGAACGAAGAAATGGGAAGTTCAAGAGGTTTGGGGTGTTTTTAGAGAAAAAAAAAAAGCATTGCCCAGCCTTTCCAGCACAGGTTTCCCAAGAGAGGTTGGCAAGCTGTGTTCATACCTCTCAGCCCTGCCCGGGGCTGTCTCCTGGGCCAGGTACCCAGAATCAGAAACCCATTTAAAATAATTCTTCATTTTATAATTGGCTTTTATCGCTAACGAGCCCTGTGTGCGTCAGGTCAGCCCCATTAGTTTAACGGGCGCCGAGGAATTTTTAGGATGACTTACTGACCGTGGAAAAATGAGCGCGGCAGAACGGTATCAGCATCACATCAAAAAGCAAAACCACGCAAAGCCTTTGGAAACAAAAACAGCTGATGGGCCTGGAGTGAAGCGGCACCGTCTGAGCAAAACCGAGGGAGGGAGGGAGGGAGGGAGGGAGGGAAGGAGGCATTTTGGGTGTCAGCCAGCTGGGAGGAAACTCACCCTCAGATTCGCCTCCATCTGTATTTCCCAGGGGGATCCTGGGACTCTTTTAGCCCGTGTGACCCAGCCGCGCCGCGCTGGGGTTCATGGAGCTGTACCCCGTGTCTGCAAAGCTGCTCGGGCGTCAGGAGGGGATGCAGATCTGCGGGCGATGCCCAACACGTGGGCAATGCGATGGACGCAGGACCCCAAAACATGTGCGCGAGCGAGTTGGAGAATAAGGGAGAAAATCACAGCGACCTTCACGGTGGATAATTTCAGGCAGTTTTTCACAGTGTGACTTTTTTTTTTTTTCCCCCAAAGCCAACATATTTCCCCTTTTCTTCCCTCACAGAATGATCACAGAATGATATGGGGTTGGAAGGGACCTCTGGAGATCATCTAGTCCAAACCCCCTCCATATATTTCGCGTTGTTCCCTCCAAAGCTTTGATAGGGGCCATGGTTTGTACGCCCTGAGCACTGCTTTGTGCTTTGCAAAACCCGATAAAAGCCAGGACAGACTTAGATTCATTTCCCGGACCCCAATGCCTGTTTGTTTACTGGTTTGTATTGCTTTATATTTCCAATTAAAACCGAGCCTGAGTAAAGGGAAAGCTTTCTAAAGCCTTTAAAGCCTCTGAGTGAAGGCACACGGAGCAGGAAGGAGCCGTGAAGCTGTCGATTGCTGTGAACTTTCCGTGACACCACTCAGGGTTTGTTTCCAGACTGATTTTTATTTATGAATGCAGTAGCATTTATTACTGATTTTATCTGTAAAGATAACACTTCTTCCCTAGATGGTTTCTATGCTTCAGTTATAATTACTGTCTGCTTCTCAAACATTCTTCTGCATTATTTAGTGTGGTACAATGTCAGAGCTGTAATGTTGACGATTTATTACTTGGGTTGTAGGGTTCCACCTGATCCAGGGATGCCCCATGTGTGCCCTGGCCACATCCTGGCTCCTTCCAGGAAGGCTGAGAACGTCTCTCAGGGTCCTTCAGGGTGTAGATGTAGCCAAGAATCCGTGCTAGGTGCTGCACAAGCACTGAGCACAAAGGCAGGCTCTGCTCAAAGGGATGCATCATGGAAGCACGGCATAGACATGTCAGTGCATCTTTTCTTCTGCCTGTAGCCATTTGCTGCCAGAGGTAGCTCGGTGATGGTACCTGCTCCCTCCAAGCTGGGAACGGTCTTAAAAGGGACACTTGGCCACAGCTCCTGAAAAACTTGAAGAAAAATGAGACTGTCCAGGAAAATGAGATGTCATTTATCTCTCCTGTTACCCCCTTGCTCTCAGCCTGCCTCTTCTCTCTCTGAGACTCAGACTTAAGAGCGGGGTTAGAGTTTCCAGCAGACATTCAAGGAGCAGCTTAGCTGTCGGTCCGTGGTTATGATCACTTCAGCCCACAGAGGATGAAGCAAATACTTATAGTTAAGCATGAAAAAACACCCCAACTTGAGTCTTCATCCTTGGAGATACTCAAAACGCAACTGGACACAGTCCTGAGCTGCTGTAACTGCCCCTGCTTTGAGGGGGTTGGACTACACTCCCTCCAGAGGTCCTTTCCAACCCAAATATTCTGTGGTTCTGTGATTTTTATTAACTCACTGCAGGGAAATACCAGGGTTCAGAGTATGGTGAGGAGCTGTGATACCTCAGCAATCCCAGCAGGTAAAAATGGAGTTGCTCCCTGTTGGCATCACCAGGAGGATAGGAGTGCGGAACTTGAGATGAGACATTGCCTCATCTGAGTCCATATCACAGCGTATTGTCCAATAACCCTTGGCTCTGGGTAAGTCCAGATTCCTGTTTTCTTACCCTTTTTGCTCAGTGTGATGTCCTTCATAGTCCTCCAGCTGCTCCATGGCAGGTGGTGAAGCTCTGGCACATCTCAGCCTTTGCTGGGGATTCGGCCTACTTTCATACTTACTGGGTCGTTGTCACACGCCAAGGAATGTGTCTGACTCGTTTGCACCTTTGATTGATTGCCACCCTTTATATCTGTTTATTAGGATGGAAAATAACATTTCACCTCAAAAATTTCATGATGTGTTCTTTCGGCTCCACATGACCAAATCCCGTCCTGGCCAACAGAGCTGTTCCTTGCCAATTTTTGGTATGATTTGCCGTCCCCTCATTTTACTGCCAAATATATAAACTGCCCCTGTGCTTGTGTGCCGTTGCTTTTGAAAGTAAGCTGGAGTTGAGTGACTCATTGCTTCCTTTTTTTTTTTTTTTTTTTTTATAACTGACAACGAATCCTCTTTTTGGAGCGTTGGGCAGGCATCTGGGCACTCGGGCACTTGCAAATACTTCATCACGTGTAAAAGCCTAGTGAAGGGCTGTCGCGCTGCCGGTGGCTCCATCCTCACCTTTATCTCGCAGCAGATCACCTGCCCTGCCAAGCACCACCTTGTTTGACATTGCTATCTGTGTAAACCGTTCCCTCGAGCCTGCATATACTTTGCACAGGCTCAACCTTGATATAAAGCCTTTATGATGGTAATTATTTTCGCTGGCTTGCCGTAACGGTTCACGTTGCTCTCAAATGAGTCACGATGAAATCTTTCAAATACCCGCTTGAAATCCATAAATTCTGTGATGAGTCTTTTTGGCTAGATGATGGTTGCTTTGATGATTAGTGTTAGGGTCAAAACCTGGTCAACATATAATCTCCCAGGCGAAAATGCTGCCGTCCTTCCTTGAGATTTGTGTGAAAATAATTCCTGATAGAGCAGAAGACTCTATCTTTCCTGGAGAGAACTGTGATGTCTCTTCTGTCTTTACACTTTTTTTAAAATATCTCAATCCCAGTTTATTTACTCCCATGGTTTTTCCTCATCCCCAAATTTCATTCCATAAGACTAAGAATAGGGTGATATGATTTGTGATTTTCTCTTGAAGCACATTTCACACTTTTGCAGCCTTATTACAGTTTTTAAATACCATTATATTTGTTCTTTAGCATCAACGTAACTCCTTCTGGGGGTCTGAGATCCTACTGGCTTTTCCGTGGTGCTCCAGCAGTTCACTTCCACCATTTCTGCTACCTTTAAGGAGAACTCAGAGTACAGGCTTGCAAATACTTTGAATTCCTTTAGCACATTGCTGGAAGGACCACCCTGTCCTCTGCCTGCCACTAATATTTTTATGCAGATAAATCCATCATGTCCTCGCCCTGGACAAACAGTGCTTCTTGCAGTAAAAAAAATTCACTGACATATCTCAGTAATGAGAACACACGCTGCTGTCTGGTGTCTCCTGGTGCAGTTTGAAGGGAAGACCAACACCATGTTCACAGACATGTATGACACAGAGTGGTTCGTTTTATAGATAAGGGGGCTTAAGGAATTAATACTTCCATGACTGCAAGATTTCCCACAGTTGTATTTGATAAGTTCAAATATTTGCTTTAATAAGGTTTATAAATGATGAAGTGAGGCACAAATCAGTTTTCCCTGTGGGTGCATTGCTGCATGAGTGATCCCTGTGAAGTTCTCAGCTGTCTCCAAAGTGTTTGGAAATAGAAAGCTGGAGCAGGCTGGCTTCTGGTCTGGTCTGGTCCTGGTAATTCCTGCATTCTTGTGGTCATAGCTAAAATACATTATATCATGGCTTATTCCTCCTGGCATCTGTGGAGACAAACAGCTCCAATACACTGCATATTTGTTACCAATCCACATTTCATCCCATGAGTGAAGGACATGATCTTTATGGAGCAGATCATCTTGATTATCAAGCAGATCATCTTTAGTGCCATCACACAGCAGGTACAGGACAACTAGGTAATCAGGACCAGTCAGCACGGATTTATGAAAGGCAGGTCCTGCTTGACTAACCTGATCTCCTTCTATGCCAAGGTGACCCATTTAGTGGATGAAGGTTGTGGGTGTTGTTTACCTGGACTTCAGTAAAATCTTTGACACCATTTCCTGTAGCGTTCTCCTGGTGAAACTGGCTACTCATGGGTTGGACGGGTGTACTCTTTGTTGGGTAAAAAGCTAGCTGGAAGGCCAGTCCCAAAGAGTGGTGGTGAATGGAGTTAAATCCAGTTGGCAGCTGGTCACAAGTGGTGTCCCCCGAGGCTCAGAATCGGGGCCAGTTCTCTTTAATATCTTTATCAAAGATCTGGACCAGGGGATTGAGTTCACCCAAGTTGGGTGAGAGTGTTGGTCTTCTTGAAAGTAGAATGGCTTTACAGCTCAACAGAGGGATCTGGACAGGCTGGATCTGTGGGCCAAGGCCAATCATGTGAGGTTCAACAAGGCAAAGTGCCGGGTCCTGCACTTGGGTCACAACAACCCCAGGCAGCGCTACAGGTTTGGGGAAGAATGGCTGGAGAGCTGCCTGGCAGAAAAAGACCTGGGGTTGTTGGCCAACTGTTGGCTGAATATAAGCCAGCAGTGTGCCCAGGTGGCCAAGAAGGCCAACAGCATCTTGACCTGTATCAGGAACAGTGTGGTCAGCAGGAGCAGGAAGATGATCGTCCTCCTGTACTTGGCACTGGTGAGGCCCCACCTTGAACACCGTGACCTGTTTTAGGCCCTTCACTACAGGAAAGGCATTGAGGTGCTGGAACGGGTCCAGAGAAAGGCAACGAAGCTGTTGAGGGGGTCTAGAGAACAAATCTTGTGAGGAGAGGCTGAGGGAACTCTGGTTGTTCAGCCTGGAGAAAAGGAGGCTAAGGGGAGACCTTATTGCTCTCTACAACTATGTGAAAAATGGTTGTAGCAAGGTGGGGGTCAGTCTCTTTTCTCCCAAGGAACAGGAGATAGGACAAGAGGAAATGGCCTTGGGTTGCACGAAGGAAGGATGGATATTAGGAAAAATTTCTTCACTGCAAGGGTTATTAAGCGTTGCAACAGGCTGCCCAGGGAAGTGGTGGAGTCACCGTCACTGGAGGTATTTAAAAGTGGTGGATGTGGTGCTGAGGGACATGGGTTAGTGGTGGACTTGGCAGCATTGGGTTAACGGTTGGATTTGATGATCTTAAGGGTCTTTTCCAACCTAGATAATTCTATGATTCTATGACTCTGTGATAGTGACGAGAGGGGCACCAAGTGTTGGATCTCATCCAGATCTGTTTCAGCAGCCAAATAGTTCAGGTAATTAAAAAAAAAAAAATTTAAAAATCCCATTCCTGTGAGGAAGGAAGAGTTCTCGGAAGTGGCATATGTGGAGTCTGAGCAAGATGATGCTGAGGGAACACTGCCCTTCCGCTGAGTGAAGCAGGTGATGAGCCCATCACAAACTCCACTTTAGAGGTGGTAAAAATTCAGCGCGTTCATTTTCACTCTCACTGGAATTCATTTTCATCCACTTTGAGTGTCGATTTTGATTCACACCTTTTCATTCTGAATTTGAATTAATTTCATAAAAGAAGATCAAGATTTCTGCTCTGAATTGCACTTTCATACCTAAAAAGCATATGGTGATGATCCTCAGTCAAAGCAGGGCAATCCACCCCCAAAAAACAATCCACTCTGATGAGAAAGAATTGAAACACCTTGACCTTCTTTCCTTTTACTTAAAAATTCACTTCTGTCCTCTAAAGGTTTCTTGTAATTTCTGGCTGCAAGCAATCCCTTGGCAGGCTCCTATTTTGATTAAATGGCGTTTTCCAGCTGGAGAATGTCAGAACATTTTCAGCTGGCCCAAAGCCAAGCGCGCCGCACGGGCGATGCACCGGGCAAGAAGATGCGGATTTTGGTCTGGGTGCTGGTACCATCTGTGGTGTGTGCAAGGGTGGGTGATGCCACAAGGGTGATAATGTAATCTGGCTCTTCTGGGTTTTGAGGATGGGCTCACCCCACTTTGTTAGCCATGTTGGACTGAGGAAGAGGAGGGAGAGGAACTGCTGAGTAAGCCCATGGGATGGTTCCCAACCCATGAGAGCGCGTCAGGGGAGAGAAGGTTTGCTCCGGTCCTCAGATGCTGAAGGCTGTTTTATTCCTGAGTCAGAGGATGAGGAATGCCAAAATCCAAAAATACTACCCTCAAGGAGATTGTGATAAATCTTCCTTGCCTGAGTCTCCTGAGGACCAAGCTCTACATTATGCTCCGTTGCCCCACTAAACCCAGCTCTGCTGCCGCTGTGCATTAAAAATAGCCGCAAAACCAGCCCGTGCTTTAGCACACAAGGTTCAAATAACAACATCCACGCTGGGAGCTCGCCCCGCTGCTCAGTGCAGAAATACCCAGCGGGGGGAGATTGGCTTGTCTGCAGCCAGCCGTGACGGGGAGATGGAGGTGGTCCAGGTGGAAGCGGTCGTGCAGAGAGATAAGAAACGCAGGAGCGTAACGTGGAACTGAACCGATGGCGACCAAAGTCCTGCGGGATGTTAAACCCAGCAGGATTCAGGACTCCAGCCAACCCCGCGTCTCCTTTAACCACCTTCAGTTTTTTCTTGGGATGGTCCTGGAGGGGTGCCAGCCGTGATGGACGGGGGACGTGGGAGGAGGACAAGGCTGGGGCTGACCCCAACCCAAAAGTGCTTACGGGAGAGGCTACCAGCCCCGATTCCGAGCACGAATACCACGCTAACATATTGCCGTGCTGCTTTCAACCCACGCCAGTTCTTGCCTTTGGCACAAGCCACGCTCTCCAGTCCCTGCCAAACCAGTACAGATGTTTTAACACCCACCGTAGCCCAGATAATTGCAAACAGAACCGAGAGACCGGTCAGGGCTGTTTTCTTTTCATTGCCTGAACTCTCAAGCGAGACGCCTCCCGGTTTCTGACATGGCTTTCAAAGACATTTTTGCGGGCCACATTGCTAATACTCGTTTTATTAGGGGAACGCCGAGAAGCCCCGACCATGATGAGGATCATACCGTGCCTGCTGACGTAACGGTGACCACAGAGCGAAACAAGTGCAGGGAAGAAGAGAGGAGTGGCTGGGAAAATATTTTCATGGGAAATTAGGGCTGATTTCAAACCAACTGCTTCCCAGCCATGGCATTGCAAAGCTCAACTCATTTTCAAATGGGTTTGGGGAACGTTCTCAATAGGAACAAACTATGCAATCAGCTGGTGGTGGCACTGGCCAGAGGATGCTACAGGTCCTTCCCATCCTAGATCCTCACGGGAGACAGTGCCCATCGTGGCGAGCTTGGGAGCAGAACAGATGAGATGAAGCAAGGAGCAGCGTCTCCTGTTTTAATGCAGGGAATGCAGCAGCAAACACCTTCTTCCTGGTCTGTGCTTGTGCAACATTAAGATATTGGAGTCTGGCCCATGATCACAAGCTGTGTTCCCTCAGGCCATTTGCAAATAGCCTGGTTTGAGCTTAACAGATGAGAACTGATTTAGCAGTAAACGAAACCAGTTGTCATATGTATCTCCGCTGAGGCCACTTAGAAAGTATCTGTGGGGAGGAGGACCAAGAAAGCCTCCTCAGGCTTCATGTCTATGTGAACCGCATGTCTACTCACCTCTTTTCCATCAGGATGCTTTGAGGTCCCCCTGGACATGCAGGTTCATTTTGTCCTTGCGTTCGTTATCACAAGCTGATAACTGGTTGGGTGGAAGATGACTGGCACAAGCCCACCAACCACGGTGGGCCTGAGCCATCTTCATGGCTCTCCCCTCAGTCCCCGTTGTGAAATTCTTTGTTCGCCATGCCCAGCCATGAAGATTTTCTTCTGACATTACTGCAGTTCGTTTCTGGTTGCTGTGGAGACCAATTTAAATGAAACTCTAGTATTTTGAAAGAGAATATGATTCTAAGTCATTTGCGATGCAAGGTCTCATGCTAATAGCATTAGCATATTATTTGATTATGGCGATGTGAAGGGAATAAATTCCAAGTCCTTTTTGCCATCACTGCATCTTAAAAGAAGAGGAAGAGGAAAACCTCAGGGTTTTAGCCAACACTGAAGACCTTTAGAGCAGGCGAACTCCTGATTTCTGAATGCATAAAGCTTTGGGGGTCGCAGGCATTTGTAACCTCATCGCAGTGAGAGTAGCTCCCTGGAAAGGATCTTTTCTTCCTCTGCTTCCACCGCGCACTGTTAATAGACTGTCTAATGGGCAGGACTCAGGTTTTTAATGATGGGTAGAGAGATCCAGGACGGCTTTTTTGAGCCGTTTGCCTTTCTGCTGGAGCGCTGGCGAGGCAGAGCCCAGCCAGAGGGTGGCTGTGGAAGGCACAGTCCTCCCATCGCCTGCAGAGATTTCTTTTTTTGCATTTTACTCTCGACATCTTAGGAATGATTTTGCCTTCAGGCCTTCTTTACGTGATTCTAGTATGTGAACAGGGTATGTCCGTACCCCCAAAAAGAAGAAAAACTGCAGGGAAAACCTTTGCAGAGGGGCGTGTTTGGAGAGTAAAGGCTGCAGAGGTGGAAAAGGGAGAGCTGAACTTCCAGCGAAGAAAACAACCCAAGCCAAACTATTTTATTTTGTTGAGTCCCCATCCCTAAGGGTGTGTTTTCTGGGGATGAACTGACCCCTGCTCACACTGACCCTCGGGCTGCTTTGCTCTCTGGTTCAGGGCCGCGGTATTGCAGCCACGAGGGTTAATGACTTCTTTTCTCTCCTCTTTCAGGTTTCACAGTTGATATTGCCCCGTGTGAGCATTCCATGCTCGCCTGAAAAATTCAGGGCTCTACCACAACCCCCTGTCCCCATTTTTTCCCCTGCCCCATGCACGGTACCCACCTCCCTTTCCTTTCAACCCATTGTCTAAAATACCACCCAGGGAGCCAAAAAAATAACATTAATCTCAAATAGATGAGAGAAAGATGGGACCAAACTGCTGTGCAGTTTGTGCATGTGCGCAAATGCACCCATGAGGAAGGAGGTTCTGAGAGGAGAATTTTGGGGATCCTCTGCCTTTCCCCATCGCTGCCTTGCTGAGCATTGGCAAAGCAGACCTTTAACGGCGCTGCTGTTTTATTGACTCCCCAGCAAACCAGGAGTTATAATGTTTCTCCCCCAAGGTAAGGAGAGATTGAAATAAATTACTTCTGTAAAGAGCTGGGAATGGCAGTTCTTCTATAATACAAAGTGCAAATATTTGGGCCTCCCGTGCGCTCCCTTGAATAGAAATGGTACTAAATCATGCATAAATAAAATGGGTTCACATTTCCTCCTAGCGAAAGTTTTCCTTTGCTCTCCTGGAGCGTTTAAGACCTACGCTCCCGTAGCCATAAAAAGGGCTATAAAATTTAAAGCGAGCCGTTAAGAAGCCCTGGCTGGGATTAGGCTGGGATTCATCCTTTCTTCTTCTCCATCCCTGCTAAGTGAGGCGTGCACCCATGTTTGCTCAGGCAAGGAAAGGCACTCACGTACTGGTCATAGTGAAAAATAAGGAGGACGAGAAAAAATGCATTCAGGACCTGAAAGCAAGTTTTTCCTGGGCTAGGGGATGCAAAATCAATGATGCACCAGCTTCTGGGCTTTCACCCTGCTCGCTGGTGGCATGTTGGACCATAGAACTGGGTGAGTGCGATGGCGCAGTGTCCAAGGGAAAGCCCCTTTAGGAAATGCCAAAATCACTAATCATCATCATCATTATCCATGATAATAAACAACAATAATGGGGAAGGGCAATAATTGAGAAGGGCAATGGAGCTGGTGAGGAGTCTGGAGAACAAGTCCTGTGAGGAGCGGCTAAGGGAGCTGGGGGTGTTCAGCCAGGAGAAGAGGAGGCTGAGGGGAGACCTTCTCGCTCTCTCCAACTCCCTGAAAGGAGGGTGTAGCCAGGGGGAGTCGGTCTCTTC
>JAOXNO010000001.1:205264583-205274610 GCA_028565335.1 Limnodromus scolopaceus | reverse complement strand
ACCATTTACTCCCATGAAAAGCACCAAGGGATCTTTAATGCCCATGCAAAGAAGACAGGAATTGGAGTTTTAAGCTCTCATCCCCCACCATTAATGTCAATGTTAAATATTGATCCTTTCTGTGTTTAGCACAAACCAAACAACAGAGTCGAGACACGCTCTCTGGCTTTTATTAATGTACTTTTTCTGCATCGGGTGAAGTTTGCAGTAACGCCAGGAAAAAAAAAAATGTAGCGGCAGTGAACGAGGGGCAGACAGATCGATTTTGTATCTTGACACAATTCAGAAGTCGGTGAAAAATCACCCCGTGTGGAGCATCTCCTTGTCCAAGCCGTGACAGCCATTTTGCAGAGAACTCATTTCTCTGCGGCGTAAGAAGGTGTGGCCCAAAATTTCTGCTAGGATCTGGCATTTGAGGGAAGGAATGGAAAAAAGAGGTTGGAAATCTGTAAAATTCCCTTTGTCCACATGTCGGAGCAGGTTCTGAAGTCGAATTTGGGTGTCAGAAGTCGAATTTGAGGAGCAGGTGGACATTGGGTTGGGGATCCTAAATCAGCATTGGCCAAAAAACAGGTGGATTTACTCAGGGAAAGACATTCTCTTTGTTAGGGTCTGGATTTTTTCTGTGTTTTGCATCAGCACCAAATAAATGTAAAATGCAGCTATTCTAAAGGGTGACTTCAGTGAACCACCATGAGTGGTTTTCACACAGCAGGAGTGCGTGCATGGCAGGGAGATCACGCATGGTCTTCTGCATGGTCTTCTGCAGCCAGAGATGGATCAGCTTTCCCAAAATATTCTGCAGCTTGCAGGTTTTCTGGGGTTTTAGTGTTGCTTTTTTTAATAGGGGTTTACAGCTTGGCTATAAAAATTCACTCCTGGTTCTAATTCTTGGAAGACATTTACCAGAGGGTTGCTGGGTTGTTCCTGATCTCTGGGATATTCTTGTTTGAAACTAATTTCATATTTTAAAGTTCATTTCTCCCTAAGCAATGGGGAGGGGAGTCACACTTTGGGTCTGCATCCTATTTTACTAGCAAAAAACAGCAGGAACTCTTTTGAGGTCACATAATTAATAGAGAATTGGGCAAAGTGGGTATATTTGTCTTCTCTGCTGTCATTAAGTCCATCCATATTTCCACTCCAGTTTACCCTGCTGTAAAGGGATGGCTGCGATGACCTTACACAGAGGGGTGGGGATGACTTAAATCATATCTCTAATGCCACCTACCAAAGGTGTCAAAGAAAAGAGAGAAGCAGAAATTGTGGTGTGAAAGCTCTTTCCTTCCTTTTCCTTTTTAATTAGGTTTTAACAACGCATTGAGCTCCCTGTGAATTGGGCTGCCATCCCCCAGATGTCCCTGCAAGCCACTAAGCATAAAATACGATAAAATGATAAAATATGATAAAATTATGAAATATGATAGAATATTTATTTCCCTGTATGGTACCTATAGTTGCATGTGCTCCAAAGGAGAGGAGCCTGCTGCTAAGTGCATCATTCAGAGCCATAAGCAAACCGCACCATCCTCCATAAATGCCGGAACATTTAAGTAAGGAAAATCCCAGGAACACAGGCTGTGGAGTCCCTGCATCCGGCCGCTCACCGGTGTGTTTTTTCCCTTCACAGATACCCTGAGGACCCTCGCCTCCATGAACCATGCGCCGCGGTCCTCCCCGGCAGAGCTCAGCGGTGCCAGCCACCACCTGCTGCGAGAGCGCAAGTCCTCAGCGCCATCCCACTCCAGCCAGCCCACCCTCTTCACCTTCGACTCGCCCGCCAGTCACCTCCAGAGTACCCTGTCCGCCAGTGCCCCCCAGGACTACCTTTTCCTCCACCAGTGTATGAGCAGAAAGTCAGAAAACGCAAGGTATTGTAGCCCGCCTGGGAGCAAACCTTGGGGACAGCTGAGGGAGGGCTGGGGGTGAGCGGCTCAACCCACCTCCAGCCTTGGAGATATGCAAAACCCAGCTGGAAGCCCTGAGTGATGGTCTCGTCTCATCACAGTAGGGAGGAGGGAGGAAGGCTGGCTACCTCCTGAGCTCCCAGATTCCCTGGCTTTCTGGGTTGGATTAAAAACTGGCTGAATGGCTGGGCCCAGAGGGTGGTCATCAGTGGCACAAAGTCTAGTTGGAGGCCAGTCACTAGTATTGTGTCAATACTGGGTCCAGTCCTGTTTAACATCTTTATTCATGATCTAGATGATGGGGCATAGCATACCCTCAGCCAGTTTGCTGATGACACCAAGCTTGGAGTAGTGACTGTTATACCAGGGGGTAATGCTGGTACACCAGAGCGATCTCAACAGACTGGAGAAATGAGCCAGCGGGAACCTCATGAAATTCAACAAGGAGAAGTGTAAAGTCCTGCACCTGGGGAGGAACAACCCCAAGCATCAATATATACTGGTGGCCACCCAGATGGAAAGCAGCTTGGCAGAAAAGGGCCTGGGAGTCCTGGTGGACACCAAGTTGAACATAAGCCAGCAATAGGTCCTTGCAGCCAAGAAGGCAAATGGTATCCTGGGCTTCATTAGGCCTGTATTGCCAGCAGGTCGAGGAGGTGATCCTTCCCCTTTACTCAGCACTGGTGAGGCCACACGTGGAGTATTGGATCCAGTGCTGGGCTCCCCTGTAGAAGAGGGACACGGACACACTGAGGAGAGAGAGCAGGAAGGGGCCATGAAGATGCTGAGGGGACTGGAGCACCTCTCCTTAGAGGAAGGGCTGAAGGATCTGGGACTGTTTAGCCTAGACAAGAGAAGGCTCAGGGGGATCTCATCAATGTGTATAAATACCTGAAGGGAGGGTGCAAAGAAGATGGAGCCAGACCCTCTTCAGTGGTGCCCAGTGCCAGGACCAGAAGCAATGGGCACAGCCTGAAACACAGGAGCGTCCCTCTGAACATCAGGAAACACTTTGTCAATGTGAGGGGGACTGAGGAGGAGGGAGATTGCACAGGGAGGTTGTGGAGTCTCCATCCTTGGAGATTCCCAGGGATGTTGTGGAGTCTCCATCCTTGGAGATATTCAAAAGCCATCTGAGCAC
This sequence comes from Limnodromus scolopaceus, assembly GCA_028565335.1. NCBI lineage: Eukaryota > Metazoa > Chordata > Aves > Charadriiformes > Scolopacidae > Limnodromus > Limnodromus scolopaceus. The sequence goes on along the minus strand of JAOXNO010000001.1, from coordinate 205,271,562 downwards.
GGCCCTGAGCAGCCAACTCTGGGTGGCCCTGCTTGAGTAGGGTTTTTGGACCAGATGATCTCCAGAAGTCCTTTCCAACCCCAACCACTCCGTCACCCTGCCGACGGGGCCCTAATTCCTGCCCTTTACGCAGAAAATAAAAAAAACCACAACCAGAGGGATGGGCAGGGTTTGCCACCATTCATCCCCGCTGTGGCCCAGAGCTTGCTGGGCTTCGCAGCAGCCCGTTGGTGCACGGTGTGGTATTTCTGAGCGAGCGGCAGCTCTCCGCCTCCAGACCCAGCCGGTTGCCTTAAATAGCGAGGAGTTCTTTTGGCGTGAAGAGTTTTGGCTGGCGAGAGCCGCGAAGAGGGAAGGAGGGAAGGAGAGGCGGTTGGAGCCCAGCTGGCCTGAGGTGAGAGCAGAGCCTGGGCCGCAGCCTCCGCTGGGCTTTCCTGCTGCAGCTGCCTTTCCCTACCCCAAAAACAATAACAGAAAAGAAAAAAAAAAAAAAAAAAGCTCAGAAAAATTAACTTCAGATGGAGTTAATGGAACAGTGTTTAAAAAAAAAAAAAAAAAGGCCCTGTGACACTGCAGCTGTGAGGTTACCTAAAAGCCACCCTCCGAGAGCCCGACCGCGGGTGGGACCCCGAGGAGGAGGAGGGAGCAAGCACTGATGATGCTGGGCAGGGACAAACTGGCCAGCGGCAGCTTCTGCAACTGGGCCAGAAATAATGGCCCCGATCGATGCCCACTGCACGGGGCCAGGCTGCAGGACTGCTGGGAATCCCTCTCCTTTCGGCTCCTGAGCTCTTACTTTACTCATCCATAAAATGAGGGTAATAGTAGCTAATTGGAGGGCGATGCTGGATAATTAACCCATGAGATGCTTCAAGTCCTTGGTCGAAAGGACCCTGCCAGAGCACAAACGTCTCTCGGGTGGACTGAGCTCCAAAAGGCGGCAAGGGTTCGTTTCTCTTATCGCAGCACCACTTGGTTTTTTTCCCCAAATAAGCCCTATTTCTGAGCGCCATCTCGTGCTGGCTCCATGAAACAAAGTCCCTGTTGTCCCTGCAGAGCATCAACCCCGCCGGAGCCACATAAACCAGCGTCTCCCAGCTTTTCCCATAGGGCTTTGTGGTTCCCAGTGATTTGATGCAACTGGAAACCGCTCCCATAACCACTTCGCTTTTTCCCAGCGCAGTGATTGATACAGGGCAGGACCCTCTTCCACTGGGAGATGTTTAAATGGGGCTGGCTGAGCCCTTTCTGGGCTGGGAGCATTTGGTCCCCAAAAGCCTGACCCACTCGTGGTGAAAACTCTTTGAGCAAAAAGACCCAGCCCAAGGCTACCTGCCACCCTCTCCTGGTGCATATGCATTAACTCTTCGTAGCCCTTCTTAGGAACTTAGGTAGCCTTTCTTAGGAACTTTGCCATGTTTTCTTCTTCCACGCTGCTTCAGCCAGCTCGGGGCAGGTATCGTTGTCATCCGTGCTCGGCTCTGCCACATCTTGCACTCATGTCCCAGTGCTCCTGCAGCGATGCTCGCATTTCCCCAGGTCTTGTGGGATGAGGAGCTGCCTCTTGGTGGCAGGGGTTGATGATGGGGGAGAGAAAAGTCCCAAGTGGCCAATTCAGGCATCCCTTAACTCGAGAAAGTGTCATCTGGGGTTACGGGTGGAGAAAGCCAGGCTCATCATCTTCTGCAAGGCTGGTGCATTGAAAGAGGAAGCAGTAGGAGGGATAAAAGAGGAGATGAAATACCTTGGAGGGAATCAGCAGAGGAGCAGTGGCTAACGAGCAGTCGTTAGAGGACTGAAGTCTCCCTGGTCCGTGTCCTGGTTAGCATCCCCAGGAATGACCGCAATACAAATCGAGGAATCATTAGCAGGGCACAGACCTAGTGACCACACTGCTCTGCTCATCCTGGGGGACTCGAGGGCTTTTATAAATCTGAATTCAGCCCCCAGGTTCACTCCTCCTCCACTGCGGATCAGGGCTGCAAACCCCAAATCCCGGCTGGGGACTGTCCTCACCTCCCCAGGGCTTGCAGGGTGGCAGAATGGCTGGAGGTTTTTGAAATAATTCCCATCAGGGATTTTTCCAGTGGCTCTCAAACACCTTTGCAAGGCAGAGGTGAGAGTAAGCCTCTGTCCTGCACCACAGACGAGCAGCCAATCCATGGTGGCGATGCTGATGGGGTGGCTCTTTGCAGCCATGTCTTGTGTCATTATCAACTGGGGCAAAAATTGCCCTTTTGGAGCAATTTATATCTGGATAAAAGGCTTGTTCGTGCCCATAGCCCTGTCGTGGAGCTGGATGCACATACCACCCACCCATGACAGAGGCATTTTGAAGGTGTTTCAGGATAAAATGGGCTGAGGGCATGTTTGGATGGGTCTGAGATGGTCCCATCGCCCTGGGGTTGGGCAGTGTAGGTCGGGAAGGTGACAAACAGGGGGAGCAGAGCTCTGTGCACCCCAGAACCAGCTCTCCCCCCATCTCAGCCCCTTTCTTCCCTTCCTCTCCAGGAGTGCCAGCTTTTCCCAAGCCACGAGGTCCGCCTTCTTCATGCGGAGCGACTCGGCGGTCCAGAAGCTCTCGCAGGGCAACGGGCACTGCGTGAACGGGGTCAGCGGGCAGCTCCACGGCTTTTACAGCCTGCCGAAACCCAGCCGGCACAACTCGGAGTTCAGGGACAGTGCATACGACCTCCCACGCTCCTTTGGTTCCTACACGCACCCCAAGTCGAGCCTCACCAGCTCCGAAACGGATAACGAGGAGGTCTACACCTACAAGACTCCCAACAACACCCTATGCAAGGAGTTTGGAGAGCTCTCCACGGACTCCTATGACATCCCTGCCACCCCGCTCTCCATCTACCAGATCCCCAGGACATTTACACTGGACAAGAACCACAACACTTTGGCCGTGGCCGCCAGCGACTCGCCCGCCGCACCACCCCCGCGGCCCCCGAAACCCGGGCAAACAGAGCCACGGTGGGGTAGCCCACCCCAACGGCCCCAGCCCGGTGAAAGCTTAGGGCTGGCCCCTATGGCAGCCACCATTCCCCGGAGAAACACGCTGCCAGCAGTGGAGAATAGCAGGCTGCACCGAGGTGAATATGGGGATGGGGAGCTGGGGGTGACTTTGTCCTGTCTAGCAGCCTTAGACAGGTCAGTCCCACTGGGTTGCGGTAGGACTGGGGTGGCTGTTGGCATCTACCAGGGGGTTGAACACAAAGAAGCTCTCCCCAGTCAGGATCTGGCCCTGGTTTTCGTATGCGACAGGCAGGGAGAGGCATCCCCAAGGCTCTGCTTGAATCAAAACCCCAAACCTGCTTGTCCATGCAGCTCTTAACCAGATTTTGGTGATTTCAACCATTTTTAGCTTCAATTCACAACCAGATTTATCAGAACATACTTCAGCCTGGAGCTGCCTTGGTTTTGCTCATCAGACAGGGATGTAATTTTGTACATCTGCAAGAACCAACGTCTCCAGTGCATCAGAACCACCCCTCCCATTGGCCATGGATGGGCCATTGATGAACATGCCCTTTCCAAACCTTGTGCCTGGGACGAGATAGTTGCAAAGTAAATTAGAAGAGGTGGTTGGAGAGAAACCATACTGTAAACGATGCACACAGCTCCCTGAAATGCCTCTTCCATCTCTTCCTACCTAAAAACCAGTATTTAGGCTGTGATTAGACCCATGCTCAGCAGTAGACAGACCAGTCTGGCAGCTTAGCACCCCATCCTCACCCCATCCTCCCCTTACCGGAGACAGCCAGCCCTTACATCTGCTGAGCGAGCTGTAACGGAGCTCTCCCTTAACCCAGTTTTGTCACCGTGATCTACCTTATCTGACATCTTTACCCCTGGGATTTTGCAGCACTTTGACAGAACCAGGTTAGGTCCGTGTGGCACGTGCAGTTGCGTTGACACATCAGAGAGATGCTAGTTGGGAGGGAGCATGGCAGGGAGCCCGTGACGGGCTAAAACCCACGTCTTCCACCAACATCTGAATCATCAAAAATAGATACCTCCCTCCCAGTACCTGGATTTTGTTTTCGGGGACCCCTGTTATTCGCAGTTGTGCTGGGACACTGTGCATTTGTGGTTGTCTTGCAGCTTCTTCTTGCGAGACGTACGAGTACCCCCAGCACGGGGGCAGCAGCGCTGTGCAGTCAGTCGAGTCGATGAATGACGGGTACAACTCCTACCTGGTGAGTTGGCCTCATTATCAGCCACCACACTACAGGTACCATTTGATCCTTATAGATTCAGAGACAAGTCGGTTGGAGGTGGGACCTCGCATCCCAGTCCTGCAGAGCTAAGTCAAGAAGGGTTTTAATACTGATTTCAGTTCATGGTGGCCTGCAGGGTAGAGATGGAGGGACAACCACTTAACTCAGCACCTCATGCAAAGCTTTGCTTTGGGAGTTTCCACAGAGTGTGTCTGCCTGGAGCTTTCACCCCCAAAAAGCACCCAGGAGTTTGGCAACTTCCTGAAAACCTGGGATGCTGCTGAGCTGAATTTTGACATGTTGCCAGAAGAGCCCCTTTTGTGCACTTTCTAAGACTTCCTGAGCTGGAAATGATATTAAAGCATCCTTTCATATTGCATTTTAGTCATGGCCAGATCCCAGGGAAAAATGACTTTCCAGGTTAAGCATGCTTCTGCAGCTCACTCACATGAGAAGAAGCTCTAGCGTGGGTGATTAAGACCTTTCCCTGAACTCAGGGTGTTGCAATGTCTTGGAAACAGTGGAGGTAGACCCTCTCAGTGCAAACTGATGGCCAAGGAGGAGACAGACCATCCCTTTCCTCTATGCTGAGATTTTAGAGCTGGTCCCACCTCAAGTGTATGTTGGGAGATGATGAGATGAAGGGGTTTATAGTGGGATGGGATTGAGCCGTGTCTGATGCTCACAGCACATCCTCCTGTTTGTCCCCCAGCAAGCCAAGGCAGTGGTGGCCCGCTCCCACAGCACTGACTCCGAGGACAACTACGTCCCCATGAACCCCGGTTCCTCACCCCTGATCCACACTGAGAAAGCCAATGACAATGCCCAAAATCTCTACATCCCCATGAGCCCTGGGCCGCATCACTTTGACCTGGTGGGGTTGTCCTCGGCCACCCTCCCTGTGCATAAAGGAGGAGCCATGGCACAGTGCCACAGACGGTTGAGTGAAATCCAGCCCCCACCAGTCAACCGTAACCTCAAACCTGACCGGAAAGGTAAGAACGCTTGTTTGTGGGCAAATCTTCCAAGGAACCTTTCTATTCTTGTAATACTTTGGATTACATCTATCATCTTGTGCACACTCAGTAGAGTCCTGTGTAGGCCAGCACAGTCAGACCTTTAGATCTTCCCTAACCCTTCCTCTTTCAGGAGGACTATGGTGCAAATGCAGCATTGGTGGCACTTGAACAGCCTATCTCAAACCCTTCCTGGCCTTTACAGGAGATGTATGTCACAGGCAGGATCTCACCCCGTTCGCCTGCGTCTTCCCATGCTCCACCCTAAAATCTCTGTGTTGGATTCAGATGACCCAGATTTCTCCTACTGGCTGGACCTAGGCAGCTCTTCCCTCAGGGCTTTGCCTACAACCTCCAAATCCCTCCACAAGTCATCGCCCAACAGGTTGCCAAGGAGATGCCAAGGAGGAGGCCTTCCGTCATTAGGGTGTCAGCACCTAATTGTGTCAACATGCTAGGCGCGGGCTGGGTCTGGAGCACAGTGGTCTTCACTTCCACCTAATGAACCACTCATGATGAGAAGAGCTTTCATGTTACTCTGCAGATGTCCTTTCCCATTCCCTATGGGGAAATGCTCTGGAGGGAGGCACCTCAGGGCTGGCAGACCCTGGTCTTGTCCCCATCTTATGGGTTATCACAGCTCCCTAACGAATGTACTTATTATACTCCAGGGTTTGGGCATTTTTAGCAGATCTCCATTCCCTGGGAGGCACGTTGCCCTTTTGGGGCCACCCATCCACTTTGGGACTGTGGATCAGGGTGAGAAATTCACTGCTTTCCCCTAGTCTTGGCATAAATGACTGCAGGGATTTTGGTTGGGGGTATTTTTTAACAGCAAGGAGGGCTGGGGGGCTGATTAACAGAATGGGAAGCAACCAAGAGTTTGTTGGGGACCCTCTGATGCCATTCATGGATGCTGAATTGTAGGAACATGCTGCCTCTGAAAAAAGGCTTTTCCTCTCCCCAGCAAAGCCATCACCACTGGACCTGAGGAACAACACTGTCATCGATGAGCTTCCCTTCAAATCGCCCGTCACGAAATCCTGGTCCAGGCCAACGTGAGTAATGGTTGGGGTATGAATTCTTGCTTTGTTCCGACAGCAGATCTCTGGTCCCACAGTCGCTGGTATCCACATGTAGCCACACTGTCATCCCTGCCGTGGATTAAACATCTCTGGCTGAGTGTAAGGGGGACGTTGGCTGCCCTTCTGCCTCTGCTTGCTGCAGAAGTTTCTTCTGGCCCACCATCGCTTTTTGTTGAAGGGGCATGCTTCTCATGGGCCATCTTGAATCAAGCTAGAAGTGAGCCCAGGCTTTGGATGCAGAGCCAAATTTCCCCAAAAGCTGGATGATCCCTTCAGCTCTCATTGTGTTTTTTGTCAGTTTTAGAAACAGGTGCTTCCGGGCTTGGTCTTGCCATGCAAACTTCTGCACCGGGCTGAAAGTCCACCTTGCACAACATCCTACCCCCATCAGGAGCTATGTGGGAAGAGGGGCATTTATAGAGTAATTCTTTCCTAAAATATCCTGCCACACCAGGGCAATTCAGGATTCCGGGGTTTCCTTGGTCACATCAGGGCCACACTTAGGACCTGGGCCAGATGGTGTTGCAGTAGAGTGGCTCCTCTCTTGGACCCCTCATGAGCTTTGTCAAGAACTGTAAGAGCCAGAGTTCCCACATCCCAGCCGGTGGCAGGATGATAAATTTGTTTCAGTCAGGATTTCACATGAAAGCCC
>JAOXNO010000001.1:205251863-205262225 GCA_028565335.1 Limnodromus scolopaceus | reverse complement strand
GCCCACGTTCCACGTCAGGCATGCGAACAAAATCAGCACAAAGGCAGCAGAACTGCTCCGACACATAAAATCAAGAGAATGAGCTTGAAGTATTTGTTAGCACGGTGTTAAATATCAATAGTCCCCCAGTGGTTCTGCACACCCAGAGGCAGGTGAGCACCTCTCCAGGCTGTGACCTCTTTTAAAAGTGTCACCGAGGCGTTTCGTTGCCAGATTTGTGTTAATTCCTTTTTATTTTTTTTCTTTTTTCCCTTTCTTCCCATTTTAATCCTCGTTATCTCTCCTGTCTCTTCCCTGCATTAGCAAAACCCCATTTCTGCTTCTCCTGTTCCTAGTGGCACCAACAGCCCAGCGCCTAAAAAGAGTTCGGGGAGCGTAGATTATCTGGCCCTGGATTTCCAGCCGAGCTCGCCAGGGCCACACAGAAAGGTACGGTGGATTTTATGATCTTCTGATTAAAAGTGATGCATTTTTTAAGGGGTTTTACATCCATTGGCAACAGCAAAGCCCAAAGCCCTGGGCAGGGTTGGTAAGTGACACAGTAACCTCAGAGGTGGGATTTTTCCTGCAGATTCGGTCTCTGTTGCGTATCTGCAGCCTTGCTGGAAGGGTTCCCAGAAGCACGGGTGTGCAGGGATTCAGGGATGCTGATGAGACCAGAAATTCAGCTGGAGATGGTATATTCAAAAGCCGTCAGGAGACATCCCTAAGAAGTGTCAGAAGTCTTTTTTTTTTTAACCTCCTTCAGAATAGCTGGTCCTCCAAAACCAGACTTGGGTTTCCCACCTGAGATACTTTCGGGAGCTTCTTCAGAAAATGCTGAGCACCCGTCTCCTGCCAGTCAGGTTCTTTTAAAGGCTTCCGTTTTGGGCAGAAAAGGTACAAACTGCTTTCAAAAAGTGAAGCTGATGTTTAAAAGCTAGGTTATGTTGAGCTGATCAAGCTATTGTCCTGTGAGAAAGAGCTGTGGGGAGAAGATGGGTCAGGAATGGGATACCTCTGCCAAGTGTCATGTCCTAAAGACTGAGACGTTGGGGTCTTTTCTCCAGATTCATACACAGGGGAAGCAAGCATAGCAAATCATGGGAAAATAGGGCAAGGGAGGACCTCAGGGCATCCCCACATCCAAAGGAAACCACCTGTCCTGAGGTGACAGATGAGGCTTAAAAGTCTAATATGATGGAGGTCCTCCCCAGCAAGGCCATGTACCAAGATGAAAAGGACACTGAGAGGTGACAGAGTGGGCTGGGGAGGGACCAAAGACAGGTCCTGCTGGGTGCCACCCTGAGCAAACTGGGAGGGGGAAGGAGGGACTGTCTCAAGCAAAGCACCTGAGCAAGGGGAGAGTGAAGGACAAGGCATTGTATAAACCTTAGTTGGAACCACCCATGAGTTGGCCTCAACTTTCTCAAACACCGCCTTGTTTCCTGGGCAAGGCATCCCCCTGGGTCTTTTTATTTTTTGGCAGTGTCCCCTTATTGTTCCTTTCTGCCCAGCAATATTTCTGCGGGTATTAGCAACTTAAATTATATCCCAAGGTGATTTTTAGACCATGAAAAAACATCATCTGGCTCCAGTTGCATGGAGCAACTGAAATGTTTGTAGAGGCAGACAAAGTTCCAGGACTCAAGAAACTACAGAAAAAAAAAAAAAAGTATCTCCTTCTTCCTCAGCAGGTCTCCTGGGTGAACCTGCAAACACATCTGTTGTTTTGGGGATGAATATAATCTAGTGCCACAGGTGTGTGGAGTCCAAACAGCTAAGAGGGATGGAGCTGGGATTTCTGTGTGTATCTAGAAGAGTTCTTGAGTTTTTTACAAGAAAATGAGCAAGATGCAATGCTGAATTTGCTGTATCAGCAGTTAGATACCACAATTGCAACCAAACATTCATGTCCCAGAGTTGGGGAGAAGGTAGAGACTCAGGTGCTGTTTCTACCCTCCCATTGCACTGCAGTCTCATGCAAACAAGACGCAGAGCAGACTGAAATCTTTCATCCCACACCCTTTGGGAGGTTAGAGGGAGGGCGATGAGCTCTGGAGTCTGCAAGAAAGCAGGGGAGGTTTTGGTGGACTCTGCAGGAAGAGAGGGAAGAGCAGGGAGCAGATGAATGACCAGGCAGTGGCCATGTTTCTCCTCCCCCCAGCCCTCCACCTCGTCGGTGGCCTCGGACGAGAAGGTTGATTATGTGCAAGTGGACAAGGAGAAGACGCAGGCGCTGCAGAGCACCATGCAGGAGTGGACTGATGTGCGGCAGTCCTCGGAGCCCACCAAGAGCACGAAGCAGTAGCGCCCGGGGCAGGCAGCGAAACAGGCAAATGTCCCGGCGGTTTTCCCCTGGGGTTTTTCTGCCTGGGGTCCCACCAGGCTGCCAGCTCCACTTGGGCTGGGATTCGAAGACTTGTCTGTGGAGGGGAGGGGGTCTTCATTATTTTTTTTTTCTTTTAAGATGAGAAAGAAACTTAATTTCAGGGGAAGACTGGGCGGATACTGTTTGCCAGTGATAAAGACCAACTACGTTCGGTGGCTAGGTTTGTGCTTTAGCTGCTGGATGCACTATCCAGGAACTTTGACGTAGCAATACCAGGTTTCACCCTACACATCTTTTGCTTACAGCTATTAAAGCCACCTTGTATGTGCTAACACTGCATCACCTCTCCCCGTCTTCTTCCATACCATACCCCCAGGTTTGCAGCACCTCTCATAGGACATCATTCCCCAGCTTGGATTCCCCACTCCTTATGGTTGCCCTCTTCTCTGCCTCCTCCCAACCCCAAAACTGAGCAAGGACCATTCCTTTTGAAATCACTTTTGTTGTCCCATCTCTTGTAAATAATATGTTCAAAACCTCTGAGGGCTATTCTCCTCCTGGCAGGACAGCCCCCATGGTTTTGGTTGTGGTTGTTAACCTTTAGGAGCTTGAAGAGCATCCAGGTTGTCCTATTGAGCTCATTTAGGAGCCCAAAGCTTGCCCCATCATACACACACACACATATATGCCAGCACATGCTCACACATATGCATGCATGCGTGAAACAGCCAAGTTTGTTGGGGTGTCTTCTGCTGTTGATGCTCTCCAGCATCTCTCAAAGTCAATGGGCTGGAGAGATTTGTGTTGGACAGCAAAATTTAAGCCCTGACCCATTGCCTATCTAAAACCAATTGCCTGTGAATCTGGCCCTAAGAACCAAAATCTGCCTTTTGTGCCACCAAAAGAAGCCCATAGTGCTAGAGCCCTGCATCTGTGGCTGTCGTGAGAAGCTCTGTGGTTGAGTATGAGGAGCACAGGGAGGATCTGGAGACCCTGTATGTCTGGACTGGCACAAGGATGAGTGACAAGGAGGGAATGGGAGGCTGTTGCGAGGACTGGGAGAAGGTGAATGCTGTACTGCAGAGGTTGGGTTTGGGTGAGGAGGTCCGGTGGAGTGTACCTTGGAAGAAAGGAGTAGAGTAATTGAAATGTTGGGTGATGATGAGGCCTTAGGCTTGGGAAGAGGCTGGTCAGGAGAGTCAGGGCAAGAAGTTTCAATATTAGCTTTAATGTGGCATTGTGGTTGGTTTCTGGTGGGCATGAAGGGCTGGACAAGATATTTTCTCCCCATCTTCAGCAATGTTTCTTCAACACAGAAATGGGGCTTGTTGACATGAACGACCCTAGGTTCTAATTATGGATATAAATCCGCTGCTGCCCCTTGCCAGATTCCTTGACACGTCCAGGCTTTGGGATCGCTCCCCAGGCAGCTGCCAGGTGCAGAGAGGCATGAAGGAAGAGGCAGCTTGTTGCAGAGATAATAACTCATGATCTCACGAAAACAGGAAGGACTAATGATTGCCGTGGAGCAGCCTGATTGCCAGACAGCGAGCGCTGACAGGGATAAACAGGCCAACCTCAAACCCAGAGCCAAACGAAGGCGACGTTAGAAAGATTAGGTAATAATATTGATGAAATAGCTGGAGCTTTCCGCAGGCTGAACCCCTCCCAACGCCATGGGGTCTACGTTCCATCACCACCACCACCACCAAGCTGTATTAATTCATAGAATCATAGAGTGATTCTATATGTGAATAATCCCAGATTATTGATGCTTCAGCATTAACGCATTTGTTTAAGCTTGGCCTGAGTTTGGAAAGGGCCAGACGTCACCGACAGAGGGACAGGATTACCAGTCCCTTAAGGGCTGCATGCTGGTAAAATAAGTCTTGAAATTCCAACACCGTTTTATATTTTCTTCTTGCTTGCTGTGAAAGGGAAGGATGTTAATGGATAAACTGACAAACCTTTCAAGGCATTGTTAGCCTTTTACAGGAATAACTAAGCAAATACACTAATGCTCACGGTAAAATAATGATCATCTAGGAGAAAATAAAAAGAAAAAAGGAACCCAAAGGGGAAGACTTGGCACAGCCAGATGCTTTCTGAAGGTCAGGGAGTGCGTTACAGCCTGCAAGGACCTTTGCCTCTTGTTGGGAGCTTGCACATTTGCATGGTGAGGTAATGAAACGAAGACCAGAGTAATAGTGCTTCGCGTTTCTATAGCCCTTTTCATCACTGCATCTCAGGGGACACTAAACATTGGGCCTGATCCAGAGCCCACTGAAGTGTGTGTTCACCCAGCTGGGAGCGAGATCTCCATCCCCACCAAAAAGCATATGTAACTCAAGTGGGAAGCTGATTTTTTCCGATTTTGATCCTCTAAACTCCCAGGCGGACACGAAGGAAGATGAGGTTGGAGAAGAAGGGTTATGGTGCACGCTGGGTGTATTTCCCTGCCAAAATTGTGCTGCTCTCCTCCTTATCACACTAAAACACAGCTGCCTCTGGGGTGGATTGCGACAGCAGTTTTGGGGAATAGCCCTTTATGCTGCTTTGGGTCTGCCTCAGTAAAACAGTGCAATTATTCTTGAGATCAAACTGAGCCCAGCTCCAAGCCAAAAAATCTTGAACTGGACCAAAAGCCTGGAGAAATCAAATGCAAAACCATGCTTGGATTGAGTCTTTTTCTCCACCCGGGAGATGGGGAGCTCAAGAAGTCCCAAAAGTACCCTCAAAGTGGGCAGGAGAAGGGGAGGCAGCAGCAGTAGTCATTTCCGATGGCTCTCAGTGGCTTGAGAGACAACACCGTGGGTTGGGATGCATTTCCCCGTGCTTCTGCTCTGGGACTAGGTCCATCAAGTGCCCACTTCCACATTTAATCCAAAGCATTAATGAAGATTGGAAGAGCCCTTTGTGGTACTGGAGAAACTCATCCTTTTTCTCTACATCCCTCAAATGTCTGTATTTATTCGTGGGGCAAGCTCGGGCATGAGATGATAGTTCTTTTCCCAGGCTCGACCTCCTGTTTTGATGATTTGTTTTCATGAGCATCCCCAGTCAGCGGCCTTTTGCGTTTGGCAGACCAGGGACCAAAACAGCCCCAAAGTAACTATTTTGCAACTGCTGGTTGCTGGTCCCTCCGTGCTTTTGCAGTGAGATCTATGTTTTCCCAGAAACAGATATATTCCTCTGTAATTTTTTTTTTCTGCCGAGCACCCAGCAAATGCTCCCCGTCCCTCCCCAAACTAACAGACACCGTGCATTGCCATATAGACATGACTATATCAACCCCTCCTGAAAGCCGTTAGCTAATCAATGGCTGCAGTGGAAATAGTCATTCCTGATGGTTGCCGAGCTGATTACAGCAGTCCCTGATGATTAATGTTTGTGCAGTATTTAGTCTTAAACCATATTGAAAAGCAGCTGTTTTAATTACACGGACTGCCAAGAACTTTGTCCTGAAGGCATTGAGTTTATCACATCCACTCTATACTTGGATGCTCAAGTATGACTGACTCTTTTGTTAGAAATAGGTATTTTAGGAAGTGGAGAACATTGCAAATGATTCATTTAAATTGCATTTAAAGTGGCTTGAGTCTTCTTGTCAGAGCTTGCTCTTCAGTTCTACGATCCCATTTAAGAAAAGGGATGTGCTTGCATGTGTGTGTGTGCGCGCTCATGGAGAAGGGTTGTCTGTGGGACAAGCATCATACCTCAATATTTAGTTTCATGAAGGACCAGGGCCATGTCTCAAAGCTCTCCCTGAGCTAGTGGTTTTAAAGGCAGAAGTCTCCAGAAGTGTGTATCCCTGTGAGTGTGTGATTGATTGCTGCTCATGGTTCCTTTGTCTGATGAGATGTGTGAGCTGCCTTGGAGCTGATTTGCTCTGAACTGACATTAGAGTGTTTGGTGGGAAATACATTTCCAGCTCTAAATGGATGCCAGGTTTAGGCTTAGTCTCAAGTTGGAGAAAGAAAATACTTGTAAGTGCAGATTGTGCCAGGGCAAAGCTGAGCATCTGGCAGATAGGGCCAAATCCGGAGCCAGAACAAAAATGTAGCTAAGGCTTGAATTGATTGGGGGCTAATTGGGATGGGTTTGGACCCAGGGCCACCAGCCACTGACAAGGGTTACATATAGGGGAACATAGAATCATAGAATAGTTTGAGATGGAAGGAACCTTTAAAGGTCATCTAGTCCAACATGAGGTTGAGAGGACTGAAGGCAAGAGTGTTTGCCAGCAAGATTTGACTCTTGGTCCTCACCATGTCCTTCTTTGGCATGAGTCTTGAGCCAGATCTACAGAGGTTTGTGGGTTGTGGAGAGGGGAGGGGAGCTCCCACCACTCTTGGGACTTACCTAGGATGCCTTGCCCTCCAGGGGATCTGACCATGCTGGGGGATACCTTACTCTGGGGGTCCCTTGGGCTGATCATGGGGCAGCAGTGCCATGGCTTTGCAGGGTGTCCAAGAGGTTGTGCCATCTCCATCCATGGAGCTTTTCAGCACCAGACAAGATCAAGACCTGAGCCCTGCTTGGAGCACAGGGTGGGACTAGAGACATCTCTCCCCACCAATTTACCTTCAGACCCTGTGCTGCTGGGGCTGAATGGGGACTCCTCCATACGAGGGATGGGGCCAAAGGCAGCACCTAGAGTCCTATAGCATCCTAAACAGGGCCAGGGCCTCTTCTCCAGCCATGAAGCCAAGTGGCAAGGCACAGCTCAACCCCTAAGGCCATACGCCCCAGCAAGGTGGCCTAATCCACACTGAGACCATCCCTTGCACCTGGGAGAGGGCTGGCTGGCCCAGGCCAAGTCACACATCCAGGACACAGACACACAGTCCAACCAACTGGAGGACAGCCTGAACCTCTACATTTGTTAGGATAGACATTGACCCAGGGCTCTCTGGAGCCCCATGCGAGCCCCTGAACTCTGAGGTCCCAGTCCATTGAGCGTAGCAGGGAGAGTTGTCTGCTTTTGGCCACTCATTAAGCATGGCTTCTTGGGAGGAGTAGAGTCATACCCAGGTCTTATGTGGTGATGGACTTCAGTGGCAAGATGTTTACCTAGCTCCCAGGTCCTGTCTGATCTTCCTGGCCTGGGGGAGGAATAAGGGGATGGTTTCTTCAAGTCACGCTTGCGTTTTGTCGGTGTTTTCCTACCTGGTGACATCGCTATTGTATGTAAAAGTTGACAGCCACACTGTGTGCCCCATTGGAGGGATATTGTCTGGATGCAATGGATGCAGTGGGGCTGTACCTATAGAGAAGCCTCATTTGTAACAGGAAGGGTGATGAGCAGAGCCTAACCCCAGCCCCAGTCAAGGACTGAGCCAGAGGACATCCATGGCCATCAAAAAGCCACCAAGAAAACGAGAGAAACCAGCTCATCAAATCACAAGGGGCAATAAACCAGTTTAAGTCCCCTGGTGACTCTGTGTGCCTCTCTTCTCTGCCCAGAAAGCACCAACCTGCCCATGTGTACGCAATGATCTTGCAACTGTTAATGAGGCTTTTACAGGTAGAGACGTGCACCTTTTGGTGATGGTTTTTCCTTGGCCTGGAGCAGTTCATCCTTCCATCAGCTTGTCCTTGGTGTCTCATCTTTGTAGTTGCAATTTTATCTCCTTGTTCGCAACTCCTAGGGTTGCACTGTTAATCAGGTTGCTACTTCAGTGGCTGCTCTTGAGAAAAGTTGATATGTAGCAAGGTGTCACCAAACAGGTCTCCCCCCACCAACCCACAGCCAACTGGTCCTGCCACACAGTGTCCAAATTTCAGCACCGGCTGGGCCACATGGCTCTATCTCTTGAGCTAAAAGAGCCTCTCAATGGACTTGTTTCCAACCAGCAGGCTCTTAGTTTTCAATGCAGCCCCTTGCTAACATACAATGGGTGCATTTGCAGGCCATTGGGGTTGGCTGTATGGGAGAGGTTCGCCCCATGACCAGGAGACAAGAAGCCATCATTTTTATTGTTGTTCTTTGGGTGACACCACACTTTATCTTCAGGCGGGACGAGGGGATTCATTTGAATTCTCTGTATCCCGCTTTCTCTCCAGCTTGTGAAATGAAGATTTTAAGTACTTATTTCCCCACCTCATAGATGTGTCGTGAGGTGTAATAAATTTAAATTTAATAATGCAAAGAGCTGGTTTGAGTCTGCAGGCAACGGCCAGGCAGCATGTGGTGCTACCCCGTTGTCACGGCCAGCATCACACACGACACTGCACATCCCGCTCTGCAAAACTCATTAAAAACCCCTCATCCTTAATTACCAAGGTGGAAAAATCTTGGCAGGGTTTTCTCCTGAGCGGGGAGGGAGGGGTGGGGGAAAAGCCATTTGCACAGTTTCAGCATTCTGCTGCCACATTGGCCCTGAAAATACCATGTTTTGTTTGGGAGCCCTTTGTTCGTGGTGGCTGAAGCACGTTATGGAGAGGGGAAGGGAGTAGGACCTTGGGTTCCATGGGGAGCCCAATGATGAATCCCATAGGGTTAGGACCAAATCTTTAGAGTAGTTACGTCCCACTCAACCCAGCCCTTGGTGAAGTCAACGGGTCCCCGTTGATGTTGGGCATTGTTGTGTGAGAACAGGACCAGGCAAATTAGGGTAGTTTTCTCCATTTGTCTCTTAACCTGCTGCGAGGGGGGGTCGGAGCCCCGGCTTTGAAGCCGTCGCGTCGGCAGCCGAGTCGCAGGGATGTTTTGTGTGTTTCAAAGCCTATGACTGTTCTTAAAGACGAGTATTTTTAATTTTTTTTTTCCATTTGTAGAAGGAAGGACAAGAGTAATCTGTGGCAAACTGTACAGTACGTGTCTTCTTGTGGTGTCACTGTTTGAATGGTTATTAAGTTTTCAAATCACTGTGGACAGCTAATCACTTAAGTTATTAATTTATTCTTTGGGGGTTTGTTGTTTTGTTGGTTTTTTTTTTAAGTAATTTGAAACAATTATTTATCCTGTAAATCGGTCTTGAGTGAAGCCTAGATAATACTTTTTTTGCTGTTAATAAACAT
Source organism: Limnodromus scolopaceus (assembly GCA_028565335.1). Classification (NCBI taxonomy): domain Eukaryota; kingdom Metazoa; phylum Chordata; class Aves; order Charadriiformes; family Scolopacidae; genus Limnodromus; species Limnodromus scolopaceus. Next base: position 205,252,891 of record JAOXNO010000001.1, on the reverse strand, counting down.
GGTACATGCCTGACGTGAAGGTGATCTCATTTTTAAGTACTGTATATGCAGCGAGAAAGCAACGGGAAAATAAAAGAATGATAATAAAAAGACATCTCTCACTGGTGACTCCCAGCATGGGTTTGGAGTGGGGAGAGAAAGGGGGGAATTAATGACGGGATCAAGCTGAATTATGCAGCAGCCCTTAAAGCTTTCAGAGCATCCTCCCAGCGTGTTGCCAAGTATCTCCTACAGCTTCAGGTGACCGGTCTGTGCAATGAGGCCCTGTAGGATGCAGTTAGGGTTTTTTCCTGATACCAGAACCCAAACCACGTGTTTTTCAGCTGCTAAAGTAAATTTCATACTATATATCTGCTCAAGGGATACATTTGGGTGTGTGCAGGGTGAGGACAAATGCTGCCTGCCTTGCCCATCAGCAGCTTGACACCTGTGAGCCCCAGCTCAGGACGCCAAATCACCCATAAAACCTAAGCACAAACACAAAACACTTTCTCCACAGTTAAAAGTTCAACGCGTCCCCCTTCAAGACACTTATATCTACTTCAAAAAAATAAGACATCTGGGAAAAGACACCTCCCTACAGCACAGCCCCTGTAACCCTCTTTTTCAGACAAGAGTGGCATCACCTCATGTTGCAGCAGATCTGGGATCCTGAACCTGGAGCTGAGGACTCTGCTGTGGGCTCTCCTCAGCCAGAGGCATGTGTGACACTACAGGCCATACTGTCATATGTACTAGAGTATATACTTTACCAATATACCATATACAAATATTACTGTCATTACTAATTATATTAATATAGTATATACTATTGGTAATAGCATAGAATCACAGAATGATAAGGAGTTGGAAGGGACCTCTGGAGATCATCTAGTCCAACCCTCTGCCAAAGCAGGGTCACCCAGAGCAGGTTGCACAGGAAAATGTCCAGGTGGGTTTTGAATGTCTCCGGAGATGGAGACTCCACCACCTCCCTGGGCAGCCTCTTCCAGGGCTCTGCCACCCTCAAAGGAAAGAAGTTCCTCCTC
>JAOXNO010000001.1:205135783-205150636 GCA_028565335.1 Limnodromus scolopaceus | reverse complement strand
TGTGCTCTGGGCAACCCTGCTTTGGCAGGGGAGTTGGACTAGATGATCTCTAGAGGTCCCTTCCAACTCCGACAATTGTGTGATTCCATGATCTTTATGACATTCATTATTATGATATTATTTCTAACTGTATAAGGGACAGAACAGGGAAAACCCACTGTGATTTGACAGGAAGGAAGCACTACCAAAGGACTTCAGTGCAAATTCTCCTTCACAGAACATGAGTTGGGTCCTACATTGTGTTTTAAAAATCTTAGTATTCGAAAATTTATTTTTGTACTGGAGACGGCCGATAGCTTGTTTTAATTAATCGTAATGGCTAATTTGATTATTATTATATTTCCTTTACTTCAAAGAAGATGGGTTTCTTCCAGTTAAGGACAATGATGTCTGGGATGTTAAATAAATAACTTTTAAAAGCTCTTTGAACGATACAGAAGTGCTTTATTTTCTGACATCCTCCCATCCAAATCCTCTAATTCTGACGTTTTATCTTTATGCTAAAGGATTTGAATAATTCCTAATTAAGCCGGATGGTGGGATCGAGTGCACCCTCAGCAAGTTTGCAGATGACACCAAGCTGAGTGGTGCGGTTGACATGCCTGAGGGGCAGGATGCCACCCAGAGGGACCTGGACAGGCTCCAGAAGCGGGCCCGTGTGAACCTCATAAAGTTTAACAGGGCCAAGAGCAGGGTCCTTCACCTGAGTTGGGGCAATCCCAAGCACAGATCCAGTCTGGGTGGAGAATGGATGGAGAACAGCCCTGAGGAGAAGGACTTGGGGGTGCTGGTGGATGAGAAGCTCAACATGAGCCATTAACATGTGCTGGCAGCCCAGAAAGCCAACTGCATCCTTCACTGCATCAAGAGAAGCGTGGCCAGCAGGGCGAGAGCGGGGATTCTGCCCCTCTGCTCCACTCTGGGGAGACCCCACCTGAAGTACTGCCTCCAGCTATGGGGCCACCAACATCAGAAGGACATGGACCAGTTGGAGAGGGGCCAGAGGAGGCCCCAGAGATGCTGGGAGGGCTGGAGCCCCTCTGCTGGGAGGACAGGCTGAGACAGTTGGGGTTGTTCAACCTGAAGAGAAGGCTCTGGGGAGACCTTAGAGCCCCTTCCAGTCCCTAAAAGGGCTCCAGGAAAGCTGGGAACAAACATTTTAGCAGGGCCTGTAGTGGCAGGACAAGGGGTAATGACTTTAAACTAAAATAGGGAAGACTTAGACTATATAGAAGGGACAGGTTTTTTATGCCGGGAGTGGTGAGGCACTGGCCCAGGTTGAAGATGCCCCGGTCACTGCAGGCAGGCTGGACTAGATGGCCTTTAAAGATCCCTTCTAATCCAAACCGTTCTGCGATTCTATGATTCTGTTTTGGTCTTTATCAAACAATAACGAACCCGGTAGGTATTTTGGGAGGAAAACTGCGCGGGGCTGACAGGGCCGCCCCCGCTGGCGGGGTTTGGCTGCGGGGCTGGGCCTGGCCGCAGGCGCCATGTCAACCCCGCGTTCCCATGGCAACGGGAAGCCGCACACCCCACACCCCCCCTCCCCCCCGTCGGCTCGGCTGCCTGACCATAGAGCGCGGCCTCCAGCTGGCAAGAGGGGACGCTCGTTCTGACACCTCCCTGCGGGCGACTCTATGGTTTCTCTTCCGGGTTGCGCCTACGGCGGCCGCGGAGGGTCAGACGGCGTCATGGCGGCGCACCTGAAGAAGCGGGTTTACGAGGAGTTCACCAAGGTGGTCCAGGTAACGTACTGCCACCTCACCGGGTCGGGCCGAGCGGGGCGGAGGGGGGACAGCCCCGAGGTCTGCCGTGCGGCGGGTGGCGCCGCCGGGTGAGGCGGAGGTGTGGGAGAAGCCGCCGGCCTAGCTCGGGGCCTAGCCCGGGAGTGCTGCCTTGGGGCCGGGGCGGCCGGTGAGGGGCTGGGGAGGAGCGGGAGGGATTGCTCCCGGGTTTAGGTAGGTCGGAGCTGTCTGGAGGGAAGGGGGTTGCCTCGGGTTGTATGTGGGAGGAGGAGAGCGCTCCCCTCAGGGCAGCAGGGGGGCGGCCTGGGGAGGGCCATGACTTCAGCGGGCTGGGGGATGCGACTTTCCCCAGCCTGGGGGGCCGGGATGACAGTGAATTTCATGGCAGCGAGTTTCTGGGCTGCTTTAGGCTGGTGGGCATGGGAAAAGTCGTGTTTGGCCAGGGTTGGTTGCCTGGGGTTGGAGGGGGCAGAATTTTCCCCTGTAGATTTAAGAGTTTCTCTTAGATTTAAGAGAGAGAATGTTTCCCGGGGGTAGGGGCTACCAGGGCAGGACAGGAGCAGCTATAGGGGGCCGAAGATGTGGTCCTTCCTAAGGTAGATGAGGGAGGGACCTGCTATGGGGCACAGGAGCTTCCTGAGGCTTGGTGCTGAGACAGTGTTTGCTATGGGAAGGAGTGGGTTAGGATTTGCTCTGTTTCTGAACCATGTTCCTCTGTCTGCAGCAGCAGCATGAGGATCTGTCAGCTAAGAAGCTGCGGCTGACCAAGCCCAGCAAGTCAGCGGCGCTCCATGTCGACCTGTGCAAAGCCACCTCGCCTGCAGACGCCTTGCAGTACCTGCTGCAGTTTGCCAGGAAGCCCGTGGAAGTGGAGAGCGTGGAAGGGGTTGTCAGGATCCTGCTGGAGCATTATTACAAGGTGATGAAGCTGGCAACAAAAGTGGGCTTCCAAATCCTCCTTCTGGCCTTGTTTTCCAGGGGGTTCCTCCTGGTCCTGATTCAAGCACCTTCACTTATTAGTGTTTTGGTTTGTGGAGACAGTGATAAGACCTGCAAACTAAAAGGATAACTTTCTCTAATTTCCTGCTCACAAAGCATTAGAAGGAGGGAGAAAATGCTCTTTGGGGTTGGAGGCTGCTTGTAGAAGTTTTTTTATGCTGAGGGTGGTGAGGCACTGGCCCAGGTTGCCCAGAGAGGTGGTAGGTGCCCCATCTCTGGAGGTGTTCAAGGTCAGGTTGGATGAGGCTCTGAGCAACCTGATCTAGTTGAAGATGTCCCTGCCCATGGCAGGGGGGTTGGAACTAGATGGCCTTTAAAGGTCTCTTCCAACCCAAACCATTCCATGATTCTATGATTGTAACACAGTAACAACACTGCAGATATTATTCGTAAGGCTATTAAAAGTGCCTTTAGAAGTGTCCTTTTCATTGATATCTTCTGTATTCATGGAGAGGGTTGTCATTTTCTTAAAAGAATGTGAGTAATGCAGAGTAAACACCACAATACTGCAGAAATCCATGCGTCCTGCACTGTTGTTCAAGCACATAATTTCAACCCTGAAAAGAGAAAATGCTTCTCAGCTGAGAAAGTGGTTGCTCCCATGGGTATCACATTTGTTGCTTGGGGAGTGCGTGTGACAAGGAAGTCTCTCCTAAACACTGTAGAAAGGCATAAAAGTTGTAACTGTAATATTTCTGCACCTGTTGGAAGATATTTGTTGTAATATTTGTAATTGTAATATTACTGCACCTCTGTGTTCAGCGTTACACGGTTGCCTGGTAAGATCTAAGCATGAAATCCACACTTCTTTTTGTCTCTCCACCCTGTATTGGATATCTTTGGCAATGTGATGGAAGAGAGAGTTATGACTGGAAGTCTTGTATGCACAAGTCTGTGGAAAACTGAAAATAATAACTCTTTGAAATGCGTGAACCTTTAAAACTAATTTGAAATTAATACCAATTTGTGAAGCGTATTTATGTAGCTGTTGCCTATGCCAGTTTTTGCTGTTGTTTAAATGAGTAGAGGTGTGCAGCTAACATATATTTCTATTTTATTTCTTTTTTAACCTTTTAACCTTCCTGTGTTGGGTTTCTTTCTTTTTTTCTTTCTTTTTTTTTTTTTCTGTCAGATTGGCAGGATTCCTCCCCAACGTTAAAAGAAAAGGTTGTTTCTGCTTAGCAGAGATCAGGAGACCATCAGTCTCAGTTTGCCTCCTAAAATCCTCCCATTTGTTCATTAAAAACTTGCAAAGATACTAACGTAACTGGATTTTTCCACTGTCTTGACAACCTGATTTATTTAAACTTTAGATTTTTTCAAACAGTATGAAGGTAGTTTTGAGGAACTATGAGTAAAAGAATAGTTTTGAAACGTACTGGAAGCTGCCACGTAAACATACTGGTGTGGTTAATTTGGGGTGTGCTGTGGACGTATGGAAGAGGAAATAGCCTGACAGTAAAATTCAGACCCTTGTGCTGAATTATATGTGGGTCCTGCCTGTGTGAAGTGTTTTACGCTCTTCAAACTGGAAAATGACTGAGGGTGTCTGGCGTTTCCTTCCAGGAGAACGATGCCTCTGTAAGACTGAAGATTGCTTCCTTGCTGGGCTTGTTATCGAAGACTGCGGGGTTTTCCCCAGACTGCATTATGGATGATGCCATTAACACGCTTCAAAATGAGAGTAAGTCTGGCTTTTCAGGTGGTGCTTGAGGTCGAGGCAGAATGACGCCATCTTTTAAGCATTTAGGACAGTGCCAGGGCCCTTATATCTCATGTGTATAATTGGGAATTGTTGCTCAGAGTACTTATTTTCTACTTCTGTAGATGATGACAGACAACATCATGTTCTGAGGGGGAGAAAAGCATTCCTCGGACCTGCCTGCTGTCTACCTTTGTTTTAAGGGAGTGCAAAGTTTGCCTTTGCATCTCCATGTGCGAGATGTTGCTTCTGGAGTGCTCTGTTCTAGAGGACAGTCTTGCTTAAAGTGGAAACTTATGTGAAGAGGAGGGTTTTTTTTTCTTACCATGCTGCGGGCCTGCTCATCAGTGCTAATGCAAGAAGGCATTAGTTTATTAGCACTGGATTTTTAATAGACAGAAAAATACAGGTTGTCCTGTTTGTGGCTTTATTGAAGTCCATTTTTATGTTCTGTGTTATATTCACAGTTTGTATGTGCTTTATTTGATGCAGTTTAATTTTATTTTAAGGTCATTTACAGAGTCATAGAATGATTTGGGTTGGAAGTGACCTCTAAAGGTCATCTAGTCCAACCCCTTTACTGTGAGCAGGGGCACCTCCCACTAGACCAGGTTGCTCAAAGCCCCATCCAGCCTGGCCTTGAACCCCTCCTGGGGTGGGGCACTCACATCTCTGGGCAACCTGGGCCAATGGCTCTCCACCCTCACAGGAAAGAATTTCTTCTTGAGATCTCATCTAAATGCCCCCTCTTTCAGTTTAAAACTGTTACCCCTCATCCTATGGCTCCACTCCCTGATCAAGAGTCCCTCCCCAGCTTTCCTGGAGCCCCTTGAGGGACTGGAAGGGGCTCTAAGGTCTCCCCAGAGCCTTCTCTTCTCCAGGCTGAACACCCCCAATTCTCTCAGCCTGTCTTCACAGCAGAGTCCTCCAGCCCTCAGAGCATCTTTGTGGCCTCCTCTGGCCCCGTTCCAACAGGTCCATGTCTCTCCTGTCCTGAGGCCCCAGAGCTGGAGGCAGCACTGGGGGTGGGGGGGTCTCCCCAGAGCGGAGCAGAGGGGTAGATTTCCCCCCCTCACGCAGCTGGGGATGCAGCCCAGGATGTGGGGGGCTTTCTGGGCTGCCAGCACATGTTGATGGCTCATGTTGAGCTTCTCATCTACCAAGAGCCCCAAGTCCTTCTACTCAGGGCTGCTCACCATCCTTTCATCCCCCAGCCTGTATTGATGCCGGGGGGTTTCCCTGACCCAGGTGCAGGACCCTGTTCTTGGCCGTGTTGGACCTCATAAAATTCACACGGGTCCACTTCTGGAGCCTGTCCAGGTCCCTCTGGGTGGCATCCTGTCCCTCAGGTGTGTCAACCACACCATTCAGCTTGGTGTCATCTGCAGATTTGCTGAAGATGCACTTGATCCCACTGTCTATGTCATTGATGAAGATATTATATAGTATTGGTCCCAATATGGACCCTTGAGGGACACCAGTCATTACTGGTTTCCACTTGGACACTGAGCCATTGACTGTAACTCTGAATGCATGTATCCAACCAATTCGTTATCCACCGAACAGTCCATCCATGAAACCTGTGTCTGTCCAGTTTAGAGGTAAGAATGTTGTGATGGTCCCAGTGAAGAGTAGGCTGAGCATTAGTCAGCAGCAAAGGCTCACTGCATACTGTGCTATCAACAGGAGTGTAGCCAGCAGGTCAAGGGAAGAGATTATTCCCCTTGACTCAGCACTGGTTAGACCACATCTGGAGTCCTGTATCCAGTTTTGGGATCCCCAGTGCCAGATAAGTGCTGGTAAGGTTGAGTGAGTTCAGCAGAGGGCCACCGAGGTGGTCAAGAGCTGGAGTATGTGATGTGCAAGGAGAAGCTTGAGAGAACTGGGCCTGTTCTGGCCTTTGGAAGGAAAAAGCTTCAGGAGGATCTTCCAACCTGGGTGGATCTGTGATTCTGTAGCTGGCGAGGAGCTCAGTAGAGGTCCACAGCCTTTCACTCTTGTGTTTTGCAGAGTCTCACCAAGTCCTTGCTCAGCTGCTGGACACCCTCTTGGTGATTGGCACAAAACTCACAGAGAATCCATCGGTCAGGATGAGACTGGTGGAGGTAGCCTGCAAGGTAAGGCAGCCTCTCTGGGGCAGGAAACCTCTATCCCTGCCACAGAAAAAAAATACACAGTCAGTGTTTTAAGTTATTTTCATTTTTCCTACCAAACTGCTGCAATACTAACATTTTTTAGCTGCTAGGAACCTTAATATGATTCATTGTTTTGAAGGGGTGAAAGAACAATAAGAATCCAGTTACATCTTTCTTCTTTTCCATTCCACAGCATCTGACAGATTCTTCCCATGGTGTGAGAAATAAGTGTCTTCAATTAATTGGCTGTCTTGGACCGGTGGAAAAAGGTGTTGCAAAAGAAGCTGAAAGCCAGGCTGCCAAAGATGTCCAGAAGATAATAGGAGATCATTTTAATGACCAGGACCCCCGTGTAAGGACTGCGGCTATAAAAGCCATGGTAAGTGTTGCTGGTTCAGTGGAATAAACTGTTCAGGTTACAGATGGAAACTGGTAGGGGGCTGGAAACTAACCCAGAGACGTTTGGATTAGAGATGATTTAATAAATTCAGTAAAAATCCATCTGGCATATCATAAATTACCTGGAAAAATAAGCCATGTCTTGAAATATGAGTGTAACGTGAGATCTCAAAGGGCATTTTAGTGATTCGTGACATTTTCTGTTTCAGCCGTAGCTGAAGAAAAGCTTTCTAATTTGTTGACTTTTTTGAGCGTGTGGAGGCTCTTACTTTTACTGAGAAATCTGTTTTTCTTGATTCAGCATCAGTTACCCCAATTAAAATAAGTCGGTACTTCAACAGACACCAGAGAGCTGCCGATGACAGGAAACCTGTGGGATAAGTCCAGAAAGAAGTTTATTTTTAAAGAAAATTTATGTTTTGCCCCATGGTCATGTTTGTCAGACTTCTCTCATTATGAGATTTACTGGTTTTCACGTGGGCTGGAGCGTGGGGACCCTTCAGAAGCTTTTAGCTTTGCAGAAACACCAGCAAAGACCACGCGCTTGTGAATTTTGCTTAATGTGAGTTGCCTGTGAGTATGTGGGTTTATAGAACTTTCTCTGTTACCCTTAAACTTTATAACAGTGTCTCAGTGATGATGGTCAACAAGAGTATTTTAATTAAGGGTATTTGAATTAATGATACTAAACTCCAAAGAAAGAAGCAGGATGCATAAGAGGAGGTCAGATTGCACTTGAATCTGTCTGGGATCTCCCTCTGCTGGAGGTTGCACTCATCCTTCATTTTCATTCCATTTTGATCTTTGCTGGTACAATATTATTATGTTTTTTAAACCTTTTGAGTGACTTTTACAATGGCATTCAACCCAATCCATAGCCAGATTTATGACCTTGAATTTGTAATTATAGCTCAAATACAACTGTCTTTGCACAGAAACATTGTGAATGAATTCAGGGTCAGTAACCAATTCTGGGTTCTTGATCATGATTTTCCTTGCTACTGTGTGCTTTTTTTCTTTAATTTTGTTGCTGGCTTGTTGTACTTTGAAAAAGGGGATATAGAAATGCAGCTGTTTCTTGTTGACCACATTGAACCAAACATTATCCCTTTGTTTATAAATCAGATTCATGGTACGACTTTATTCCAGGTAGAAACAATGTTTAGTTGGACAGTTTTTTGCTATTCTTCTGTTTTGGTAATTGAAAAGGTTTACAGAGCGTGAAAATTCATTGGCAGTGCTACTTCTGGGTCCGTGTTTCAGTAGCGGTAGCAAACTAATTATTTTGAAGATACCTATGACTATTTTAATTGTGTAATTAATATGGCTAACACTAAACAATTGCTTGAAGGCTGGGAGAATGGACAGTCTGTGTATTTATATAAACTACAGAATCACACAGAATAACATGGGGTAGGAAGGGACCTCTGGAGATCATCTAGTCCAACCCCCCTGCCAAAGCAGGTCCACCCAGAGCAGGTTGCACAGGAACGTGTCCAGGTGGGTTTTGAATGTCTCCAGAGACGGAGACTCCACTGCCTGTTCCAGGGCTCTGCCACCCTCACTGGAAAAAATCTCCTCCTCATGTTTAGGTGGAACTTCGTACATTCAAGTTTGTGCCTGTTATCTCTTGTCCTGTCCCTGGGCACCGCTGGAAAAATACTGTCCCCATCCTCTTGACACCCACCCTTTAAGTATTTATAAGCATTGATCAGATCCCCCTTCAGTCTTCCCCAGACTAAAAGGACGCAAGTCCCTCAGCCTTTCCTCATCAGAGGGATGTTCTAGTCCCTTCATCGTCTTTGTAGCCCTTTACTGTACCCTCTCCAGCAGTTCCCTGTCCTTCTCGAACCGGGGAGGCCAGAACTGGACCCAGTGCTCCAGATGTGGCCTCACCAGGGCAGAGCAGAGGGTTAGGATGACCTCCCTCGACCTGCTGGCCACACTCTTCTTGATGCCCCCAGGATGCCCTTGGCCTTCTTGGCCACAAGGGCATATTGGTGGCTCATGGTCATCTTATTACCCACTAGGATGAAAAAATAAATCGTATTTTTCTAATCAATCAAAGTATGAATAGCTGTGAAGTTTAAAAAAATTATACTGAAATCAAGTTTGCTATTTAAAATATTTATGTCCAGGATAATGAAATATTTTAACGATAGCAGCAATCAAGAAATGCAAGCAACTGAGTTTACTCAAAGCAGAAAAAACAGTGGTGAAAACTTAGTCTGTGTCACTTAAACATGTAGTTATGCTTTCTTGTGGTGTTTGTTTTTTTTTTTTTTTCTATATTTGCAGCTTCACGAAAGAGGATTAAAATTACAGCAGGCTATCTACAGTCAGGTAAAACCTTGTATTTATTTTGTACTTGTTTGCACGTCTTGCTTCTTAGATTCTATGACAACGTGCTCTGGGAGGAGGAGGGCACTGAACAGAGGTGGAGTCCTTTGCTCTTAGGTTGCCTATAGTCCTTATCCCCTTCTGGCAGTGAAAATAAAAACCTGGTTTGCATTTTGTTGTGCTTAATGCACTAAAGCATATGCTTTGATTGGAATATATTGTTTATTTGGGGAGATGATAATGGGAATGTCCAATTATTACTGTCATCTGGCAGTCTTGAGGTCTTAAACCCCTGTTCGTTGGAGAGTCCACGTGAAGCCTGTGTTTGTTGTGTCAATGAGGTTGTGCAGCTGAAGCCCGTATCAAATTAGTTCTGCTCCAGATTCACATCTCGTTCTTCTTGCAAAGTACAGGCAATTCTGGAGTTTTACAGCGCGTGCCCAACCGATTGGGTTAGGACTAATCTACCTAATTAAATTTGGAAATACTAGGGGGTAGAAGGGAACACTGAGTTTTCTAATCTGTCCTAACCGATTCACGGTTAGGATCCTAATTGCACTGTGGGAAGTGAGTGGCAGCTCTGGGGGAGATGCTCCAGGTGTTCTGGAAGATTCTGTGAATCTTCTTTCAGGCCTGCAAGCTCTTGGCAGACGATTACGAGCAAGTGCGCAGCGCTGCAGTTCAGCTGATTTGGGTCCTCAGTCAACTTTACCCTGAAAGGTATGTACTGCGTGCGCAGCGACTCAAAATACCGTCATAAAAATTATCCTAATCTTGAGACTTTTGTGCTAGGAAGTCTTGGGAGTAGCTGTTAAAAAAAAAAAAAAATAAAATTGATGTGTACAAATTGCTGATACCTGATAAGAATGCGCGGATCTGGGTGAGGTTTTGGTTCTTCGTCACAAAATGGTGGGGTTTGGAAGGGACCTCCAGGGATCATCTAGTCCAAACCCCCCCTTGCCAAAGCAACTCCCCTGATACTTGTTGCACATCCCTAGGAATTCAGCAGAGTTGTTTCTTGCTTGATGCCATCCAGCAGGACATAAATCAGTGTACTGATTGACGTTTCTCTACGTTAGCATCGTCCCGATTCCTTCTTCTAATGAAGAAATACGCTTGGTTGACGATGCATTTGGAAAAATCTGCCACATGGTGAGCGACGGCTCCTGGGTTGTTAGAGTACAAGCCGCTAAGTTATTGGTAGGTTACCTTCTTTTATTTTCTATCTGAAAATAGTTGATCTATCTTACTTTACTTTTTGCATATTTTTGAAAAGAAATGGGTGAATGTTTAAAAAAACCATATAGGTAAACTTCTACCAAAATTCTGAGAAGAAGCAAATGAGAGAGGTTGAGAAAACCCAGAAGTTTCTCAACTGAACTCTGGAGTGATCCTTTCTCTAAGAGTAGAGGGTTGGGTATGCCAGAAAAAAAACAAGTACTTGTCATAGTTCCCTCCTCCTGCTTCTCCAGCACAGGATGTGTAAAACAGCTGAACTCAAGAAAGGCCATATTAACCTCCCTGGGAAAATAAGTTGTTCTGACCATCTTAAGTAAAATTCTTTAGACTCTGACATACGATAGTGTCAAGCACTGCACAAAGCTATTAGAATGAGCAGATAAGATTGGAATAAATCAGGAAATTATATTGTGTAATATAAAATAATCCTGTTTCTTCCTTTTTGATCTTTTTTTCTTTATTTTTTTCGTTTAGGGTTCTATGCAACAAGTTAGCTCCCATTTCTTAGAGCAGACCCTTGACAAGAAGCTCATGTCAGATCTGAGGGTATGTAAATAAATGCTCACGTTTGTTTTTTCTGTGTGTATTGTGGTAAAACTGCACAACAGGTATGTTAATGTTTGCGTGTGTTTGTTTACCCTGTCCTTGCCTCAGGGCTGCTGAGAGTTAATTGGTGATGACAGGTTTTCTTTTAAATTAAAGTCAGTGAAGCAATTATGAGTTTTAGATTTCATTAGCCGAGCATGTAATAAACAGCTCGAGGCTGTTCAGGTTTCGCAGATGAGAGGTAAATGTTTGGGTTCTTCTGGCAGCCTTTTGGCTAAAAGCTTTATTTATTGTGTATGGAATGATCTCATCCTAGTTTTATAGCAAAATTATGGAAACGTCCTGCAAGATCTGACCAGTAGACCTAGACATCTCAAGAGACAGGAGTAGCCAAAGGCTGGGAATCCTGAGCCCTAGGAGCAAAACTTCTCAGCAAAATTCCTTCCTTAAACAACTCGCTTGGGGTATTAAGTTTATTTTTTCTGTCTACGAACGAACAATGAAGTTTGAGCTGCTAGTTTTTGTGGGCTGCTTTGGCAAGTCTATTAAAGAAAGTGCTGTACAGCTTTTGTTACAGTGAGGGGAGAAAGGAGAGCAAACATGCTGAATGAATATCGCATTTTCCGCATTGCTGAACTCTGGATAGTATTGATAGTCATTAAAGTATTTAATTTCAGTTTAACAACTTGAAAGAGGGAAGAATTAGATTAGATAAAAAGAAATTCTTCACTGTGAGTGTGGTGAGGCACTGGCCCAGGCTGTCCAGAGAAGCTGTGGCTGCCCCATCCCTGGAGGGGTTCAAGGCCAGGTTGGACAGGGCTTTGAGCAACCTGGTCTGGTGGGAGGTGTCCCTGCCCATGGACAGGGGGTTGGAACTAGATGGTCTTCGAGGTCACTTCCAAGCCAAACCATTCTATGATTTTAAGTTGCACTGCAAAGGGGTAGCATCTGGTTTTGCGGATCAGTTGTTGGATGCTTAACAAGACAGGTCTTTCTTCTGACCCAGTTTGGCTGTTCTTGTAAAGGATGTCTAAGAAAATGTAAATTAAAATATATTAGTTATTATCTTTTCTCAACGTCAAAAGCACAAGGAGTTACAAGCAATTAGAAATATTCATAGAAGAAAAGGCAGTATTTGCTTTTCTTAGCATTTGTTTGTCTCTGTTGGGGTCTAAGCCTCTGGCTACATCTCTTTTCAAATCCAGGAAAACCATTTAATATTTTATTTGGTCATATTTAAAGTGTACCATGGTTGTAACTGAAAAATTTGTTTGGGCAGAGGAAGCGCACTGCGCATGAAAGAGCCAAAGAACTCTACAGCTCTGGGGAGTTTTCAAGTGGCAGAAAATGGGGAGACGATGCTCCCAAAGAAGAAATCGATACGGGAGCCGTAAACTTGATCGAATCGGGAGCTTGTGGGGCCTTTGTTCATGGCCTGGAAGATGAGATGTATGGTAAGTGTTAACTTATTCTGGAATGACTGCTGGCTAATAAGCTTTTTTTGGTTGTTTAGTCTGGTTTTTTGTTTGTTTGGTGTCAAGATAGATCACTTGGCTGTTGTGCCTGTGGATTTTTTTTAAGGAATTGCGGACTTCGGGGTGGTGAGTTTTATTACATTGTGATTTCTGATATGGCATTCGTTTCAAAGCTGCTGCAGCGCTGCACAGAATTTTGGATAGAAATGTTCCATTGAGTAGACAAAACCAAATATATTCTTATAAACTGTGAAATTTTAGTATGTATCTGCTAAGAAGTGGTTGCTTATGTTATGCAGAAAGCCAGTGGGGTTATTTTTTTAATGAGTTAACAGTTGCGTGTGGCTTTAAATTGGCAACATTAGTTGCTGCTGTTTAAAATTGGTGTTTCCTCTGTGGGAAGGAAAATCAAAATCTGTACAACTTGTTTAAACCATGGCACTACAAGGAACCTGTGTCCTTGGAGTCTAGTAATCATTAATTTTGTGAACAGAGCAGCTTCCATCCTGACAAGGTTAGAACTAGTGGAGATGAACCCACGTATTTTTCAAAATATTTCAGAATCCACAAGCTCCAGCAAACAGAAGTTTTCTTCTTCTAATTTCCAGCCCAGTTTTATCCATAGCCAATTTATACCCATGTGTTCTTAGTGGGAGGTTTCAAATTAAGTAGTTGTTAAATAAGAAGACTGGCTTCCCTAATGAATTAAGAGGCAACTTTCATTTCACAAGGGGCTAAACAGGCTGGGCTGCTTTCAGCCTCTGCTGCTACAAAAGCTTTCCTCTTGGCCTGTTAGAATGCTTTATTCTCGAAAATTGGTAACTGGATCTGCGTGTTTTCAGGTAAGGTTTTAAATTTCAGGTGAGGTCTTGCTCACATCTTTAGCAATGTTATTGAGAATTCTTTTTCTTTAATGAAAATACCTATTTTCAGAGGTGACATTTACCTGTTCCATGGTTTTATTGTATTGGTCTCTTGTGGTCTTCCAACGATGGACTTGGAAGCTGTAGTCTTTTCCAGCAGATTATATCTGATCTGTTCTTTTAAAGAGGATGAATTATGAGTGTCAAACTGGAACACAGACGTTCTTGAGCTCCAAGGTTTGGCTGTAGCATTGACAGCTTCAGGAAAGTCTATGTGCTGCCCTTCCCAGCCCAACTTCCCCATGAGTAAAGTGAAGATTTCTGTTATTTAAGGCTATTGAGAATGGCTGGTGTTTGCATAGAACTGTGAAAATGCCGAGCTCTGAACGTTATTCCTCAATTTGCTTTTAACGTTACTGGAATGACGACGCTAATTTAGAAAGTACAAAACCACCATAACAAAAATATCGCTGTAGATTGTGTTGTAAAAGTTGGTTTATTGTACCATGACTCCTGGAAATGAAAGCACATTTTCCTAATAGCTAAACTCTCCCTGCAGCTTGAAAATGCAGCTTTTCTTCTGACTAACAGTAAAAATTTTTTTCATTGATTTTTTTTTTATTTATTTTTTTTTTTTCATTCACCTGTGAAACACCTCCAGTTTCTTGTGCCGCAGGTCTTGGGGTGGAATGCAGTTATTGAAGGGTGTTGATAAAATGGACAGATGTGGAATATACACAGATCTTTAAATAATCATAGAATTGTCTAGGTTGGAAGGGACCTTTAAGATCAAGTCCAACCATCAACCTAACTCTGATGAAAAACCATCACTCAACCATGTCTCTAAGCACCACATCAACCCATCTTTTGAATACCTCCAGGGATGGTGCCTCAACCACTGCCCTGGGCAGCTCATTCCAAGACTTAATAACCCTTTCTGTGTAAATTTTCCTAATATCCAATCTGAACCTCCCCTGGCGCAACTTGAGGCCGTTTCCTCTTGTCCTATCGCCTGTGACTTAGGAGAAGAGACCGACCTCCCCTGGCTACACCCTCCTTTCAGGGAGTTGTAGAGAGCAAGAAGGTTTCCCCTCAGCCTCCTTTTCTCCAGGCTGAACACCCCCAGCTCCCTCAGCCTCTCTCCATGAGACTTATTCTCCAGACCCCTCACCAGCTTCATTGCCCTTCTCTGGACCCGCTCCAGCCCCCATTGTGCCCCAAACTGGACACAGCACTCGAGGTGGGGCCTCACAAGTGCCCAGTACATGGGGACGATCACCTCCCAAGTCCTACTCACCATACTGTTCCTCCTACTCGCCACATGCCAGGGTGCTGGTGGCCTTCTTGGCCACCTGGGCACACTGCTGGCTCATGTTCAGCCGACAGTCGACCAACACCCCCAGGTCC
>JAOXNO010000001.1:205042322-205055904 GCA_028565335.1 Limnodromus scolopaceus | reverse complement strand
TGGGCAGGCTGTTCCAGTGCCTGACCACTCTCTCAGTAAAGTAATTCTTCCTAATCTCTAATCTAAACCTCCCCTGCCACAGCTTTATACCATTTTCTCTGGTCCTGTCATTATTCCCCTGGGAGAAGAGGCCAACACCCACTTCTCTACAACCTCCTTGCAAAGAAAAAGCAGTGAGGATCGGTAAGAGGATAATAGATAAAAGAATAATAGTAGCAGCTTGGATCCAGACAGAACTTGAGTTGAAATAGGTAAGGTCCTTCCAAAAAAGTGATTTTTATTTTGGTGTAGATAAATTGGAAGGCTTCTGACAGCTAAGGTGCAGCCACTCTGGCGGGACAGGCATTTCACTATGCTCATATGTCAGATTTTCAGGGCAGGATTCATTTCAGCAGGTGGCGTTTGTTTATTTTTTATGAATCCCTTTGGGGTGAGTAAGTGGCTTATCAGACACTATGTTTTTTCTCCTGTCATCTAGAAACCGCAATGAGCTCGCCGAGACCCTTGAGCTCTTGAAAGCACAAATTGATCCTGCCCTGTTGAAAAACAACAATTCTCAGCAGGAGAATTCATCACGTGAAAGCCCAAGCATAGAAGATGAAGACACCAAAAAGGGTGAAGAAGCACCTACACAAGGTTTTCTACCTTCTTTTCTCAAATTTTAAATGTTGTGCTGTGGCAAGTAAATCAAGTACATATCGAATATTTTGAAATTATAAATTATATTGGAGGTTTTTTTAGTGCATATTTAGGCTCAAGAGGATTTATAAGAAAAGATCTGTGTATAAATTGTTTTCCAAGTAATTTTATTTTTGCTGTACATTTTGTATTATATTGTAAATACTCATCATTGTATGCTTTTATGGAGCGTTGAGCTGTTGCCAATCTTTTCCTGTTCTAGCAACATTAAAACTGTAAAAAGAAAAAAAAACTGTTTGTGCAATGCCATGATTGAAATCAATCCAGTATTGGGTGTGGTGTTTACTTTGGCTTTTGAGTTTGAATCAAAAAAAATACAGGTTGCTTCCTCAAACGTGTCATAATCTACATGATTTTTCGAGAAGAGATGAGCTAAACCAATTTAAAATACTAAAATATTTTAGAAGTGAAATGGTCTTTAGCTGCCTCCACTGTTCTTATTAACAAAGAACCTCTTTTTCCTTCCTTATTATCATGTCATTGCACGTATTTAACAACTTCCCCGGCTTGTTAGTTTGTGTGTTGTTTTTATTAAGTATCAGTATCAGCCTGAAGTATTCTGTGTTGTAAGAATCTGATATTTTTTTAGGTTATGAAAAGCTAAAAAGCTTGTTATACCAAGTAATTTTACAGGTAGTAACTGGGGTAGTAACCTAGTACCCCAGTACTGTCCTTTTGTTAAAATACAGGAAACAATTTTCACAATCAGAAACAAGATGGGGGGAATGCACTGTGTTCATACGTGTTTCTTCAAATCTCTTGAAGTTAATTTGATATATGGGATTAGCCAAGGCCTGTCTGGGTTCTGAGTATCAAAGAGAAATATTTGCTCCTTCATTCTTATTCTTTGCAACAAACAGTGTAGAACACAAGAAAGAAATAAAATATTTAGATATTTGAGTTGTCGCGGAAGCATTAAAAGACTCCTGTAGAAATTGCAGTAAATTGTGATGAACACCAGCAAAATTGGCTGTCAGTTGAAGGCATTTCTGATACCTAACTGTGCGTGTGACAAGGTAACCTGCCTCGTTACCAATGCTACAGAATTAATTCCAAGTACTCATCTTTGTCTCACGAAAAATTGGTCAAGCCAGCTCAAATCATCTAACTGAGTTTCCTACTTCAGATACGGATTTATTTTTACATTGAATTCAGAAGGAACCATTTGAAAACATTTTTATAAATGTCCCCACTGTAGATAAATCCCCAAATCCCATGTCAAGTTCCCAAGGGTCAGTACTTGCATTAGGCTGTGTGGATTGATGCAAAATCACTCCTAGGCGCTAGTTCCGCGTAATGGCTAAGGAATTCTTTAGGCGCGCAGTGATTGAAGTGCAGTCAGTGGATTCACAGAACATTGCTTTCAGCTGGAAAGCTCTAGTATTTCTCCCTGTCAGTCCAAGGACTGCACTCAGAGCCCTTCTACGTTACGGTGAAAACATATTGGAAGACCTGATACCTGTTCCCAAACAACATTAAATTACTTCATAGAAAAATAAGGTGAATCGAAGCAATGCTTACATGTTTTTTACTAGCCTGCTTGATTGACTCGAGTAATGTTAAGACAACTTGTGCATCGACTGAGTCGTTTTGTGTATATGAAGTGCCTCACGAGCATTTCGGGGAGTTGAACTGTAGAAAAAATGTTGGTTTTCAGTATAGAGAGGTTTGGGGATCCTGGTGAACCTTGATGTTAGAGATTTGGGAGAATGCTGGGAAGAAATGGTTGACCAAAGTTTAGACAGGAAGAAGGGAAGGGAGGGTGGAAGAAAACGGAAACAGGAAAAAATACCTCATTCTCACTGTACAGACGAATGTCTTTGAAGAGGCAGCTTTTATGTTACAAGGGCTCAGAGTGGGGACCACTCTGGTAAAAACCAGCCACGAGCCTTCAAAACGTTATCACCAGCGCTTTAGAGATGCTGTACTCATTGCTGAGACTTCTTGGGATACATGCTTTGTATTTGAAAATAGCATAAAATCTATGAAGTTTTCCTCACTGCTCTTTTAGTTTGTAAAATGCTTTTTTTCTTTAAGTTAGCTGTCGTGTATTTCTAACCACTTTGGGAAGTTCTCAGCTTGGAAAAGAATTACACTAGTGTGGAGGGAGAGGGGTGAGGTAGAAACCAAAAAAAATCATCCTTTTGTTTGGAGTTGTGGCACATTTGCAGTAACATCTTCCAGATGGCAGAAGATGCTGTTATGGTATATGGAGAGCTATTATATCTGCTTTTTATCTAATTAGTTCTGTCGTTAGCTGACTCAAAAAGTATGGCTAAATAAAAAAGCTGAGGTATTAAGAGGCTGCAGTAATGATAAATAATAGGCTTAAGCCCATAGTAACGAAATAGATGGGTGGTTTCTTGTGAATGCTGGAACTGCACTTAGAGCCTTAATGATCTAAAACTGACTTAGCAAAGTAGGTATAACCTAGTTCTTGAAACTCTGCAGTTTCTTTCTGGGATATTCTACTACTCCGCTTGTTTTAGAAGCGGCAGATGCAATAAATGTAAAATATTATCTGTTATTTGTGTTTTGATAGTACGTAGGAGATGCACTCACTTCCCAGAGAATCTAGATGAATTTTGCCATAAGCTATAATGTTGAATGTCTTCTCTTTTCTCCAAACTATTGAAATACTGTAGTTAAGTATTTCTTGAAATAAAATCGTGTGCAAACAGGGGACTGATTTCTCTGTGGAATTTCACATGGGGACCGTGGAATCTTCCACCATGTTCTGGTTTGTGAAAGTATTCAGAAACTCAAGAGGCTTCACGTTGATGCTTCATGAGCTGAAAACTTAGGTTTTATGCATCCGCTGAAAATATTGCGATACTGCTGAAGAATAGGCTGAGATGTCTCTATAAAGAAGGATAGATCTATAATTCTGCTGCTGGCTCCTGAAATTTAGCTTTATCTTGGTATATAATTAAACTGAACTGTGATTCTATAGTTAAAAAATTGAGAACCCACTCATTTAATGACGGTGTTAGATAAACCAGACTCCTGATAATTCCGTGAGAGAAGATTCATTTGCGGGGAACGTTGGGTTGTTCAGATAGGCCTTTGTTCTTCTGCATGCTCTTCATAATCCTGTAGGTCCCTTGGTTGTTTCATAGCTCTTTTTCTCTGTCAACAGAAAATCAATTAAAAATCAAAGAAGAAAAAGAGGAGGTGGAGGAACAATCAATGGAAACAGAAAGCCATCCTCTTCCTGAAGTCAAAGAAGATGAAAATACGCCAAAAATTGAGAAAGTGGAAGAAAAAGAAATTATAAAATTACCAGTCATAGTAAAATTAGAGAAACCTTCAGAATACAACGAAGAAAAGCAAAGTGTCAAAGAAGAAAGTGACTCCTTTAAAGAAAACGTCAAGCCTGTTAAAGCAGAGGTGAAGGAAAACAAAATAGAACCAAAAGACTTAAAAGAAGTAAAAAGTTGTACGGACAAAATAGCAGTTCATGAGCCAGAGAGGTTAGAATTTTGTGTCAACGTCAAAACTCCCCAAGAAATTGTGGAGAAATCTGTGGAAGAAAGTGAGAAACTTAAAAATGACCAGCAGGCAAAGATACCGCTTAAAAAGCGAGAGATCAAGCTGACGGATGACTACGACAGTCCGATAAAGGGGCCTCTCTGTAAATGTGTTACTCCTACAAAGGATGTCTTGAAGGAAGAAGGGAAACCAGAAGAAGAAGCTTTTAAGAGAGTCCCTACAATTACTGCTTTATGTCCTGACGGGAAAGTGCTCGTAAATGGGGAGGTTACCTGTGAAAAAATCACCCCAAGTGTCATACAAAATAATAAGTCGGAACACTCTGCCAGCGCGAAGGAAGACGGCGGCTCGTTAAAGGAAAAAAATGGAAAAAATGGGGAAAAGGTAACAGACTCTGTTAGTAAAATTATAAAAACGTGCGAGGTTGAGAAAAACGCAGTAACTGTGGTGAAGGAGACGGCGGTTGTGGTCTCTGAGGTTTTGAATCAGAAAGTGCCTTCAAAGGAGGAATCTAGTCCTGTGGAAAAAGAGTCCCTCGACAGCACAACTGCTGAAACTGTAGTGGAAGAGTCTCCAAATTCTGAAGACTGTGCCAAAACAACCGAAGAGACGCTAGCCATGAAAATCAAAAAGGACAGACTACCGTCACCCAAAGAATGTTTAGAGAATAAGTTAGAGAAGTCCCCAAACGCATCTTCTCCTGCAGAACCGCCCAAGCTTGCGCTCCCCGATGAGGAGACTTTGAAAAGCAAAGGTGAGTCCGAGGAGAAACCCGATTCTCCAAAAGCTGCTGAGACATCCCCTTCGTCTGCTTCTCCTGTGGCTTTAGAGAAGCCGGTTTTGGAAAAGGAGGGCTCGGATAATAAACCGGCTCTACCCGAGGAGAGCAAAGTAGAAGAAAAATCCAGCCCTGAAAAACAAGAGGAACAGCCAGAAGCTGCCAAGACAGAGCCAGATTCCTTAGGTGATGCTCATGCTTCTAATCTGGAGGACTCCTCGGAGGGTAAAAAGGAATCTCCGCCACCTAAAAGCAAATTTAAATATAAGCTAGTTTCTGAAGAAGAAAGCTGTGCGACAGACAATAAAGAAATTACTTCCGAAAGACAGAAAGAAGGAATTAAATTAACCATCAGGATCTCCAGTAGGAAGAGAAAGACAGAAACGCCACCAGAAGAGGTCGGCATCGGCCGCACGTTAAGGCGATCTCCAAGGATATCCAAACCTACTCCAAAAGTTGTGGAGACTCGGGATCAGAAACCTGACAAAAAACGAGCCGAAGAGGAAGAGGAGAAACCCGCTGCAGCACAAAAACCTGAGCGCAAAGAAGATGCAAAAAAACAAGAGAAGGAGTCAAATTCTAAGGTTAACAAGGTAAGAACAGTTTTATTACCCAGGAATAAAGAGTACCCACAGGTTTATTTATAAGGAGAATATATGCTTTACATAGGAATATTGAGGATTTTGTTCCTTTGGTCAGCTTTTGCGAGGAACCGGATTTGCAATCTAAAAATCTATCATTTAACCTAAACTAAGTAGAGAGCAAGTCAACCCGAGGGAATTCTTCTAAGAAATGAAATGGTGGGAGCTGAGTCAGTCTGAGTGGCTGACCGGAGACTTCCAGCTCCTGTGGATTTACTAGGATGGACACTTGGTGGTGGCTGGTTGGTCAGGATGATCCTAAGCCACAAAGGAACCAAAAAATGGTTAATAATAATAATAAAAAAAAAAAGACTTGTTTCTAGGTGAAGCTAAAGTTATTGTTTTGCTGAGTTCGTGATATGATTTAGCTTTTCTCATACATGGGATATAAATTTTACTTCGGGTGGAGGTGTCTTCTTTCAGGATGAACTTTTGCTCATGCAGCATATATCTTAAAGGTATGTCAGGTAAACATAACACAATAAATATAAATACATGCATATGGGTAGTTTTCTTCTAAGTTTATGTAATTATAAACACCTTTTATTGATTTATCTTCCATTTTTTCTGGATATGGAGTAAAAAAGAGAAACAAGGAACAAAAAGTCTGTATTTTTAAATGCACTCTTCTTATATTAACTTGAAATCTTATTAATTTTTTCACTGCTGCACATTTCCTTACTGATTCTTTTGTAGTTCTACCAAAACATTGACTTATTTAGCAAAGTTGAATAACCTTCATAAAACGAGCAGCTGATTTTACAATGATTTATAATATTTATACTGAAAAATGCTGTCATAGACATAATGGGGAAAAACTTCAAAGATTAACTTTAAGATTTTCGTTTAAAAAAATAAATTAAAATCACAGTGATTGTAAGTTCTACGAATGGTTTTAATTTTGAAGTACTGTTGCTAGAGGAGTTTCAACTTGATCTCTTTTTTTTTGAAGGATATAGAGAACTAAGAATACTTACTTTTCTAGAGAGATTTTAAAATAAATATGATAGAGGAAGAAATTTGAAACTATTTAGCTTCTGTCTTTTTATTGAGGTGAAAAATACCCAACTCTTTTAAAAGGCTATTTTATATTTGTTTTCTTATAAAGAAAGGTTTTTAAAAAATTGATTTGAAATGATGATGGCATATGAGGAAACCTAAACTTAAACTAGCATAGTCATTGATTTAAAGTACATTTGCTGCTAAAGTTTAGTGCCCAGTAAAATCAGTGAAGAGCTGGAAATTAATGTTAAGAACCTGAAAAAAATTTTACCGGTATGAGAAACGCTGCTCTGGTATGAGTCTGTCCTGCAGAAGTAGAAGAACATTTTGAATGTTTTCGTTTATTCAGCTCGTTCAGGTCAATGAGTACTTTAGTCAAAGCTGAAAAATGTTTTGAGTTGAAAAAGCTAGAAAAGTTATTTTCCTTTTTCAGTATCTGGGGAGGGAAGGAGTTCAGAGAATGTCTGTAAGAAATCAGTTAATGGGAAGAAAAGTTTCCTCTGTTTCAACTGTTGCTTTAGATATAAAATATCGTAGTTGGGTAGATAAAGAAGAGTGTGGCCAGCAGGTTGAGGGCGGTCATCCTCCGTCTCTACTCTGCCCTGGTGAGGCCCCATCTGGAGCACTGTATCCAGTACTGGGCTCCCCAGTTCCAGAAGGACAGGGAGCTGCTGGAGAGGGTACAGCAGAGGGCTACAAAGATGATGAAGGGCTGGAGCATCTCTCTGATGAGGAAGGGCTGAGGGACTTGGGTCTTGTTAGTCTGGAGAAGAGAAGGCTGAGGGGGGGGATCTGATCAACGCCTGTAAATACTTCAAGGGTGGGTGTCAAGAGGATGGGGCCAGTCTTTTTTCAGTGGTGCCCAGTGATAGGGCAAGAGGCAACAGGCACAAACTTGAATGTAAGAAGTTCCATCTAACCATGAGGAGGAACTTCTTTCCTTTGAGGGTGGCAGAGCCCTGGAAGAGGCTGCCCAGAGAGGTGGTGGAGTCTCCTTCTCTGGAGACATTCAAAACCCACCTGGACACATTCCTGTGCGATCTGCTTTGGCAGGGGGGTTGGACTACATGATCTCCAGAGGTCCCTTCGAACCCCATATCATTCTGTGATTCTGTGAAAGCAGTTTTAATGAATACAAAATAATATTCTGAATATTAATCAAAATCTGTTTTTCATTCAAAATATATTTTAAACTAGTAAAACTTACCATATCTGGACAATAAGAAATGTCATTTTCCACTGTGTATAATAAAGAGGTGGAAAGTCCAAGTAAGTGCCTAGTAGGAGCTATGGTTGCTTTACTGAGGTAGATACGATACAGAGGGGGAGATACTCCTTTGATTAGAAAAAAAAAAAAAGAAGCATAAACTGATTCAGGTTTCACTTTAGAAAGATGATGGAAAAGTATAAATATGAAAGAAGACCTAGATATAAGTTATGGACATGAAAGGTGCAGTGAATTTATTTCAGTAAAGTGTTCCTGTCTTAGAGGAAAGCACCAGAGATACTTAATATACCTGTTAGAGCGCAAGAATGGCTCCTAAAGCAAAATAAAAGCCATAAACTGTGTGTGGGGAGGAAAAAAAGAAGAGATTCTCTTTGGATTGAGGAAAGCTGTCCTCAAAAAGTCAAGAAGTTTAAATGTGGAATTTACCCTGTTCACAAGCAAGTTGATCTTGTCAAAATAGAAAAAAAAGGGCCCGAGCCGACGAATTTGTCTTCCTACTTTTAAACCGTAATTTGAAAGTTTCTCTTTACCAGTAAATAGGAATTTTTCTCCCTTTACTACCCTGTTGCACTTTAAGGCTCTTTGAAAGATTATCTGTTTGTTTGAAATGCTCTGTTGTAAATTTTCTGCATCTGTTCAGATTGAAATGAATCACTTCACCGTCGAGAAAGGTATTTTTTTTAAGGTGTGGGAAGAAACCCTGTAAGCTCCTTTTGTGTTTTCTCTTTGAAATGGTGTGTCTCATAGAGAAGCAAAGTTCGGTGGACGGGTACGCGGACACGCGGCAGGTGGAAATACTCCAGTAATGAAGAAAGTGAGAACTCAGAAAGCGAAAAAAACTCGGAGGAGGAGGAGGAAGAGGAAGAAGAGGAGGAAGAAGAAGCTGCCCCTGCTGATGATGATGAGCCGTGCAAGAAGTGTGGCCTTCCCAATCACCCCGAGCTGGTAGGCATTTGGGGAAAGCTTCTCTTGGCTCTTGTGTCCGATGTGGTGGATGGGCTTTGGTGGGATCTAAAGGCACATCATCCTTTGAGTTGGCTGCATGTAGGAGTAGATGAGTTTAATAAGGAGAGAAGGAAGTTATTTCTTCTGTTTCCTGCCTCTGAAATGTCATCTTTTATGAGGTATAAAACAATTGAGAATTATTCTGGGTGACACCTTGAGGTTGTGTCAGCAATCTCAATGGATACAGAGGAGACAAGACAGGGAACTACTGGAGAGAGTCCATCGGAGGGTACAAAGATGATCAAGGGACTGGAGCATCTCTCTTCGGAGGAAAGGCTGAGAGACCTGGGTCTGTTCAGCCTGGAGAAGAGAAGGCTGAGAGGGGAACTCATCAGTGCTGATCAATATCTAAAGGGTGGGTGGCAAGAGGATGGGGTCAGACTATTTTCAGTGGTGCCCAGTAACAGGACTAGGGGCAACAGGCACAAACTGGAACACAGGAAACTCCATCTCAACATGAGGAGGAACTTCTTTCATTTGAGGGTGGCAGAGCCCTGGAACAGGCTGCCCACAGACGGTGTGGAGTCTCCTTCTCTGGAGACCTTGAAACCCAGCCTGGATAGGTTCCTGTGCAACCTGCTCTGAGTGGACTTGCTTTGGCAGGGGGTTGGACTAGATGATCTCCAGAGGTCCTTTCCAACCCCTACCATTCTGTGATTCTGTGAATCATAACGTGCAGTTCCTGCTACGTACACACAGAAGAAGCATACTGTCAGGTGTGTGACAGATATCCTAGGGTAGTTGAGACAAAGTTCAAAATTTAGGATGTTGGAGATGAATATTCCAATAGATACTCACACATCTTATGCCAGCTTTGTCCCTCAGTTGTAATGCAAAGGGACGTCTCCAGCTTTACCCAGCTAAGTATGAACCGTGTACCTTGAAGACTCTGCAAAGCTTTGTCTCTGCCTCCTGGGACATAAAATCATCGTGATTGAGGAAATACGGGGAAAAAATTCACACCACATCTTGTCCAGATGCAGTTTTTCACTTAGGCTGGGATCTGGAAAGCATTACAGAGTCTACGTAGTCCAGTAGCACGAAGTGCCTGAGAAGACATAATAAGAGGAAATCTGGTGTTAAAATAGAAAACTGTGATACATAAACTTCCCCATAAAAGCCACCCCTGGCCCTGGCAACATCTAGTGATAAGTGATACAGGGGGTTTGGCACAGTCCCGAGTATTTATAATCGCTTCTGTGTTGGCTGGAGAAACAGTTCTGGAGCTTGTTGCATGTTACGAATGCCAAAAGATTCTCATGATTGGTTTTGTTTGCGCAGATTTTGCTGTGTGACTCGTGTGACAGCGGATACCACACCGCCTGCCTTCGCCCGCCTCTGATGATAATCCCCGACGGAGAGTGGTTCTGCCCACCTTGCCAGCACGTACGGTTCCTGTTCGACCTCACTCTTCTCCTTTTCAGCTTTGCTTGTGGTTGTGGAGATTTGTTGAGAGTTTTAACAAGTTTTTTTATCATTCTGTTAAAAAAATAGACTGTGATAGATTTTTAGGGATGTTCATCTTCCCTCTTGCCCGTTAGTAAAACTGAAATTTGTGAGGTGGTTTTTCTTTTCCCTGTCTTTTTTCCTGCTGATGGGTACCTGGGAATCTCCAGCCACACCAGTCTTCTCCCAACTCTGGTTAAATGGCCTCAGGACTAACAGAGTATTAAAAAGATAATGTGTTAATTTTTCCCCAAAGAAACATCACACTATCATCCTGGAGAGCTGGATCAGCGGCCAAAGCAAGCAGCTGTTTCTGAAGTGCTGTTTCTTCTTCAGAAGCTGGTTAGAGAAAGCCGCTGTTTCTAACGAGTCTCGGGGTATAGTTTGCCCCTGCTGGGAAAGCCAGCCTTGTCCTTGGCAAGTAATAAACAAGCATGAACACTTTTTTGAAGGGTAGAAGCTGCTTCTGCCAAAAACCCAACCCCAAACCGTGGTACACGTGTCCAGTTTCATTTAAAGTACATCTAAAATAGCAAGACCTGCAGGGATGGTGCCGGGGAGGATAAGCCTGAAGAGCATGTGATGCTGTTAAATGAGGGGGGAACCATTTATGCACGTTTGCAGAATAATCTGCCTGATCCCAAAACCTTTCCTTGCTTTTAGAAATATTCTTTGCCAAAAGGGCTGTTGCCCTGTGAAAAGGGTAGCCACCACTGGACATGGCTTGTCATGGCTGTACCCGGCATTGATTTTCAGTTGTCTTCTAAGGAGTGTTTTTAAATAGTGATGATCTTGAATATGTAAAGGTTTTGACACCATTTGGGATTGCAGCTTGGAGTCAGAGCATCTCTTTTGGTCTGTTGTTGCTTAGTAATTCTTAGTAGTTTTGATGTTGCTGCTTAGTAATTTTTATTATGAAAAATGACAGATCTGTAGAAGTGGGAAGATTATCCTTGGAAATTGCACGATGAGGGCATTAACGTGGAATAAGGCACACATTTTTACATTCCTTGAGTATTAAGTGGTGGTGTAAGATACGGAACATTTGGTAAGAAAATGGTACTGAAGTGTATCAGCTTTTTACTGCCGTGTCCACAGACTCGAGTTTTCCAAAGATTTAAGTTAAAGGACAAACAGATATTGCTGTGTGTGTAACACCCTCAGCTTTCTGTATGTGTATTATGTGCATCTCTGAAATCCTCAGGTTTCTCTGAGGCGAAGTTGTAAATAACAACAAAAAAGCAGTACTAATTTAGAAGTATGTTTATTCTAAACATCTTTAGTACTTGCTTTAGGCACATTGCTTCCTGCAGTAAATGCCAGTTATGGGAGGATGCATCCCTCTGGCAGTTCACAGGGAAGCACGTGTGTTTTAGGAAGAACAGTTTTTGGTGTAAAGCCTTGTTCATCGAAGAGGAGCCCCCAGCGTAGCAATGCGCTCACCCTTCTTCCAGACAAATCTAGAAATAGTGAATGAAGTTGTCTGAACGTTAATTCGACACCAAAAATAGTTGGCGACGGAAGAAACTAATACTGTGTTTCGTTCCCTTAGAAATTACTCTGCGAGAAATTAGAAGAACAGTTACAAGATCTGGATGTGGTCTTAAAAAAGAAGGAGCGCGCGGAACGCAGGTACTGTCGTTGGGTTGCGTTCACGGCAGGGGGGCTGTAATAACTGAGCGGGCATTGAAATAACTGGGGACTGGGGGAGGGAAAGTAGCGATGAGACTGGGAATTGGTAAAACCAGTTTTGACTTCCCACTGATTACCGTAGAGTTTGCAAGAAGGGGAAAAAAGTCCATTAATCGGAAAAAATACGCAAATATATTTGTATTAAACTTTGCTTAAGGTGCCTGAACACACATTTGACTTTTCTATACCAGTAGGGAAATGGTTTTCAGCGCTGGTTCAGCTGCATGTGTTAGTAACGCTGTCAGCCGTGCTGTAAGCAAGGTTAAGTCCTGACTTTGGTATGAAGGTTATCCAGATTAATGTGTTTTTTGAGTCTTGTTGCTTTAAATTCTGTTAAATTTTGCCGAATTTACCAGATGATGCAATTGCTGTAGTGCGGGTGGATGAGCTAAATTACCATTTACCGCTTCCAAAGGCTAAATGCAAACCGATTTGCTGCATTTATGAACAGCATCCTTAATATTTGGAACATCCCATCCGCAGTTTTCAGACCTGCAAATGAGGGACATGAAACACAAGTCTGCATAATTTATACCTTTTAGGACATATATTGAGGGCTTTGCAAAATGTAATAACATCTGTATGCATTATTAAACGAAACTTTGCATGAATTGAATCTTAAAAGGCAAATTTCACCAGAAGGTGAGACCCATTTAAAGAAAGTAATTGAGCAGGTTTATATTTGCAGCAGGGACAGTGGTATCACGTGGGATGTAGTGATTTGGTGCTGGGATGAGCGGAGCACAATCACTCTCTGTTTTAATAGAATCGTTGAGGGTGGAAAGGACCTTTTGAGATCATCGAGTCCAACCGTCAACCCAACACTGACAAAATCATAGAATCATAGAATCATTCAGGTTGGAAAAGACCCTTGGGATCATTGAGTCCAACCATCTACCCTACTCTACAAAGTTCTCCCCTACACCATATCCCCCAACACCACATCTAAACGGCTCTTAAACACATTCAGGGATGGTGACTCAACCACCTCCCTGGGCAGCCTGTTCCAGTGTCTGACCACTCTTTCTGTGAAGAACTGTTTCCTAATGTCCAGTCTAAACCTACCCTGTTGCAGCTTGAAGCCATTCCCCCTTGTTCTATTCTTTCCACAATGTCCTTTCAAGTAGTTGTAGAGAGTGAGTTGTAGCGAGTTGTAGAGAGCCTCTTCTTCTTCAAACTAAACAGTCCCAGCTCCCTCAGTCGCTCTTCATAAGATCTATGCTCCAGGCCCTTCACCAGCTTTGTTGCCGTCCTCTGCACTCGCTCCAGCACCTCGATATCTCTCTTGGATTTGAGGTGCCCAAACCCATCACTAAACCATGTCCTCAGCACCACGTCTGTCCGGCTTTTAAATACCACCAGGAACCACTTCCCTGGGCAGCCTGTTCCAAGGCTTGACAACCCTTTTGGGGAAGAAATGTTTCCTAATATCCATCCTGAACCTCCCCTGGTGCAACTTGAGGCCATTTCCTCTTGTCCTATTGTGTGTTCCTTGAGAGAAGAGACCGACCCCCCCAGCTATACCCTCCTTTCAGGGAGTTGTAGAGAGCGAGAAGGTCTCCCCTCAGCCTCCTTTTCTCCAGGCTGAACACCCCCAGC
>JAOXNO010000001.1:205008493-205023085 GCA_028565335.1 Limnodromus scolopaceus | reverse complement strand
TATCATTCCACCTAGAAATCTACTAGAGAATCAGAAGGACTTCTTTTATAGTCGTCCCTCTCAATGTACATAATCCTGGGTAATTTCACTCACAAAAACCTTATAACAACAAGAGATTTGTATATTTTTGACTTTATATTTCCTGAGTGCGTACAAAATTTGTGGAAATGGGTGGCCTAAGAAAGCATTCCAAATCGGTCAGGGCCCAAACCGGAACTGGGGTGGGTTTGGCTCAAGGGGGGGGGGGGGGTTGGAGGAGGGGGGGGAGGGTGTGCAGAAGCACTTGTGCTTTAGCTTTTTCATATGAGATATATATTCTATTTAAATGTTCACAACTTAGATTACAACTTAACAGACAGTTAAAAAGAAAATTAAATGTCTGTACTGTCGCATTTTGTGAGTTGTAGGTTAACATACCATAGCTCATTTTAGTAATCACCTTCATGGAAGCAGTTTGATTTTTAATACTGGAGGCAAAGAGAATTATTAGAGGCCAAGAAGGTACCATAAACGAGAACTCTACTATCCATTATGACTTGCAGACTTTCCTAATAAACATCCTTTAAAGTGTTTGTACAGTAAAGTGTACTGTAATGAAGTTTTTGACAGTCGAAACCCGCTAGCCATGAGTTTCTAAAGCTGTCTCAACGCGTAGGTCATCAGATGGTCCTTCGATGCCCCGGTGTCTGGTGGGAGGACGTATGGATAGGACGTTAAAAGTCTGTAGGTCGGATGGCATCTTGACGTGCTGCAAACTTTTGACAGACAAAAAAAGAACCCTCTGTGGTAGTAGCTGCCCGGCCACGCTCACGTCTCACCATCCGGCGGAGTAATTGCCAACGAAATACCTTTGTACAAACGGCACTGACCATGGAATGACGGTGCATCAGAGGATGGAGGGATTTTTTGAAATAAACCGTGACTGGTCCATTCATGTCCTTAATATCTACTTCAAATTGAAGTAAACAAATGGAACAGTTTTCCTTTTGGAGGTTTTCTGTTTGGGGTTTGTGTGTGGGTTTTGGTTTTGGTTTTTTTTGTTGTTGTTGTTTTGATTTTACTTATCTGCCTGGATGTATTAGCAGGTTTTGAATGTAGTGTTGGCCTTTGGCCATTAGAATTTTCTTAAAAAAAATACATTTTAATAATTGTCGTGTGACCAACTGATTTCAAGAAGGCAGTATTTCTGAGAGAAAACGCTTGACTCCAAGACATCTCATCAACGTTTTGAGTAGGCATGAAGCGATATGTGCTTTTCTTCAAGACAAAAAAAAAAAGATGATAAAAAGAAAACCCGTGAGGCACATAAAGAGCAGAGCTGATGTGTTTTGGGTAGCGCTGGGTTTTCTCTGTACCCTGAATTAAGATGCAGGCGGGAGCGTCTGTACATGTTGTAGCACAAGGACAGCTCAACCAGATCTGCCAAGCATTGAAATCCACAAAAAAAAAGGTCACATCTATTAATCCTTTCGCTCTGAGATTTGGATTTTTTTGACTGGTGTTGATGTCCATTGCCGGCAATGGATGCACCAAAACTGCTGCTGCCACCGAGGAGTGAGTTCTCCTTCCCTGCCCCACCTGATTCCTTTCCATTATATTGTATTTCCTAGTCAGTCATTAAGCACTTCTGTTTTCCTGTAATAAAACCGGCATTAGGCCTTTACTAAATACCTCTCTAGAAAACCTAGATCCAAAAAATTACCTGCCTTCTGGCCTGGAAAGTCTGGTTTTTTTTTCTTTCCCCACCTCTTTCTCCACGAGTTCTGTCGGAACCGCTCCGTGACTCCTCGCAGTGCCCGTATCCTGCTGCCAAACTGCAATCAGCAGAGACGCAAAAGAAGATGGAACTCGCTCGTTACCTGCTGAACTAAGGAAGCTTGGGATTCAAAACAACGAGAAATCGCTCTCTTTCTCAGCGAAAATTTAATTCCATTAAAGGTTAAATATTTTTCCACCTTATCGATGTTAACTATTGACAGTTTTCATGAGGAGATACTAAAACAGGGTAGCGAAAAGCCACCGAAGTTCAGAACGAGCTCTTAAAAGCACGCGGAGCGTTTTGAGCCACTTTGAGTGTTTCTCTTCACCTGGGCCATGCAGAAGTGTCGCCCTTCTAACATTTCTGATACACTCGTCTTTTAAGACAAGCGAGAACGTACGGCTTCTACTGTTCAATGTTAATAATTGCTGAGCAGTTGTAATATTTGGAGTGCAAACTGACTGACGCGCGGCAACACCGTGCGACCGATGGTTTCTCGTGTGTTTTGGCGGTGCCATGATCTTTCTCTGCTGCCTGATGGAGCCTTCTAGTACCCGATCTGTGCTGTAGCAGCTGTTCCTGCTCGTAGAGTCAACCCCAAACGTTAAATACTTTGGGAATTGTAGGAAAATACGATAGAGCTACGGTAGCGAATATACCAACCAGGAAAAAAAAAAGAAATACCTGACTTAGGGAATGATGTAAAAGCAGAAAAGGCGAGGAAGCAGAATTTGGAGCGTTGGCGGTTACATCAGGAGCGTCGCATTTTCAAAATGCAGAATGACGAGCTCTTCCCAAGTTTTACTTTCTATAGGTCGCTTTTCAAAAACAACTTCTCTTATCTTCTAAGAAGTCACCTTTGATACCCGAGAGAGCTTCATCCCCCCAGGGTCCGGTGTTCCCCCTTAGACCAGTGGGAATGCAAAAAATGCCCTGGAAAGTCTTTAAATTTTCAACCACTTAATTTCTCACCTTTCTGAGGCTTCCTGCTTGGTGGGAAATGTGTCGTCTCCTGCTTGGAAAGATGCCATTTTCTGACACAAGGCAGCTGACTGCGCTCACGCTGTTCTAGCACGTGTAGGTGATTCCAGACTGGAAATGTCCTCCAGGTGCTTTGGTGTCCTCACAATCTTCTACTCTTCCGTACTCATCCTGAGCTCAGAACTTAAATATCATTTACTTAAACAGCAATGTGGCTTTTGGGCTGACAGAAAACTCAAACCACAGGGGAAGCAGAGTGAAGCAGGGATTTTCTTAATGTAAAGGATTTAACTTAAATGACTTAAATAGAAGAACAAGCAGCTGTTGGCTGAACATACAGAGTATTTATTCAAACAAACTCTTGTTTGTTCCACACAGGTTGTCGCTAAAAGCTTTGTCTTTTTTTAACTGCAGACTCTTCAGAGTGTAACTGATGGGGAAGAAAGGGAACGGATTTCTCGGTGCGGTTTCCGTAGCGGTGCTGAGGGGAAGAACCTGTAAATCCAGCAGAGGAATGGACTTTTTTTGTGTCACTGAGATAAAGGGTGGCTCTTGGCTTCCCTGCACGCGTGACTGTCAGCGACACGAAGGACATAGTAGGTCATCTCCGTGATTAATGTGATTAATCTAAGCAGAAGGGTGGTAGAATTAAGAACTCAGTTTTCACCACGATCTTGTAGTTATCGAGTTTTCTAAACCTGAGCGTATTCTTGATTTCAGAATGGACAATGACATCACCAAAGCACCAAAAAAAAACCCCTTAGTGTTGAAATCTTGTAGGAAGATCAGTGCTGAACAATCAACTCTTTGATAGTTTGACTTCTTAGGCGTTGAATTATAAAATTATTGCATCTTCCCGATTTTTTTTTTTTTTTTTTTAATGAAAAGATTGCTCTGAGAGAAACCGAGATGCTGCTTTTTTCTCTAAATTGCTCGTTAAGGAAGTGCTTCACCTTCAAGATTTCTTTGGGTTAAAGTGTCTCAGTTACTCTTTGCGTAGCAGGAGCTGATGACTTAGTTGGACTTTTTTTCTGTTCCCTTCTGTTCTCCCCTCGCTGCGTCTGAACCTCCTGGGGGGAGAGACCCGACTCAAAGAATCTCATGGAGGGGGGGGGAAGAAAAGTATGTTCACGAAAGATGAATTGTCTGGTAGCGATGCACTTGTTCTGATTTGGCTTCACGTCTCTCACTTGACCTACATTGGTGTCCAGATGCTGCAACTGTTGAATAATTTTAACAGTTCATTGTCAGGGTGTCCATTTTATACCTCTTTTTTTCAGGTGCTTATAACTTGCTTTTCAGTGCTCATCAACGGGAAGGCCTGCTCTAAACTTTCAAGTAATTGTTTCAAGCGCCGTATTTTCGCAACCTTCTTTTATGAAAAGCAAACGAGGAATTTTTATGGCACCTGCTTTTTTTTTTTTTTTTTTTAATTGACTTTGTACACGGTAATTGAAACAAATCGTGGCAGTGGTGCCGGCCCCCAGAACTGGTCTGACGAAGAGATTTGTATCCTCTAGTTCTAAATGGGAATATGTAGGCCTTGAAAATTGGTTTTGGTTACACGTGCAGTGACTGCCACTCACAGGCTTGTCACATGGATAGAGTGTGCAGCGCACACCCTCCGTGTGTATTTACATTTGACGTATGCTTCCAAGTCACTGGGTATAGAAAATCCTTAACTATACGAATATATAGGTATTAAAAAGATCAAATATCTTCAACCAAACCAGTAACTTTCTGACAAAATAAAATAAGTGTGTTGAATACAGTGGGGGAAATTCCAGCAATTTATGTGAAAGAGCACAATTCTGCAATTCCTTAAGCATTTCAAACTTCTGTAGAAGCATTTAGGATTCAGGAAGCATCCTAAAATAAGGATTTGCAGGATGAAGCCCATGTTTCCTGGTAGTCTTTATTTTTCTTCTTCCCCTTCCCTGACAATTGTGGTGGGGACTAAATCTCACTTGAAATGTTGAAAGAGAATAAATCCAATGAGAAACGATTCTTATTTTTTTTCCGGTATATCCTGACGTAAAAAAAATTCTATATGAACTCATTTTTGGTGCTTTAGAGTTGAGTACCTGATCTGAGACCTAGCGGAGAGCTCTGGCTTCAGAAATAGTTGTCAAAAAAGTTATTTCTCTAGCTGGACACCCAGCAGTTGGGGTATCGAAGGTTACTAATCGCTTCGGAAAACGCGCATCACTGACCAAGCTCTTAATTTAGATGAGGTGTAATTAACCGAGATAGTTCCAGACAGCAAAATTGTGTGTTTGGGAATTGATTGTCCCAACGCTTCAGAGTAATTTAACTTATTTTATATATATTGCAAAAGTTGTATATTGCTTAGTATGACACTTAAAAAGATTGTGTACAGCTTCTGGGGGAAAGAATAGAACACTCTAAAGTAGATAAGAAGTTTTTATAATTGAGTATGTGGTGTAAAGGCTCCAGATTGAACTGCAATTAAAAGGAAGTCCTACAGCTCGGGTTTTTGACTATCATTTTTGTAAATGCTACACCCCCCTAGCCCCACACCTGAGCTGAGGAGCAGGAGAGGGGACAATATAGGAGTGAGAGGGGACATGTCCTTAATGAAGGCACGCGTGTCTGCGAATATATCTGCTATTGCTACATAAAACCCCAAAGGTTCCTAAGGAGAACTGAACGATGGAGAGGCTCCGTTGGCTCAGTTGGTTTACTTTGTGCACTTTGCAGCACTTTGTGTATAGTCGGTCCCACTGGTTCCCCGGCTGCAGACGGAGGCGCTTTCTCCTGCCTTTTGAAGGTTCTTTCAAACAGCGGCAGGAGACGGGGAATGGATGGAGGGAAGCGAAACGGGAAAAAAAAATGTGTATGCAAACCCATGGCATTCGCAAGAGAGGTCTTGGGCAGGCCTAAAACCGACTTCTGACTCGCCCGTTAAAGACTATTTCCCATGGAAGGTCTCTCTCCCATTTCGGAGACTCATCCCGATAACCCTCCTTTTCTCATCCTGACCTTCAAAGCAACAGGAAAAATCAATTCGAGGTCTCCTTCCTGGAGGGAGTGGGTAACGTTCCATCAGCGCGATGTGGAGAAAATCAGGATCAGTCCGTAGAGTCTTGCGACGATGTTGGCCTCTGGGGACGTCGGTGGGAATCCGCACAGTTTGCTTTCTTTGTTCCTCTTACGGTGCCCCACACAACTAAACTGATGAGCAATCTTTAAGATTAGTCTGTTGGAACTTGATTTAAATGATTCTACGGGGATAAAGTCCTTCTACTGAAGCATATGAGAGGCCTAGTTACCGGTGCCCCATGTGTTAGACAGAGCAATTAAAGGTCTTTAATTAGATACTAATCTGCTACTCGAGTTAGTGGTAGAAATCAAATCGTAAAGCTCTGTACGCCTTTAGTTTGCCATCTCATACTCTTTATATGGACTCTAAAATCTTGTACAGTGGCTTGTGCCTACACTATAGTCATTAAAATGGTACTCCTCCCCCCGACTCGCGTTAAAATGGTTTGTCGTTAACGCCGAGGTTGGTTGTTGGTTCCTACCGGTGTGCGGCAGCCTTCCTGAGGTACGTCACTGTTCTCGGTGCGCACGACGGTTCTCACATGGGCACGGGATCCTCTTTATGTGGCAACCATGAGGTACTTTCCTCGTCCCGGGTGACACGGAGCAGCTGACTCGCTCGCGGAAGGGTTATCCTCCCATATCCCGTGAGGATTAGATCCCAGCCGCCCGACAGGTCTCTTAAAATTTAAGCTAAAATTTAATACGTTTTTTCTGACTCCCGTGTGCTGTTTGTATGTTTGCGGAGAAACCTCGAGTTCCTTAAAAAATGGTCTCGCTCACCCTCTCGGCCTCATTTTCTGTTTGTTTTTTTTTTTCACAAGCCGAGCTCTTTCCGTAGAGTTTAACCCTTGCGTTTCTCCAGTCCTGAACCTTGGGGTTTTTGTCAATCTCTCTTCAGTCATGACCCTGCTCCCATGTCAAAAGGAACGGACCGAGGGGACACACACTGTGGGGTGGGGGAAGGGGGGGGGAGGAAGGGAGAAGGGGGGAGATAACGTTGAAAAAACTGGAAGCGTTAATTCTTGTTGCACATAAATCGGGTGGTGCTTTCACTGTCTTTCCTTTCCCTCCCCAACCAGTAAATACCACGTGCATGGAAAACACGATGCATTCAAGCTTCTTTTTTTTAAAACGGAAGTCATGGTGGCCTCAGTGCTCAAAGGGTTAACTGCAGTTTATTAACAGCTA
The DNA here is from genome assembly GCA_028565335.1 of Limnodromus scolopaceus. Classification (NCBI taxonomy): domain Eukaryota; kingdom Metazoa; phylum Chordata; class Aves; order Charadriiformes; family Scolopacidae; genus Limnodromus; species Limnodromus scolopaceus. Next base: position 205,016,091 of record JAOXNO010000001.1, on the reverse strand, counting down.
ATGTTTTTAGATTCGCAGTACGCAACTGTTTAAATACTGTATTCCTTGTAAATGAAGTAAAAAAAAAAAAGTAAAAAAAAATGTTAAGGCTGGTGCCAATATTTTTGTTAATGAATCGTTCAGCGTTGTCTCTCACTACGGTCTGGTCAGAACTCTTTGTGTATAAGCTGGGCCTGAAGCCATTTTATAGCTTGTAGGCCTTTAATTGTGTAACTTTTCTTTCATAATGGTTTTTTGTTATAATATCTACTGTCATTTCTTTCATATAAATATGACATGTAAATTGTCATAATAAAAAATTGAAATAACTCGGATGTAGAAAGTATGATGTGTCATCGAAGAAACGAGAGCTTTTTAATGGTCATCGCCCTTGCGCGTACAGGAGGGATTTCTTTTTGGCTTTTAAAACAAGCGGAGTGATTGTTGCTGCGTGTCGTTCCTGCCTGCGATGGTGACGCTGCCACGGGCACGGAGAACTCGTGGTTCACGTCGATGTTCTTACATCAGCTCAATTGAACAGTTTTTCTCTCACCAGCTCTGGCTGACAGCAGGGAAGACCTGATGGATTTCTTTTTTCAGTGGTGCCGAGGGCCAGGACAAGAGGAAATGGGCACAAACTCGAACATAAGAAATTCCATCTAAACGTGAGGAGCAACTTCTTCACTTTGAGGGTGGGAGAGCCCTGGAACAAGCTGCCCGGAGAGGTGGTGGAGTCTCCTTCTCTGGAGGTGCTCAAAACCCTCCTGGACACGTTCCTATGCAACCCGCTCTGGGTGGACCTGCTCTGGCAGGGGGGTTGGACTAGATGATCTCCAGAGGTCCCTTCCAACTCCGTATCATTCTGTGATTGTTGTGATAATTTTCTGCATATATTCTATCTTTGCAGAATTTTTATATCTAATTTCACAGCGATATTGCAGTCATAGAGTCATAGAATGGTCATAGAATGGCCAATCAACAAAAACTAGCTTGAACAGGGTTCAGCGCTTGTCTTATGCTACAACATTCCATTTTGTTTCTGTAACTGCTGAATTGGTGGTGAATTCTTGGAGCCAGGGAGAAAATCTGCCTGATTTGTTACCAGTATTTGTTTGCAAGGGTCATACTTGCAGGTGGCATTGTACCCAGGCTGTTCCAGCATCCACCCGTGGTGCTAATTAGAGAGGAGCTCGGTTTATTTAGGTTCATTTATTTAGGCTGAGATGATGTGTAAAACCACTAGATGGAAGCCTGCAGAGAAGCACTGAAGATGTAGATGTTCCAATGTGGTTATGGCAATGACCATCAATGATGTTTTAGGACGTTCACAGGGAAAAGTCAGGGAGAGAAGTGAATCCAAGAAAAGGGTGATTTCTCTCCATGTGAATCACTGAAATCCATCAGTCCTTTTTTCTTAGAATCACAGAATTGTCCAGGTTGGAAGGGACTTTTAAGATCATCTAGTCCCACCATCAACATAACTGATAAAAAACCCCATCACTAAACCATGTCACTGAGCACTATGTCAACCTGGCTTTTGAAAACCTCCAGGGATGGTACCTCGACCACTTCCCTGGGCAGCCCATTCCAAGGCTTAATAACCCTTCCAGTGTAAAAATTTTTCCTAAGAATGCGTCTGTGCTCACAGTGAAGCTGCTGCGTGTACCTGTAGTGATGAAAAATCGCTGTGAAATCTGTCCTCCTGCTCCAAAGTGAAATACCAACGTTTTACGTTTGCATTTTTGATGGACTCTGGGCGTTTTAAATCTGAACTGGCCACTTTACAGCAGGCAGAGCCCTGCAGTCAGCGGAGAGAAACAGTATCTCCCTCGAGCGGTGGGTCTTTCCTTGTGTCCTAAGGTGGCTCTTAACCCTGTGACGGTACCTGCTTCTTCCTGTTGCCTCTAAACGTGGCCCTGGTTAACTAAACCACTCTTGGACATCCCGTATTGCGGTGTCGGGGTGGGGATGGATCATAACGCACTTTTTAAAGCTCTTAGAGCTTTCAAATAGTGCCCTTCTGTTTCGTTGGTGAACTTCCAGGAAATGTCTGGCTACCCATCCAAATGTCTGTTAGATTCTAGACTCAGAACTGGGCTATGAAGGATCTGGATCGTAAATGAGGAAGATGCGGATTTCTCCTCCTCTCTCATGCCTCGGCCTCAAAACTAACTTCCCAGCCTGGGTTTAAACCACCTTTTTTCCTGTCTTCTTGTGGAAGAGCAGTACGTGACACAGGAAAGACTCGCCCGTGTGTGTGCAGGAGAAATGAACTCTCTATTGCTCCACCACAATGACTTAATTCAACTTCAGTCATTCAGAAAATTTAATTTGAAACTATCTAAAGGAGTTGTTGTGTGACTTCCGGTTACCTACAGAGGCCGTGAGGGGGTCTCCGTGGCTGGTATTTACAGTCATATTAGGCAACAGGAGATGGACATGAGCACAAATATTAATTTATAACTGCTAACTGTGGTGAAATGGTGTTTCCACATATTTCTCTTTTCCCACTGGCTGCCACAGTCTGATCTGTATTCACTCATGAATCTTAGGGTTTTGTTTCCAGACGAGCACTTGTCTTGCCATGGCAAACTTGAAGATGGTTGGAAAACCTCCTTTTCCGCATCTCCTACTGCCTCTGATGGTTTTTTTCAAGCTATTCCAGCAGTGTTTAAGTATCATTTCATTGTGAAAGGTGCTTTGGTGAAGGTTGTTATTTGTATGAGTAATTATTTGCATAATTAGAATCCAAAATGGATAGGCGTGGCCAAGGAGCTTTCCAAAACACTTTAGAAAGCTCAGCCTAAATGAACCATGTTACGTTCTTCTTGCTCCTGGTTTCTTCACGTTTTCTTTTTCTAGAATGTGTTGATTTGGTTCCTTGCTATTCATGACCATAACTAGGAAAGGCTAGAGAGAGGAAAGATGGAGACCTAATTCTGTTAATGATCAGATCATGTTTGTGAGAACCTGGGTTTGCACACAGGTAGGTAAATGACTCCTTAAAAGTAAACTCAAACTGATGAAAGCGAAGATGGAAAACCATGACAAGGTTAACAGCTGCATGGGCTCTTGGTGAGTACGTGGCTTCAGCAGCAGCATGTGCCAACCTGAAAAGTCAGGGAGAAGAGATGTCTGCAGTGGCCCTGCCTCGGTGGCGGAGTTATCGGGAGCGTCCCCCGACAGCGACACACTCCACCAGAGCAGACTGAACGTTACCATCTATTTACCCACACTCTACTGGTGTAATCCCCATTTCTCACTGCAGCGGCATGTGCCAGAAAAGAAATTTCCTGCAGAAACGGTGTAAATGCAGGGGAATTGCCGCAATCTGCTGTCCCAAGGGTCACCAGGTACACCTGGGATTGGCAACATCCAGCTCCCGATTCCAACTTTGCCACTGCTGCTGGAAATCAGCTGCAGATCCTTTAAGCAATTCAGGTCTCTGTGACTTTCTTTTTCTTCTCCATGTGGACCATTGTACGATGTGTCCCAGCCACTGAGTGACAGCCATCCCTTTCCAGCATCTAATAACAGTCACCAAATAGCTGCTGTGATTTTTTTTCTTTCGTCACCTGTCCAAAGGAGATTTACAGGCCAGAATACGTACGCTGCCCACACCAGCTGTCATAGAATAGAATCATAGAATCATCTAGGTTGGAAGGGGCCTTCAAGATCATCCAGTCCTACCATCAACCTAACTCTGACAAAAAAACCATCATTAAACCATGTCCTTCAGCACCATGTCAACCCGTCTTTTGAACACCTCCAGGGATGGTGCCTTAACCATTTCCCTGGGCAGCCCATTCCAAGGCTTGATAACCCTTTCCGTGTCAAAATTTTTCCTAATATCCATCCTAAACCTCCCCTGGCGCAACTTGAGGCCATTTCCTCTTGTCCTGTTACCTGTGACTTGGGAGAAGAGACCGATCCCCCCCCCCTCGGCTACACCCTCCTTTCAGGGAGTTGTAGAGAGCGAGGAGGTCTCCTCTCAGCCTCCTTTTCTCCAGGCTGAACAACCACAGCTCCCTCCTGTCGTCGGTAATCACCTCTGTGCTTATCTTCCTAATGAAAATTTTATTCCCAAAATGCTGGAGAGGGATGCTCCTGCGTCACAGACCGCATCGCTCTGGACAGAGGCTGCCACTCACCCTCAAGAACACGGGCATTTTGAGGTGAAACACCGTCCCCTCCCCTGTAGGCCGACGACGCCCGCCGGCAAGGCGGGAGTGGCCTCAACATGGCAGCGGCGCAGGGACCATAGAGACGTGGCCAGAGAGGCCGGGCAGGACGAGGACTTCCGCTTCCGGCGGCTCTCGCGGCGCTTCCGCTTCTGGCGGCCGCGGCGGAGGAGGCGGCAGCCATGGTGGAAGAGGGAGGCGGCGGCGGCGCCATGAGTTTCCTCAAGCGGTTCCCGCCGCCGGCCGAGGGCGTTCGCCACCGGCAGCCCGACACGGAGGCGGTGCTGGCGGGGCGCACCCTGGGCACTGGAACGCTCTACATCGCCGAGAGGTGAGGGGGGCGGAAACGAACCGTGTGTGTGGGGGGGTGACCGTTCGCGGGAGCCCCGTAGGCCCCGGGGTGCGGGGGCTGCTCTGAGGGGATGCTGCCCGGCAGCTGGGGATACCGTCGTGAGGAGACTGTATGGCTTCTTCTGAGGGGGGCAGGCTTATGAGGGGCCTCCCCTGGGCTCTGGTGGAGACCAGGCTGGGGGTGGAGGGGATGTCCTCTCCCCTGGGGGGAGTGTGGGGGCGCCGTGAGGGATTCCCTCCTCTGCTGGGACTGTGGGGTCTCCCCAGAGGGGACCTGGCCAAAGGGAGATCTGGGGCACTGTGTCCAGTTCTGGGCTCTCCAGTTCAAGAAGGACAGGGAACCGCTGGAGAGGGTACAGCAGAGGACCGCAAAGATGATGAGGGGCCTGGAGCATCTCTCTAATGAGGAAAGGCTGAGGGACTTGGGTCTTTTTAATCTGAGAAGAGAAGGCTGAGGGGCTGATTGATCTGATCAATGCCTATAAATACTTAAAGGGTGGGTGTCAAGAGGATGGGGCCAGTCTTTTTTCAGTGGTGCCCGGTGACAGGACAAGAGGTAAGGAGCACAAAGTTGAACATAGGAAGTTCCACCTAAGCATGAGGAGGAACTTCTTTCCTTTGAGAGTGGCAGAGCCCTGGAAGAGGCTGCCCAGAGAGGTGGTAGAGTCTCCTTCTCTGGAGGTGCTCAAAACCCTCCTGGATGTGTTCCTGTCCAACCTGCTCTGTGTGTTCCTGCTTTGGCAGGGGGTTGGACTAGGTGATCTCTGAAGGTCCCTTCCAAACCCATATCATTCTGTGACTCAGATACGGGGGGCCATTGTGTGGGCGAGGCCCTCAAAGAGGGCTGAGGGGCAGGCTTTGAGGAGGGTCCCTTTTATTCCTGCAAGAGTGAAGAGCACAGCCAGGGCATCCGGCTGGTTGACACATGAAAAGCACACGGTACCTCTCTTCCGTTGACAGGGGAGTGAACAGGGCTGTTGGTTTTCTGCTGTGGTTCTGTGAAGTCTTTGGTGTCACGTTAATCACGTGGGTACTCTGTGTTCTCACTTGGCACAAATAAGTTAGGGTATTGTGGAAGATGTTACCTGAAATCTTTATAATTCCCTTTAAATCCTCCCTGCCTTGCACAGTTCAAGAAGAGAACTTGCTATAAGGGCAGCATCATCTTTCTTAGCCATGGAAATGTACTCTAAACATATTACATTTCCACAATGGAAGTGTTGTTAGAACAAAAACACCATCTAAAATGTGTACATAGGTGTGAATTGTCTTTTAAAACCTTTAGATCCTGAAATGTTTATAAACCAGGTAATATTATTTGAGGGGATTTTGCCCCACCTGAACTTGTTGGTGATGTTTTGTTCCTCTCGGAGAGGAATCTCTCTGGAATTTCAGTTACTGCTTTGTTTAGTTGATTGGTTGCAGATACAAGGGTTTCTGTTCGCGCGGTGTCTGCTCTCAACACGTATAATGTTGAGTTTCCTTGTAACTCGCTTTCAGGACTTTTTTTGGTGTGAGGCACGTAAAAGTTTGCCAGCTTCTTCCCGACATGTTTCCAGCGTGTCGCAGAGCTTTTACCAGAGTCACTCGCTGCTCATGAATAGAAAACGCCTCTGCAGGAGTGCTGTGCCGGGCTGTGGGAGAACCGGGTGGACAATGCGGCTTTGGATCCGTGTGCTGACTCTGTGTCAGCAGCTCCAAATGGTTAGAACTGGCTGATCGAGGCTAGGAAAGAAATTCCTTGCTCCCACTGCAATATCTCTTGCTCTCAGCCTGATTTCCTGGGACAAGGGGTCTTCTGTGACCTTCGCAGTGGTTTTGTCCCTCCAGAAAAATTTCAACGCTGAGTTTTGCACGTGATGGAGGTCTCACTTTCTGCCTCTCGGTATTTCTGTTCGCTGTCTGACCTCATCAATCACAGACGCCCAAAACTAGCTTGGGTTTGATTTCTCGGCCGCTGGAAAGACATGGATCTTTGTGATATGAAGGAGGTAGCAGCCCAGTGGTGACAACCCATGCTGTCTCTTGGTGTGGTGAGGGATGAGAGTGAAAATGGGAGGAAGCAGAGGTTGTAGCACATAAGTTGTGAAGGGAGGAAAACCATAACCTGGCTTTGTTACCTCTGCTGGTCACAGAACTGGTTGGTTTTCTACATACAGGCTATACCCACATCAGATCTCTCATTGTTCAGAAAATATAACCACGGCTTTCCTTTCAGTATTCACTTTATCTTGAAAAACCACAGAACATTTAATAGTTTGAGTTATTAATCGTATTCTGGAACCTCTGCAGTGAGCTTTGGGATGACAGGTATTTATAGGGAGAAGAAAATGAAGAGGTAGGGAGAGAAATTCGGGATTTGGTGTAAATGTGCTAAAGCTGAACTGTATTTAGGGCGCTCAGCTTCATGTTCTTTAAGAAAAGGTAGGTTTCTTTTACCTCAGCCATTAGTTATATTGTTGCAAGGTCCTGTTTGGGCAGGTCCAGGACTGTATTACCTGAGAGCGGGGTAAGTGCCTTGTCTGGAATTACTTTTTTGGGGTTGATTTGCATTTCTGCAGGCGTGAGTCGGCTACCTTGGATTCCTCTGTTAGTTTCTAACTTGTCTCTTCTGTTTTTTTCCCCCCTCCTCGTTAGTCGCCTGTCTTGGCTGGAAAACTCTGGAGTTGGCTTCTCCTTGGATTATCCCACCATAAGTTTACACGCTGTCTCCAGGGACCTGAGCGCCTTCCCGTGCGAGCACTTGTACGTCATGGTGAATGCCAAATTCGAAGGTATGCCCGGAGTGTTGCTTAGTGCTCCCGCGTGGTCCTGAGAGGTGTGATTTTTTTCTTCAAAGAGAGTAAATTCTGTTTTTAAAAATGATATACTTCATTCAAGTAATAGTTTGTATTTTCTTTTTCGTTTCTCTGAAGGGTAGTTATTTTAGAATCATAGGATTGTCTAGGTTGGAAGGGACCTTTAAGACTGTCTGGTCCAACCATCAACCTCACTCTGATAAAAATCATCACTAAACCATGTCACTAAGCACTATGTCAACCCATCTTTTAAATACCTCCAGGGATGGTGCCTCAACCACTGCCCTGG
>JAOXNO010000001.1:204979921-204992252 GCA_028565335.1 Limnodromus scolopaceus | reverse complement strand
TCCTCATGTTTAGATGGAACTTCTTATGTTCAAGTTTGTGCCCATTTCCTCTTGTCCTGTCACTGGGCACCACTGAACACCATCTGTTTCACAAAGAAAGCTTCAACAGATGATGCGAGTGATCCCTATGAGTTAATAATCTTGTTTGTGTACTTAATGTTTTAATTCTGCTTTGTGCCTTCTTTTTGCTGTATCAGCCTCCTTTCTATGGATGTATAAATGACTGACCCAGCTGCTAAACCTCCATTCCTCAGACGATGGGCTAAGGCTGAGTTCGGCAGCAGTGTCTGCTTTGATAACCACATTGGTTTTAGGGGCTGCAAGCAGGTATAAGATAGTGGGGTTTGTTGGGTTTTTTTCAAGGATCATTCTAGTTTAAGGTTTACTCTGAAGCTGAAAAATGGTAAAGTTAGAGATTGTAGGTTATTCATGAGAATCACAGAATATCTCAATTTGGAGAGGACCCATAAGGATCATCCAAGTCCAAAGAAGGGCACCTAAATATAGTTTATTAAGATCTTTTTTTTTTTTCTCCTGGAAAAAAAATCAGTGTATTCTGTTTCAAAAAATGAGGTGGATTCTGGTTGACGTTCCTCACCCAAAGTTTGTATTTCATGAAGCTTTCTAGATCAGAAAAAATGCTTATTGGAAGGGATTCTCTCTAGTCCAATCTCCCACTCAGTGCAGAACTATTGCCTATACTAGATTGCTGTCGCGAAAAACCTCCACGGACGGGGACTGCAGCACTTCACCAGGTAACTTGTTCCGCTGTTGCTGCACCCTTCTCCCAAAGATTTTCCTGGAGTCCACTCTGAACTTCTCATGCCACAACTTGTGGCCTTGCAGTGACCTTGTCTGCCAATAAGAACACTTAATCTGGGAGTTTTCCTGCCCATCAAAATGTGTTACTGAGCTCTAATAAGCTTTTCTGAAAAATCACCTTTCCATGGGATATTTCTGCCATATGTGACTTCCGAGGGAGTCACTACTGACCTAGCAATTCCTAAATAAGCAGAATTCCGTTCTTCTGAAGTCCAAAGTCCAAACAGCTCTGCTGTTTACCTTCTCAGCCTTCCTCTGGACCCTGAACTCCTGCGAGGACTACAACCCAAGTGGCAACGTTCACCACCAGTTCTTCCCTGTTGGTGAGCAGGACAAGTACAGGATTTCCACTTGCTGGCCCTTCAGTATTTGAATTAGATTTGATCAGAGACAGTTTTCTAGGAACTACCTGGATTGTGTTTGCTCACTGCAGAAGAGTTTTGCTCTCTCAGATGATGTCTGCATAGCTGATATCATCTCAGAGGACCAGGGTCTGGGAGGTGGAGACTTGTGCTAGTTGTTGACACCCTCCTTTGCTACCAAGTCCCTGAGATGCTGATCACTTCACTGCATGTGGACTTGAAATTCTTGTTTCTTTGCTGAGCTTAAGTGTACTAATACTGACCTTGATGGAAACCTGGACATTTACCTGGACGTTAGTAAAGCCTTTGATACACTGAGGAGCAGCTGAGGGAGCTGGGGTTGTTCAGTCTGGAGAAAAGGAGGCTGAGGGGAGACCTTCTTGCTCTCTACAACTCCCTGAAAGGAGGGTGTAGCCAGGGGGGGTCGGTCTCTTCTCCCAAGTCACAGGTGATAGGACAAACAGAAACGGCCTCAAGTTGTGCCAGGGGAGGTTCAGGTTGGATCTTAAGAAAAAATTTTAAACTGAAAAGGTTTTTAAGCCTTGGAATGGGCTGCCCAGGGAAGTGGTTGAGGCACCATCCCTGGAGGTATTTAAAAGATGGGCTGACATAGTGCTTAGAGACATGGTTTAGTGATGTTTTCTTTTTTTTTTTAATCAGAGTTAGGTTGATGGTTGGACTGGATGATCTTAAAGGTCCCTTTCAACCTAGACAATTCTACAAATTCTATGAAACCTCTGGATACCTCCTCTGAGCAGAAAGGTGGAAGTTTCACCTGTAGCCTTCTCCCTTGCTTACCTCCTCCACTTAAATCTACTGCTAAGCGACTTTTTTGGCACTTATTCTCTATCCTGATGGTGAAAAAACATCTTCTTCTGAAGAACAGTATTAGTGTTTCTGGTAAAACTGACCTAAGAGGTGGGCATTGATTCTGTTTTTGTAACATTAGAAACCTAGTGGGACGCTAAGCTGGTACCTATCCAGGAAAAAGCATCCCACTTTATCGCCCTCACGTCCAGCATCTTGTCACCAACTCTTCCATTCATAGTTGCCAACTCTCCAGTACTCAAAAAGCAGCGTTAGCTCAGTCCCCATCATTACTAATGGTGTAATCATGCCTGGACAACTAGCAGGAATTCCTTTGGCAGGGAAACAGAAACTATCTTTGTTCCCTGGCTACTTGCTGCTCCTGTGTTCACAGCGCAGAATCTAGGCCTGCCTACGCGTAAACACTGACATCTCAATTTCCTACAGGAATTAGCTGGTTTAACCCTACTGGAGAATCACCTGCACCAAAACGTCAGCGAAACTTTATTGAAAAATGAGTTCTTAACTACAGCTCCAAGATTATTTTCATGAAAGGCCATAAGCCACCGGTAGATTTGTTGATCCTAAAAGAAAACTTCCCCTTCCTCCTCCCCTTGTGGAGGTGATAATCAATCTTCCTCTTGTTCTGAGTGTCCTTTCTAAGAAAATTGCTTTAAAGTTGATGGTTAAAAACTGGCTTATGGCTAGATCAGAGTATCTTCTATACGGGATGGTCTCAGTCTCCTTGTCCTCACGGGTATTTGCTGTGCCCATAAATCAGATCATATCGCACTTAGCACAGGCAATTTGAACTTCCCTGGTGACGCTCGTCCATGGTTCTGCGTGTGGTGGTTATTAAACCAAATCCCAAAAAAACCTAAAAGGCTTCCCCAAAATAATAACAAAGTAATTTAACCATCTCAGATGCTGACACTGGGAAAAGTGGAGACAGGAAATTAATGTTATCACTATAACTCTGCCGGTTTCTAGGAAGTCTGAAAGTATTTCTGCTGACACATGGATTCTGAAAGTAATTTTTACAACTAAATTTAAAATATCCCTTCCCTCATCATCTACTTTGAGGATTCTGCTCAGAGGTTCTTTTCACAATTATTTTATTATCATTGTAACACGTAACAGGTATTTTTCCTAGATGCCTAATCATTTGGTCCAATTATGGAAAAAAAAATAATGTATTCCTTCTGCTTTCTTATTTTCAAAAAGTGTCAGAAATTTTTCCTTTCATGTTAGAATTGTAGATCTGTGCTCCTGTATTCATCGGTTTAGTTTTCAAATGTAACTGTCTCCTCTGTACTTCCACCTCAGAGCCCTCACATTTGTTTACAGCTCTTGGTTTATAAAATAAGGTCTATATGAAGCTCCCTTGTTTTGTAATGAGATACTTCTATTACCAATAGACTACTCAGCCCTTCAGGTGATCCACACACCTGAGATCTGTAACAAAATGTTTGCCTGCAGGAGACATTGCACAACAAGTGATGTGTCCTGAGTATTCACATCTTTACAACTTCCTTTCTCTCAAAAAGTAAGAGACAGCATATTCTGTATGTATTTTCTGTATGTTAACTAACAATAAACTGCTGTTTATGAATTTTCATAGAAATGTAACATTAACCCCGAACTGGATTCTAAATAATTCCTCATTTTACTCAAGCTGGAATCACCCGAAGGCTTTCTGCAATGCAGTTCTGCAGGATGCATCTTGCTAAATAAGTAGAACACGGTCTTTCAGAGGGCCTCCTGCTTTAGATCACTTGCCAGAATATTAAATCTTGAGTGCTTACAACCTAGCAAATCTCAAAATGGTCATCAGGTTGAAATCGGTTACTACACCAGGAAGCTAAACCTGAATTCTGAGAAATATCCTGTGTTCTGTGAGGAGCCAGATGATGCTCATCAGCTTTGCCTAAGACATTTCATTAGCTACTAACTGGAAGAGTCCAAGGGCTTTTATCGAGCTTACTCTATTGTTCAGTCATCCTGGTGGGATATCTAATTTAACAGAATATCCAGCTTTGGAGTCGCCAACATCAGAAGGACATGGACCTGTTGGAACGGGTCCAGAGGAGGCCACAAGGATGCTCCGAGTGCTGGATCCCCTCTGCTGTGAGGACAGGCTGAGAGAGTTTGGGGTTGTTCAACCTGGAGAAGACAAGGCTCCGGGGAGACCTTAGAGCCCCTTCCAGTGTCTGAAGGGTTCCAGGAAAGCTGGGGAGGGACTCTTGATCGGGGATTGGAGCCATAGGACAAGGCATAATGGTTTTAAACTGAAAGAGGGGAGATTTAGATTAGATATTACGAAGAAATTCTTTACTGTGAGGGTGGTGAGACACTGGAACAGGTTGCCCAGAGAAGCTGTGGCTGCCCCATCCCTGGAGGGGTTCAAGGCCAGGTTGGACGGAGCTTTGAGCAACCTGGTCTGGTGGGAGGTGTCCCAGCCCTTGGCAGGGGGTTGGAACTAGGTGGTTTTTAACTAGGAACTAGGTGGGTTCCAACCCGAACCATTCTGTGATTCTATGAAAATTGTACTAAAGTGAACGTTAGTCAAACTAAACATTCTTTCTCTCTTTTTGACAAAGAGTCAGTACAAGCAGAACAAGCACAGACATCAACTCAAACCAAGAAAAAGAAGTTATTTGTTAGAACTGGAGTCCTTTCAGATGTTTCCTCTGTGTGTTTCACACGCTGCTGTACCTTCATCGCTGTTGTACCTTCTAATAGGATTAATGGTCATGAAAGAACTCTGGATTAACAGGCTGCTGCTTTATATACCCTCTAAGCAGAACGCTCAAGATTTGCAGGGACTGACTGTAAACAAACAACATGGTGCATTTTCACCTGCACACAACTAGAAGTTAAAATCAATGGCTTCCAAATTAAAACCATAATTTAAGTTCAGAAAAAATCCAGTTACCAATATTCCTTATTCGTACGCTAAGAACAGATTGTTTCCAACAGTGATGGGTGGAAAACCACAGAATGGGAACTGCAAAGTTTAGACACTAAGCAGAGAGTTGATATTACAATAGTAATAATTGAGAAAGCGTATTTTAAGCACTTGTCCTAACACCTGTGGGCGGTTTTCTCAATTTATCATCCCCATGTCCTTGCATACTGTCACAAAGCGAGACAGAAACTGCATGCTAACCAGTATGTTTCTCTTTTTTAACTTAATCAGGCTGGTATTTACTTTCAGGAAGCTTCTTCATTTTAATATTCTGCTGGAATCTACAAGCGGGCCTTTGGTCAGGGTGAGAATACACAGCCTACCTCAAACAGGCTGATTTTAGTACCAAGGCATGAAATCCCAAACAACAGGCAGCTTCGAAAGGATCACACTCCAGAGTAAACAGCTGTTGGTTTATAACTAACTAGTTAACCTTAACCTAAACACTAACCCTTTTCCATTTAGCATTGAGCTGCTGTGATTCTTTGGGAGGAAAGTTATCTTGCTCAAAGTGTCCCAAAAGTACTTAGACTCTGAACATGACATCTAAATTAAACAAGAATATAACCTAATAGGGTTGTTTCCTGGTCAAAACAGTAGATACTGTTTTGTTGAATAAAACTGTTGTTTAAAACTCAGTATTAGGTGCTTGATGCACAAAACAGAGTGCTACAGGTGCTCTACACAGAGCATTATACAAGTTTTAAATACATAGCTTGCATTTGCAACACAAAACCCTGATTCTGAATGACTTCTACACATAAATTGTAATTGACTACTTTCTGGATTTTATTTAAAATACAAAACGAGTCAGCTGTCAAATAAAGAATAGCCATTTTTTTGAACCGTGTGACTTTCTCAAATACTTAAAATATTAAGAACTTACCTAAGGATGGTGCTATCCAATATACTAGTGAATAACTCCCAAATTTTTCATAGAAACAATTAAGGTGTAATGAAAAAGCCAACGCTGGGTTAAATATTGCTCCCGTCAGATTTCCACCTGCAATAAAATGTAAACAATATGAAATCAAACCATCTTTCTTAATGTTTATTTTAAATGCACCTGCACAATACTACAAGAAAGCAATAAAATGAATTGGGAGAAATAGTTTGAACAGATGAACTCTTTTGAAGTTATTTACCTGATGATATGTTTAACAGTTTAACTGTTTTCTAAAATGCTTTAAAATATCTGAAGTGCAGGCTGTAACTTCCTTTATCTTTTTCTAGCAAATATTCTTTAAAGAGATAGGTTTGGCCAATGTTGAATGTTTCCGTTGATAAAACAGTGAGCTGCTTTACGTGGTTTCTGCCACACTTTAGAAGAGATAGAAATTACACAAATATCAGGAAATAAATACTGGGCTTTCATTACACCCTCGTGTTCCATGAAACACATACACAAGATAATGGGAAAAACCTGTCAAGCGCTGTTCTCGGTAAATTAACCTCTGTGCTTTCTTAATAAAACACTAGTAGTATCATATCAATTTCTAGAACACTAAGATTATCCTCTGGTAGTGACTGTGGGAGAAGCCTTCACAGTCATTCTAAGTGTTATATCAAGAAAATAAAAGCAAACCCTACTCGTCTCTCTTCAAAATGGAAGCTGAAAGGATCTTTCCTTGCCTCTGACAGATGTAGATGAAGTCGTCTAAACATTCTCTAAATAACTAGATCCAAACGTATTACGTTGTGGGGACTAAACTGTGATTACGCTGCAGATAAACCTGGAGGTGAGTGGTTTTAATTCTGACAGAAGTTGTTCCTCTCATTGCAATCCTGCAGGAAAAGCATTACTTTGAGCAAAATTATCTGTATTTCTGTACTATCAATTACTACCCACCCCATATCTCTTTTTTCTGTTAATCTGTTCCCACAAAATACTATATTGTGTGTCTGTTTAGTTTCTTAAAGCTTATTCTTGATTTTTCCCAAATAATTTAGCATGAGCTTTGAGCCTGTGCTTCGTACAAATACCACGCTGCTGCAATCCTCATTCGTTATGGGCACGCAATCATTTACTGAAAGTTTTAGTCAATTATTATACTCATTATTTCTTTCACAGTTATTACAGTTCGGGAAGATTTTAGTCTTTGTTGACCTACTCAGTTTGGTGTGATTTTACACTTGTTTTCAACAGCAACTCAGATTTACTTTGTAGGCTGTTACTCTGCCCACGGACACATCAACAACTCCTGCTGTTGCCAGGAAGGCCATCCACAATAATTTACTTTGCTTTAATCTATTTATAAATTCACTGCTTCTGCTTTTATATCCACAAACACACATTCAAGAGCAAGATTTCACTCCCAGGAAGCAGTTGCTGTTTCTGAATATTAAACATTAGAGTTTTAACTGCACTATTTCTTTAATATTCATTACTAATAACTAGTGGAATGTCAGCCACAGGCCAGGGCCACTAGTGTAATCTTATTTAAAAATATTTATTAAACATTTCAGTCTGTGTACCAGAAAAGAGAATTGATTTCATGGCAAAAGAAGTGTAACATCTTTGCTGTTGGACACACAAAAACTTTAGTAAGTTCATTACCTCATCTTTTTAAGGCAAAAACAAAGTTAGGAACAAACTCAGAACTAAAAATATATCATTTTTACCTTGCTACGTGAGGCTCTGAAACTTCTAACCAATTTCATACAATTCTGACTTCACTGCAATATTGCCTGTAAATGAAAAAGCCCTCAAAAGCTGTATTTTCGTCCCCTAATTAAATCTTATCCAAAAGGAAATATCCAAAAATACTCTTTACCAACGTGTATATAATCTGCATCCTCAGCTTCTGAATCATTCCCTTAATAGGCAAAGACATGATGTTCCTTTTTCTCCTTCTACTTAGTAGAAGAAACAGAGTGAATGCAGTAGGAGCTTTTGTGTACAGTGTGCACTATTACAAAAAATTTATCTATTTGACTAAACGCTAAAAAAAAAATCCAAATATTTTTAACTATGAAAAAGTAGAAGAAAAACTAAAGGAACATCTTGTAACTTTGAAAATACTGTAGAATCTGATATTATTTGTTGGAGTAAGTTGCCTGTCATGTCTAAGTGCTTTTTGTGAGGTAGACACAACAGTGACCTATCAACATTTATCTATTCTAAAGACTTCACTTAGTCAACCAAAAGATAACAATTTAATGTTTTTTGTATGTGTATGGATACATTTAGACGGGTGTAATCCACAGGGATATGGCTATCCTTCAAAATTTTACCCAAACCAATCTGGAATAATTGCTATTGATTCTTACAGTCCCTTTATAGACATCAATCACTCCTCTTACAGGATACAGCTTTCACAGTCATAGCAGAACGTAATTAATGGAACAAAATATGACACACTACGGATGAGATATATTTTCTAAGATTTCTGGTTCATTCATAACTGTGATAAACCTGGATCCTGAAGGCACAATTGATTTGGTTTTTAAAACCGGAGTGTGAAACGAAATCATTAGCAAGAATTTTATCTTGTAAATCATAGGATGGGTTAGAGTTGGAAGGGACCTTAAAGATCGAGTTCCAACCCCCCTGCCATGGGCAAGGACACCTCCCACCAGACCGGGTTGCTCAAAGCCCCATCCAACCTGGCCTTGAACCCCTCCAGGGATGGGGCAGCCACAGCTTCTCTGGGCAACCTGGGCCAGGGTCTCACCACCCTTGCAGTATAGAATTTCTTTCTAGTATCTAATCTATGTAACACATCTTTCTGAGTTCCTAACTAGAACACTGTATCTGTCAAACAGAAGTTTGAAAAATCATTATTAATTCAATATTCTACACTACTTTGCTATTTTTGTAGGGAAAAGGAAGAATGCTACCAGTTTGCCTAAATTTGCGCTGGCTGCCTAGCCCTTTGGATGTGCTCAGCGGCTGTGGGAAGGGGGTCCTCAAAACAGAGCGGGCAGGAAAACGTAGGGTATCCCCAGGAACACTTGTGTGTAGATGTGAGCAGAGGTCTGAGAACCTCAAAGGTGTCCACTGAAAAAGGGACCTGTTCCAGTGCAGGCCCATTACTTCATCACAGAAATAAACACGGGCTACTGTGTTTCCAGGCTTGAGTAACAGCTCAGTGAGAGGAATCCTGGGGTTTTCCCCCTCCTCTACTGCAGGAGGCTTCAATCCACACCTTCATAGAGCTCAATAAACACAGCTCACAACTACTGCAGGGGGAAGACTGCTCACCTCTTTATTTTTGGGTTTTTTTGAAATTGAGTGTCCAGCAAAGAGCGCAAACCGTAGGAAGCTTGGAGCAGAGTGAACAAGAAAGAATTGGATTTTCCACTAAGTAGGGGATAAAACTAAGTTCAGGATATGTTCCCCAGAAAATACATATTTTTACATGATTCTAGATTAAAAGAAACAGAAAGAAAATTCTCCAGGTAGCGCAGGGTGTTCTGCACACAAACCAGAACAAACAGTGCAGGTGAAAGAGGCCTGGGCATAAGTGGGTCTGATGTTTCCTGGAAGTACGTGCAGATTGATTGCACTGGATGGTCCTACCGAGTCCAAGTTTACGACAAGGAAGGGGACTTGGTACACAGCTAGCTTCTGCTTTTTTCTAGCTTCTCTCGCTAGAAAAAGATACAAATCCGGCCTGGCCAACAACACTGGGCATGAATTCTTTGCACGAACTAGTGAAGAGAAAGGGAATGTGACACGTATTATTTTATATGACAATTTGCTAAGCAGGAAAGGAATGTTAAGAATCAGGAATCCAGCTTCCTATGCTTGTAGAAGAGGCAGGATAATCTCTGGCTACACTTTCACTGAGCAATTTAGAAATATATTTAACGTGCTAAAATGGACTCACACCTTGCCTCTGCCTTCAAAAATTAATTTTAGAAAGTAGTTCAAATAGCTAAGTTAATTCTCAGTCTCCGTGGACTTCTTTTAATCTTTCAGGTGTTAGCTAATTTCAGTTAAACATAATGAGAAAAGGGTTTTTTTCAGCAATACGTCTGAAAATTCGACTGTAGTTTATTCTGCTACATGCTATTATGTTAGATAGCATGATACAGTTAAACCTTTTGGACAAGACATCAATGACATCCTTGATGTTTGTGGATAAGAGAGCGATCTCCCTCTCTCATAAATGGATTTGATCATTTCCTAGATGACTGTCTCTGTGGCAGGAGCTGGAGCACAAGCAAGGAGCTCCGTAACCATCCCTCTCTCGCCTTCCCTGTATCCCAAATGATGGATTCTCCTTCCCAATACAACCCACTCCCTGCAGGACAGTCCTCAAGTGACAAGTGACATAACTCCGGCACTTCACTGGGGACAATAGGCAGCATCAAGAGCCAGCAGAAAGAAGTTCAGCCTGACTCTTCTCCCTTCTTCCTTCCCACTGGTCCAGAGAGGCTGCGCAGGTGACAAGTGTCCCAGCTCGGGGAAGCACGAGGTGACAATCAGCCAAGGACACAGTCACACAGGGCAGCACAGAGAGAGGAGACTTTTGTAAATGCCATGATTAAGCATCTAATTTTTTTCTCTTTTTTTACATTTGGTGTCACAAGGTATTATTTTATCGTTTCTGCGCGCATTCTACAAATAACCATATCTGCTTCTGGTTTAAGGATTTAACGCAGCTGAAGAAACCGCATTGATATGAATTATGCATTATTTAAATGCCAAACTTCCGTATTACCGGTCCGTACCCTGCCGTTGCACAATCAGCATTTTTTCCTGATGCAGACAGTCCTGTGCTCTCGCAACGCCACTTTACAAATCAGAGCACGCTGTATGAAATCTCTCATGCCATAGAAAGTCGGATTACAAAACGATCCTTCCCTGAGGTATCTGAACAATGTTCAGTGAAACTCTTAACCGTATTTACTTGTAGATGTGACATTGTTTTAAATTCCTAACTCGTTTCACTCTTAACCCCACACCTGCCTGGAATCTAACCAGGAAAACTTGACATAAACTCCAAACATATATGTAGGACCAAAGGCTTTCCTTGATGCATTTTTTGCAATCTGAGAAAAATAATTTTGCATCATAACACATTAAAGAAAATTTAAAAAAAGCCCTCTGTTACAATTTTATTGTAGGAATAGAGAAAAGACTGACCTGCATAGACAAGCATGGTGATGAGAAGAGCAATCAAGTGGACTTTGTATTTGGGATTAATAGTTTCCACTCGCAGGACGGTCAGCTGGAAAACAGCAGAAAAGAGCAGTTCTATGCAGAACGCCTGCATCGCTGTAGTCTGCATGGGGTTGCTGCAGCCCTGTGAGAGCGCTCCGAAATGTGGCTCTGCCATCTCCAGGCTCCAGAGAAAGTGCATAAACACCCTGGCAAACACCGCCGCCGTGAACTGCGCCCCGATCTTGAGTCCCCCCATCTTGACCGATGTCCCACTGCCCCACATGGACTGCAGTGTGCCGCAGGGGTTGCATGTGCTGCCGGGCAGAGTCAGGCCGTGCAGGACGGTGAAGCCGTAGGTGAGCGTCAGGCCGGTGTGCGGCTTGGGCTCCGTGTTGCCCAGCAGGCAGAGCTCATTGGTGCAGGCGCAAATCTGGAAGGTGCTCAACATCTCCAGAAGGAAAGTGCAAAGGAGCGGCCGGGAGCGCAGCCGGCGGCGGGTCAATCTCCTGGCCAGCCCCACCGCCACCACGATGCCGGCCATCAGCAGCAGCGAGGTCACCAGCCCACCGCCAGCCATGGTGAGAGTTTGACAGGCCGAAGGGCTCGCAGGAGGACTTTGCCCTGCTCCAGCCCCACCACCTGCGGGGAGAAACCAAGTGGGAAAGGGAGGGAAAACGAGCACCCTTCCCCTTCAAGGTAGGAGCCAGCTTCTGTCCCCAGCTCCTGTCCCCACCTGCGAGGCTCTGACTCACCGCGGAGACCGGGAGCAAAGGGCAGGGGAGCCCGGCCTGAAGGGCGGTGAGGGCAGGGGGATCCCTCTGCCCTCCTGGGAAGGGCTTAGGAGAAGGAAGGTCTCTCCCTGCGGTGGAAAAAAGGGACGAGGAGGGGAAGGTGCGGGGAGAGAAGGGGGCTCCGCTTTCCCTCAGTCCCTGGGCGGTGGGACGGGCGGACGGAGCTCCCCTCCTCCCCTCAGCCCCACCGGGGGGAAACGGGGAGGCCAGCCAATTTCTCGGTCGGGTTGGTAGCGCGGCCTCTCCGGGGCGGATGAAGGGGGGGGTAGAGGGGGGCAGGCGAAAGCGGCTGAAGAATAAGCTCCGTCACCGCGGCGGGATGAGGCGAGGCGGCGGCACCTTCCTCCTCCTCCTCTTTCTCCTCAGCCGGGCGCTGCGCGGCACGGGGCGGCCGCCGGCGGCAGCGCGAGCGGGCTGCGGGACTGCGCATGCGCTCGGCGCCTGGCGGGGGGCGAAAGGAGGCGGGGGG
>JAOXNO010000001.1:204967530-204979821 GCA_028565335.1 Limnodromus scolopaceus | reverse complement strand
GGGGTGGGTGAGGGGAGCCCTGTGTTTTCCCGCCCTTGGTGCTGAGGTGACGGGAGGGTGGTTGACCATCCGGGACAAAAAGAAGGCTCCGGGGAGACTTTAGAGCCCCTTTCCCGTAGCTAAAGGGGCTACAGGAAAGGTGGGGAGGGGCTTTTGATCAGCGTAGTGGTTTTAAACTGAAAGAGGGAAGATTTGGATGAGATCTCAGGAAGAAATTCTTCACTCTGAGGGTGGTGGGACACTGGAACAGGTTTCCCAGAGAAGCTGTGGCTGTCCCATCCCTGGAGGGGTTCAAGGCTAGGCTGGATGGAGCTTTGAGCAACCTGCTCTAGTGGGAGGTGTCCCTGCCCAGGGCAGGGGGGTGGAACTGGATGATCGTTGAGGTCCCTTCCAACCCACACCTTTCTATGATTCCATGAAGCGAGGGCTGGTGAGGTGAGGATTTAATGGGCCCCTCCCCATCACCTGGAGGCAAAACTGAGGTGGTGGTGGCTGCTGCTGCCGGCCCCAGCCTGGCTGAAGGCTTTGAGAGTGGTTTTATTTCTCCTTGGGAGGCTGGCTGCGCAGGAGGCGGGTTGTGGGGGTTAATTCCATCTCTCCCTCCCACTGGCTTGCTGGAAGAAAGGCGTTTGACACAGCGCCCAGTGGAGGCAGGTGGGGATTCTGGGGCTTCTCCGGTGGAAGTAAGGCTAAAAATAGGCAGTGGCCTCATGCTGCAGAAGGTTGTAACACTGGCATTCATAGCAGGCCCCAAATGGCCTCGGGACAACCCTGAAAGATAGGCATGGCCTCCTTCGGGATATGTTTTTGTGCCTAGTAACCAAAAAGGGTGAGTTTAGTGTGAGGTAACTGGCGTAAATGCTTCCCGTCCTCTTAGGCAGGGGCTGAGTTTTCCTCCGGTCTCTACCTGCAGTGCTGTTTTGCAGTTAGGTGTTTGGAACAGGTTGGACCTCTCACCGTGAGTGTTCTGCAGGGGGGAAGAAAGAAACCAACGTGTGGGCTCTGAGCACACGAGTGGGTGTGCTGTGTGTCCTTCGATGTAACGCTTTAGTTTTCACCCTGCGGAAAGAATAAATGCTTTTTGCGGTGCTTTTTTCCTCCTTTTTGTCCTTTCCGTCACCAACCGGTGACGCATTTTCAGGAGAGCCAAAATCCTGCTTTTATGAACTGCAAAACTGTGGCGCTGCTGGCAGCAGTTCCCACTGTGCTGCAGTTAAATGCACCTGCAAGGAGGGACAAATGCGGAGTATTTCTAGGATCCGGTATTTTTGCCACGAGGTGGCATCCAAGATGACAGTTTATGGCCTGGCAAGAAGGACTTTTGCCCGATCAAGGTCTGTACGGTGTATTTCTTGCAAGGAGGCAATAGACAAATGCGTTGCTTCTAAGCAATGAAAGCAAACCCTTACTTTTAGTTAAAGGTCAGCCTACCATGAAGATCAAAGTTGCAAAACACGTAATCGTTTCTGTAGGAGGGAGCGACGTGACAAGCTCTTCCTCATTTCCAGGAATATAGGACCATTGAAATTATCTGGCCTCAAGAATTTTGGGGATAAAAGAGTATCTGGGAGGCTCAGCTTCCAAAAGGATCATTGGGCTATGAGAAATAGGGATGTTTTTAACAGGAGGGGGGGAAAAATGCTCAACAGGGTAGCAGTGATAATGTAAAGAGAGGAAAGGAGCTAATGGCAGGGTGATTAATATTTGGCTTTTATTGTTTGTACAAGATTAGATGTCAAAGTATGTGAGTAAGGCGAGGCAGGAGACATCACGACTGTGTTAAGTCATTACATAAGTCCCGAAGCATCTTCATGAAAACCCTGAATTGAGGCAATTGCTTTTCTCAGCAATGATGTTCTGTAACTGTTATATGGGAGAAAAATAACAGTTATCCTTTATGTATTTCAGGCTTAGGATGACATTTAGGAACGTTCTGTTAGAATTAAGGATCAGAATAAGAAAGCTGGCTTTTGATATATATATATAGGCTCCTCTTTTTGCCTCTGAGTTTGAATTAGTTGAGTTGAATTAGCAGTCTGATTTGAATTAGTTGGAGAAAATGTACACAACTATGGATGTGGTTAGGATTAACTTGGAAAACTTATCTTCCATTTTTTCCTACCAGCTGAATTGTAGTTTTTATTAAAGACTTCTATTAAAGTCACATCTAGAGACAAGAGTGTGTTGGTCTAGGAGCTGCCTTGCACACAGGGAAAGTGAGTGTCAGTTCTGAAGAGCTTATTTTCCAGAGAGATAAAGCAGAAAATTGCTGGTAATAGCTTTACATTTTAATTGGGAATTTAGTATTGTGTCACTTCCTTTATTTACGTAGCCAAGCACAGACATGTGTGTTGTTCCTATTCTTGCTGCTTGCCAGAGAACATAAAAATGATTGCCAGTCTGTTTCCCAGCCTCAGACAACTCGTGCTTATGAGCAGTCATGAATGTGTCATTTTAAAATATAGACTAATGAGATGGATGTGTCATTTAACAGCATGGTCTCAAGTTGGATTACTTAAGTGCAGACTGGAATGGATTGCATTACTTTTTTAGAGGAAAGCTGGTGACAGTGACATGAATAAGGGGTCAGCAAGCCACAGTTACCTGCATGACCAGCTCCATGGTGTACGTATAACTGTGTTTTTTGACCACCAGAGGGTGGTGTCATTCCAAACAATTGCTTTTGGTGCGCTCTTACAGCAGCTTTATTTTGTTGTTTTGCCACTGATAGGTGAGAATATAGATCTTCTAGATAATTTTGTCATTTGTAAAAGCGAATATTCCAGCCTGGAATGTCTTTTAAAATTAATTTTACAACATGTATTTTTTTTTGAAACTGAATGAGTTGGGGTCATCAGTTTCTTCCTCCTTGTGGCACTGCTGGGTCTGTGTCTCATTCCAGGTCATCTCCGTGTCTGCTCTCTCCTCTGTGTACCAGATTCCCTCATGCTCCTGCCTGCTTTATTACAGGATGCATATAGTTTTCCTTTTCTCCAGCACTCCCCACTATCTTTTCTTCTCTTTTCAGAGTCACTTCACATCCTTTTCTCCCATTTTGCCCATTCAACAAGGGCAAGTGTAGGATGCTGCACCTGGGGAGGAATAACTCCCTGCACCAGTACGGGTTGGGGGCTGACCTGCTGGAGAGCAGCTCTGAGGAGAAAGACCTGGGAGTCCTGGTGGTCAACAGGATGCCCATGAGCCAGCAATGTGCCCTTGTGGCCAAAAAGGCCAATGGCATCCTGGGGTGCATCAAGAAGAGTGTGGCCAGCAGGTCAAGGGAGGTCATCCTGCCCCTCTGCTCTGCCCTGGTGAGGCCCCATCTGGAGCACTGTGTCCAGTTCTGGACTCCACAGTTCCAGAAGGACAGGGAACTGCTGGAGAGGGTGCAGCAGAGGACCACAAAGATGATTATAGGCCTGGAGCATCTCCCTTACAAGGAAAGGCTGAGGGACTTAGGTCTTTTTTTTTTTTGAAGAGAAGACTGAGGGGAGATCCGATCAACACCTATCTGATCAACACCTCAACAACTCACTTAAAGGGTGGGTGTCAAAAGGATGGGGCCAGTCTTTTTCAGTGGTGCCCAGTGACAGGACAAGAGGAAATGGGTACAAACTTGAACATGGGAAGTTCTATCTAAACATGAGGAGGAACTTCTTTCCTTTGAGGGTGGCAGAACCCTGGAACAGGTTCCCCAGAGAGGTGGTGGAGTCTCCATCTCTGGAGACATTCAAAACCCACCTGGACACGTTCCTGTGCGACCTGCTCTGTGTTGCCCTGCTTTGGCAGGGGGGTTGTACTGGATAATCTCCAGAGGTCCCTTCCAACCCCATATCGTTCTGTCATTTTCCCTTCCATGCGTCTCAGTGCTTGTATTTTCTTTCCTGTTTGTGTGTGTTCCTACTTTCCTTCTCTGCCCAAGCTCCCCTACTTCATTCTCTTTCTCTTATGCAGTGAACTGTTCTTAGCTCTGTGTGTGGTTTCAGCACCCTTCCTTCCTAAAATTCCCTGATTTACTTTCTTTTCCTGTGGGAGGCTGAGTCATGCAGAGGGTATCAAGATGCCAAGAATTCTTGGACAGGTTTCGCAGGGGTGAAATTGGGCATCATCAGGCTGGAAGATGCTGGCAAATGCTTCCAAGCACTTTAATGAGCAATTGCAGAGGAGTTGAATCTGTAGTTCAGCTGTGTATCAGGGAATTCATGTGCCCTCCTTTCCTCTGTTGTGGTTTAGTTGGTTTTTCCCTCAAATCAGTAGCTTTCCACTGACATTTAAAACTTCACTGGAAATCGATGAGAAACGGAAACTAAAAGTGGTGCTTCCAAAGAGAAAAACCTTGTTGAGCACAGGCCCTGGGTAATCTCAAGCACAGCGTCAGCACAGCTTTTCTTAGCAAGCGGTTCTGGAGGTTTAGGATGATGAGAGCAGCTCTGCCGAGGTGAGAGCAACCCTGAGGAGAAGGACTCGGGGGTGTTGGTGGATGGAAAGCTGGACATGAGCTTGACAATGTGCGCTGACAGCCCAGAAAGCCCCCCACATCCTGGGCTGCATCCCCAGCTGCGTGGCCAGCAGGGCGAGGGGGGGGATTCTGCCCCTCTGCTCTGCTCTGGGGAGACCCTCCCCAGTGCTGCCTCCAGCTCTGGGGCCTCAGCACAGGAGAGACATGGACCTGTTGGAGCGGGGCCAGAGGAGGCCACGGAGATGCTGTTAGGGCTGGAGCCCCTCTGCTGTGAGGACAGGCTGAGAGAGTTGGGGGGGTTCAAGAGAAGGTTCAGCCTGGAGAAGAGAAGGCTCTGGGGAGACCTTGTTGTGGCCTTCCAGTCCTTAAAGGGAGCCTATAGGAAAGATGGAGACAGACTTTTTAGCAGGGCCTGTTGTGATAGGACAAGGGGTAACAGCTTTGAACTAAAAGAGGGGAGATTTAGACTAGTTATAAGGAAGAAATTTTGTACGCTGAGGTTGCCCAGAGAGGTGGGAGATGCCCCATCCCTGGAAACATTCCAGACCAGGTTGGACCTGGCTCTGAGCAACCTGATCTAGTTGGAGATGTCCCTGCTTATGGCAGGGGGGGTTGGACCAGATGGCCTTAAAGGTCCCTTCCAACCCAAACCATTTTGTGATGCTGTGCCGTTACCCCTTTCTGGCTGCTTTTCACAGCAGCCGAAGGACGGTGCCAGACTTGCACTAGAGGGCACTCGGAAGCTCTGCTGTACCTAAACAGCTGTGCGGACAGTAACCCTGGTGCATGGGTGACAAGAAAGACCCAGGGATGAGGACATCAGGGGAATTGCTCAGCAGACGTGAGTGTGAGCTTTTAGACAATATATCTGAGGCTGCTTGATATATGAGGGCAAAAAATACCACTGCGTGTGAGGACTATTGCTGTGAGGACCTGCTGAGGGTATTTGCACAGATCAGAGTGAAAAATGTCCAGGCTCTTTAAAGCTCTGCCGATACCAGCAAATTACACAGCATCAGGGGTGTTCCTGAGCGCTGGTGGACAGTTGTTTCTACCTTAATCCTAATTAAAGTTGATTCTCCTTAATCCTTCCATAGTTTTAGCTTGGGATGATCAGCAGTTTCCCAAAATACTCGAGGGCGTGGTTTGGGGGATGTATCCTGCCATCCCCAACAGGCAAATTGTGTGCTTTTATGACTTTTTGAGGCTGTAGAAGAGACGTTGGATGTCCTGTGCCAGCTGGCCTCCGGGGCAGAGTACTGGTCCCAGACTTGTTTAATTTGCTAATGTGGGTGGAATCCCAGTGACAGGGCCCAGCCACTAGACTGAAGGTTTGGATTCGGGAACCCTGTTGGGTTTTAGGCAGCAGCAACTGAAGGGGGGGTTACCCCCATCTTTCCCC
The DNA here is from genome assembly GCA_028565335.1 of Limnodromus scolopaceus. Lineage (NCBI taxonomy): Eukaryota > Metazoa > Chordata > Aves > Charadriiformes > Scolopacidae > Limnodromus > Limnodromus scolopaceus. The sequence continues at coordinate 204,973,960 of JAOXNO010000001.1, read as the reverse complement.
CTGCCCTGCTTCCAAAGGTTACTGCCTCGTACCAAAAGGCCAGACGGTTTATTTGCTCTGATTTTTGTTCTCTGATCATGCTGTTAGCTTTGATGGGAAGCACTTTTTTTTTTTTCCTAAAAATATAACAAGCAATCTTATTTGATGAGCTGAATCACGGAGAAAGGAAGTCTCTACGCTACCTGGAGCTCATAATCTTTGATGCAACAAGACATATACAAATTAATATAAATAAAATGACTGTTCCCTAGTAATAGACGCATCTTTCAACGTTATTCAAAACCAGATGCTTTGCTGTAGGAACTTGCCTGTTATTACTGCAGGAGTGTGTGTAGACTTGGGATTTTAAAGAAAATTTTGAATATGACAGAAGCAAAAATAGATTAAACTAAATGGTGATTTGAAGGCAAAAGCCCCTTGCATTAACTGATGCTGCCAAAGCTCTTGAGTTTCTTAGGAGCACTACAATGTTCCTCTTTTCCCTCTAAGACCAAGACCCTGAATTCGAGTGATTGTATCTGTCAGTATTGATTTAAAACCAGAAGGATCTAACTTCCCTGGTTTTGAAGACAAGCTCACAGGCATAATCCAAAAGGCTAACAGCTAAAACAAACAAAAAGCTAACGGCAGAGAAAAAAGCTTCATATTTTTTAAAGCCTCTTGTGTTTTAAGCCTATTTCTGGGTGGGGTTTTTCCCCCCTCTGGGTTATGTTACAAAATCATCCTTGGCTTTGCATTTCTTAAGCGTTGCTCTTAGCTGCCACAGCCCCATTCACAATAGTGTAAGTGACACTTGCTCACCAAAATTGCACAGGGTGCAGTCCTTCAGCTTCTGTTCACATCGTCTTGCTTTCCATCTGTTTGAAGCTTGCTCAAACTCCTTGCCTTAAAATATAGTCCTATATTGAACAGGGAGTCCATGAAGTCAAGGTTTATTGTCTCAACGTATCCATTGCACCCAACTTTCAAAATATTTATGCCAAATTCCAGGCCTGCAGAAAGGAGCCAGGCTCCTCACTGGTGATACACCTCCTCAAGCCCAAGTGCCTTCCTCAGGACCACCTGCCCTAACTCACCATTCTCCTCCAATCGTTATTTTACACCCGTCTTAGGCTTTATATGAGCTTAAAAGTAGGTAGCATCCCACTCACGTGGCCTCAGAAGTCTATTTGTTAATGATATTTTTTCAAGTATGTTTGTAGTTTCCCCTTTTCTTTGTCCTTTTAAGTAGCTACTCCTGCGAGGGCACCATCAGCTTGAAATAATACTTTAATGTTAAAAAATAAGTTATACCTGATAGAAGTGTAAAGATGCCCTGAAGGACATCAGTGTGCATTTTTTTTAATTGCTTCTAAACATACCTTAATTATGTAACATAACTTAGAACCATATTTCTAAGAATTGGAAATGCTGAAAAACCCGTAGAAGGCCCTGAGGTGAAAGGACTAGTTTTCAGGCTTATTTAGAACAACAGTCTCCAAAACAACAAACTGAATTCTCTGCTTCTGTTTATTATGCATCGTGCCATAGATAACAAACATTATCCCTGCTGTGTTATCTTTTTACCTGTGGGTGTTTCTGAGAAAAATAATTACGTAAGAGCAAAACACAATATTCTGCTGAACTGGTAAAGAGAGAGACATTACCGACTTCCAGTTGCTGTCACTGATAATTAGCTCTCTCTGACTCTGTAAAAAGAGCCGTGGAGCCAAACCAAGAAATAAAGTGTTACTGCAATTGACAGCGGCAAAAATTAGTATTTTTCTACAAATCTGGTTTCAAGGCTAGGAAGGTTAAGAGAGTCTGTATTGTCTTAATACTTAAATGTATTTAAATATGCATTTGTGTTTTGTTGGGCTGAGTTAGAGACTCTGGAGTCCAGCAGCCTCTTGGCACGCTGTCTTGCTTTTAGAAAATACTTAAACTCTGTGAAAACTTTTTGCCCTGGTTCATACTCAAAGAATCATAGAATCATAGAATTGTCTGGGTTGGAAGGGACCTTTAAGATCATCTAGTCCAACCATCAACCTAACTCTGATAAAAAAAACATCACTAAACCATGTCACTGAGCACTATGTCAACCTGTCTTTTGAATACCTCCAGGGGTGGTGCCTCAACCACTTCCGTGGGCAGCCTGTTCCAATGATTAATAACCCTTCCAGTGTGAATATTTTCCCTAATATCCAATCTGAACCTCCCCTGGTGCAACTTGAGGCCATTGCCTCTTGTCCCATGGCCTGTTCCTTGGCAGAAGAGACCGCCCCCCCCGGCTACACCCTCCTTTCAGGGAGTTGTAGAGAGTGAGAAGGTTTCCCTTCAGCCTCCTTTTCTTCAGGCTGAACACCCCCAGCTCGCTCGGCCTTTCCTTATAAGACTTACTCTCCAGACCCCTCACGAGCTTCGTTGCCCTTCTCTGGACACGCTGCAGCACCTCAATGTCTTTTTTGTGCTAACTCATAGAATCATGGAATGTTTTGGGTTGGAAGGGACCTTAAAGATCATTGAGTTCCAACTCCCTCAACTTTGTCCTCCACGGATCTGGGTTGTGAGTGGCATTCACTGTACTGTGTGAGCAGGAGGGCTTGTACTAGTAGCGTTTCTTTCTGGACCAAAGCAGTGTTTCAGCCCAGGCAAAGCACTTCTTGAATTAAAATTTAATTGTAGATACACTGTGTATTGGAGTATAAATCTCACTGGTGTCGGCATACACCTGCCAAGTGCCCTTCTGAACCTGCTATCAGCCATCACATTCGCTTGACAGGTATGAAAGCATTTATTAAAAAACATATGTTAGCAAGTGTGCCAGAAACTTCTTTGTGGGAAAGGAGTGAGTTCTTTTGTTCTCCCTCTCTCAATTGTTAGCGGTAATGACTCATGTGTTGCTTATAGCCTCAAAAATACAATAGCAGTAGTTCGGAAAGCAAATGGGAGCTCTGCTTTTCTGTATGAACAGGTGATGAAAGATTTTAAGAGAGAAAAGCAGGCAACCCATCGTAGGATTTGAATCAGACAGCTGCAGCACAAGCTTGACCAAAAGTGGGGGAAGAAACAGATATAAAGGGAACGACCACAACGTTTAGTCAGCTCTGATGTTGTCTTCTTCTGATGCTAACGGAAAACCGGTGAAAACTGTGGAAAAGGAACATGACTCTTGATTTGTGCCCGGTTTTATTTTCACACATTCCCTTTGCGCTGTACCATGCCCGTGTCCTTTGTGGTTTCCTTCAGAGAGAGCATTTTGTGAGCTCATCTTTGCTGGAGTCCCTGTTGATAAGGTGCGTTTGTTCTTTGTCTGCTCCTGATGCCGTGGAGCTGGAGCAAAGGAAAACTTAAGCGTTAAGACAGGAAAATCAATTTGAGTGAGTGGCTCCCTGTGGCAGAAGTTTACGTTAGTGAAGTTGTTGCTTCCAGTGCTAGGAGACATCTCCTGACTCTTTATCATTGCATTCACGTAATTGCTTTGAAAGTTTAATAAGATTAAATCTTATTAAGCAGAACTGTGTTTCTTTCATTTCACTCAAGCAGATGCAATACTTTTTCTATGGGGTATTAACACATCTTTTGTTTGCTTCTGCTTTATACTTTAATATATATATTTTTTTTTCCAGTGTAAGAAGAGGTGTTGAGTGGACTACTTCTATATACTAGTCATAATTTGGTTGAGAGAGATGAGGTAATGTGGTAGCAAAGCATTGGTATGTTAGTTGAGAGGTGCAATCTAATCCTTTTTGCGTAATTATTTGTGTTGCGGGCTTGATTTGATTCCTGTTCTGCTTGTCTGCATCCTGCCACTTGTCAATTTACAGCGTAAACACTTGGGGGAATGGATTATCATTGCAGTGTGGCAAGCAATTGGATCTCGGGTGGGATCTCTAACCCTAATGTAACACAAAGAATTAGTAATGACAAAGATCTTGGAATATTACATGAACATTGAAAGTCCGTTTCACAGCACTGTTACAGGATACAGTGCAAAATTACTCATTTCACTGGGTAGCAAATCAACGGATAGTTAAATCACAGAATCATAGAATCACAGAATGATAGGGGGTTGGAAGGGACCTCTGGAGATCATCTAGTCCAACCCTCCTGCCAAAGCAGGTCCACCCAGAGCGGGTTGCACAGGAACGTGTCCAGGCAGGTTTTGAACATCTCCAGAGAAGGAGACTCCACCACCTCTCTGGGCAGCCTCTTCCAGGGCTCTGCCACCCTCAAAGGGAAGAAGTTCCTCCTCATGCTTAGGAGGAACTTCTTATATTCAAGTTTGTGCCCATTTCCTCTTGTCCTATCCCTGGGCACCACTGAAAAAAGATGCCACACCCGAGATGACAGGAAGGCTGTAGATTATGTGGAGGAACATCTAGGCTTCTTGATTCCCAGGTCTGTATCACGGGAATCAAAGCAAAGTACGGACACCCCCTGCCCCAGATGCCCCCTCCACGCCACTTCAAGTTGTTCGTAAACCTCAGAACCATGATACCATAAAGTATAACTCAGCTCACGTCTGGAGAGCTCACAGTCTGTGCTCAGGTCACTGGGTATCATTTTGTTGACTGTTTTTATGTTTTTATTTATTTATTTTACCTTCAGTTGCTGCTTCCTGGGTTTGCCTTAAAAGTGAGCAATCATTTTACTGTTTGCTGCGGACATGCTGGACCCAAGTTTAATCAACTGAAGCTTTGAAAGTTTTCCTGAGGGTGAGATGAGGGCACTGGATATCAAGAGACTTTCTTTCTTCAGTAAGATGTTAGGAATCATCCTTCAAGACAGATAATAAGAGGTAACTTATAAGGACAACACTGAGACACCCGGACCTTTGAAACAACTTCTGTGACAAGCCTGCCACTTCCCAGTTATGCTCTTTCTACCTTTGTATGAGTTTTAGCCTGGTCAGAGGTGCCACATTAAAGTCTCTGAAGCCTGAACTTCCATACCACCTTTAAATAAAAATCGGTTTGGGGTCAGAATCAGCCAGCAAATAACTACAGACAATTGCTAATTTTCTGAGATGCCACTAGTTTCCCAGAACTGAAGCTTTTGTTATAAACCCCCGTTTTCTTCCACCTTCTCTGATTTCTCACCCTCAGGATTTCAGAAAACAATTCAATATGTGACTGAAATGAGTTTTCAGAAATCTTGGGAAAAATAGTTCTGAGAAACATGAACCAAGGCCTTTCTTCTCAGTGGGCAGTATTTCTGAACTTAACAAATGAGATGATTCTTTCATTTTTGTTGGAATTGGCCTAATGCGCCATCACAATTTCCCGGTCTGCCTAGTGGCCTTGTAACTCTGAACAATGACAATTTTAAAGTTGATAATAGAAAACCTTTGATGGAAAAAGTGACAGGAACAGTAACAACTGTGCTGCTTAGAGAAACACTTTTTTTTTTAAATTAGATCTGTGTGGTTATAGGCTTGTCAAGTGTTTATAAGGAAGCCAGAGAGCAGTAATACGATATAAACAAAACATATGAAAACAATAAGTGAACGATATTTTCAGGGCTAACTTTCAGGCAAGAGAGAATCTGCTAATTAAATTTACTGATGACATAAAATTGGAAGGAAATACCAAAGCAAAGGAGGGCTGGAACATCCTATAGGAGGCACTGCATAACCTTGAGGGTTGGAGAAATAGAAACCAAGTGGAGTTTGATAGTACTAATCACAAAGGCACAGGGAAAAAATTTTCATAGAGGAGAAGAGATTGGCAGAGAGAATAGAGGCAAAACATCTGGATGCATTTGCCAGCTGCTGGTGTACCGTGGACCAGCACTGGGATATGCCCGGATGAAGGCAAATTAAATCTTAAAATGTCTCAGAATACATGGAGCAGACTCACGCTCTGCGGAAAGACGACCTGTTTCATGTGAAAAAACAACGTTGACACAAGAACAAATGGAAAGACATAAGTGTAAAATGCAAAGTAGGAGAAGATTTCTAAGCAAAAGAAAAACCAAACAGATTTATTTTAAGCTTCAATTCCCATGGTTTTAGTAGCAGGGAACACAAATTACAGAATCACAGAATTATATGGGGTTGGAAGGCACCTCTGGAGATTATCTAGTCCAGTCCCCCAAATTCATGATTCGAGGCTTCCTTTACAGTTGTGCTCCTAGAATCATGGCTAAAACATGTGTGGGCTCATTTACTGTCAGTATTACTTTCCCATGCTGAAAGGTAACAACCTCCAAGAAACCTGGGAAGCAATCTTAAAGAAAAGCCAAAATCAAGTTACCAATTGCATCGGGGTTCAAGAGGCTGCGCCAGAGCAAAACTGATCTGGCATAATTTGCCTAAACAATAAATGTAAATGGGAAGAGTGGATTTTAATTAAGCTGAGGATCAAATAGAAATGCAATGTCCTGTTAGTCTGTTCTCAGCAGAATCTTCAGCCCAACTCCCCTCCCCCCCCCCCCCCAAAGTCAATCA
>JAOXNO010000001.1:204933347-204947867 GCA_028565335.1 Limnodromus scolopaceus | reverse complement strand
ATTTTTCAAAGCCCTGACTTTCACCTGCCATTTGGGCTGGTTGAGTGGGTTAGTCCCATACCCACATAGTCATACAGGCTGATTCTTGCCTCACACGGGCTGGGATCAACGTCAGAGGTGCCAGGCTCCATCTTCTGCCTTTGGGGGGCTGTCCCGGAAGTCCTGAAAGACTGCAAGGTGAACGTTGTGCGCTGGCTACACAACACAGGCACTGCTTGCCCTCCGTCCCTATGGATGAAGGGCAGTGCTGCTGCCCGTCCTGCCACAGAGGACCGGTGTGACCCAGCGCAGCTGGGGAAAAGGTGCAATAGAGGTTATCCAGATATGAAAAGGGGATTGAGATAAGCCTAGGTAAGCAGAGCTGACCTAAAAACTTGATTTATCCACACTGAAATGTTTCACAGGAACATCACAGGGTTTTTTTGCAAAACTGTAGATGGGAAATGACCTGTGACATTAAGGTAAAACAAGAAGGAAGTCAAGCTAAATGAAAACTTTATCCAGCAATGTGTGAAAATCATTCTCTAGTGGGGAAAAAAAAGATGCTATTTCTGCTTTCCAGCCCAGAAGGTACCAGAAATTACGCTCAGGCTTCAGAGTTTCCCACCAGGCAATAGTTCACAGTGGTTTTAAATCCTGCTACAGGCACAGGGCACATTTATCCCACTGTGGCAGCCTCCACGTTAGGGACTGCACTAGTGTGACAGCCCAGACTGAAAACCAGAAATTGCCAGCTGTCAGGGTTCGGACTGTGCTCAGCTCCATCCTGGGAGAGAGCAGGGGAAGGGGTGGCACACTCCCTGACTACTAATTGTCACCTTTGCTGGCAGAGACAGCCCCTGAGCAGGCACCCTGGGCTATACAGCTGCACAGGTAGGACAAGGCTGCTAAAGGACACAGCAGTCAGTCTGACTGCAGGCTTCCCCGCAGCGCGGGTTCCTCCCATGGGGGCTAGCAGAGGGATTTTCAGCCAGACACAAATTCGTGAGCAAGTGCAATGAGAAGAGCCCCAGCCAAGGCTGGCACAGAGGTCAGCCACTGGCAGGGATGAGCCTGATGAGCTTCTAGGAGGGAGATAAGTGATAGCCCCAGGAAGGGTGTCTTGACACAGGGATACATAGGGAGCTGAGGGGGAAGAAGCATCCCTCCTGGCAGCAGGGATGGGGAGAGTGTGGGTGAGGCTGCTCTTAAATATCCCCAAAAGGAAAACACTGCTTCCAATAAATCTTGGAAACACTCAAAGCACCCCCTACCCAGGCAGCATGAACCCCTCTTAGAGCTAGGACATCCCCCGCCGTGTGCGGCCCTGACACCGGGAGCCCCAAACTCTCTGTAACCCTCCCCACGGTGCTCTGCAAAGGGAGGGATGGCAGCATCCGATTTTGCAGGCAGGAAAACCAAGACAAGAGCAAGCCCCATGGCTGTCCCCGAGGGCCAGCAGCCTTCTTGCCGGTAGGTCCTGCACGCAGCCTCGAGCTGTGGGATACTCCCCTGCCTCAGCATCAGTGGGTTCGCCACACGGCTGGTGCCCCCTTGCTCAGTGACTGAGTTTGGCTGCCTTTGCCATTTTCAGCCATTTTGACCCCACTGTCCTGAGGATCTAAGTGATGGGGATGGGCTTCTCCACACCGCTGAGCTTCGTGGGAACCACTTCAGGTCAGCAGGACCGAGTGGCCCCTGTAGGAGGGGTCTGCAACAAGTATACACAGGGTGCACAGGAGGAATGGGAAAGCACTGTTGGCCCACCACACAGATGGACCCGCTCTCTCTGCGGACGCCAGCCCAGAGCCTGACACATGGGTTTTCATCCCCTCCTGTCAGCAGAGGGGAAGTCTCCTCAAAACAACCTGATTCCCTCAGCTTGCCATACCCAGGGTGGCTGGAGACCAGGACTCAGCCTGCCACACCAGCCTTTGCCCTGACAGATGGCTAACCCCAACCTCAGAGATGTCCTGCACCTCTGCAAAGGTCTTCTCCTCCCCAACCCACACACTTTCTGCCAGCTAGTAGTGTACCTTTGCCTCCCTTTTCAACTTCTCTTTTCTTTCCTCAGAGCACGTGTTGGTTTTTCCCATTATTTGGGTCTCCCCACTGTTTCTTCCCTTTTGGCAGCTCTGATGTGCCTCCCAAAGAGCAAGCCTGGAGCACCAGGTTCCCACCATCAGCCCACACCTGGCCACACTCCCTGGGAGCAGCAAACCCTGGGCCCCACGAAGCTTCCCTCCTCCAACAGCCAGTGAGAGGTAGGGCTTCAAGCCAAAACAAGTCCATTTTTTCCCAGCCCAGCTTCTGGGAGCAGTCTGTCAGCATGACACCTTACGGGTGCATATCCAAAACGCGCTCCTCCTTTCCAAATGTTAGGGGCTGGAGGAGGCGGGCACTGGCTTTTGTGTTGGAGACAGAGGAGCCTGCAGCCCTGGCTGCCCGCCTTGTTGGGCAACCAGCGGGAGAAGCCACCACTCTCCTCGGTTGTCCAGACTAATCCCACCTTTTGACGCCTTCTCTAACAAAACAGGAGAAACACCAGTTCCCCCGTGGGCACAGCGCCGCTGCTTCTTCAGTCGGAAAGTTGCCTAACTATGTTTGCAGAGGAGCTTCCCCTGGGCATTCGTATAATCTACTTTCTATGTTTATGGCTAATTTCTGCTTAAGTAAACCTGCGACTTCCTACAACAGTTTCACCATAACTAATCACAAGTGAACATAACCCCAGTAACAAGCGCTAATGAGGCCCCACAGAACTGTGATGGGCTCTGGCAGCTGCAGCACTGCTCCTCCCCTGGGCTCCCAGAGAAGAGGAGGCTCTCAGGAGCCTCCACCTTTGGAAGGAGGAGCAGGGTGGGACATCCCCAATTTCACAGCATCCCCGGTGGGGGAGAGGATGGTGCAAGGGCAAAGGGCTTAGGAGCCCAGTGTTGACAATAAAAGCGGTCAGGAGGGAGGATTAGTGATACTGGGGAGACATCTGTGATCTCACAGCCTCTCTGAGTCTAACAGCAATGCTCGCTGTTGATCAGAGACCAAGGAGGACCACAGAAAAAAAGAGCAGGCAGAGGATACGTGGGTACGTGCCTGTTTGCTCCTGCTTTTCCTCCCTGCTTCCTCAGAGCAGCTGATCCTGTTGCTGTGGGATGTGGTTTGTGACACTGATCACCTCTGATGCACAAGGACAAGGTTGGTCTGCAGGGACAGAGAAGCACATCCCAAAGTGATGTGACTCTGGACAGGACAGATGGAGAAGTGGGTAACCAAGTCACTGGTGACTTCTCAGAAGTAAAGACTTCCCAAATCCGCTCCCACACACATGCTTCCCTTATCTGCACCATGCAGATCCCCATCCTCCAGGCTGCTAACCACATTAGGAGACAAGGGCTCAGCCAAACACCCTGCTCTGAGGGATATGCTCATTTGCACTGGCCTGTAGGACACACTTAACAGATTATGTGGGGATCTCTGCTTCACATGATTACATATCCCACATGTTAAAATTTTAATCTTACTCTGTTCTCTCCATTTATGCATCATGGCCTGTCTTCTCCCAACACATCCACCTTCCACGTCACTGAACAGTGCTACTCGACTCACACTACATGATTCTTTACTAGACATGGAAAAATGTCTTGTATATCACTAGTGGCAAAAGGGAAGGGATCTCTAAAGGCATGTGTTCAAACACGCTGGGAGCCCCAGCGTTCAGGATGCTCCCCACGGGTACAGATGCATCCTGCTTCTGAGGTCCATGGCTCCATCCCCAAGATCTGAAGTCTCTCCCCTGCCTTACGTGGACATCTCCATCTGTGGAGGAGGACGGCAGGGTCAACACAGGGCTGAGACTTCCCCAGGCACCACTGACGCAAGTACCGCAGCATGGGAAAAGCAGAGCCTGGTTTTCACGCACAGATGGATGGAAAGGTCAGTCATCTTTTCCAAGCACTAATGACCCGGGGCAGAATCTCATGGACTTCTTTATTTTTATGTGAGCTTCTCATTTGAAACTAAAAAATAAAATAAAATTAAAAAAAAAAAAAAAGAAAAAAAAAGGGTCTTTAACCTCATTCTCATTTTCCTGGAAATAATGGATTGAATCTCAGGCTAAAGTTGTAGATTTTAGATTCTAAAGATGGGAAATTTCCAACAACCCTCCACACATCTTATGTCTAAAGGGACATCAGCATGTGATTTCCACACATCTCGTGTCTAAAGGGACATCAGCATCTCCCCAGCTGGAGAAGGTATGAGTAGTGGTAAATTCCACAGACTGCAAGAAGAGGAGTAGTAGGCTGATCTTGAATGCAATGAAAATCCCTTTCACCATATTCCAAATCATGAACAATCACTATATGCTAAAATCACTATATTCCAAATTTCACCAAAATTCCCTCTAAACATGGGATCTTAAACAGTTCTGTAAAAAAATTTTATGTCTGGAAATTTCAAATATATTAATTTCAGATTTAGTCCATCAACCTTCTCAATGAGCAATACAGAATATACTTGATTCATGTTTCAAGCCAGGCATCACAAGTTCAAGTATTTTTTTCTTGAAATACTATCAGAAATAAGACACTTATTTAAGAATGTCCAGCAAAACTTTTAGTTTTCTTGCTTCTCTGACCTGCCTAGTTTATCCAATGCTTTACAGCAATTGGGTCATGTAGGAAGACAGGCTTGGGAGGTTTCCTGGCTCATATATAACCAGATCAATAAACCACATGCCCAATTCACTGGACACCAGACTGTTTTGAAACAAAACAAGTCAGAAGCCTTTCAGCAGACTCCCACTTTGCCTGCATACAACTGAGCAGACTTTCTACATCAGCCATATTTTGAAGATAGCTGTGGACAATTACTGTTCTCTACTAGGGTTAAAATACCTTCCCAGTGGGCCAACCTCTTATAGATATTACTGGAAAATGAAAGTATGATTTTGTTGAAGATTAAAATTACATGAATAAAAATATCTGTTGCCGGAGCTTCTAATATGATTCACGCGAAAAGCCAACAGAAAAACATTTCTGTATTGATCTCCATTTACTCATTTCTTGAAGTAATTTCTACCAGCAAGTACCGTATCCAAATGGGGGGGCAGCTGGATGGCTCCATCCCCCATCACACTGTGCGTCTCTTCCGAAAGGGGCTTTTCCCTGTGTTTCTAAGCTCTTTCCTACCCTCAGCTCACACACGAGCACCATGAAGCACCGTGGCAGCTGAGGAATTCGGAGCTCTGAGGCTGCCCAGGAAAACTGTGACAGCCAGTTGAGTCCTGATGTCCTGCTCCCCAGCTCTATGCCTTCAGCATCCCCAGTGTCCTCCCGGGGCACCAAGGGAGGTGTGCAGAAACCCTGCGTCCGAGGTTTTGGCAGGGGAGGCGCAGGGCTGACCACGGGGACTTCACCAATGGTTGCACATTCAGCCTAGCAAAGGAACCCGCCTGCCCCAGAGTCCCCATGGAAAATAGGTTGGGAAAAGGGAAAACAGGCTGGAAGTAAGATGAGGTTTCTACAGCTACTCTGGAAAAGAGCCAATGAAGCCCCAGAGGGCCACAGATCAGTGGGCTCTCCCTCCTGGAGGTTGCCACAAACGCCCCCAGCAGCAATCCCCTCGGTACTTGGCACTCATAGTTTCACAAGTCAGAGCTTGTGACCCCTTTTCATCATCGACCTGTCTCCCATCTCAGGCCACCAGGCTCCAACAGCACTAAACTGGGGAAAACAGTGCCCAACAACTTGCCATGGCCTATAGGTCCTAGGGACCAGCGTGTGCCTCAACCGGGATCACCGTTGCCCACGGGGGGCAGCCGTCTGCAGAGAAAACCTCAACAGGCAACAGGAGGGAAAACGTTCCCCATCATCGGGACCCAGGGGAAATACTTCTCCCCGGCCCTACGGCTACTGAACGGGCAGCCACTGGCCCCGCGAGCAGAGCCAAACAGGCACCCAGCTCAGAGCATCTTCCGAAGGGGGGGTAGGAGGGTCCTGGGGGGCTCCCGGCCCCGCCACTCGCCCCCCCCCGCCCCGCCCTCGCCGTTTTGGGGCCGCATGGTTGGGGTCCCGGGGCAGAGGGAATCGGGGCTGAGCCCAGAGTTTCTGCTGAGCCACCCCCGTTCTGGCTTGGGCTGGTAGGGGCGGGTGTTTTTGGGCAAACACAAAGAATTTAAAGAGCCTGGACTCTCGGCTGGGCGATGGGGTGATGCAGCCCCCCCCTCCTCCCCCCCGGGCTTTGTGTGGCGGATAGGGATGGAGAGGTGGGAGCGTGTCTTTTAACCCCCCCCACGCCCCCTCATCCTCCGCCCTCCCGTGTGTGCATAAAACCGTGGCTTTTTGCTATCAAAGTACTTAAAAGCAACGCTGAACTTGGGATAATCGTGGGATAATTCAGATTGGAAGGGAGCTCAGGAGGTCTCTCCTCCAGCCTCCTGCTCGAAGCAGGGGCTCTTACCTGGGGAGTGGGTGGCAGCGAAGGGACATCGTGAGATGGGTGGCACCTCTGGGTGCTCTTGAATGCTCCTGGGAGCTCCAAGCACCAGCAGGACCGAGCCTTCAAGGGCAGCAGCCCTTCTCTCTTCCACTCTGCGTGGAAATCTTTGCCCCCAATCCACAGCTCTCCCACGCCTGCAATCCCTGCTCTTGCTGCTTTTGTTATCCAGGGGGCTTAAAATTCATGAGTGTTGGGAATAGCTGGCTCCATCCGCGTGTGTGTCATGGTGCGTCTGCTCCTGCTGAGCACTCCTTGATCCTTATTCCGACATTACCTCCAGGAGTTTTTCTTCGGGAGCAAGATTTATAAATAAATGTCAAAACCTGACTCTTTGCTCGTGACCTGTTACCGGCTGTAAGGCCATGCACTTTATGCAGTGATTAAGTGTGATATATATATATATATATATATGTATATGTTAGAACAACTGTAAAAGCTGCTCAGTTAGCCAAGCTTTTCAAAGTGAAAGCGGGCATTGTAGCTGGGTTGAAATGGCTGTGTCGGGCACAGAGGGAAGAGTGTTTGTTCTCTTTGCTCGCAATTACTCTTTGCACAGTGACTCATGGGTGCCTTTCACTGAACCACCTCCCCCTTCTCCATACCTGGAGCTTCCTGGTGTTGCACACAGTACCTGGCAAAGGAGGGAGCATCTTCCCCGTCTCCTGTTCTTCCATCTCTCGGTGTGGGCGTGTTAATCTTGCTCACAGCTTTTTAGGATAAGGCTGGAAAAACTCCTCCTTGCGGAACAGTTTGTGTGTGTGTGTGTCCCCTGGATGCTGAGAAATTGCTTTTCCCTGGTCGTTTTGAAGTCAGAGAGGTAAAGCTCACCTCTGCACGGAGAACAGAAGGTACGGTGGTAATTTGAATGAATCTATTAAACTCTGGATTGCCCTTGTGCCACAGGATAGAATTTGTTCTTGGCTGTACCGTGTAACAAAGCTGGAGTTTAGAGCTGGAGGCTGATAAGCTGGGTGGGTATTGAGAGCCTTTCTGAGGCCGGTGGGGAGGGACCAGCTTCTTTAAATGGGATGATATAACTACTGTTCTTTGACTTGGCAACGAAAGCCGAAAATAAAGTTGAAGAGGAAAATGCTCTTGTGGCATGACAGCGGGAATGCTTTGACTGGTTTTAGGGAATATTGTGTGCTCTGGATGTTGCTCAGAAGAAAAAAAAAAAAAAGAGTAGGGAAGTGTAAGGCTTTTGGGCTTTTGGTTCATGATTTTCCGTGCATCTCAGGGATATTGGAAGAAATGTGTGACGAATCCAGCATAACATCCACAAGCGAAAATATATTGCTTGTTTATGGTGTTTCTGCCTTGCACGCACTGGGTGAAAAACTGACGCTACCTCTTTTTGCCCGAGAGGTCAAAGAACTGCTTGATCACTGCTGATTCTTACGTATCCTTTTCCAGGTCTGTGCAGAGCTTTTCTCTCAGCTCTGATGACAAGTGCATGAATTTCACCTGGTTTGCTAACTAGCGTTTTGTTTTGTTTTGTTTTAAAAAAATATGAGTTAGCTGCAGCGTGGCTTCTTTCTTTCTTTCTTTCTTTCTTTCTTTCTTTCTTTCTTTCTTTTCTTTTGTGCACCTGTCTTGCTTCCTCCATGTGGGAAGTTTTGTAATTTCAAAAGCTCGTTGTTTTGCTCTAGTTCCTTCATATTCTTAAGAGTGTATGGAACCACCTAGAGCTGAAATAGACTTTTCTCATTAGCAAAATACAGAAATGATCCAGAGCTCCACCCTTAAAGTGATCTGGGTTTACAGTTCATCCTGTCAATGGCAGATAACAGAAGGAAATAGACTTTGTAAGTGACCTGAAAAACAACCACTCTTTGTGAGGAGGTACAAGAAACAGACTGAAACCCACCGACTAAAACCAAAAGTCATATTTCCTTAAAGCCTAGTCAATCGTTAGCCCTTTGACAGGTACAAGAATATCTCTTGTTGGCTTTTTACCTGTATGGGAAGGGCAAAGAATATTGTGTGCTGGAGCTGTATTGTGTGAAAGAGTCCTTTTCTCTGCCTGGAGAGGAGCTCAACTCATTTTCTCATCCTGATGTCTTGGCCTCTACGGGAATTGGGGAGAACGTAGGCGTGTTACTCTCTACAACTACTTGAAAGTACATTGTAGAGAAGATGGTGCTGGTCTCTTCTCATAGGTAATTAGCGATAGAACCAGAAGGAATGGATTCAAGCCGCAAAAGGGTAGGTTTAGACTGGACATCAGGAAGAAACTCTTCACAGAAAGAGTGGTCAGACACTGGAATAGGCTGCCCAGGGAGGTGGTTGAGTCACCATCCTTGGATGAGTTTAAGAGTTGTTTGGAAGTGGTGTTGGGAGATATGGTGTAGGGGGGAACTTTGTAGAGTAGGGTAGATGGTTGGACTGGATGATCCCAAGGGTCTCTTCCAACCTGGATGGTTCTATGATTCTATGAATCTATCTTCTGCTTGATACCAAGTGCTTGCTCTAATGGAGAAAATAATTTGTCTAGTGCATGACTCTTCTTATGTGCTTGCACAGCTCTCACCTGGGGGAAAACTGCATTTTGCCCCTGTTCCTGGAGATGGGAATGGCGGGATCCGTTCCCTTTGGTGGCTGCGGAACTGGGACCGTCAGCAGATGCTCACTCATGCACCACATAAGTCACCGATCGGTTCTTCCCTTCTGAGCATAAGGCATGTGATGCTCCGTAGGAATGAACAGCTTGAAAATGTCTGACGGTGCTTATGCTAACCAGGTTTTTACTCAAACTGGAGTCCAAGCCTGAAATTTCTGAACGGGGTCACAGGCCACGTAGATGAGGACGTTATGGCTGTGAGGGTTAAGACTCAGTGCTGCCACTGATGGTGGCCGCGCCTGGCTTTGTGCAGGGGAGGAAGCTCACCTCTCTCCTCCTCAGGCACATCCTCAGAGCTACAGGCGAGTCTTTGGGTCCTCCCACGCTCTGCCTCCTTTTCAGCACGTGGCAGCGGGGTCCGTGTCACAGTTTCAGGGCCCTTCATGGGTTTCGCTTGATGAAAACATAGATGCTCAGAGCTGAAAACAGATGCTCTGAGCCCAAAACACAGATGCTCGG
Source organism: Limnodromus scolopaceus (assembly GCA_028565335.1). Lineage (NCBI taxonomy): Eukaryota > Metazoa > Chordata > Aves > Charadriiformes > Scolopacidae > Limnodromus > Limnodromus scolopaceus. The sequence goes on along the minus strand of JAOXNO010000001.1, from coordinate 204,938,311 downwards.
GGCTGAACAAGTCTCCCCAGGCTCCCAGTACGATCAGTAGAGAGGAAAAGGCCCTTTTAGGATGTGGCACATGCCATCCTAAGGTCGGTGTTTTAAAATAGGTCGGAGAGTTGCACTCTGAAAACACTGATTCCTCTTTGTAGTCACCCTGGTCTCCTCTGTCTCCTGCTGTTGTACATGGCAGCAGGTGGCCGAGAGCGGTGTCACCTATTCCTCTGGCTGTGGGCAGGCAGCATCCCTAAAAAATCCACTGGCAGAAGCACTCTGGTGGCCCCCGCTTTCACGAGTTCCCTTCATTTTAGCACTTGTTTGATGGGGGAAGGGGAAACAAAACAGCCGTCTGATTCAGTGCATTTCCAGGGGAATTTGAAGAAAAAGTGGAAGTATTCACTTCTGCTTTATGTACTTCTGGTAAAATTGTCTAGGCTTCGGGAATAGCTGTTCAAACTGGGAAACCAAGTGTTCTGGCTTCCAGCCATGTACCTAACGATGGCCTTTCTCTATCTCTTGTGTCTAGTCTGAGGTGTGGGTTAAACAATAACTTTCCTTCCATGATTTCTTTCCTTCTTGCACTCTGACCTTCTATATAGCTAGTTTATTTCACTCTTAAACTGATGTAACTACCTTAAAGACATTTTGTTTCCTACTTCCTCTCTGGGATCAGTGAAGTGGTGGCGAGTCAAGGATCCTTTTATCATCATAGATTTGAAAAAAAAAAAAAAGAGGAAAAAAATAATAAAATTAATGGGTTAGAACAAAGATCCTAATTTGGGAAAATTGGGCCAAATCAGAAGACTGCAGAAGTAATAACCAAATGTGCTTCCTGAAGAGAAAGAATTTCTCCTACAGGAGCCCTTTGTGATCCCAATTACCACGTGAGAGGCAACGCATGTAGTTTATTGTGACTACCTTGAAGCAGATGACACGTAGCTGCAGACATCTCGCTGACCTAGGTAGGCCTGTCGCTGTGGGAATACAAGAAAGTCAAGTGGCAAGTATGCGCTGCACACAAGTGGGGTACAAAGCCTTGTTTCATGCCTTTTGTTCTCTTCTTTTTCCATAGAAGTCAGTCCATGCCTGTAATCTGAATGTGGGAGGAAAATAATTACTATTCATATGATTCATAGATAATATTCTGTGATATCGTGTGTGGTTTTGGGACGGGGGGAGTCCTCCAAATTTACCTTGAGGCATCGTCTCCTGCTCTTTGGAGATTGATGCGTGTAGTTATGGCCTGTCTGTCCGTGGTGTGCAGCTGATGGCATTTGATGGCTTCAGAGATGGCAGCAGAGAGAAGGAAAATCAAAACCAAAAGGTTAGGACACGCTTTGCCAGACTGGCTTTCCAAGGTGTCACAGCACCACTTTGGGACTTGGAGTTACTTTCTCTAAGCATCAGTAGAGCTTTGGACTATCAATTCTCTAAATGACTCTAAGTGGCACAAAAGTATTTTAGATGGTCCCTCTTACAAGACAAAGCCCATTTCTCAGGGCTTATGTTCTATTCATGAAACAGGAGCTGGAGTAAGAAGTCTTTCTAATTGAACTGGTGGCTTGCTTCATGTGGTTTTTTTCCTCATTTACATGTAGCAAGCTTAGTGTGATGTGAAATACCTTATCACTTCTTTAGCATAAAGAATTTCCAATATGGATTATTTTCTGCACCTACATATTCCCAAATGCACATTCTCTGCTGCTCTTAGAATATGTGAGTGGCTTGGCCACTTAACCCAAACTCCTCTCTAGAAAGAGTAGAGTAAAACTTGGATTTGATTTCCCCAGCTATCTGTAAGTGAACATGATGCAGTTTCAAGTCCAACCTGTGGGCTTTGTGCCAGGATAAATCTATCATTTGCTTTTTGTAGGTATTTCAAGAATGCCTTATTTCAGTCCTGCTTCGGAGAAGGCTAGAAGTCACAGCTGAAGGTAGAATTCGTGTGCCTCCATAGTTCAGACTTGTTTGGGATGAAGGAAAAGCTGATTTCCTTCTGCAGCAGCAGGGAGGAATATTCCAACCCCCCTCTTTTCCCGTCCTGTCTGTATTACTGGAGCTGGTCGATTCGTTTTAGCTCAAGGTCCTGTCTTAAAGCTCCGTTTAAGGTGCAGCGTGTGTTTGAGGTCATCGTTGAGCTGTGTAACCCCAGTGTGTGTTGAAGTAAAGGGGGGGAAAAAAAAAAAAGAGGCCAGGCTCATAATGTATCCTTTACCTTTCTAGTTCATTAAACTGCTCACCTGAGTCTGAGCCCTGGTGTCCCTTCCTAGTAGAAGGTAGATTTAACAATCAGGTAATGGCTGCAAGGACCAGGGAGCACAAAGGACCGTAGAACAAAAAAGGAAGTAGCAGCAAACAGCCACATCAGGATTTGAAATGCAATATTGATAAGGTCATTAAAATTTATAAGATACTCAATTATAAAACCCCCATTACATTTTGCAGTTCTTCTGGAAATAGAACAATCCGTATGTCCTTATCCTTTCAGGGGTACCTCACTCAAGACAAATTTTAATGTCGTTTCCTTTGCAAACTACAGAATGCGTTAACTCTTAGAGGAGCTCAACTTTGTCTGTGTTTTATTTAGTAAAATACTGTTTTTAATAAATGGAAAGATTTAGCCCTAGTATTATGTACTAAAAGCTGCTTTAATCAGAGTGTAATTGGACTAATGTCACTATACTTAGGGTCAAAAACTAAAAGAAATATTCATATACTAGTGAATTTTTAGCAAACTGGACAAATCTGTATCAAAACAAAGCACATACAGAGGGGAAACCCTTTGCTTCAAGCTCAGGAATTCAAGGAACAAGTTTATGAAAGGGAACGTTGGTTCAGGAAAAGGAAGAGTGTTGCATTTTTCCCAATTCTTCAGCAATGTGCGTATGGCCTCCATAACACAGAAGTTTTCAGGCTACAGATCTAATTGCCTTGTGGAACCTTACATGACTTAAAGCTGGATATCCCACGCGGATCTCTATACTAAATATTGTACTTTAAAAAATATTATCCTTAATAGAGGATTTGCTTGAGGGGGTTTGAGCCACTTGACTCATGGCACTTCTTGCTGAAATGAGAAATCGCTTTAGGAATGCTCAGTTTCTGTGCAAGAGGGAGGCTGGAGGAAGATAAAGACATAAAAAGAAGATCCTGGAATGACTGTGAAGTGGATGGCACTTCTCGTGGATGTGGTCACTGCTAATTCGTTTTTCCACAGAATTTTGAATTTTCATGCCACGCTTCCCAGGAGAGCCAACTCTCCTGTTTAACCCCAAAATGTTAACCACGAGCTTATAGTTCACATCCCTGTTTGCCCTGGTGTTGGTGCTCCTTTTCGCTCCCACTTGGGAATAAAGGTGCGAGTTGAATTTCAGCTTCGCTTCTCCGGCATCGCGATCGAAGGTGGTAACAGGAAAAGCTTTGGGAGCTGAACCCAAAGGGGTGGCCTAGAAATGAGTGGTGCTGGTGCTGCAGAGCCTTTCACCTAAACCACCCGCTTTCTGATAATCGGAGTAATCGGTGAGGTTCTTTGGTAAAATGTATGCATGTTGTGGGTGTGTGTTAAGGTGCTTGATGCTTTCTGTTAAGCTCCAAGATTCTGGAGATGCAGAAGCCGTGCAAAAATCTGTGTCATATAAAAGAGACTTCTCCCACTCCTGTCTGCAGAGAGGAGTGACAGAATTTGATCCGAGTGTGCCTTGAAGACTTAAATAATGAGATTTAAGCACAGAGAGGCTTTGGTCTGAGCCTCCGGTTCCTAATTTTGTGGGGTGAAGTTAGGGTATCTGCTGCATCTTCACAGTAAGTTATTAATGTTATAACTTAATTCTCCACAATCACTGAAATCTTCGCTGGGTAGCATGACAAAGTCAGAGGAGTTGTGAGAGGAGGAAAGGGAGATGGCGGGGGGGGAACTGCAGCACCAGTGACAAGTATTGTATCACACTCACGTTAATCTAATAAAAAAATATCTCTCTTAATTTCTCGCTCATCGAATTTCTGGTTGTTGCATCAGGCTATATGCCTTGGTAAGAAGGTGTCTGGTTAAAAATTGCAGTCTCTTACATTGATGCATCTCATAAATTCTTCTCCGACACAATTTTGACTCCCTTGGGAGCAGAACGATTAAAAAAGCTGTACCAAATTCTCGGAAAGCAGCAGGAGTCTCGTCCACTACCAGGGCAGTGCCAAAAGAATCTGCAAGAGAGAGACTACAACTGCTTTTCCGGGCCTGCTCTAACCCCTGGGGTATGTTCCTAAACCAGATCTTGAAGATTATGAACAAAATTAAACTGACCCTTCATCTTGATGAAGCTGTAGCCTGCGATGGCAGATTGGGGTCTCTCTTGCCATAGCTGGGAGCCCTGATGATGGTAATAAACTTAACTTGCTCTGTGTGTGTGTGTGAACTAACTTAAACATTCTTCCTCTTTGTTTGTCTCCATCTCCATTCCTTACTTATATCTCTTAAAGCCTTTTTTTTTTTTTTTGGTTGGTTTTCCTTTTGCCTTTCTACAGTGACATTGTTCATCTCCTGCCCATCTTTATTTTTCCTGGCCACCCCTAAAATTGATGAGAAATGGAGTCCTCGTACATCTGTGGTGCTGGAGATACTGGGAAAGCACAGATGAGCAGCAGGGAGGTAAAATATTTTGTCCTCCATCCCAGTAAGAAGCAGCCTCTTCAGGGCTTGGGAGGAGGATGAAGGCTGGATAGGGGAGGAAGGCTTAGATTCTTTCATTGCCCATCTCTATCAAGCAGGTGGTTTTGCTGATGAGATATCTGTAAATATTTAAATGTGTAGATTTCCTTTAGAAAGGCTGAGGGAGGTGAGTGCAGGGCTTGGACTAGCAAAAGCAGGACTTTATTCAAGAAGAAAAAGTCAAAAACCTCAAGATTTGGCAATCCCAAGCACAACTACAGGTTGTGCAGAGAATGGCTGGAGAGCAGCCCTGAGGAGAAGGACTTGGGAG
>JAOXNO010000001.1:204799821-204820678 GCA_028565335.1 Limnodromus scolopaceus | reverse complement strand
GTGCTTCACAGGAACCCTCCCAAAATGCTCCTACTTGCCATTGAGGGGAAGGAAAATGCCAGCCACTAAAAAGTAGAGATTTTTAATCTCCATGGCAGTTTTCCCTGTTCTGACATGTGCCCATCTCTTGCATTTCCTGGGATTACTGTGGAAGCATTGTCTCCTTTGCCATTTGCTCTGTATTTTTGTGGTACTTTGAAGGTATTTTTCAGTCCCTGACCTCTCTCCCATGGTTGATACGCCCCTAATCACAACAAGTGGACAGAAAATAGGCAAGGCTGGTTTGGTCCACACCATAGCAGTTGATCCTGGCCATGATTTTTCTTTCAGAATTTGTACTCACAAAGTGATTAAAAGTGTGTACCCCAAATTGTCCAATTATTTGTTACCCTTGAAAGTGCTTTGATCCTACAGGGCAGCCTTGATATGTGGTTGGTCATTTCAGAAGCGTTTTTACTGTAGCAATAAGCACTTCTCTCCATACACCTGTCCTGCTGACAGTCTTGGCGTTGTGCAGGAGGACCTAGTGTAAAGTGACTTCCCAATGCAAAAATAGTTCCAGAAGTACCTCACTGACCGCGCTTCACCATGTTCTGCCAGGATACAAACAATCTCTTCTTGATTCCCCAGGTCCTGGCGATGTGTTTGCTTGCAGAAGGTCAGCAGCTGTACCTACACTGGAGTCACAAGGTGGGGAGAGTCGGGGCTTTCTGGTAACTCCAATCCGTGCTTTAAACCAATTGAGTCTGTGGTGTTTCTCTGCATGAAAAATGAAATTGGGGCTGGGGGGGAAGAGGACAAAGAGAAAGAGAGGGAAGAGGTTAATCTTAGGAGTCTTTAGACACCCATGAAGATGATGTCTCCCAAGCTGATCACCTCCAGCAGTGGAGGGAAATGAATCCTCTGAGGATGCAATTCATCAGTTGGTCACAGGCATCTAAATTAAGATGAGATGAATCACACCTAAAGTACCTTTTTTCCCACTGACTCTAAAAGGAGACTGCAGTGACTCATTCAGGTGAAGATGTCTATATTTGACACGTCTACATGTGGTAACATGAAGACAAAAGCAAAGTTTCCATGAGAAGAATAATGCAATTTTCTGTAGCAGGCTCCAGCAGCAATAAAAAAAAAAGTGGGTGCTATCTCTGCAGAAGAGAAATCTGGCTTTTCCAAGGCATCCCGGTGCCTTATGCCTTTTGGTCTTTGGGTGGCTTGGGAAATGCCACCTGGAGTTTTGAAGGTGCAGAAACAAATCCTCCGAGAGCTGTTGCTGCAAAATAATGCATTAGAATCACCTTCCTTATGAAATTCTTGAGGTTATGTGAGGCTTTTCAAAAGTATCTTCTAACTGTACAGTTTAGGGGGGAATGTAATATGGTTGCAAATCTTGCAGTTGAACATGCAGACACTTGATCCTGTGTTTCGTCATTTAAGTAATGGAAACACAGTCATCTTTAGTATTGAAAATTGGCTTCTGGAAGAACCAGACAGATGTAGAACAATTTGTAAAAAAAATTGAGGTGGCATCCTTGGGTGGAAGAGATTAGGGATGGATTATTAAGGTGTTGATCTGTAGGATCCCCTACAGATCGCTTAGGGCTTTGGTCCTATTTCTACTTGGCACTTAGTCCTCAGCTGACAAATGATGTCCAAGAAGATCCTGCCATCACTGCAGTGCTGTTACCAAACTGAGCAAGAAGCAGAATAATAGACTGAGCTGCTTCTTTTATTTTTTGGTTAAAAAGTGAGCTCTCATCTCTTAATTATGGACGTGTTTGCTGTTGCTGAAGCCTGTTGCAAAGCAGCGTCTAGCATAAGGAAGCTGTGTTGGTGTCTCTTTTGGGTGGAATTCATCAGTTCTGGATTTAGCCATCTGCAGGTTAGGGATTTAGTGTAAGCTGATCATCTAGGCTCCATCTGCATCAACAGAGAGGCACCTTCCATCATAAAACAAGCGGGGATGGATCACCTCTGGAAATTCTTCTCTTTCTCCAATGACTATAGAAAGAGCCCTTGGGGGCTGATTTAGTTGGGTACCTAACCAAGATCAGTCTTGCCACAAAGAAAAGCCAGTCAGGAGCACTGTTGGTCTGGTTTCAGTCCCATTAGATCTTTCCGTCTCTAAAGTGGCGTAGTCAAGCTCATGCATCCCAAACTTACTGAGTTTAAGCTGCTTAAATAAGCCTGTGAGGCAAATGGATGGCACACCCTGTGCAGAAATGTGGAAGCTGATTTATGTCTTCTTTGTCATCCCAGATTGGGACTTTTCTTGTCCTGGGCTTCTCTATCACGGCCCTCTTCATATTATCGGTACTCTGGGGAGATCAATGGAAAACTGTCCGCCTGTCATTCCAGGTAAGAGGGGCTGGGAGGTCTGTTTGAAAGAATAACGTACTTATAGAAGTAATTTGTGGTAATTGGTAGAAAATATTCCATACAGTGGGTGTTTTTCACATGGGCTTTCCTGGCAGGGTATGTGGTTTTGAATAAACTTTTATTACAACTTAATTCCTGATGGGAGAGAGGAAGCCAAACCCTGAGGCTGAGTTTCAAGCTATCTGTTTGATGTTACAGGTCTCAATTTGGGAAGTCACATCCTTTTTTTTTTTTTTTTTTTGGCAAAAATGCTGTAGGTGTACAGTTAATTTCCAGGTGCCCAGGGCAGGTAAGTCATACCCCTTTGGCTGGCAGGTTGCTGGAGGAAGAACTTTCTCCCTAATCAGCTCCTGCCGGATCAGCAGCTTTAGCATTAACACAATTTCAGTCTTCCATGACTCAGAAGAGCTTCATCTCCCAAGGGCAGGACTTTTGGGAAGAACATGGGGAGTGCTGGTGTCAGGTGGGACAACCTGTGGGCTGCAGAAGTTCAGAGTGCATGGTCTGCTGGCCTCCTCAACTCTCTCCAGATCTGAAGATGGAGGCAAGAGCTGCCCAGTGCTGTTTAGTGTCTGAGCATCCAGGTCCCCACATGTATTATCAAAAATGTATATTCAAAAGATGTACATTCAAAATGTATATTCAAAACCCGCTTGGACAAGTTCCTGTGCAATGTGCTCTAGGTAGACCAGCTCCGGCCAGGCGGTTGGACTAGATGATCTCCAGAGGTCCCTTCCAACCCCATATGATTCTATGATTCTATTGAGAAGTAGTAGGTTGCCTTTGACTGCACAGCTGCCTTGCAGATGTTATTTGGGCCTATCAACTCTCCCCCATGTGACTTACTGCTTGTGAATGTTGGGAGAGCAATGCACATGGACTGGAAGAGGAATCACAGATGTGGTGTTTGTAGGGTGTGGTTAATTGCATGTTCCTGCTCTACAACTTTTGGTAACCATTGGGCTAAACACTGGCAAAGGTAATGAGAAACCATCAGCATCAGGCCCTTACAGACCTCAGAGGAGGTGGATGAGGAGAAGGAGACACAAGAGCCTTTAGGTTTCCCACAGACACTGTTTATTTTGGGTGTTTCTGCCCTTTGAGACACTTTACATGGCCTCCCACTGCTGTTCCCAAAGGACATGAGTCTCTTGTAGATCCTGTGTCATGTCCATTAGCCCTGCAAATCTATCTCAAATATCCTGGACATCTCAGGTGGCACCTCTGTTTATGCAACTGAATCCTGCTTCTGGTCGAAAGATGTTGGCATCAAGTGTCCAGGGCAGACAGTATCACATGCAATAACATCTCTCAGTGACTGCTGCTTTCTTCAACTCTTCCAGCTAAAAGAATCAGGCATAGACTAGGAAAGCCTTGCACCTGGAGAGCTTTTTTCCTGGCGCATACCTTAATAACTCTCAGTTCTAGCCGGAACAGAAGCCACAGGGCTCTGACAAGCACAAGAAAATGACGGACTGGTTTCTTTGACAGATTTGCCTAGTTTTATGAAAAGTGTGTCGTACCAACATCCATTCGGTGTCTGTACAAGTGACAAACTATTTCTGTACGGTTTCCGGCTCTGCTCATGCATTCGTGATAAGCACAGAAGCAATTCTTAGCTTCTAATGTTCTTGTTTAATCTTGCTTCATCAAGTCCAACTGCTATATCTGTCCAGCAATAGGTACATCTAATATATCATAAGCATTAAATGAACATATTTTTTTATGTTAGTAAATCAAGAAAAATATCTACACATTGAGTTAAAAATTAAAAAAAAAAGAGAGAAAAAATGCAATTAGCCTTAATACAAGTGAGTTAAATGCTTTGAAATAAATGAAAAAGAATTATTTTTTTTTTCTGGAATATATTGTTAATATGTGAAACTAGGTACTTCAGGGTGTATATGAGTCTAATAAAGGCCATGATCAGACATGTAGTAGATTAATTCTCTTATACCACAGAAGTTGGTTCCATACTGGTGTAAATACCACATTTTATCACTCATGTGTGTTGACACCAGTTTAATGATGTAGCTGCAGTGTGGCATGGAGATGACTATTACCTGGATGGGATGGATTGGGTTTGATTGGATTAAACTGGCTGCTTCTTGGAAGATGTTCACAGACTATGGCATAGCAGTAATGGCAATTGTGTCCTCATGGCCGAGGACACCCATGTCCCCTTCAGCTGACTTAGGAGAAAGGAGAGCTGTGTAGTGCAGTGAGGAGCACTCAGGTTGGCTGAGGGCACATATCTCTCCTCTCACTCAAGAGGTGTTTGGTGGATCCAGCACAGGTGCAGAAGAAAGGATGAACTGCTGGCATCTGCAGCAGGAGCCCATCCGGGCAGAAGGCTGTAGCCGTGTTGGGGTTTGTTTCCATCTGTCTCCACACTTCATCTTTTGACTAAAATTTTTTTCTCTCCTTGCCAGGTCACAGCACCCTACCTCCACATTGGGGCAATAACCATCATGGTCCTCCTGTCCTGGCCCGTGGCTCTTCATGCCATCAGAGCAGATAAGAAAGGTACAGTAGCTCTGCTTCCTGCTCCCTATATGACAAAAGTTGTATATCAGTGTGGGAAAACAGGCGTGCAGGAGCTTTCACTACAGCTTGAGGAGACTTTTAACTTCTGTGTATCCCAGGGAAATTAGTGGATCTGGGGCTTTTTGATTCTCTGTCCTGTGGCTGTCCAGGTGTGTTACTGGTTTGCATGTTCCCTTGCATAGTTTTGGCCTGCACCAAGGCAGTGACCTGCCTTGAGATGGAGGAGATTAGCAGAAGTACCCATGTTCTGAGTGATGCATGGAAAGTTGTTCAGCCCTCTAGGGGAGACAGCAGCCAGTGGTGGCTCTCTTGGCTGACCTTTGCTTGCTAGGTTAAGCTTTGCTGTCTCAGAAGGGATCTCCAGTCCAGTGAACCCACTTCAGACAAGTGCATCTCAGGAGAAGCCAGCTGAGATAGGGGAAAGTGCTTTTTGATCAGTTACTAGTGTTATTTCATGGGAAGGTCCAAGAAGCGTGACCAAGTAGTGTAAGGACAGACCAGATGCCAGGAACAGCGGCAGAAGAGCCCGGCTCTGGGACTGGCTGTTTTGCTCTGACCTACTGTTTCTATATAGCTAAAATTATCTACATGACATTCATCTGCAGGTGTTGATTTGTAATAACAATCAAAACCAGAATGCGCTTGTGAAAGCATATTTTCTCTGGCCGGGACTTTTCCTACTGAACTACAGCTGGGGAAATTGCGAGCAAAATGTGTTGGGACCCTAGACATTACAGTCCACCATGGACTCCCAGCTCAATCCATTGGCTTGGTGTAAGCCCTGGTTCCTTCAGAGTCGGTGGCTCAACATGCAGAGGGGTGGTGGACCCCATCCAAGAAAGAGCTGTTGGTGCATAGGTGCTCATTTCTCGGAGGAACTGTTTTGTTCCCTGAGGTGAAGGCTCCCTGGGGCTCTTGGGCAACGTGTCAACAGACTCCAGAGAAGACCATAGGTTGGCAAGTTTCTGAGATGCAATACCCATGCAGTCAGAGTCTGTAGGATTCTGTAGGACACACACAAAAGGTCACTGACAGCAATCTGAATGAACCAGGGGAGTATTCACCTTAAGGGGATATATTATATTTGACCGAGAAAGGCTCCTCTTCTTCACTGTGAATGAAACTTCAAAATGTTGCTTGTTCTTATCTGAGTAAGAAAAAAATTAGCATCCTTCTGTTGAGGACAGTTTTTCTAGAGATGGGGGATATTTCATTGCATCACCTCTAAAGAAAAAGAAATTAAGGCCATGTTTTGCTGTAAGGCATAGTGAGATGTAATTAAAGCACAAAACCTGCAGTACTAAATTAGCCCATGTCCTTGCTTTGACCAATTTGTTTTCCTGGGTTGTGCTGTTTGGCGAGAAAGTGAAAATTAGGGGAAGAAGGGATGGGAAAAGGGATGGGAAAAAACCCAACAGCTACTTAGCTGGAGGACTGTATTAAAAGTCAAGCCGTGAGGGAAACCCGTACGTTACCGCATGGATTAACTCTAGCCTTCCTCCTTCAAATTCTTCCAGTTGTTCAGGTGGTAATTGTTGGTCCATACCTGGCTATCCTTCTCTTTCTTTTCTTGATACCTCTGGGGATGTACTCTCCTTGCATCAGAGAGGCGGGGACACTTGGACCAAAGCCAGCCCTCATTGGACACCGTGGAGCACCAATGGTAGGTCTGGAGAAGTTATTTTACATCATTCCTTCGTCCTGTGTCTTGCTACCTTCATCATGATCTCCTGGTTTTGTCCATGAAATCTGTGGAGAGTGGAAGGGGAGATGTTTTCATTTGTAACTGCATGCCAAAGGCACCACTGCATGTGTTTGCTAACAAGGATAGCACTGCTCCTGAGGGACAAGATGGGTTTTGTGGCTAAAGTGGAAGAAAACTAGCAGTAGACTTTAACAAGATAATGCAGTTCCCTTAATAAAAACCAGAGGTGTCACAAAGAGGTAGAAAGTACTTATAGAGTCCTCCAGAGTGTGCTTGAAAGTGATCTGCTCATGCGCTTTTTTTTTTTTTCAGCTGGCACCAGAGAACACTGAGATGTCATTTCAGAAGACAATTGAACATGGCGGGGATGGTCTTGAAACAGACGTCACCATTAGGTAAGGAGAAAACATCACATCTCACAGAATATACGCTGCTGCTTCTAAGAGTTGCCTTTGGAGACATGCAGCTCCAGGCCATTAGGTTTTACTGGTGGCTGGGACAGGGTCCCTCAGTTGGCGCGTCATGGTAGAGGCTGGAGGGCATGATTGTTCTCAGGCAAGTCAATGAGCTGTAGCTATTGATTTAACAATCATTATTTCTACAGTATAGTTTAAATGGTTTGCAGAGTATAAAGACAAGTCCCTACCCCAGCCTGACTTCTAGGCCACAGAGAAGGTTGTATCAGGCCTGCAAACCAACAGAAAATTGCATTCAGACTTGTGACAGCATTGTCCTAATTATGAGATGTTTAATTTCCTTTGTTTGAGCGGCTAATTGCCACGAATGGCTGACATGCTGTGCAGGCTGAGCAGTTTCCAGGCACCGAGTGAGAAAAGTACTAATGTTTGGATGTTCTACTAATGTGCACCTTTCTATAAAAGAAAATTTTCCCATTCTGTCACTGTCCATTTAGACTTCAGCCCTCTGAAAGCCATGAAACCACTTTGGTGTCAGCAAAAAGAGATTTCAACTATTAGTTACTATCCAATTTTTGGGGGGCTGACAGGCATAAATGCCACCATCTCCACTTTGCCCCTGAGGAAATTGGGGCACAGACAGGCACGGCTTCTCTGAGGTCACCCAGTGGCATTTAATAGGAAATAACCTGGTGTCTTGAGCCTCAGCCTTCCTCTTTATCCCACCCTGAGCACTGAGGGAGGCCATAGTCCTGCATTTGTGATGGCCCACATATTCTTCCGATGTGGTGTGAGTCTGTTCATGCCATGAACAAACCTGCACCCCAGGTGACCTGAACTCTTGCCCTCCAACAGCTATGATGGGGTTCCTTTCCTCATGCATGACAGCACCTTGAGGAGGACAACTAACATCAAAGAGGTCTACCCCAATGACACTGCTCAAAATGCTGCATTCTTCTCCTGGAATACTCTGCAGGAGTTGAATGCTGGAACGTGGTTCCTTAAGGTAAGCACCATAAAGGACCATCATCAATTGGATGTGGAAGAGACACCAGCTGGCTACTACTTAATAGCATGAGTGTTAGGAGAGGAGCTACTGGTTGAGCTAAAACTGAGGTCTCCTTGCCAGTTGGCCTTCAGGCTTTGGAGACCTGTAAGAACTGGCTGGTGGGTGGTCTTGTGGCTCCTTATCATGGCAGCAGCAGAACACATGGGCTGGGAGACAAAGATAAAAGCTACTTGTGCGAGGTGCTGTATATAATAGCCACAGCTAACACACTGGGAGAGGAAAGCACAGCAGAACTAGCTGTGAACTATGCAATTTAGATCCCAGAAGCAGTGTCGTCAACAGCCTGGGTTAATTTCCTCTGTTTCTCAGGTAGAAGAGCTAAGCAAAATAAAAAGTCCTCACCTGCTGAGGGCTGATGTCAAACTTTTTCCCTCCTAGAGATATGAGTTTTTTGCATGCAGCTGACTCCTGGAGGTGACTGCCTGATTAATTTCCCTTTTTATATCTGTTTATTTCTAGGACAAACCATTTTCATGCATGGGCTCACTGTCAAGGGCAGACCAAAAGCAGGCAATGAATCAGTCAATTTACAAGCTAAGTAATTTCTTGCGCCTCGCAGACAGTCAGAATAAACTTGTGATATTTGATCTCTACCGCCCTCCAGAGAAACATCCTTACAGGGACTCGTGGATCAACAGAACCCTGGAAGTCATCCTCAACGAGTCGGGGATTAGACCCCATCTGGTAGGGTGGCATCACTCCTCCATATCTCTTTTTCTTGCTCTCTGAATTGGGACTTTGGGCTCATACCCTTCATGATTTCACCTACGTAAAGTCCAGCCCCTTGCATTTCACTTAAGAGGCATCATTTGGAGTGTGGTCCTACCTTTGGTTCCTCAGGAGGTACAAAATGGTGTAACGCTACACCCGCACAGGGAAATAAGTCAGTGCTTATACCAGCGGATGCCTGAGCCCCCAAAATGGCTTCCTTTCATCATTGTAATAATTGGCAGCCTACTCCCTTCCACCCATGCTTATTTTATATATTGCATAGAAACCTAACTGCTCAAATTAAAATCCATGGAGTTGGGAGCCTTCTTTGCCTTCCCCCTTCTCCTGGCAATGGATGAATGCTAAACTCACGTGAGTCAGGGTCCCTACCCATTGACGCCTGGGGAGTTACGCTGGTCTGTGTCTGCTGAAGATCTCTTCTCCCATGCTGGGGGAATGGGACAATGGAATATTTTCTGTTGCCTTTCCCATAGACCAAAAGTGGTCTTTTCATTCATTTTGAATACCACATCTTTTGTTGGGCTGTGTGAGACGTACTCACTGATTTTAAGGTGATAAGCAAGGAACAGTGAATACTTATTTCTTGATCAAAGCGACTTGCAAGTTTTAACCCCACATCCAAATATTCTTTGATCATTGAAAGAAACATGTCATTTGACAGTCTGGGTTAAGCCCCTCAAGATGTTATCTTTACTGGGTTCGTGGGAAGGGCAGGGCATATTAGTAAGTCTGATGGGAATTCACTGGGTCCTCTTCTTGGCTGCAGGTCCTATGGCTGGAGAACGACATGAGGTCCTTTGTTCAGTCTGTTGCTCCAGGGTTTCAGCAGACAATGGGCAGTAAAGCCCCAGTTGATGACCTATTGATGGATAAAATTGTCAAACTCAATCTGGCCTACACTGAAATGTCCAGTGAAGATATCCGGTAGGTTGCAGTTTCAGCCTCAAGAATGCATCTAGACTATGTTTACCTCATGCGTGTGGCAATGTCTCCCTCCAGTGACCAGCTCCAGGATCTAGAGCATTTTGGGAAGAGCTCCTTTAGATCAAAGTGGCCATCTCTGTTGCATTTTGGGGGTGCAGGACTGCAGTTCACTTCTTCTGTTGACCCTGTGTGTGGCTGAGAGAGCATCCCCCTCCCCACAAGTCCATATTTGCTCGACCAGGATCTAAGGATCTTCTGAATAGAGAACACATCTGTCTCCTGATGTCTTGTCTTTCTGTTCATGCCAGCCTCAATCCCACCAGCACTGAACTGTGGAGAATGAACAACTATTTAAGCTCCCACGGCTCTTGACAACCATCAGTGCAAGTGCATAGTGCTGTGGTGAGAGACCATCACTCTCTCATAGCTAGTGTTTTGGAGACTTCTTGTTTTATCTCTGTCACAACCAGTACTCTGTTGTTTGTGACACACTGAAAATGTCATCTTGCCAATGGAAGGCTCCACATTAATCACAGGAGTTCCAGAATGGCTCTCTTATATAAATGAAAAGAAAAAAAAAGAAGCAAAAAAAATAAAAAAAGAAAAACCAAACAGTATTACCTGTCCAGCTCTCCTTTTATAAATAAGATATTTTACTCTTTCCTGTGCACAAAAAAAAATGAAATATAATTTAAAAAAAAAAAAAAGAAGAAAAGAAAAAGTTTAATCCTTTAGATGAGAGTAATGTTCATGCTTTCTCAATGATAATTTTCACAAGATGCAAAATCCTAGGTACATCCATTTAGGTAAAATCTGGGTAGATCCTAAGTAGATTTTCAAATGCTGATATTAATGTTACCTTCCTTTACCACTATACAGAGTAAGATCTGACTTCATATTAAGTTTCAATAGTTTATAAGAACTTGAAAAAAGACGAAATGATGTAGCAAATGTAACAAGCGAGTAGCCAGCTTCGAGGTGGTTTTGAACACACTGTTGGGAGATTACAAACACTTCATTGCACTGATTCATATGGCAGAAGGATAAGCAAAGGTTTGACCTTTTGGACATTTTAACTGCATTTCTTCCAGCAGCTCAGCTATTCTGTATTGACCAATCATGAACGACTGATTATTGGCTGGTTGGCTTTCCTTTCTATTCCTTATCTAGGTCTTGGAGCAAGCCTTTCCTAGAGAAAATTGCTGTCTCTCCTTGATTCAGCCCAAAAGAAGTACTGACCTCCTCGCTTTTCTTAATTAAGGATATTGTCTTTTGGTCTCTTAAAGGACATATGCTGCAGCAAACATCACCACCAACCTCTATGTGGTCAATGAGCCATGGCTTTTCTCCCTGGCGTGGTGCTCTGGGGCACACTCTGTGACCACCAATGCCGTCCACACGCTGAAGAATCTCAACCAGCCACTCTTCCTCATGGTAAGTGAAAGTCCTTCCCCTCCTGGGGGTAGGAGGTTGGGTTGGGATGTTCATGGTTATCTTTGGAGACCATGGGCCAGTTCATGCACAGATAAAAGGCCGTTTGCCTGAAAAGGACCTGAGTGGAAACCTGGCTTACCTGGAATCTCTGAGCCACTCCAGGTATCACCATACCCTTCTCCTCTTTTCTCTTGTCTCACGTAGAAGCATCCTGCTTGTTAAGATTTGCACCTTATGCCTGGAGATGAGGTTAAAGAAGTCAGACTTGTGTGGGAAGAAAGGAAGGGCCTTTGAGGGCACAAGCTGATGCATGAGGATTTACATTTCTAAGCTTTTGAAGCATTTTATTAATGTCAGAAGTTCCTCATTTCCCAGGGCTTTCCACTGCCCTTCTCCAACTTGGTCTTGTTCTACAAGACCAAGGGAAACAACCATAGAAATAACCTTTCCTTGCTGAGAGGATTTTTTTTTCACATAATTTCTCTGTTCCCTATTCTACCTTGGACAACTTAAGGACAGGCTAGGGAGCACCTGGGTCACTGGTCCCACCAGAGTCCCTGCAGCCTAAAGGTTACTACTTTGAATAACTAGCTTCACACTCTTAAAGTAGATTTTACAGTGCTTCCATCCAGACAAATGCAGTGTTTCAGTCCATTCTGAGGGTGGGTGGAGGTTCAGTCTAAGGATGAATGTTCAGATGCTCTTAGACCTAAAGGAGGAGCCACCCCAGACCTCCTGTGGTGTTCACTGAAGGACAATTTTGCCGGGGAGAAATGAGATGCCACCAGTTGACATTAATGTTGGAGGGAAACAAAAGTGAACTAAAGGGCCTACCTGAACAAACAAGAGTTCCCAGTTATATTCACTGTGATGTGGCACAATCTACTTGGCCACACAACAACCCTGTTTTTATGAAGAATGATGATTTGGCATCACCCACTGATGACTGGCCGCTTTGAAATGCCACCGAATGCTCTAAACACCTGTGGGATGTTACTGCACATGCAAACCAAGCAGCCAATATGGCCATATTTGAGCAGCAAGAAAGAGCTTGAGCAAATTTTTTGCATATCTCGGGGTTCCTTGGTGGTGGACGCATCCTCTGTTATTCTCTTCCAGACTCCGCAGCAGTACAACATCATGTGGATCCTGACAGATCTGACCTCTGTGCTCCTCATCTCGCTCATCTTTGCTCTGCACTGGTAACTACCAAGTTGCTAATGGCGATCCTAACCTGATCCTTTGCGTGAAGTGGAGGGAAGGAGGGATGCTTTCCCTCCAGGAACTAGAAGAAAGCCCTGAAAGTCTCCCAAAACCTCTCTGCTTCTCCTGCTTGCTCTCATTTTCCCTTTCCAGTTTGACAGTTCAGGCACCATCTACCCTCAGGATTCAGTGGAGACCTGGTGGATTTACGGTAGCAACATAGGCCAGTTATCAAAGCTGATAACTGAGCTGAGAAAAGAACTGATTTTTAAAAGAACTGATTTTTCTATTATTACTATTTAGACACTGTTGCATTGGACTGACTTAGGAGGAAAGCTCTCAATGTTAATATTTGAGCACCCTGTGTCTCTCTGTCTGCATATGCCAGAGCCCCTGAGGAAGTCCATCCTCCTAGGTGTGAAAATGTCTGAGTGTGTCATGGACACCACATTTTAGTTCCCCTCATGCTGTCAAAGACATTGCCTCTGTTTAATAATTGGGAAATCTGGGGTTCACGGGACAGGTTCACTCCAGCAGGTTGGATGAGGAACTTGCCTGTGCTCTTATCCCAGTGGTGACCAAGGAGAGCAGGAGATGCTGGGCTCAGCTCTTCAGCTGGCCAGATGTGGATGGGTGAAAAGACCAGGCCAGCCAGCTCAGAGATGTTTTCTGCAGGGGTGCTGGCAACACAACTGTAGTTTGGGAAGCTCCTGGGTGAGCAGTCTGAATTGCTTACAGCCATGACTTGCTTTGGCATGAGAAAGGGCAGCAGGTCTAATTTTGCTCCATGAGGATGGAGGAATGAACTAGCTGTGGTATGGCCAGGTGATGAAATAACGGCTGTACAGGCACGTTCCTGTGTGCATTTCCCAGGGCCCTGCAGATGCTCCTGATCCAGCCAAATAACAACCTCGTCTGGGCTGGCATTGCAGGAAAGGCATTCCTAGCCCTGCTGGGAGTGAAGGGCCACCAGCAGTGCCTGAGAGCCCTGCCTAGTCTTGTTTATCAGGTTTATGAATGCATCAAAATCACAAGTTTTAAATTTCCCTGGCTGCTTAGGAACCAGCAGCTGCAAACACTTTTGGGGCTTTCGAGCTCTTAACTATTTCTAAAGAAAACAGGGCCTAGACACAAAGTTGCCTTCAAAATGTTGTGCACATGATGCTTGGACATCAGTCATGCACCGGAGTCCCTTCTCAATAAGGACTCAAGCAAATTCTGAAATATCGGAGTAGTTCCTGCCCTGAAAAAGTAGAACAAAGATGTCCAGGGCACCAGGGACCTGTGAGGGGAACCACAGTAAGCTGTGGCCTGACCCAAGTGCTTTGCTATATACAGGTGGCGAGAGCGGAGTTCCTCCTGCTGTGCCCATGATGGTGGCCCAATGCTGGAGAGTGGCACCTACAACAAGTTCAGGACAGGTGAGTAGGGCAAAGAGAGCCAGGAGCTGCATCCTGCTCAGGACGTCTCTGTGGGGGCACCAGGGTCCTGGTGGATGGGTTGGTGATGGGTGCCCATGCTGTGGTGAAGAATGGCTGCATCTTGGGTTGTCTCAATCCCAGGTGGCAGGGATTTCTCCTCTCTGTTCAGCACTGATGGGGCCATGTCTAGGCACCGGGTCCAGTTCATGCTCCCCAGCACCAAGCAGATTGTGACAAATGGGAGAGAGCTCAGTGGGGCCACTAAGCAGGATGACAGGACATTTGAGATCTGGGTTTGCACAGTGGAAGAGAAGGTCAAGGGGCATCTTATCACTGTCTGCAACCATCTAATGGGAGGGTGTAGAGAAGAGGGTTTCTCGGATGTGCAGTAACAGCAGCACAAGCTGCAACCTTGGAAATTTTGACTAGATACAAAGGAAAAAAAAGAAAACTTCCCCATGATGGTGGTCAGATACTGGAACAGGGACCCAGACAGGTGAGGAATACCCACCCTCAGAGACGTTCAAAGTCCTGAGCAGCCCAATCTAATTGGCCCTTCTTCAAGCAGAGGTTTGGGCAGAGACCTCCAGTCATCCCCTCCAACATGCATTACTCTGCTCTGCTGTGAAAAGCGAGCCCCGAGGTGCTGAGGACTCTTGGGTCTGCAAGGCAGGGTGGGATTGGCTGGGGACCCTCCCGTGCACCAAGTTTCTGCAGTCATCCACACAAAATGACCCAACCTGGGCTGCACATGTTTTCAGCCAGGTTCGCTCTGCTCACGATGGCTGGCAAAACAACTGCAGATATTTTGGTGGATCACCGTGTGTCTCCTCTTTTCCAGAGCTCAGTGACATCCCTGCCATCATGGCCTGACACAGGCAGGGAGGGGACATGGACCTGCCATCTCGATGAGGACTGGAGAGCAGACCCTCCCCTGCTGCCCCTTCCTGCAACGCAAACACCAACCTGCCAAGGGAGCCAGCCCGGAGGGCTCAGGACTGCCTGGTGAGGAGGAGCCATTTGTCTCCGTGACCCTGCTGGAGATGAACACCAAGCTCCCCCTCCTACAGCTTTCCTTGCAATCCCGTGCCTGGCAGGGCTCCCTGGGGTGTAGGGGAGCACAGATGGAGTTGCAGCCATGAAGAAGCTGTGCACCGTGATGAGATGCAGCAACCACATGGGAGCCACCATTTCCCTCTGAGACCACTCTCATCCCACAGGGAAATCATCCTGTGATGCCTCCTGCCATGTGTAAGCCCTCTGTTTCCACAGCTGTGTTTTACACATACTGCAAACATCTGAGCATCCCCCAGTCCTTCTTGTTCTCAGCTGCCCATGTTTCTCCCATCAGACCAGCCTCTTCTGCATACACTCCCTTCCTCCTTGCAGGTCTTCTCCATCCCTGAGAGCCCACCAGCCCCATCATGATGGTCAAGTGCTGCTGGCTGGGTCACTGGGGTCCGTACCTTCCTATAACACAGGCAGGGGCAGCTTAGGTTTTCCTTCTCCACACTCTTGCCCTGCCATAGATCCTAACAGGAAGATCACTTCCTCTTGGTTGTGGGGACAGGCATATCTTCCTATGGGTGCTGAAGGACTTTCTGGTGCCTTGGCCATGTAGCAACGGGGTCTATGACCAGGAGCACAACACTTTTCTTAGAAGGATTGGGATGCATGTGAATTGGTCCCACAAAGTGTCCTGTTTGTTTTCCCTTGGGAAGGTCTGTAGACCTACTCTGCCCCCTGGGATTTATTCTGATTTTAATTTCTCCCAGTGGCTGCTGGCACATTGCGGGAAGGAGGTCTATGCCTGGCTCTGCAAAGGAGATGTGAGCATCTCCCAGGTTTAAGCCATAAATTTCTACTTGAACAGGTAATAAGAATACATTTTTTGTAAATTGCAAGTCATGTTTTAAATACATTTTAGCACTCCTATCCTGTTTTGTTCTTGTTTCAGCGAACTGGGAAAGGGGAAGAAAATAGTTATCTTTACTTAAATCAGGCTATAGACATTTTCTCATACGCGAGCCTCATGCAGCTCAGTGTTTTTGCTAGATAAAACTATCACAAGTGAATTGTGACAGGGAAGCATTACATTTCAGAATTATCTGCGCTGAGAGTCACTCAAACCTTTCCAAGTTGCAGTTTTGAAGTATTTTGGAGGCTAGAAATGCAAAAAGACATCATTCTCCTTTGGAAAAGGGCTGGCGTAGAGAAGCTCCAGATCTGTGAAGCACAGGGAGAGGCTGCTACTGATGCTGTTAAAGCCCCTTCCTATGCCCTGCATCTGTAGCTGGTTCCTAATTTTCTGTGGGTACCACTTATGTGGAGGTATGTGAGCAGCAAAAATAGGAAGTGGAGAATGTGTGGGTTGAGTGGTGGTGAGCACCATGGGGTCCTCAGCCTGTCCACCGGTGTCCAGGTGAGGGACTTGGCTGGGACAAGTGGTCCCTGATCAAGATTTTTAATATGTATTAGGAAAAGCCACCTCAATGTGCCTTCAACCATGTATCGAGCTGCTGCTTGGCCATTATGCAGTGGTATCTCCCCATATTCACCTTCCTCATCCTCAGCAGCCTTGTCCAGGTAGAGCCTGGCCAATTTGACCTGTGGTGTCCTGCCAATGCCTTACGCCCTGTCACATCTCAGCTAATAATTTTGCTGCTTCACAGCTAGCAGTGTCTGTCAATGCCGTCAAGCACGTGGCTGGTAGTCTGACTCCCACACACAAACTTTTCACCCAGTATTTCCAGTGATTCGGCTCAAAACTGGCCTTTGTGGAAGAACCAGCCCTTGTCTTAGAGGACGAGCAATGGAGACTCCCCGAGCTCCAGTGTTTTTTACCCAAAAAGAAAAGATTTCAATTAATTTCCTGTTTGGGCACGCTGATGATTCGCTCCCCGTTGCCGGGTACTCTCACCAGGAGTCCCACTCTGCCAGGAGAAGTCCAACAAGGACCTGGGAGCCCTGAGCCCACCCTTCCCCGTGCAGACACCACCACACCCGCGCAGTGCAGAACAGCCTCCCACAAACCACTTGATGCTTTTTAATTAGAGTATTTCGCTCGGACATATGTTTTTCATGTTACATCACCCGGTGTGAGTACAAAGGGGGCAGCAGACGCTAATACATATGACACACAGGCACACGCACACAGAGCCCCGGCACCCCCCCAAAATGGTGGGGTGCGTGGGGAGGCTGACAGAGCTGTGAGTGGAGGGACGAGGGTGGTGGCGTGGGGAAGCTGGCCCAGGACAGCGCTGGGAAACATTGCTCTGCCACGTCGTCTACTGTGGGAAGCAGGGATGACTGGAGACTCACGAAAGCAGTGGTGGTGGTAGGCATGTGTCTAAGGATGGGTGGGATCCCTGGGACAGCTGGATCATGGCAGCTAGGGAGGGGAGAGAAGCATCAGAGAAGGATGGTGAGAAGGCAGCTCAGCTCCCAGTGTCGCCTTGGCTGGTGTAACCATGCTCCCATCACCAGAGCGCCTTGGGTAGTGGGGATGGTGAAGGAAGGAGATCTCCTAGCAGCCCTGTCTGGCTGGTGGATGTCTCCATGCAGCATCTCGTTCACTTTGGTGGAGCAACTGAGGTCCAAAGTCACTGCTGCATCCCAGTCGGATGTCACAGTCCTTGAAGTCCAGTAGGCAGTGCTGGCAACTCTGCCTGGGACACCATGGTGTTGAGTGACCAAGCCCAGCTGAGCAACAGAACAACATGTCACCCTCCAATATGGACTTTTTATGAAAGGAACCAAACTCAGCCCAATGCAGAGGACCAAGAGAGGTCTCCCATGTCTACTGAGATCCACTCAGTGTTAGTGACACCAGCACCAGGTCTTGGTGGACAATTCTCATCCCTTGTGCTGCCACACACCCAGGCAACATCCTCCTTTGAAGCCTGGATTTTAGAAAGGCACCCCAGGCTCCTTCCCCTGCTTCCCCCTAGACACAACATGGCTTCGGCCTCCTCTGTGCTGGCAAGTCCCACCTCTGCTCCAAAGCAGGCTGTTTCTACACTGTGTGATGTCAAGTGGAAGATGGGACAACCAGCCAGCAGATTAGTACAGCCAACCAAAGACGGAGAAAAGCCCACTGAAATCAAGGGCCTGCCCTCGCTGTGAGTGGTTCAGGTCCAATTGGGACTTGCAAAGAGCCATTTTATACAGCAACACACACAAAAGCACAATAAAATCATTAGCTGTTTCCAACCCTGATGGCCAAGTCCGTGTTTGAATCACAGCTGAACGCCGGCTTGGCCTCAGCCTTCCAAGCCTGGGAACTTCAAAACCCCTACATCCATATTGAAACTTGCAGTAAAGAGCCTCCCAGGGTTAATTTGCCTGGGCACAGGGGGCAAAAGGAGATAATTCATCTTCCAAGCGTCACTTCCAGCTGAGCCCATAAGCTGAGAAAGATGTGCCTCCGGCAATCACATCTCTTGGGGAATCCCTAGGCGGGGGATTGTCCTGCAGGTCGCCCTCAGCCCCAAGTCAGCATCCAGATACCGGCACAAAATGCAGGATATGTTTTTTTTCCTTTTTAATATTTTAAAAAATAAATAGAAGAAGAAACAAAACTTTAAAATCTGTTTTTTTAAATATTTCCAGCATTGCACGGACAGCACTTAAGTACTCTAGCCTGTTCGATCAGTAGTTTGTTTATTCTGATTCCTAGTTAAAATGTGCTCCTCCCAGCCTGCTTTTCCTTTCTGTCCTTCTCAAGAACACAAAGTTTTCTTTTGTAATGTCAAAAAATAAGCCCTTCAGTGTTCATCGGATAGCTTTCCAGCATGGGTTGGGGCTCTGTTATTCCTCTTCAGACCTGAAATGCCCACAACCCCACCAAAAGCTGTTAGCATCCTGATAGCTCGCTCTTACTTAAGAAAAAAAACCAAACCAAACCAAACCAAACCAAGACACACACACACACACACACAAATCCTCTTCCAAGAGCCTTCGCAATGCCAACCGTTGGGTTCAGGCAAGCCTCCTGCTGAAGTCTTTCCTCAGTCACTGTCTGAGAGCGGTGGTGTCCCCTGGAAATCTTTGAGGTGTAAGACGGAGTCCGGGTGCAGGGTGGGGAAGAAGAACAGGAGGTCAGAGATAGTCATCTTCGCTGGAGGGGGAGGTGGGATTTGAGCCTTCAAGGTCAGAGTCCAGCGAACTCCCTGATGGTGTTCGGCTCATCTTCCACATCTGGGAGGCAAAGGTGCTCCCCCAGCTGCACGGGTATCCCACAGGCTTCAGCTGGTGAATTAGCCCCATGGCCACCTGCCAGTGGCTTCTTGCAGTTCACTTGCTACCCTTTGCACTCCTCTGTTTGCTCATGGCTGTAAGCATCTGGCTGATGTACGAGGTCAAAAGATCATCCATCTTGTACCCCTGAGGAGGAGAGAAGAAAAAATCACCTGCCTTTATTTAGAGCACAGTTTAGTCTCTGGCTTGTGCCCCCTGAACACAATGGCTACCAGTTGTTGACTTTCAAGTCCTCAGGTACATTTTGACCCATTCCGCCATTCTCCTTGGATGAAATGACACCACCACAAGGAACACAGCCCAAACATAATTTGCAGTGTTGAGATGGAGGAACTCATGGTCCCAGGAAACTGTTGAGGCTAAGGACATAGGGAGCTTTGGAAGGGGACCTGGATTTTCAAATGGCCAACAAAATACCGAATGCCACAGATTAATAACAACTAAGCCAGCACGATTTTTTATCCTTCATGCTTTGGGTTTAAGACAGTCTAGATTGTTGCTCTGACTGTTACCAGGGACAAGCTGGGCAAACAATCTTGGTAAAAGGGCTCAAGAGCACCCCCTGAACCTACATCTGCTTTAATATGCTTTTCAGTGGAGTGACAGGGAGCAGTGTGCCTCAGGCTTGCTCATAAATTGGAAAACGGACCAAGTGAGAGCCCTGATCCATTGAACAGAGCCATGGGAGATCCAGAAGAAAAAAAAACATATTGAGGGCTCTTCTGAGAGACCACTTTCAGCCCAGAGAATCCCCGAGACACAATTTGCTGGAAGCATTAAAATTTGCCTGCCACATTCAGGATTTGGTCTAGCTGTCCCCAATAATCTTTAACGTTCCTTACCAAGGAGGTCTCACAGAGCAGCTTGCTTCCTCTCACCAGGTTGCCAATGGTAATATGGAAGTACGTGTTGCCGCTGCTCCAGTTGGAGATCTTGGTGAAAGGGTGAGTGATGAGAATGTCCTGGTGGGAACACAAGACTGGCACTCAACACACACGAGTCTCAACTTTCACAATGGGCTGTGGGGAAGCCTCATGTCCTTACTCACTTTCCATCAACGCAGACCAAGGACGTCTACTGAGATAAGACTGTATCATGGCCTCATGGGAATGGCAGTGAGAGGCAAGATTCTGGATCCTCCAGTGCCTGTGGAGGCCTTCTGTTCTAGAATAACCATGTGGCTGGTGGAAGGAACTAGTAGTAACTCATTTACTCCAGCTCCTGGCCTGTCTGTGAAAGGATTAAGGAAGGAGTGTGTGTATCCTTCAGTTACAGGGCCCCAACAGTTGATGCTCTCAATCCATCTCCTGTTGAAAAAGGCTGGGATGGCTCTGTACATCAGTGAATTTCTGCCTCCAGAAGCTTTTCTTGTTGTCCAGCCTTTCTAATTAGGCTTTATGAGAACTCCTGATACACGCTTTTTTGGGATGACCTCTGTGAAAGGTTGGGAAGTGGGATCAGGACCATCTAGTGAAGACCTTAGTTTTGCTTACCTTGGTTTTGGGATCAATGAGGCTGACTCCATGTTTATTGATGGCAATGAGAAGGATTTCTGGATAATTTGGCTCTGTAGTTTGCTGTTGGAAATGAGAAGAACTGGTTAGGGGAAGTGCCATGCAAAATCAGACCCTTTCCTACTTCCTCTCTCCCTGTCTTCTCCTGCCAGCATTTGGTGGCCCATTAACTGCTATCTAGTTTATCTTTTAAAAACAAACATAGAGTCCATTAAGGTATCAGCAATAGTCAGGGCTGTTTAGTTAATTATGGA
>JAOXNO010000001.1:204779187-204795949 GCA_028565335.1 Limnodromus scolopaceus | reverse complement strand
TGGAGGTATTCAAGAGACGAGTTGACATGGTGCTCGGGGATATGGTTTAGTGTTGGGTTGGTGTTGGGTTGGCTGTGGTGTGGTGTGTGTGGTGTGGTGTGGTGTGTGTGGGGTTTTTGTTTTGGTTTTTTGTTTTTTTCATTGGTTGGACTAGGTGATCTTAAAAGGTCCCTTCCAACCTAGGTGATTCTGTGATTCTGTGATTTTGTATGGAAAACCACATCTTTCCCTTTCAAAGCTTTAATAAAATTCAAAGAGTGTCTGGATTCATTTGCATGGCTTAAAATTCAATGATAATGTTCATGTCTAATGCAGGACTGAGGACTAGTGCCCTGGAGGCACCTGTGTCTTGCAGCTACTGACATATTCACAGAATGATATGGGGTTGGATGGGACCTCTGGAGATCACCTAGTCCAACTAGTCCATCTAGTCTATTCAGCAGAGCTGCAGCCAGCTCTGGGGTGGATGTGGGCAGCAAGGTGAGATGAATCACATCCCTGAAACCTTCCCATGGGCCAGACCTGGAGAGCTGCCTGCTGCCAAGAGCAGGTGCTCCTCACAGGGGCAAGGTCTAACCCTGGAGCAAAGGTCTTGCTGCTCCTGGAGAGATCATCTCCCAGGTGATGTCCCCAGGGCTGGTGCAGACAGCACACCCACAGCAGTGTGGCCCAACAGAATGTGGCAGACTGTGTGGTCAATCCTGTTTGAAAGGGCTGAAGGGCTCTAGGAGGGCTCCGTGTGACCCACAGTGCAAAAAAGTCACCATTACCATCTTTTGCGGGTCTTGCTTTCTTTATCCAGTCCGTCAGGTGTCTCACGAAGTCAAAGAAGAAATCTCCCTCGGGCACACTGATGACCTGGGGGGACACGGCACATGGTTACAAAGGCTGAGCAAGTGGCAAGAGGCAGGGTTGACCATTGCCCCATCTCCTGTAGTCACGGCTCACTGCTTTGTCCTGGTGACACTGATGTGTAACGAATGGCTGACATGAGGAAGCCCCTGCCAGCACTTGGCTGCAGGCTCTGTCTCCGCTTTCACCCATTACTCCTTACTCCAGCTTCCTGTTTCACCAGGGCAATTAATTTCCCTTCATGATGACTATCTCCATAGAATTCCCCTAGATGCCTGAGGCAGCTCCAAGCTGCATGTTTTTCTTAGTCCTTTCTTATATACCCGACTCAGCAACAGCCCAGGAGAGCTTTGCCCACCTGTGTTTTAAGCCCTTTCTCTGGCTTCACCAATGTGTACCCATCAACAGGTGGGTCACCCCACATGCCTTGGGGCTACCCCTGTCTCTGGGTGGGTCACTCACCTTGTCAGAGATTTTGACAAAGAGGCTGAAGCCCTCAGAGGACTTCAGGAGCAGCCTGTTGGAGATGTTCTGACAGAAGTCCTTGGCTTTCGTGCTGGACTCCACTTCAAATGCCTACAAAGAAAGGAATATCCTCACCACTGCTATCTCAAAGTTAATTTTCACTTTATGTTCTCTTTGAGGGACTCTAGGCTCAGACACACGAAGGTATTTAGGTGCCCACCACCAATGAAATTAGTGACATTGTGGATTGGGGCTCTGGGCATAGGAAGGGATGTTTGCAGAAGCTCAGTCGTGCTATGGCTGTACCCCATTCTTTGTGCTGCTCTATCTATACCCTGTACTGGCTTATCCAGGGCTCCCCAGGTAATGCAAGAGATTTTTCTGATCTAACAGTTAGTTCTCAAAGCTATTTTTCTAGGGGGGTGGAGAGGGAGAGAGATACCTCCAGGCTTTATTTGTCCCAACTGTCTCTCCACTGATGATGAGGAGGTCAGATGCCTGGCTTAGACCAAATGCCTAACTTCTTCGATAGCTTAAGAGAGGGGAGATGACTCCTACTTTACGTGTAGATAGGATATCTGAAGAACTGTCCCACCTGTATGCAGGTCCCAGCCCCTCATTTACTTTTTCAGCTGTGCTCAGCATTTACATCACCTTCGTTTCACTCTCCCCATTTAAAGAGGTGAATTTCATAGCAGTTTAAGGAATTTAAGTTTCTGACCACCACATGCATGTCTGTGTTATCCTGAACCACCAAACCACCACGACTCATATTCCATATCTCACGAGAGATTGGCCTGGAGCTCAGTGCTGCTGATGTTCAGCAGATCCTTGGTACAGATGGATGTTGTACTGGGGTGATGCTCCTCTGCCAGTCCACCTGTGTGACTTCCATGGCTAAAAGCATCACAGCAAACCCATCCAAGTGCAGAAGTCCCCACTGGCTCTCACACAGATGCATGTGTATAAAGCAGTGTCATGTTTATTGCTGGTCACGTAGAAAAACATACTCAAAGTGATGAGAAATCCCAGCAGTTCTCTCAACTCTCCATTACAGATAAACAAGGGCATGCACAACTACTGGAGAGAATAACTCTTGTCCTTCCATGGGTGTGCACTCCTTTACAAATAAACCCACCTGGAAGAACAGGAATTTAGTTGTGCCCAAGGGCACGATGGGGGAGAGAGGTGCGAGCCTCACAGGAAGACTAATCAGTAGCAAGAGACAGCAGCATCTGCAAGGACATGCGTATCTGCTCTGGCATCAATATAACTAGCTGCCTCATTAGTGTGTAAGATGCTTAATGAGAGGTTTCTGTGTGCAGATACAATTTCTGCATCATCCCAGGTCAGAAGGTGTAATTTCAGCTACTTGCCAGTGCTACCATAGTCTGCCCAGTCCCCAGGGAGCCCTATCATGGTGCCCACTGGGTAGTTGGGTGGACAATATCTGTTGGTCTAGGCTAAAATAACTGATATCCAAGGCTTGTGAACCAGTAAATGAATGGAGAAGAAGCCACCTGGTTTCTTTCTTTCTGGGGTCACACTATAAAGCCTCCAGTGAACACCAGCACATCACCCATGTCTTGAAAAAAGTGAATTGTGGCAAATCAAACCCCTGAGCTGGTCAGGGTAGATACAGATGGGTTTTCTTTACACTGCTCTGGTCCAGAGTGTTCTGGAAAGGCTGAGCTTTTCTGAATCAGAACCAATATTAACCTCTTCTGAGATTTTAATAAGAAAATTCACAGCCATCCTAACAGAAATGTAGAATTTCCTTCTCCCCCATTTACCTCATCAGTGTCATCAGGGAAGTAAACCTTGTGGAAAATTTGGGTGGTTTTGTGTTGAATGGCTTCCACTTCTACCAGGTGGGGCGGGTACTTCCTGGATCCGTTCCTGCAAAACAGGAGGTGGCAAGGGCCACAGCATCCTTTGTTTAAATCTTCCATTTTAATAAATTTTCTTTTTTGAGTAACTTTGGCTAGTTTCTTAATACTAGGATTTTTTTCCCCCCTAAGAATAAGAAAAATTGGAATGGACAATGTGTATTTGCTTAGGCTGTAGGTGACTTAAACGGACCAATCATACCAAAGTTGACTTAATTAATCTGTATTTTCTCCCAGACAGTTTACCAGTGACATCTTCTACCTGAGTCCCCTTTCGTTCAGCTTGGTTGAATGCAGAGAGAGGCTGTGGACTTTCACTGTCCCCCCAGCCATGGAAATATCTCATACTTGTATTTTCTCATGTGTATTTGGATGCTGTGTCACTGTCAGGACTAGGAGGTCTTTTGGTGACGTACCTCAGGGCTTTCTGGAGTCTCTGGATGCAATCTGCTGCCAATGGGTGATGTTTCCGGGACTGCAGGAACCTCTGGACATGTGGCAGGAGGATGTTACTTGGAGGGAAAAGGCCTGTACACAACCACAACAGCTCCCAGCCTTTCTCTTCACTGTACCTACACAAAGATACACCCAGAAGGTAAAAAATCACTCATGGCATTGACACTTCAGACACTTTTTGAGCACAGGCTAGTGAATTTGACCCAAGGAGAATGAATGACTCTTACTTGATGTGGTTGTCCGTGAGCTGCTTGAGGGTCTGGCAGTAGATTTCATCCTTCAGGGGTTCAGCTTTCAAGGCACCTTCAAATATTTGGTCTGTCAGCTCATTGACTGAGCGGGTCCTTTTGGATGGGTAGTCACCCATATACTTCAGCACTGGTGGGAGGCAAGAGTCAAGGACCAGCTAACCGGGCTGTCTGGGGAAGCCCTTCTGTTGATGATGTGATTAAAGACATCCTGCACATGACTTCAGCAGTGACTTCAACTTGGTGGAGGGGGCGCAGTGTATGGTAAAGGCTTTAAATTGCTTTAGGAGATGTCCAGCAAGATCTCTCCCGTCACTATGGTTGAAAGAATTGTTTTGGGGGCAGGATATATAGACCTAAGAGAGCTGCACATTACCTTATTGCATACTTGGGTACCACTGCAAAAGACCGGGCTTTGAGCAACCTGGTCTAGTGGGAGGTGGTGTCCCTGCCCAGGGCAGGGGGGTTGGAACTCAATGATCTTTAAGGTCCCTTCCGACCCGAACCATTCTGTGATTCTGTGATTTTCAGCTGATGTCAGACACCAGTGGAGCTGCAGTAACACAAACCAAATGATGACCCTCACCATCATGCCACATTGCAACGATTCTGTGTGAGAACAGGCCACCGTTTTCTGAATTAACATGTATGACACAGCAAAAGGAAAAAGATAAAATTGCAAATGTCCTCGTATTTTTTTGCCAGTTCTTTTAACTCCATCTCCTGTTATTTGTTAGTAAGAGGAAATCAGTAGTAGCAGCAATAGTGCAATATTAGTCCATAACAGGTTTATACCAACAGAACTGTTCAAACTATAAAGTTTGGATCCTAGAGCAAAGGACACCCCCCCCTCCCCAAAGAGAAACAGATTGGATCTATGTCTGCACTCAGCTCATCTCTCCCATGCTGTGCACATTCTGCCAGGTAAGGGATATTCAGACATCAAACCCTGTCCCTGAGGCTGTGTGGACTGGTTTGCATCCACACTGATTAGGGCTACAGCCTTGCACAGCAGATACATTTTGGAGATAAACAGCTGGAGCAAGCCAGAACAGAGCCAGTGAATTGACCACTAAGCAGCATGGACCAGCAAGACTCCACAGTCTTCATTTATTAAGAAGCAGACACCCCTCATATCTCAAGGATGCTTGAGTACAGATTTCAGGATCAGACCCATTTCTAAGTCTGTGATACGGTCACAAAGCTCTTAAGAGGGACCACAAACCTTTCCACAGGCTTTGCCTGGGGACCTAAAGAGCCTGCTCAGCCCTTTGCCTGTCAGACCTGTTGCCCAAGGGCTCCCCCAGGCAATGGAAGGATATCAATGAAGGCCATGCAGGCTTCTTGGGAGAGCTCCTCGCTGCCCAGGATCTTCTTCAGCAACGGCTGTTTGATGGGCTCACGGGTGTAACACCACAGCTTGTCCTTCCCACGACTCTTGGTGATCATGACCCGGCTCAGGGTGTGCTTGGGAGGTGGCCTGATGGCAAAGGCAAAGCAAGAGGAAAGGTGGAGAGGTTAGAAGAATAAAAGGGACAGCTTGCGGCCAATGTTTCACCTAGGAAGGTTGCTCACAGCACTTGGCTAATGAACTCTTACACTAAATGGGACTTCACAGTTTAGCAAGTATTCAGCTCCAGTTCTGCCCAAAGATAACCATTTGTACTTTCCTAGGGCTCAGAAAAGTCCTTGTACCCAAGTACTGACACCAAAATAACCTTCCCTACCCCAAAAAGCTTCAAACCACAAGAGGAAGGATGATGGTGATGGATAATCAGGGCACAAAGTCATACGAGGTGATATTCAGAGTCTTTACCAGTAGCAAAAAAATCCCTGATTCCCAAGCTACCTGGAGATTAATTCCTACTCCAATGATTTTTGAAGATGGTTTAAAAAAATCACCTAAAATAATCATAGGAAAATTCTTCCAAGGTATATGGCTTCACTCTCTCTTCACTGTCTGAAATTGCCAGCTGAGAGGCTCTGATAACATCTTGTCGTTGATCAGGGGTCATGGTGACCAGTGCCTGTGGGATGAAAACATCTCTGTCACCCGCTATATTTGATATAATATATATCTGATGTATTCAGAGAGAGGAAGCAGATAAAAAATGTAAAGAACAGTGAGTCAATAAGAATAACCCATTAATTCCAGTTAGTAGTCAGCAAGAGTTGTGCTCAGCAGGAGCTGTGCAATGGTCATATCTCTGTGCCATTCTCAGTCACTAATGCACGGAATAACAAAGGTTTGCATAGTGGGGGTCACTTCCTAATGAAGATAATCTGCTTTGGATCCCACAGCTTCATACATGAATGTAGTGGTTCCCTCCAACCCCAAATACACCTTCAAGTAACCAGGGCAGCTGGAGGGACGTAGCGGGATTCATGGATATTCCAAGTCACAAGTTTGTGGTGTTCAAAGTGACAAGACCAGAAGAAAGGCTTGAGATCACTTCTGCCTTGGACAACTTGTCAGCTCTCTCAACCACTTTGGTTTCCATCTTATCATCAGGGAGACTCTGGCCAGTTCTAAGCTCTTCAGGAAGGCTTTGACCTCCTCTGGCTTTGTATCAAATTGTGCCACTCTGTAAGACAGCTTACCACTATCTCTAGTGGAGGCATGGTGACTGTAGGCAAGACGTAGACAGAATCTGTTGGGAAATCCCCTCTCTGCTTAGTTCGTTCATTGAATCCGTTAGCCCAGCCTGAGTTCATCACATGTTCTCCTGTGTCCTGGTCCAGAACTATGAGGTCTCCTTTGAGAAAGCTGAGGAACCCAGATTCTTCTCCCACTGTAAGAAAAACAACCATTAGTTTGACTGTTTTTCTCCAAATCCCGTAGGAATAATTAATCTATTTATGTATTTACCACTGGGCTGGGCCATTTACTTACCAGGGTTTGGGTTGTCTTGGAGAGTGACCACATACTTAGATCTTTTCCTTAGTCCTTCAAGGAAGGTCACCACCAGGTCCCGGATATCCTCTGCATTGTTGGAGGTGAAAGTGTATTCATCACCTTTAATGGTGGCCAAGGTGAAACTCTGCCCTTGCAGCTTTCCCCCTCTGGGATGTATTTTTATAGGAGACATAAACAGGAAAGATAATGGCATCAAGAGGCAAAGCCTGGAAAAAAGACTGGTTTAGGATGAGGTCAGCAACTAAGTCTATTCCTCCTTACCTGCTGCTTGACACAGCTGTGATCTCTGGGAAAGAGAGCTCTAAGAGAACCTGCTCCTGTTCATCCACAAAGTACACCCCTGTCCAGTTGACAGCTACAATCACATCATTTTTAGGCAGGCTTGGCCCTGGGTTGAAAACAAGATGTGCAATCAGTTCATGAAGGGTCTTAGGATATAGGAGACGTGCATTTCAAAGGAGGATGCAATGATCAAAAATAGTCAGTTTTAGTAAAAGAGATGGTGGCAGACTCATAGCTTGAGCCATTGCTAATTAGGATGCTCCAAAAAGTAATGTATCTAGAAGAAGATCAGCTAGATGGGACACTGAGTCTTCTCTGTGGAGTCCCTATCTCTCCTTCCTTTTGCTTCGGAGCGTCCTGTGCTGTGGTGATCTGCTCTACTGACTCACCTGAGAATTTGAAGGCTTCGTAAAACCGAGAAAACAGCAAAGGCCACTTGAAACGTGCAAAATCCACTACCTCTTCCTTGACTTTTTTGGGGTCTGTCCTCTTCTGAGTATAAATTCCCTACAGACAAAGCAAGTTACAACCAACGTGAAACACAAACCCAGTTACAGCCAGGAAACAAGCAAACAAAACCAATTCATGTCAGCTGAAGATCTTGCAACTAATATTAATTTAGATATCAATAAGGCTAAGGGCTAAAGTCCTATAGGAACAAGAGACAGGTTGGACAAAGTCCTGGGAAAATTTTGGTTCCCACTTTAGGGAATAATTCAACTCTGAGAAGGCTGGGAAAACCATCTAGAGTGACCAGACTGGGTGGTAATCATCGCAGCTAACTTTGTGTTTCCCGAAGGTAGGTGTCTGCCTTTCAGCCTGACAGTCCTTTAGCTGGAAACAGATACTCAATAGCCCTTAAGCACAAGCATCTAGATTTATTTAGGATATCCTCAGATACCTGGGACTTCTGTATGTATCTGACAGGTTGATGGAGGACCTGCAAGATCCAAGTGAATCGCATTCCTAGTTCTCCACTGACAGTAACGGGAGGTGAGACTTCTAATACACATGGAGATGCTTACATTTTAAGGTCTTAATCTGAAGATTAAGACCCCTAAAATGTATAGAAATGTTAAATGAATGCTAAATGACCCCTGTTAAATTAATACCAGTTCTCACGCCTGGATGACCAACCATCATGACTGGTCATGAGTTATGGATGTGGAGTTGCGAGTTATGGAATATGTTGCTCTGGGGAGGGTGTCACAAATGTTCTTATGAAAATCAGGGAGGTTTTATACAACACCTGGCAAAACAAGGTCTTGACATGGGCTGGAAACATGAACCATAATACAATCAATAACATCACAACCCTGCATAACAGGAAGGACACCCCAGAGATGGCATTTTGCTTCTCACAGTGAACCTCTGCAGGTTGTCTTCTGTCAGAGCTTGTCTAAAACCAGGGGTAAATCTGCATACAGCTAGTACAAAACCTGCCCTTTCTCTTTGATTTAGTTTCAGGCCACTAAGAGCTGAGCTATGATGTCTGACATATGTTTAAAAGGCACATGAAGCTACTGAAGCATGCCTTGGTCCTGCCAGGTGATCTATTGTCCCCACCTTTTTATGTGCAGCTATAATGAGCTGAGCCCATTTTTCCACTGTTTTCGAAGCTGTGATCTCTCTGTCTGGGATGTAGGATGGAATTAGATTTAGCAGCCTTTCTAGTACCATCTCTGACCCATAGTCCACGTAGTACTGCTGGGAAGCCAGTTCTGCCAAATCTTCTTCCTGTGGGAGCCAAACAAGCCAAGTTAATGTTGTTACCAGGCCATCATCTCCAAAATCTATCCTCTATCACTCAAGGAGCTCTTTGTGGAGGCTGGATGTATTGCTGCTTCAGAATGGTGTGGGGATGCCTCCTTTCAGCGGAATTTCACCAGCGCTTTTTGACATCCAAAGTTCAAGGGATTGACCACTAAAAGATACCATTAAGGCTTAAAATCAAAAGAATGCCTGCATCAAAAGAAGCATAACCAGCAGGTCAAGGGAGGTGATTCTGTCCCTCTATTCTGCTTGGGTGAGGCCCTTCTGCAGTACTGCATCCATGGGAGAATGATCAGGTGTTGGGGAAGAGAATTCTCTTCAATTTGACGCCTGGATGACTTCAAACACAAGCAAAACAGAATGTGATGGACACTGTCAGAGATTTTGATGTTTCCTGAGATGCTCATTCCAGTGACACTGGAATAATTCTATAAGCTCCCAGAGACTCTGGAGGCGTAGGCTTCTGCTGCCAATGTCCCTTCAGCATATGGCTGGGTATCCTGAAATGCATCTCTCCTGTCTAAGGCTTAGCAGAATGCACCAAACAGGATTCTGCTGTGTACTCCTGATCTGATGATCTAGATGCAGGGTGCTTGTGGATCTCCAAACTGACGGATGAAGTGGCTGCTCACTCTCACACCCAAAATCCACTAGCAGAGAGTGCTCATGCAGCACATGGGAGTGTCTGGTCTCTCCCCAACCAAGAGGATCTGATTCCTGTAACTCCTGTCTCCCAGGTGAATACCATAGTCTCCAGGCTAGCAAGTGTTCAGGGAAGAAGACTTCTCCTCCCCTTTGATGAAACCTGGTGAGACCAATGGTTGTTGAGAACACCTACCTTGTCACACCGGTACTCTCCAAACTTCACCCCTCGCACAATCTGTTGGTAAATGAGATTGGTGGCCACATTGTCCTCGCTTGGGTTGTGCCAAGGAGTGAAGATCTCCTTCCTGAAGAAGAGCCTCCATGGGGCGTTGCGCTCCTGTGCTCCTTGTTCTTTGGCGTACTGCTCGCACTGGGACACAGCGTCCATCACATGGTCAGTGCCGCTCCCCAGCGAGGAGACCTAGTCAGGACAGAGGGAAATGTGGCATTCACACGACTAAATGCTGGCCTCTCTAGGGAGAGGTATCTATCACTGAGTCACTTATCCAGGCTTCCTTTCTAATCAAAATAAATCAAAGTATCTACCTCTACCAGCTAGCCAAGACTGAACAGGTTAAAAGCATCTCTGGGTGAGCTATTTTGTTTTGAGGCCCAGTTTCCCATCCAGAATGAAAAGAGAGCATCAACATGAAATAGCAAATGCAATGGTCCCATTATAAAATATTGTTATTTCATACTGTGCTTTGAAACACTTAATACATAAATAATACATAAATACATAAATACTTAAAGGGAGGGTGTCAAGAGGATGAGGCCAGTTTTTTTTCAGTGGTGCCCAGTGACAGGACAAGAGGAAATGGGCACAAACTGGAACATGGGAAGTTCCACCTAAAAATGAGGAGGAACTTCTTTACTTTGAGGGTGGTAGAGCATTGAAATAAGTTGCCCAGGTCGGTCTCCTTCTCTGGAGACATTCAAAACCCACCTGGACAAGTTCCTGTGCAACCTGCTCTGGGTGGACCTGCTTTGGCAGAAGGGTTGGACTAGATGATCTCCAGAGGTCCCTTCCAACCCCATTTCATTCTGAAATTCTGTGAAATGCCCTGTTTCAAAGCCCTGGACTTGGATCCAACCATGCCAAGCATCAGACAAACCCAGAATAAACAGCCTGTCCTGTTACAGAAGATGTAGCACCTCTATCTTCTCACTGTGACCCTAAAGCACTGTGTGTCCTCAGAGTGAACATCCCTGCATGAATACTTCCTCAAAAGAGACCAAGAAGACAGAGTATAAACCATTTTATTCTCCTCCCACTGGTGGAGGTGGCCACATGCAGAGGTAAGAATATACTTCATCTCTCACACAGCAGCTGTAGGAATAATTCTGTCTCATTGGCTTCCAGCTGTTGTCTCACATGAAGTTTTACCCTAGGTCTGTTTTCCCTTCTCATTTATGGATTTTTAAATGAAATTTCTGAAAAAAAGGTATGTTTTTATGTTAAATAAACTGGGTTAAATGCAAATGCAGTTCAAATTTTAGCTCATTTTGGAAGTTTAATTTCAACCATCACCTTTCCAATTAAGTGTAGTTCCTCCCTTACATAAAAATCAAGGCTGATTTTTTTTTTTACTAGAAGTTCAACTCAAAGTAGCTTGACTGAGAGTAAGAGCATAGCATCACAAAATAATGTGGGTGGAAAGCCACTTCTGGAGGTTTCTGGTCCAGCCCACTGGTCAGAGCAGGTCCACTTTGATCAGGTTGATCCGTGCCTTCTGCTGTTAAATTCTGAATATCTCCAATATCCAGAGTGTTTCTGCAACCCTGCACCAGCTTTTGACTACTCTTACTGTGAAAATCATGCTGACACCTGCACTGTATAAATGTTCCTTCCTGACCTTGAAGATGGATGTTTGCTCAGAGCACAGGGTCCTTTCGCCCTCAAGAAGATACGTGACAGCAAGGAGAACCTCCCTCTTCTTTTATAGGGTTAGTCAGGAACATAATTTAAAACATACCTTGTCAAAAAGTGCGATGTAAAGCGAAAAGCCAAATCGGTCCTTCAGGCTGATTTTGTCGGCCAAAGAATTACAGAGCTCTTTAGCGGTTGTTGCAGAGTCGGTCAATAGGGTTTTTGTTGTCCCATCCATAAATGTGACAGGCAGCATGATCGGTTTCTTGGATTTGGTTGCCTAATTGATTAAAGTCAAACATGATAAAGGCAAGTGTATTTCAATCCCCACGAGACTCTTTACGTACATACTCTTCCACCCAACTACTGTAACCATTTTCAAATTCCCGACTCCACTGACGGGCTGCTTTTCAATGCTACCATAACGGACTTCTTGACAGGATAATGTTCAATCAGCCACTGAAACCACATGGAAGTCCCAGATTTTTTATTTAATACATTCAGTCATCAAAGTGTCTAATCCAGTAAATCTAAGCATGCCCGGGAATGCTCCTGAGCGCTGGAGCACAGCTGTCTACACTAGTAAACCAGCATAGAAAATGAGCAATTATGGCACAAACTGTACCTGTTCTGGATATGGCTGTCCCTGAACAAGTCCCTGGGACCATTCCCAGCAGTCAGTTTGCCTGCAGGTACCTTCATCTAGAGGACATTTTCCTAGCATACCCACGTGGGAACTTGCTCCATGCCAGCTGCCTTCAATGCCCAAGAGCACTCTCGAACACATTTAATTTACAAGTATTGATGTAGCCAACGGGATTGATCTTCAGCATGCTCTGGAGCAAAGCCAGGATGCACGGGGAATGCAATAGCTTGGAAAATTCCAAAAATTCTTGGGAGAAATAAGCATTTTGTCCCAAGGCTTTCTGTCCTGCCAGAGATGTGGTTCCTGTGATGGGGAAAGGCTCAAACCCTGAGCCCCAGCTGCCTGGGAAGGGGACGGAGGGGCTCATACCTGCAGCTCCAGCCAGCTGGGTGGCTGCGTCCTTGTCCCGTTGACAAACGTCCGCCTCAGCCTCTCCTCGCAATAGGGAGCATAACCCGGGGGGCCTCCGTTGATGAAGTTCCTTAAATACTGTTGGCAGCAGGGAACACATGGGTTAGACCGTCGGCTCCAGAGGCCAAGAATTCGCAAAGATTAAAAAGCAGTGATTTATTGGAGAAAAGCTCTCTGGGACGGCCAACGGCAGTGATACCACTCAGGCTCAGGAAGTTCCTACACCACATTGCTGGAAGCTGAGAGTAGGACAGTCTGCACCCTTGCCTTGTTATCATACTGTGCATTTCTGGCCTCGGTAGAGATAAGATACCAGCCTAGAAAGAGCTTTGATCGAAGCTAGTATAGAGGCTTTTCTGTTCCTGCTATTGCTGCCACTGATTTTTATCTCTGTATTTGAAGACATATTACAAAACGCTGCTGAGTGTTGGCCAAAGAGATGGGAGCAAATGAAAAAGACCTGTAAGTAACGAACCAGGGGAATTGTCAGCAAATGCCACCCAGAGGAGCCCGAATCTTTCCTGTAAAGAGGAGACAAGTACCTGAAGTCAAATCGTGTGAGTATCTCCTTTCCTCTCCAATATCCCCTTTTGCCCAAGGATTGATCTACTGCCCAGGATGAATAAGGGCAGAATTAGCATAACCCTTCCCCATTATGCGACGTATTCCAGCATGGACTGTAACTTTGGATGGAGGTCTGAGTTTTCAGAGCTACCCATAAATTATTTCTGAGAAGTGCTTCACTCACCTAAAATAATCTTCCACTGTTAAAGATTTAAACCCACACAACCCCCTGTGGCATACTTCCTCAGATCTCATTTCCAGACATAATTTAATTTTCTGCCCCTTTGCCAGTGATTTATCTGCTTTATTAGATTTCATACTGTCGAGGCCTGGGGACAAAGGAGGGATTTCTATTCTTGGCTTCAGCTCTTTCAGTGCTGAGGACCAAGTCCCTGATCTGATATCTATGGAAATTAATGGAACATCTTTATCTTCAGCAGGCTTGGGAGCAGGTCCAAGCTTCAGCATTCAAAGATCTGAGAGGGACAAAGGAGGTTTTGTCTTGTCATGGCAAATCAAAGACACAGTGCTGAGTGTTTTGCCCTGTTCCAGCCAATCTTGTAGGCATAGAATCATAGAATCATGGAATCATAGAATCATAGAATGGTTAGAGTTGGAAGGGACCTTAAAGATCATCGAGTTCCAACCCTCCTGCCAAGGGCAAGGACACCTCCCACTAGACCAGGTTGCTCAAAGCCCCATCCAGCCTGGCCTTGGCATGGGATTAACTGAGCAATCCATTGGTGTTAGTCAGACTCTAGGTGTGTAACTCATTTGGAAGGCAGGCTGTTCAAATTTAGGCAACAAAACATAGACTTTGCCCAGGAAAAAAAAAAGAAAATCTTTAAGAACAACCTGATTTTCAAGAGTGTTAGCCTCTTAGCAACTCCCACTGACTTCAGTCCTGATCCACAGGGCTTCTGAAGATACATTACATGTTACCCCTCATGTGGTTATTTAGAGCCGGACGTTTTCAGTGTGACACATGGTTGGGCAAGTTGCAGTACCCAGAAAGCAATTACAAGCTAACATACTTCCAGGTAAATTAAACCCTTCTCTTTCTATGTGCAATTTTTCATATTAAGTTATATTTATAATTAGGTGTGTAGTATTATTCTTTGCCAATTTTATTAGAGTACATGGCTCGGGTCATGCTGTCAAAGCCAGTAAATGCTTGAATGAAAGACCTTTGTATGTGAGAAATAGGGAAGAAATGTGGGTCACTTAATCACATCTTCACACATCTTAGTGCAGGAGGCAGCATCTGAATTCATAGAAACATGAAATCATAGAATAGTTTGGGTTGGAAGGGACCAGAAAAGGCCATCTAGTCCAACCCCCCTGCAACGAGCAGGGACATCTTCAACTAGATCGGGTTGCTCAGAGCCCTGTCCAACCTGACCTTGAATGTTTCCAGGGATGGGGCATCTACCATCTACTGGGTAATCTGGGCCAGTGTCTCACCACCCTAAGCGTAAAAAATTTCTTCCTTACATCTAGTCTAAATCTTCCTTCTTATAGTTCAAAGCCATTACTCCATGTCCTATTGCAACAGGCCCTGCTAAAACATTTGTCCCCATCTTTGCTGTAGGCCCCTTCTTTGGGACTGGAAGGCTGCTATAAGGTATTCCAGGAGCCTTCTCTTCTCCAGGCTGAACACCCCCAACTCTCTCACCTGTCCTCACAGCAGGAGGGCTCCAGCCCTCTGATCATCTTTGTGGCCTCCCATGGACCTGCTTCAACAGGTCCATGTCTTTCGTGTGCTGGGTCCCTCAGAGCTGGATGCAGCACTGCAGGTGAATTGATTGTCTACCCTCCCTTTAGAGTCACAGGAAAGAGAGACATTTCTCAGGAGTAACTCATCTGATCCACTTTAGATGTTGAGCTTGGGATCATGCACACTTTTCTTTCTGATTAGGGACTTTATTTCATCGTAATTTCTGGCAAAGAAAGACCAATATTTCCTCTCCTGGGAAACCCAAGAGAAAAGCTGGTGCCATGGTTGGAAAAGAAAATGTATTGGCCAAGAATTCAAGAGACAAGTATCATCTACAATTTACCTTCACAAACTTCTCAGAAGGAGCAAAACATCCCACACAGAGGGACATCAGGATCCAGCCCCTGGCGTGGCTGCTTTTGGATGGATTCTGGGTCAGCTGCTTGCAGATTTGACAATAGATTTCATCCCTGCAATAAGAATAAAAAAATACCCAACACATTAGATTTAACGAGGTGGTGTTTGTCAACATAAAGCCAGACCCCATCTGCATGTGATTGATAGTTAAAAGTTCATTTTCGAATTGCAAGGATATTAATTGAACTGCTGTAATAATCATCACCCTGATCGTTGCACTGTCTCTAAAATGCCATCCATCACCAGTCCTGCAACGTCTTCCCTGTGCTTCAGCTGAGATTCCCCACAGCTGAGTGACACTGCTTAGAGAAAGAGGGAAATAAAGGGAAGTCTCAAGGTCAGGCAGCTGAATGTCACCTCTAGATGATGGAGTTTACCCTGGTCTCTCACAAAGATTTCTCAGTGATACCAAGAGTCTCCTAAACTAACTTTCATAGAGGGCCATCATCTGGGAGTCTCCATTTGCTGACTGCTCCTCTTGAGATACTTGCACTTGCTTTCTGGAAGTGTTGGGAACTATCAGCTCCAGCAGAGGTCAAAGTTTGTCCAGCTCTTTTGTCCAAACAGGCACGTACATTGATAGGTATCTCAATTTGGGATTTAATGTTCACTTTTGACTTCAACCTTAGTTCTCTACATGCAAAATGAGGGATAACAGTACTTCCTCATCCACATGGGAGGCAACAGATATGTTAGCCAACCTGCTCCACTGACAAAGTTCATGGGAACACCCCAGAGGACACTACCAGGTCTGCCTTGTGCACCTTGTGCAGAAAAGTAATGCTAAGGGTTTCATGGTGAACTGGGAGGAGAAAACGAAAATGAGAGAAGCTGGTCATCAGGTGAGGATGCCCACCC
Organism: Limnodromus scolopaceus; assembly: GCA_028565335.1. Taxonomy (NCBI): domain Eukaryota; kingdom Metazoa; phylum Chordata; class Aves; order Charadriiformes; family Scolopacidae; genus Limnodromus; species Limnodromus scolopaceus. The sequence goes on along the minus strand of JAOXNO010000001.1, from coordinate 204,779,939 downwards.
TGTTTCTGGAGTGAGCAGAGGTGGGAGGGAAAAGAGCATGAGACTACATAAACAAGGACTGTATTATAACACACACATAAATGGGCTAACCCAAAGACGTGCAGTTGGTCTTAATTTAGTACTTTCCAATTTTTCTAATGCTTAATTTAGCAAATGAAGTGATTTTTTTTTTCATTAGTATACCATTAAAAATAGTCACACAAACAAAAGAGATCTAAATGGTCAAACAGAAAACAAAAGGTAGCGACCAACAGGAGCGAGTGTTAAAAAAACCCCAATCCAGTAGCCAGTAACACTTTCAGAAGCATTTGAGTCTCTCTGTGTGGTCAGACCTGATATGGACAGTAAGGAACATGACCCAGCCCATATTATACAACACAACCAGAAAAATGGTATAACAAGAGCTTTGTAAAGCTGCACACACAGTAGCAAAATCATTTGATTAGCTCAAGAATAGCTCAAAGAAGAAGGAATGAAAAGAATGGCACGTTCATGCCTTTGTCTTGATTTCTAACCTTAAGGCTGGCCTGAGGATGCCATTACCAATAATGAAATGGAGCTTCTCCAGGTTGGAGGTGGGTCGGTCTTCGAGCATGCTATTACCCTGGAGCGTAGACTCACCGTCGTGAAGTCTCTTTGTCACCTGCCAACCAGACACATTGCTCTCTTTCAGTACAGCTAGTTACTATGGGAAGATGGGTGAACTGGAAGGGACGTTTTGGTGGTTCTCAGCAGCGGCAGTTTCTCTGTTG
>JAOXNO010000001.1:204760949-204779087 GCA_028565335.1 Limnodromus scolopaceus | reverse complement strand
CCCCCCATCCCAAATGTGTGGTGCTCCCCCAGGAGGACTCCTCCACCAGCCAGGAGGGGGCTCAGAGGTTCTTCAATCTATCACCTTAACAGCAATGGGAGGGGTTGAGTTTGTTGGCTTTAATCACATATGGTGAAGCTGAAAATGGTCCTGTCTAGTCACACTCTCATCTGCTTGGTATTTGCCTAGGGTTTCTACAATGACAACCTTGCATCCTAGCTCTGAGTCGGTCCTGCAGCTGGGAGAGGGCCACCGAGGATCTTTGGAATAACCCCAGCTTACTGCCAAGGAGGACCTGCCCCTTTAATTCAGTCATTTTAAAAAAAAAATCATTAAAACACTGGCTAAATGGACCCATTCCCCATGCTAATGATGCAGGCGAAAGCACATAAGCATGGTGCTGTTTGTGAATACAGCGATGGCACTCATCTGCCTACCAGCTGTCTGCCTCAGATAGTCAACCCAGTCTCTGTTTAGAGCCACTGGAGAAAGACAGGCATTTCTAGAGTGTCTTCAGAACCACATTAGGGTAAGACAGGTTGGATCCTACTTCTCCCCACTGACCCTGAAGGGAGGGAGGGTGACTATCTCAGAGAGCAACTTTCACGCTCTCAAGCAGCTACAGCCAGGTGAGGTGTTCCCGGCTCTGGAAGTGGACAAGGTGGTGTGTAAAAGAAGGCTGAATCCATGTCCTTGCATTGCTTTCATCCACCCCCTCCCCCCAGTGAAAAAATTAAAAAAAAAAATTTGGCTGCTCTCTTTTTTTGGGATGGGATTTTCCAAAGTTCTCAGCTTCGGCTAACTGCTCCCATGGAGCATTTTGCCCCTGGCACTGGAGAGGAGCAGAGGATGGGTGAGTGCTTTTGGAGACCCCCACCTCTTCTACCTACGCCCTGGCTTAGGGCAGGAAACTAAAAGCAGGGATAACATTCAGACCATCAGAGAGTGGTGGGAGGTATCAGCAGCTGGATGGAGGGCTGCGAAAGAGGGAAGGGAAGGTGCTGGATGGATGGAGAACGGGAGCCGAGGGGAGGCCGGCGCGAGGTGCAGAATGACTCAAGGAGACACGGGAAGCCAACCTTTCCCCTTAAACACTCCTTAAATCTTTCAGGCAGAGAGACAGGTAGCGCCAAACCCAGAGGAGGGCTGGTTCTATGTTGTCTAGGGAAAAGCAGAAGAGAGTCAGAGAGGGCTGCAGACAATCCAACGGCACTTGTGCTGCCAGGCGGCCAAGCGTCTCCTCTCACCTCCTCCGTCAGTTTGGATTTCTTCTTGAGTGTTAAGGAGACCAGTTTGTGCCGCACACTGTTCTTCTTGTGCCCATCAATGTGAGTACTCTGCAAAGCAAGAGGCGTGGAGTGCAACGTGGTGAGGCAGAGCCCTGCTGAATATGTGCTCACCCTGCCTCCCCTGGGCTTCCATGAAGGGCCATTAATCCTGGGCATGGAGTGAGATATTTCAAAGGCTGGTGGGAATCAGAAGTGTGGACCCATATTGCCATGCCCCCTGATAACCCAGGTGTGATTCTGAATTTTGTAGATACTTTCTAATCAATGAGCCTCCCCCAAATCAAAACCGCGTATTGGAGACATCTGAAAAAAAGTTATGTTGAACAACGCCCCTAAAAATTTGCTTTACGTTTTGGTCAGACCTGAAGTGGTCAGGCAATTGGACTAGATGGTAGTTGTAGGTCCCTTCCAACCAAAATTATTCTATTCTATTCTATCCTATCCTATCCTGTTCCATTCGATCCTGTTCCATTCCTAGAGAATTAAGTGGCTGATTTAACTTATGTCCACCCAGTTCTGCTGTATCCCTTTCAGGCTTGCTCCTGCATTGCAAACGAGGTGAGCAAGACCACGCTCTGAGATGAGCCATCTGCACAGCAAGTTTGTGAGCTGGAAGTCATCTCGCCAGGGATTCATGGACAGGTAGTTGCCCATTGTGGTTTCATCACCATTAACCGGCTCTGTGCTCTATCAGGTTTCCCAGAAGAATAAATTTGATGCGGGACAGCCCCAGGCACTGACTATATATCATCAAGTTACTGTTGTCTTTCTGCTTTTATACCAACTTTTTGCCACCTGTGGGATTAAAATGGCGTGGATAATCACTTCACTTTTTTGAAGGGCTTTAAACACTTCAATCACTTTAAACACATTTAAACAGCTTTGAAAAGACTGTGATTTTAAACCAGATCAACACTTAAGTCCTGCAGCCATGATGATTTATATCCATTATAAAGCCACATTGGTACTGTAAACTTGGATTTGCATATCATCATGCTCAGGGTCCACTCAGACATCTCTCTGCACCGTTGTGCACTCTGCAGTACAGATGGAACCACAAAAACAACAGCTTAAATTTTCCTCCTCTGCTGTACTACCTGACATCTCAATTGGCCAAAATGTGCCTTTTTGTGAGAAACAAGTAAGAAATGATGGGTAGACAGAATGAAAAGTGATTCTTGGTGCATATTTTTATGGAATTATAATCCAGGTGAGGCTACTCTCCTTCTCAGGTAATTCACTGAACGTGTTGAATAATATCACCATGTCTAAAAACTAGGAGATTTGTTAATTTGCATCTGCAAATGCCACAGGGGCTTGTCAAGATGACACTATAGGAAACTGCTTGAAAATGCAACAGTCCCATCTAGAAAACCTCAACACCGGGTAATATCTTGTCCTGTTGAATAAAGCCATTGCCAAAGCTGAAAGCATATCAACGATTTATCCAGAGCAATGTCTTATCTGGGAGGGGTCCTAAGATGAAGTCCTCTAGGGACATCCCAGAACGCATTGAGGATGAAGTAGGGATTTCTTTTTTTTTTTTTTTTTTTGGATTTCCACAGCTTAATCTCCTGGTATCTCTTTACTTCCTGCTCCAAGATTAAGGGCACATTTTCAATTTAGTCTCTTCTCACCCAGGGCAGATCAAAAAGAAATCCCCAAATGAGAGACCAGTGACATAGGACATTGCGCTCCCCCCAAGTATTTCTGCCCTACAAGAAGGGGAAGAGAGATCCAAGCCCCACGGGAGACATCAGGGCACTTCCCTTACTGTATTGCTGGGGGACATTCAGTTATGCCTGTGAAGAAGAAGGGACAGGATCAACACCTGACACACAGGCAATTCTCCCTTCGTAGCACCACTGCAAATAAAGTCGACAAACTAATTGCCTGCAGCAAACCCCACAACTCGATTCTTTTCGACGCATTTCAACGTCCAACAACTAAAAATAGTCTCTTTTTCACAGTCGCAACAGTTACCTCTCCTTCTCCCTGCAGAGCCTGCAGTTCTTTCTTATAGGTCTTTTTCCCAAGAGTCTCATAGATTTTTGTCATCACTGGTATCTTCTCGCCACCGTCACTCATGGCTGTGTGGTACTTCGGCTCAGGGAGGTCTCCCATGAAACGGAGGATAGTAATCCATACAGCAAGTGCTGCCTATTTGAAAGGGAAAGATTGACTCCATTAGCTGGCACCAGGACAGTGGAGGAGGCGGTCAAGTTGTGCTGAATCCACCAGGATCACTACTGTGGTCCCCCTGCACATCTGCAGGAGATAAAGCACTGTCCTGTGTCAAACGTCCCAGGCTGGTGGCTGGGACCCACATATTCAGCCTCTGTGTTCAAACCATAACGAGTGTGTTTGTACACCCTTCAAGGGGTTTGTTTCTTGGCTAGGAGATGCCAACCTTACAGAGAGGCAGTGACTGGCCACTCCTAACCCGCTGCAGAGGGCAAGGAGAACCACAGTGAAGGCAAGTTCATGGCCAACGTAATGTTCATTACAGCCATGCAGATTCAGTATGATTCTGCTCTTGTATTGCTGGCTATAGGACAAGTATTTCTTCTCTGCTCCCTCTGCACTGGTACATATGACAAGGTAAGAAAGAACTTTTCCAGTGGTACTTACTCAATAATTTTCATCATCCATACCCCGAGCCCAGAGCACTTCATTAACTGTCTTAACACAAATATCAAGGTATAGATATGGACTCACCACTACATCCCTCTAATGCTTGTTGTGTTATCAGTGTTCAAAACATGCTGGTGGGACAGTGTCTGCTGACACATGTGCAGCAGATGAGGGCTGTGCTCTCCACCAAACCACAAGAACATCACTGTATCCCAAAGGGAAACTGCTGGTGCCATTTGGGTGAGGGGCTCCCCAGGCTTGCTCTGACCCACCCTGCCCTACTCCTGTTTTTTCATCCCCTGCCTCACCAACTGGTCTCCTTCATCTTCATGGTACAAGAGAGGCTGCTTGAGAGGCCGGCGGATGTAGGTGTGTGTCGTCGTGCCCTGGAAATATGTGGCGGCAAACTTGGCAAATTTGTACTCCGAGAGGTCTTCTTCCTCTTCCTCAGGGAGAGGCAATGCTGCATCCAGGTCCTCTTCCTCCAGCTCCTTCTGGGCTCGCTCAAGATCCTGGTGGGGAAGGACATGTCAAGCACTCAGCATTACTTCAGATACTGAACTACCCTTTCCCTTTGGGCCTGACTTTTCTGTCATAGAATCATAGAATGGTTCGGGTTGGAAGGGATCTTAAAAATCATCGAGTTCCAACCCCCCTGCCATGGGCAGGGACACTTCCCACCAGACGAGGTTGCTCAAAGCCCCATCCAGCCTGGCCTTGAACCCCTCCAGGGATGGGACATTCACAGCTTCTCTGGGCAACCTGTTCCAATGCTTCACCACCCTCACAGCAAAGAATTTCTTCCTAACAGCTAACCTAAATCTCCCCTCTTTCAGTTTAAAGCTGTTCCCCCTCATCCATTACCCCTGTCCATCTGATTTCTATAGCAAAAGGAAAAGCCAGCTGGAGGGAAAGCCATGAAATATAACTCTGGAGCACACACAAAGTCCAAGTCCTGAAGGACAGGCCTGTGCCCAGGAACATCCCCAGAGCAGTAGAAGAAGCTACAAGTACAGCCGTACTCCTAGCATGGGGAAAGGATGTCCAAGAGCTACGTGCCATGAGCTGTGATGAACCATGAAGGAAAAGATCTCTCCTCCATTTGGTAGCCCCAGAGAAAGCTTGCAGACTGGCTGCCCATCGCCAGCCACAGCACTGTAATCATCTAGGGCCACACAGAAGAGCCTGGTCTTGAAGGAAGCCTTCAGAGACACCCTTCTGGATTGCCCCACTCTCCCCTGTATCATTAATGTGTTGCTAAAGCCTTTCATGTGATAGCCAGGCTCTTGCATGTCTCCAGTACCTCGAAGCCATTGGGTGCCTGTCCTTCCTGGCCAGGCAGGGATGAAGTCGTCCCCAGGAATCCAAACATTTTGTCCACCATTTCTGAGTCGTTTACTGGCTCGTTGCGAGCTTTCTCCATTTTTTCTAAGAGCTCCTTCTTCCGACGTGCTTCCTCCTTCTCTTTCACTTCTCTCTCGGCATCTTCCCGCGCCAGCTGGGCCAGGCGTACCTGCAAGAGGAGAAGTACAATGACTGAGCTGCTCCCTCCAAAGAGCTGGCACTAAGTTCTGCAGAGCCTGGCTTTAGAAAGGTAGACTGCCCAGTACTTGGGGCACTACACCAGCATCGTGACGCGGAGCAAATCAGTGACACATCCATGCCTCAGTTTCCTAACTGCAGAAGGACAAAGCAGTAGCATTTTCTCCTTCCTTACTGCCTGTTTAGGAGGCTTGGTCCATGCACAGAGACCTTCACTGACCTTATTTTTCTCTTATACAACCATGTATGTGCACACAGACACGGAGTGTCCCAGTTCCCCCCTTCAGCCTTTATACAATAGCAAAAGCAAGTGAATAATAACCGTAATCTCTGGCATTCCTGTGCAGCAGATCAGAAATTCTGGAGCAGCTTCAAACTAGTTAGAGCATAGAGTACTTTAGTGAATTAAATACAAACTGCTCAAGCAGGGCAGAAATCCCTTAGATATTTTTGGCATTCCCCCTTAGAGGAGCAAAACCAGTCCCTGGAAAACAGAGACGGAACCGCAGAAAGAGATCGGTCCCCGCGTACCTGGTGCTTCTTTTCTGCTTCCTCTTTGGCTTTCTTGGCACTCATCTCCTTTCGGAGTCGTTCCTCTTCCGCCAGCCGAAGTTTCTCTGCTTCCAGGCGTCGATGATACTGGGGGAATAAATACAAGAGCCCTTCTGAATAGGCATCTACTTATTTTTGAAATTCCTTTTTTGCTCTTTAAAGACTAATCCCAAGAGCACGTGATGCAGAAGCATGTTTATTTCCCCTCTCCCCACCTCCATTTCCCACGACTGACCTCTCCTCCATGGTACTTACTTCCCCCCGGAGGCGCTTATACAGCCTTCGGGCGATCATGCCCCGGGCATATGCCTGGACGGTGATGACAGCCCAGAGGCGGTGGCGGAAAGCCCTACGGACCAGGTAGCCTCGGCATCGTGCCTGGAACTCGATGATCCGCCGGCGAGCCATGTGGTACTGCTTGTGGAGCTTGCGGGATCGGTAGAGGGCCTGCAGTCTCAGGAAGCCGATCCGCATCTGCAAAGATGGGGGCAGGATGAAGCCACCCCGCTGCCCAGGGCCTCGCCCATCCTAAGCTGATTTACATCGCTAATCTCCTTCTTGCACGGCTGTAAATAAGAGCCACTGAAATCAGCCCCCACCGGGACAAGCCTTTGGGAGGGAGGTTCTTCAAGAGGGTGGAGAAATTAAGCCCTTCAGCTGCTGCACTGATTCAAAGTGCACTTACTCCCTGCTGAGTCTTACAGAGCTTCTGGCCTTGAGAGGCCTCAGGAGGTCTGGTTGGTCATCTTAAGGTAGCCACAATCCATACGGGTTGCTCCCATGGAGGTCCAACATCTGCAGACCTCCTGCCTGTAAGCCAAGGTGCTGTTTCATGGCAGGAGGCAGCATCCTGACCAGCCTGGAAGTGGATATTCCTATCAAGTCACAGGCTTGGAGGATGATATTGAGTCACCTTAGACCCTAACACACTTCCCAAATAACCCACAGTTGGGTGAGATCCAGCTGGGACAGGGAGAGAAGAGGACCATGGACTAGCTTGAGGAGAAACCCAGATACAAACCCACCTGGAGATGGAGTCTGTTTTTCAGAGAAAGCTGCTTGTGAGTTTTCAGTCACCTGGAAACTAGGGGAAGACTTTTAAAACCCCAGGTGACCAGTTGGTGCAATGGACATCTAACTCATGGGGAAAAAAGAACAGCTAGAAGGTGGTGAGTTGCTCTCTTCAATGAGAAGGCAAAGCAGCAAGAGCAAACCTCCATTCATCGCTCCAGCTGATAAAAGCCAGCCCTACTCCCTTCTACACTCAGTGGGGCATTTTGAGCCAGGAAACTCTTATGTATGTCCCAGCTGAAAGCTGAAAGAGGTAGGAAAGCAGAGGTGTGAGGAAGCACCCCTGTACTTACAGCACCGTAGTTCTTCCTGCAGTTATGTCCACGCCAGTACCTCTGAATCATCAGGACTGAATTTCTCACTTTCAGGAAATTAGACCTGCAAAGGCATTTCAATCACTTGCCCCTGTGGTTTGGCCGTGAGTTATCATCTTCTGGGCCTCATTCTTTGGAGATTTGAAACTGAGCAGCCAGGTGGAGTAAACACTGCACTATTATTTTTTTGCCTGAAAATGCCTCCTCCCCAAGCTCTCCTTGCTTTTATAAAAAGATCTGTAGGGGCTCTCTCTGATAGGTCTCTGCAGGCTGATCCTATCAGGTTATGGGAATGAGCAGAGGAGGAGATGCTGGGAATGGTTGCCTCCTCCTCCCTTTTGCACCCTTCTCTGTCACCTGAAATATCCTCCCTGCCTTCTCCCCTCGCTTCAATCCCAGCCACCTGAGAATGGAGCCAATCTCACCCAAATGATCAACAGCAAATTTCAGCTACACCACCCTGCTGTCTCCCATCCTGCTTAGCCTGGCCTGATCCTGCACGTAGACATCTTGGGGACAATCATGTCAGGAAGACTTGGGGATCTCGCTAGGATTACTGAGTTATTTGGCATGTGCCCTTTCTGTAAAATCCAAGGGACAACCTGAGTCACAGCCATGGACTAGAGATTCAAAGAGCACAAAGCCTCAAGAACTGTTTCTCCTCCACAGCTGAAGCTTGACCTCAGCTGTGGCTTCCCCTTGCCCTCTACAGCTGAGCCATCAGCTCCCCGTGGACTACCTGCCCTCCTCCCAAGTCTGTGGCAATTGGGTTACAAAGGGAAGAGTCCTGAACTCCTTGGGCTTTTGGGAGAGTAACATTAGTCATGGTGGACAACCCAATTGCCCCATTGCATTCTTGTGGGGATCCCCATAGACTGGAGGCTTAGCGTTGCCTTCAGCAGGCTCAGAGTCCCACCGCTGCATTGCTCCCCTGAAGCCAGCAGTGAACAGGGACAGAAGATCCTATTCTGTCCATGTTTGAGGCAGGTAATACAGTTTCCTCTTGTTTCCTCTACTGTTTTCCTCCAATACCTGCTGCATCTGAGTGCTGACACCTCAGGGCTTTCCTTTCCCAGCTGCAAGCAGGACTGAGTGATGCATCCCCCAGGAGCCACTTGCTGGGTGAAGCATCCCACATAGCCCACCCCCCCCCCGCCCCGTCTGGCAGTGGGGCTCACACCTACCTGTCTTTAAACCCACGGACCACCTTCTGGATGAGGATGACTTTGTCCGTGATGGCCTTGTCTCTCTCAATCTCCAGCAGCATGTCATGGTGGTCCTGAGGGAGGAAATGACACAGCACCCATGTCTCAAGCCCTCTATCTGCTTGAGATGTGGCAGGAGGGGTGGTACAAGGCCCTTCCACAGAGGAGATGTCCAAAAGAAAGTCTTGGGACATTTTACAGCCCAAGTATCACCCCATCTACTCACTGGGGGAATCCTAACATAAACCCTAGAGATCTACTGCCTTCATTCCCAAATGAACCAGAGCATCCAGAAGCTTCACAGTCTGAAAACAACCAAATTGTGCTTCCCTTCCATGCAGAGCTCCCTGCTAGTGCCATCAGCTGTGGGAACAGTTCCTGGAAGCACTGGAGAAGTCTGGGAACAAACTCCAGGCTGCCTGGGTCCCATAGCTCCCTCCAGCCAAGACTGCAATGCCTCCACACCCTAAGGACAAAACATCTCCCCAAAACACTAACTTTCCTTGCCCTGAGGCTTTCAGATGCACCAGTTCAAACTTTCTATTGATTCCTCCCATGCTGTTGGTAACTCGGCTTTCTTTCCTGGTGGTGGCACGCTGAGCCCTGACACGTTGGGTGCAGCAGAAGCAGCTCCACATGTTTCCTGCTTTGCTTGACCTCATGCGGCCCCTCGGGGCCTCCTGATTTCTCCGTTTCCTGCCTTGACAGCTGCGAGATCTTGATAACAGGCTCTGGAAAGAGTAACGAGTGGGAACAGCTTCTAGGGAAGAGATGGGGGTGTTTCGCGGTGGTGATGGGGATGGGGGTGAATTTAGATAAAAGCTGTCAGGGTTTACCACTGAGATTTTTGCTCGGGAGGAGCTTTTACTTCCAGCCTGGTTTCTGGCCAGCTCAACTGTGTCTCCCCAGAGCAATGCAGGCATGGATTTGTAAGGAGAGATCATAGAATTATAGAATTGCCTAGGTTGGGAGGGACCTTTCAGATCACCGAGCCCAACCATCAACTTAACACTCAAAAAAACCATCACTAAACTATATCTTGAAGCATTATGTCTACCCATCTTTTAAATACTGTCAGGGATGGTGACTCAACCACTTCCCTGGGCAGCCTGTTCCAATGCTTAATAATCCTTTCAGATGAGTGCAAGCAGGGCTGAAGGCAATGTGCAACGTTGGGCTGCTCCATGTCAGCTGGACCAACACAGAGAGGGAGGCTGTAGGCACGTCTTGGGTTGTGCAAGAACACGCTCTCGGTCCCTTTCTCCGCAGGGCTTTGCATGGACATCCTTCCTGCTTGCTGTGCTTTTTCGGTGAAGGTATGAGATGTGGTTGAGCTGCTCAGCCCAGGAGGGAAAAGGTCATATCCGTATGGGTACGTGCATGCACCAGTGTTGGCAGAGTGTCAGGGTTTCCTCCTGCCCGCCGCTTCCTAAACTGGCCCCAAATAGCCTGCCTTGGCCCAGGTTCTACCCACTGCCACACCAGCCCAGAGACCATGGGGAAGGGTCAAGTCTGGCCATGAAAAGGGGATGCTAGGAGACCCCTTCACAGACAAGGGCCCCAGATGGCAGGGGGGGTGTAGAGAACCACCTACCTTCAAGAATATCTTGGTCTTGCCAATCTGCCAGTCATCATCCTTCCCGAGCACTGCTTCGGCAATGCGCTGGCATGTCCCACGCAGGTCACCCTAGTGGTAGAGGGGGTGGGATTCACCAGGACCAGCTGCACAAATTGCTCTTCCCAAGCCCAACAGATACCCTTTCTGGTCCCAGTTCCAGCAGTTTTCTGCCAACGAGGTTCCCAGAGCTTTACTGCCACCACATTTAAGGTGAGTGAGAGGGACAGGCTGAATATGGTCCCTTGGTGCTGACCTCCCTGTCCCTTCATTCACTTGGAAAGCCCAGAGCACTGCTGTAACACCTGGGGACCAAATGTTGTGTAGTTGATTTTGGAGAGGACACACATCCCATAAATGTCTCTGGAGAACCCAGCAGAGAGCGATCGTTACACGTGGAAGAAGATGCTCACCTGCTTGTATGCTGGCTTCACCCCAGGCATGAGCACCCGGTACCGGTCCACGAACTCCACAAAGGTGTAGCGGATGGGGTAGCCGGCCCGGCGGATCCGGATGGTCTCCATCATCCCCGAGTATCTCAGCTGACGGACGCACAGCTCCCGGTCAAACAGCTGGGGAGGTTATGGGACATGGTGGTTTGACTGCACATCTTGGCATGGATTGGCCATAAAAGAGTGGGGACTCTGAAGATGTGTGGGGCAACCAAGTCAGACCCAAATCCTTCACTTGGTGGACCCAAGGCCATAGGACTGCTGGCTGTCATGGGTCTGATCCTATGAACTGCTGAGTGTGTTTGACTCACTCCATTTCTTTAATTCCCACTTCCAAGACTGGATGTGTCCTACGCTTTACACAAAGGAATGAGAGGACAACTGGAGAGAATGAAGTAATGGTGGACATCACTTTGGGAAAACGGGCAGCGATGCTGCATCTACAAGGCTTAAACCGTACAGGCACCCTCACAATGACCACTCATGCTCATTAACTTCTGACTGCTGCTCAGAGCTTTACTGGCATGGTCACAGCACTCCTGTGCAGGCAGGGAAGTACCGTTCTGCAGGCAAAGGATGCAGAGGACCATATCAGCAAAGGATCAGACACTCAAAGGTCTTAGGGTACCTACACCAGTTGATCTTAGGGTAGGTAACACCCCAAAGTCACATAAAGGAAGAGTGCAGCCTTGGAATTCCCCGGGCCCTGAGAAAAGCTTGTTATCGTCAAAGCACCCTGTACCCAGGAGGACACTCCAGGAGCTTAAAATGTCAAAACTGAGACCAGATGAGGGTTTTAGGGAAAGAACAAATCTCAGACCAGTGTCCATGATTGCTCCTGACAAGCAACAGACAATTTCAAGGCCAGACACCAGACTTGGGTAACCCAGTCCTTGCAGATATTTGCTAATGAACCTGGCTGCTCTCCTTTGTTTTGGGCACCTCTGGGTGGATAACAAGTGGAGGTGCTAGATGGGAGGATCTGCTGAAGGGAGATTCAGGAAAATCCCTGCTGCTGGCTCAGTGTTTTAGCGCACTGAGGGGGATCCTGGAGCCCCTGAGTACACCCTCTTGCAGCCTGATGTCTGTTGGGAGCATCCAAAAAGTGTTCAACCCAAGTGTGAAATAAGGGCACACATGGTGTGGTGATGGCACACCCCAGAAAGTCAGGACAGTAAATCCCAGCCTGGCCCAAAGAGTTGCTGTCAGGGTGTGATTCATCTGCCCTCCCTTCAGTTGTAAAATGTGAGCACATGTATAGATGCGAGCATATAAATGGGAGTCACCTAGGCTCTCCCTGAAGTGGGGGAGGAGAGATGGGTATGTACCTGTATCTCAGTTATCCCCGCATCTCAGATGCATCTCCTGGGACAGGAGGATCTGCCCTATGGATACATCCATGCCCCCATCCTTGGAGAGAGCTTTTTGACTAGCTCGTAGCAGCCACTTAACCGTGAAAGGGCTGGAGTGACGTCAGACAGATCCTGATCCCAGGAGAAGACAACAGATGAGCAAGGAAAAGGCAGAAAGCAGCACTATCCAGATTTGGTCTCGAGCTGTCCTTATCTACAGCAGGTATTGGGGAGTGGGGTCAAGAAAGGTGCGGGGAAAAGAGGTGTGTGTTCTTCTCTCTCCCCCTGCCGTGAAGCAGAAGGGTAGGTGGTCTGTAGGGTGAGGTCATTGCACATATGGGAAACTCTGAGCTTCCTGGCATCAAGATCTGATGAGGCACCCACGTTACACACACTGCTGGAGGCAGTTTTGATTTTCTTTGCATGGTTTTTTACCCAATTCATCCCATGCTTTTCTCTCGGACTAACCAGAAGAACAGAGCAATGCTCAGAAACAGCAGCATGGGATGATGTGCGGACCCAGAGAACTCCAGCCAGCAGCCCGATGCAAACAGTTTTATTTTTTTTCCCCCAAAGCACATTTTAGACGGAAGCAAAGTTTTAAAATAACATAAAGTAACAAACAGTCAGGACTTTCCACTGACCTTTCACTTCCCACTATCCCATTTCCTATCACTATCAGTACACTTTCCTTCAAAGCCAGGGACAGAAAATGAACTCCCAGAAAATGTTCTCTTTTGCAGTCACCCTGCAGAGCTCTGTGCACCATTATCAGGGATTTCCCCTCCCTCGCCCTTTGTATTATTAAACCAAGGCCAAAAATAAAATCAGCAAGAAAACACATTTCATAACTTACTACACTACAGTCCCTGATTCAATGTCAGCTCATCCCACTCATTACTTTAATGGGGAGACTAATTTATCTTTGTCTGATTCTTTCAAACTTACAGCTTTTTTTATGTCCTGTTGAAAGTTTTATAAATAAATGGGTTGGACAAGGACTTAGAGCTTGCAAGAGCTGATGAAATGGAGACTTATTATGCAGAGGACAAAATGCCAGACCGAATCCCAGACTTCCAGGCATAAAAGTAGCTCAAAGTCAGGGCACTGGGAATAATTTGTTAAAAACAGCTCAGAGTGTACTCTCTTTCTCAGCATCACCCATAGTCTCAAAGAAGGTCTTGTTTTAATCTCAGCTCAGATGATAATCTCAGATCAAACATATTGTTAAATATTAACCCAAAATATTCCATTAACATGCTGTTAGGTGCCTTTTTATGCTCACCAAATCCAGGATAAAGGCACAGTAAACTGCTCTGAAAGAGCCACTAAATTTTTTACCCTACACCATATTAGGTTCACTGAACAGCAAAAATAAGTTGCAAAAAAACACTGCTTGTACATAATTACTATTAAATAAAGCTCTTCCTCCCCATGCAGCATCACTGTTAAGAGTGGCGAGCAGCTAACAGGAGCAGGGTCCAATCCCCCAAGGTTCTGAGAGTGGAATTGGGGTGTTCACCGCCCACCTTATCATCTCCATTTCGCTGTGAAACTCCCCTCCATGACCAGTTTGTGGCCAGGGGGATTTATACCCATCTCCTTCTCTTTTATTTGCTCCTTAAAGTTTGTCCTCAGGGTGTTCATTGCTTTTGAAGCAACTTTTTGGGACTGAGAGCTAAATAGTTCCTCTCGCCCTTCCTCTGTGCTATTTTGCCTCTTTTTTCCCTCTGCTTTTTTAAATTGTGCTTTCACAATTGGCGCAAAAAAAAAAAAAAGAAAAAAAAAATGCAGTTGAATAGATCTAACAGGGCTGAAACTGGGTGAGATCTCCTGGAAGATTTGGGGAAGGGGAATCACTTTTAGGAAACACTGAACCCTGCCACAGGACTGAACCAACCCAGAGTCCTACAGCTCAGTCTCTGGTAGGGAGGCACCTACCCCCTATGGGAATTCGGAGGCATTTCCTATAGGAGAAAGGGCTGCAGGGCGAATTCCTTGGGAAGAAAGGTGGTGGCAGGAGCTCCTCTCTGCAAGAAGTTCTAGGGTGCTGTTGGATTGCAAGGCAAATGCCCAATTTGGCCAACTCTTTGGTAACTCTCTTGCTTGTGGGTTGGTTTTTGAAGCACCCGGGGTCAATCCTGCCTCCATCGACTCCAGGGCAGAGTAACCCTGTGGGCAGTTCCGGAGGGGAAAGAAACCAGGAGAGAAAAGCAACACTTACCATGGGCTTCTTATACTCATTGGGCTTGATGCAGCGGACAAAAAAGGGCTGGCAGACGCTGAGAGTCCTCATCAACAGCTCCAGGGACCGCTTGAACTGGCTGCTGAGCGTCGGCGAGCGCTTCCTCGTCTCCGCTCCCTGCAAAACCGCAGCAGAGCGGGCTCAGGAAATGAAAGGATAACAGTGCCTTTCCCCTCCGGCCGTGTCCCTGGGAACCTCCCGTGACAGCCAGGGGCCGGAGCGGGGAACAGGGCCAGGGGGTGGCTGAGCTTTTCAGCAGGAGAAGGGCAAGGGCAGAGCCGGCGAGCTTGCAATGGCCAGGCTCTGGCAACCCACTCCATATGCCTCTACCCAGGGAGAAAAAGTGCCATAAATTTAATTTCTCCTGCAAAAGCCTCCCTGCGTGACTGGGAAACCCAACTGACCTATGCAGAGCCATGAGGAAGATCTGCCCACAAGAGCAAACAGCCCCTTCTGGGCCATTAAAAATCTCTGTGTTGCAGCCTGGGGGGATGCATTTGCCCAGAGATGTTCCTTGGGGAATGGCTTGGGCTTCCCTACCCCCATGCAACACCAACCCCTGGTCATGGTGCCTCATCTCAAGGTGAGCCTCTCCTCCTCCATGGGGTGTAGGACCAGAAACCCCTGTAGGGTGAAATACAATCCTGGGGCACGTTCTCTGTGGAGTGACTCTGCAACAGCTCCAGAAACTTCTGGTAAGGTCTATACTCCTCATCCTCTACTCCCAGGAACATTCTATTTGTGTTTGGAAAAGAATATTAACTAGATCAAATGAGGCGGGTAATCAGGGTGAATCAGGATGGTTTTGAGAATTTTGCTTATTTTACCTCCCTTGGTTAAATTAATAATCCAATCTCCAGTTTGGGGCAAATGTTTCTAAAGCAGAGTGGAGTGGCTTCCCTTCACAGGTCCTTCTCTCTGCCCTGGGAGAACCTTGTTAAACCAGCTCCGAAATAAATTAAGCCCCCAGCTCATTGTATGTGTCAGTCACTATCGCCTGAACTCATTACACATCAGCCACAGTGGTGCTGTGTGTCTCGTAGGGTCCTGGTGTTCAGGGAGCTTTGGTGGGGCCGCGAGGACTGGTGGGGGGCTGGAGGAAGAGTTGGGCACCAGAATGGAACTCTCTCCAACTGAAAAATAGGGCAAACTGTGACATGACCAGATGGGATTTCCCAAAGGGAGGATTCTAGCAGGGTTTTAATACACATTTCCTCCAAACATCCTCTTCTTTGCAGGTGGTCAAGCCATACATGGAGTCACAAAGTCCCCATTAGCATTGACCTTGCTGCTCTGTTTAGCGTGGTGGTGAGTTCTACTTCTGCTAAAATCTTTACGTGTGCTTCATTGTATAGCACTAATAACCTATCAGATAACATCCCCACCCCCCAAAACTGAGGAATTTCATAGAATCACAAATGATTTGGGTTGGAGGGGACTATAAATGTCACCTAGCCCAACCCTTCCTGCCATGGTCAGGGAATTTGCACAGCTCAGGTTGGGTATGATGATGAGACAAACCCAATCAACACAAACACAAAGTCATCATGGAATTCCAACAAGAGAAAACCCAGCTTATGCACACACCAGAAAAACCTAGCCCACTTGTCCAGGAGAGCTTGGCAGGGGGCTATCAGTGATCTCTTCCAGCAAAATCCTCCTTCAAAGGACAAACGGTTAACAAATCTGGACTAATTAATGGATCCGGCTGCTACCTGCAGAGCACTGTAGAGTCTGGTGCTCACATTCTGTCACAGATTTGATGAGGAATAGGCTGTTTTCAGTAAGAATCCTGGTTTGGATAGCTTTGATTAATGTATTCATTTTCACTTTGCTAATTATGTGCATGGGGTCACCTCTGCGATGCGACAGGACAGCCACAGGGGTCAGAAGCAGCAACAGATGCAGGAGCAGGGCTGGAAATTGGAAGCAACTGCACGTTGGCCAGGTTTATCAATTTGGGCTCGGTCAAAAGACCTGGGAGAGGTCTTTTTCAGCTGATGTGGTAGGAGGGTTGCAAGACTTTATACAAGGTTCTACAAGGGAACACACGAGTGGTTTGCTCCCAGACAGCAGATCCTGTCTCTCTAGGTTGCTGGTGCCTTGCATTTCTCCTGTGCACACATCCAGATCTGGAAAAATGGCAGTGATGCCATCTCCATCCTTACACCTGAGAGCTTTTTGCTTAGAGGGGCCGGAGGGAAGGGACAGCAGCCAGGAAGCAGTGTGTCTTCCTATCCAAATTGTCAGAGTGGTCTGGGCTTCTCCTGCCAAGACTGCATCACCCCAGCCACTCACATGCTTCCTGGACTTGATATTTATGCCCAGACCCCTTGATGGTGGGCACCAGCCCCATGGGCACTAACCAGCGTCTCAACCACACAACGAAACCTCAGGTGAGTCTCCTTCTGCAGGAACAGGGTATCACCACTGAAGTCATCATGGTTCCTCCTGCCTCAGCACCAGCGTGAGGAGAATCACACCACTTCCCTTATTCCAGCAAAATAGCCCCCAAAAATGAGTGGAGCAGCCTGCCAGCACAGCCTAGTGAGGGACTGAAAATACATGTTTTACTGCAGACAAGGAGCATCTTTTAGCTCAAAACAGACCCAGACGCCACAGCCTGAAGAAGAAAGAGCTGAATATATTCTGTTCTCCTGGCCAGGCAGGTATTGACTTTCAAACTGAGACTGTAGCGTCTTTGGGCCACAGGCAGTCTCTTCACTGGTGTCCATGGAGAGTCTAGCACACAGGAGGATGTGACCAGGGTGTCATGGGGAAGGAGGAGCAGGATTCACAGGCACTGTAGCCCTGATTGGGGCACTGAGTAATCACTCACCCTGTGCTCAGCATCAAAGGGGAAAAAAAAGCAGAAGAGAAAAATAAGAAAAAGAAGAGAATTATGCAATTTACAGATGAGCACCATCTTAGAAGTTCAGAAAGATGTGCAGACCAGCATGACATTCAGACATACTCCAAAACCACCTCTTTCTGTCACCTCAAGCCAGTCTGGCTTTAGAGGTGCAGAGATGTGTGTGGCTGCTTGCGGTACCATAAAGACAAAAGTCAAGGCAGAATATCATCACCAGGACACAAGGGGATGTTCCGCCATCACAGGGTGCTCAAGATTCCCAGTGGCACTGTAGACATTTCTCAGCATCTCTGTGAAGCTGTAAAGTCTCTAAGGACCTTTTCAGACTCTTTTCTTTGGTGTTCTGGACACATTTAGGTACTTATCATGTGTCCAGGACTGAGAAAGAAATAACCAGTTCAGCCTATCCACACCCTGTGGGTTCAGTGGGTTAAGGTGGACACAAAATTAAGTAGGATGGTCTTAACACAGAGCCAGAGTTCCAACTAGGACAATCAACAGTTTTTTCTCTTTTGCAACATTCAAACCAAGCAACCAGAAGCAATTGGAAAGGCAAGAACAAGGAGAAATGTCACTGAGCCAGAAATGGTAGGAGTTACTCCTGCTGGCCCACTGCACCTTCTCCTCCCACTTTAAGGAGAAGGCTGCATGGTGCACCAGGATGGCTAGGCTCATCACTAGATCTGCTGGGAAGATGGTGACCTGCTCTGGTGGAAATGCAGAAAGATGAATTACTTAATGTGAATTAGAGAAGGAGAGAGAAGAATGTACCACCAGCAATACGTTGGGGAAAGATTCTGGACAAAGGACTGTCCTCCCATCTCTTTAGAACTGTAAAGTCACTAAAATGGGCCATGCCAATATGACATGCTGTTTCTCACCCTTTTTTCTGAAGTCTGAGAAAAATGATGCTTTTTGTTTGTTATATGAAATGTCACTGGAGTGGCTTCCATGTGACCACTGAAAGTTGAGATCCCCTCACACCAGGTTCTTCA
>JAOXNO010000001.1:204740135-204751281 GCA_028565335.1 Limnodromus scolopaceus | reverse complement strand
GCCTATTCCAATGCCCGACCACTCTTTCTGTGAAAAATTCTTTCCTAATGTTCAGTCTAAACCTACCCTGTTGGAGCATGGATGGTTTGGGTGAGGATCATCTAGCCTCACTTCAGATACAGTATAGATGACACCTCTCTCTCAGTTACTGCAATGAACTATCTTTATATCAATGAGGGAAACACTCTGTTTTAGGGACTGAGCTGTTTTGGATGTTCTTTTTAGGATGATGTGCCACCAAAGCATCTGTTTCTCGCCACTGGTGTGGAGGGAAGCTCAGATGAAAAGCAGACAACCACCTCCATGCTGCCACTGTCGGGCAAAATATGGCTTATCCAGCCCTCTCCAGCCTCCTGGAGCTGGTGGTGCAAGAAGAGCCTGGCTCAGACGAAGCTTTGCCATGACACTGGGAATAGGAGAACAAGCCAGAAAGGGGACAAGCAGCACCACAGAGCCACTGACCTCCAGCAACGTAGCTGCAGTGATTAGCGACGCTGACTGAACAACCTCACAGGCATCCAGGTTGTCATAGGTCCGAGCTGGGGGGAGAAAGGCAGAGGGAAAGCAGTCAGCAAGGGACACAGCTCTGCAGAAGTTAGATGGGGTGAGGGAAAGGGTCTTTCTCCACCGCCTCCCTGTGATGGCCCGGTGAAATATGGCCTTGAGAAGGGAGAGAAAAGTTCATGCAGCTGCTGGAGAACTGCTGCTGGCTGCAAAGGACTTGTACTCTGCTCTGCCAGCCACCCTAAATGGCTAAGGGGGCAAAAAAGTTTCTAGCATGTAAGTGCATTAGGCTTCTGTCTTCCAAAGAGTCTTTCAAAATCACTGTGTCATTTCTGAGAGCGAGGTGGTTTGGTACCTTTACAGAGGCATTTCCAGTCACACAGGCACTTGTCAAACGCTCCATTAGTCTCTTCTTGCAAAACCTGAGTCTAGTGAATGGCCCGTGGCCACATTCAACCTCCCTACGTTCAGGAAAGGTAGATGCCACTGAGAATCTGGCAGCCCTGCAGAGTGGGCAGGTTGACTTATCCCTCCTTTCTTGTCCTTACATGCCACAATAAGCACCTGAGTCCCTCGTGTGGCACCATGGTAGGTAGTCTGGTTACAGCCCTCCAGCCCTAAGCTTGGCTCCCTCTCACCACGCAGAATAAGGAGAAATGAGATGGACCACGTCCCTGTATTTTGCCCTTTTACCTTCATATTGCAGGTTCCCCATGTGCAGGATGGCAGCCAGCAGCTTGGAGATCTCCCAGTTCTCTGTGTCAGTGAACATAAGGACCTTCATTGCGGAGCGGATGTTGGCGTACTCCTTGCTATCATCTCTGCCATCGCAGGTTGTGCAGTTACCCTGGGGAGGCAAAGAGGTCACACAGGCATGGGGTAACACTGCAGAGTAGTGCCCTGGTGAGGCCACATTTGGAGTAACGGGTCCAGTTCTTGGCTCGCCAGTTCCAGAAGGACAGGGAACTGCTGGAAAGAGTCCAGCAGAGGGCTACAAAGATGATCAAGGGACTGGAGCACGTCTCTTATGAGGAAAGGCTGAAAGACCTGGGTCTGTTTAGCCTGGAGAAGACTGAGAGGGACCTCTTCAATGCTTATCTAAAGGGTAGGTGTCAAGAGGATGGGGTCAGACTCTTTTCATTGACGCCAGGCGACAGGACAAGAGGCAACAGACACAAGCTGGAACACATGAAATTCCATCTGAACATGAGGAGAAACTTTACTTTGAGGGTGCCACAGCCCAGGAAGAGGCTACCCAGAGAGGGTGTGGAGTCTCCTTCTCTGGAGATATTCAAAGCCTGCCTGGATGGGTTCCTGTCCACCGTGTTCTGGGTTTGGTCTTTGGCAGGGGGTTGGACTAGATGATCTCCGAAGGTCCCTTCCAACCCCTACCATTCTGTGATTCTATAAACCAGAGACCACCTGAGTGTAACCCGAGTGCTTCCCCCTAAACCAGCAGCCATTATGTTTAAGGGGTGAATAAGCAAAAGATGGTGTTGAACCAGTGGATCTGGTTCTGCCCTTTGGTGTGTGCTATGATTCAGTGCTCTGCCTTGTGACCTGCATTTACACTGCTGTCCCCAGCTACCCTGTGTCTGGCTGCAATCAGCAGAGGAGAAAAAGCTCCCTGAGGTGAGGATATAGAGTTGGAAGGACACATGCTGGAGGGTCCCACTGATCCAGCTAGAAAGCTGGGGCCCAGCCTTGCTGATGATGGGCCAGTCTTAATAACACCTGCTTCTACCACCTCCTCTGGATTTCAGCACTGGTATATAGGGAGTGGGGCTGGAGATCGCTGGCTGTCAGACACGTGGGGTACAGACAGCTCAGCACTGTATGCTGCTGAGAATGCGCCATCCAGCCATGCACTCCTCCTTGTCCATCACTGCTGTAAGAGCATCAGGTCACATACAATCACAGAATGGTTTGGGTTGGAAGGGACCTTAAAGATCATCACATTCCAACCCACACCTCCCACTAGACCAGGTTGCTCAAAGCCCCGTCCAACCTGACCTTGAACACCTCCAGGGATGGGGCAGCCACAGCTTCTCTGGACAACCTGTTCCAGGGTTTCACCACCCTCACAGCAAAGAATTTCTTCCCAATATCTAATCTAAATCTCCCCTCTTTCAGTTTAAAACTGTTCCACCTCATCCTGTCACCCAACTCTCTGACAAAGAGTCCCTCCCCATCTCTTGGGTAGCCCTTTTAGGGACTGGAAGGGGCTCTAAGGTCTCCCCGGAGCCTTCTCTTCTCCAGGCTGAACACCCCCAACTTTCTCAGCCTGTCCTCAAAGCAGAGGGACTCCAGCCCTCCCAGCATCTTTGTGGTCTTCTGGGCCCTGCTCCAACAGGTCCATGTTTCTTCTGTGCTGAGGTCCCAGAGCTGGAGGCAGCACTGGGGAGGGGGGGTGTCTCCCCAGAGCAGAGCAGAGTGGCAGAATCCCCCCCCTCGCCCTGCTGACCACGCTGCTGGATGTGGGGTACTTTCTGGGTTTGCCAGCACACATTGCTGGCTCATGTTGAGCTTCTCATTAACTAGTACACCCAAGTCCTTCTCCTCACCACTGCTCTCCATCCAAAATCCTTCTTATTTCCTAATATATCTAACACCCTTGTTATTTCCAAACAAGTATTCTGGGCACCAAACCACCAAAGCCATCTAAGCTTGTGTCCTGCTCCACAGGAAGAGTAGAAATAACCTGTCTTATACACAAGGGCTAAGGGTTTGCACTAAGGCTGTGAGGCTTGTGGTGGTAGCACAAAGGAGTCCCACAAACCTTGTGACTAAGACTTAGGAAGGTCATAACCAACAAAGTAGCTCTTGGCTGTGCAGGAAGTACCTCTCATCTCTCTCTTGCTAAGAAGGTCTCACCACATCACCCCACCAAACCTCTGCTTTACTGCGCTCTCACCATCGCAAGGTAGTTGTAGTCCGTGGCTTTCCCAAGACCCAGCTTCTTCTTCTGCTCCATCGTCATTCCTCTCAGCATGCAGTAGAACACGTGGTAATTCCTCTCGTCCTGGGCCTGCAGTAGAAGAGCAAGAGTTAGCTCTGCGAGGAGAAACAGCACTGCAACGGTCAACTGACCAGGTGCCCCCTCCATGCCTTGCAGATATACCACCTTACCTGCCTGCAGACCCGGGACTTCTCCAGCAGGTACTGCTCAATCTTCGCTCCCTCGATGGCTCCCCTTTTGTTGAAGTGGATGTCGATGTACTTCCCAAATCGGCTGGAGTTGTCATTACGGATGGTCTTTGCATTCCCGAAAGCTGTGGGGAAGAATTGCAGTGGGGTAGAGAGGACCCGATGCAGGGGAAATCATGGCTCTGGTCCCATGGGCAAAAAAAAAAAAATAATCAAAAGAGTGGGGCTGAGAGGGTAAAATAAGCCCCAAAGTCCTTCCATTAAGTTTGGCTGGCTCGGTTTCATCTCGGTGTGGGGAAACAGGATATATGGCAGGTGACTGTCCTCGGAAATAAAGAGAAGAGCACAGAGAAAGAGGCATGGGAACGGGATGACCTTATCCAGGAAGAAGGGCCAGGACAGCAGGATTTTGGCAGCAGCTGATGAAATGCAAGAGGGTTGAGCAAGGAGGATGCTGCGGTGTGTGAGGTGACGCCGGGCGGGAAATGACAGAGCTGCTGGTGAGTGATTTGTCGACTGAGAGGGAAAGGAAAGAGCTCGTCCTTTAGGGAAATACAGAGGACTAAGCCAGCCTCCAGAGGGAGACTTCTCCCTGCAAACAGACTGCGCGCAGAGAAAGGTACCCAACTCCATCCTCTTCGTGGGTGTGGACCACTGGCTCGAGTGCCTTGGCCAGCATGCCCTGGCTGCAGGGTTGCTGTCAGGGGATGGAGATGCATTTGAAATACAGATGCTCTCTTCCCCTCAGTCCTAGCAGTGATGAAGTGCGTGTTCAGAAACACCCTGCCTGCATGCCACGATGCTTTCCAACGCCAGCGGTCAGGCGGCCCCGTGGTGCCCCGAGAGCCTCGTTCCATCTTCGTGCCCCCACTGAAGGAAGCTCCAGCAGAGCAGAGAGAAGGAAAGCTCAGCCGGTGGCTTTCTCATCTGCTCTGATAAGGTTATGCTTGGAAAGCACTCAGGATGTTCACATTCCCGTTGATTCCCCGGGGGCTATTTACCAAGCAAAACACTGCTCTCTGCGAGTAGCGGGAGAGGCAAAAATAATGTTATTCTTTAAGGAAAACGTTATTTTCCTTTCCTTCTATATAAAGTGTAAAAGGTCCATCTGGCACCACGCTGGGGCCAGAGGGCCGGATCACCTATTTAATTTGCAGACATCCAATTAAAACAGTGGGGCTGATCACAGTAACAGCTTGCTAATGTATCTATTAAGGCCATGAGCCAATTCTCATTACCCGGTTCTTTCTTGAACTACCTTTATTTCTTCTTCTGCATTCTGCTGCTATTCACTGATCCCACTGAACCCACTGAAGGTGGGTTTTGCTATCGTGTATTGGCAGCACAAGGTGCTTACTCTGTGCAACTCTGGTCAAATTAAGCTCGTGTTCTGCTGAACCAGCAAAGAATAGGAGTAGGATTTTTGCAACTATGGTCAAATAAAACAAACGAAAAAAAAATCAGTTGAATGCAGCATTTACAGGATATTGGTGCTCTGCATACAGTTATAATTCGAGCCCTGGAAAAGGTGGTGAGATTTTTCAAGAGAGCATTGTGTATCTGATGATCAGCATTTTTTAAATCCCAGACTACACAGAGCATTAGGTAAAAGTCAGGTCTCTGTTTAGAAATCCTGGGGGGAAAAGTGCTGATTTAAGTGGAAAAACCACATTTTTCAATTCTAAGTGAATAAAAAAACTGAAAAAATTTTCAGATCAGCTGAAAATTTAAGAGCCCAAATCAGAGACTGTTTGTCTTGCGAAAAATAAATTCATATGGAAAGAAACCAAATATGCTGTTTAACAAATGTTTACATCATTGCTTTTGATATATATTTTTTTACTGTTGTCACTTTTTGAAACTCAAAATACAACAACCTGACTTACATTTGGCCATACTTTGTGATTCCTGAGTCTGATTTCTTTTGTTAGCATAAAAATGCCTCCATCATCTGAGGCCTCACCTTCCAAGATGGGATTTGCCTCCAGGACCTGCTGCTCAATCCAGGAGTGCTGACCACTGATGGCTGCCAGGAACTGCAGAATCAGTTTTGTGCTTTCTGTCTTCCCTGCTCCGGATTCACCGCTGCAAAGGCACCAGGAATTGAAGTCAGTGAAAGCCTTGCTGCACCCCTGCCAATGTCCCTCTCTGTCTCCAAAAACACTGCCGTCTCTGTGCCTCTTCTGTTAACACAGGTAGGATGAGACCACTAAGGATGGGATTCCAGCATCCCATGGACAGGTTGTGGGAGAAATGGTAGGACACAGTACCAGACAGCTTCTAACCAAGGTCCAGATTTGCTTTACAGTCCATTTGGCCCAAGCTCTTGTTTGGGTCTGGGTCTCTCCAGCAAATACCATCACTGAATCAACACTAGGAAGGTCAGGAGGCACTTTCAGACAGTGCTTTTCCAGGCACGATCACCAGACCGTGAGCCTGTGGTTTGGGGGCAGGCTGGTCCCATGGAGCAGCTTCATCATCAGTCTTGAGCTGCCAAAATGCACTAGAAAGCAGACTATAAAATACTGCCTTTTAGAGGTAGGCACTTTATTGGGTCCCCTAGACATGTCCAACTGAGGGGCAGACAGGAGAGGAGAAGATCACGGGGCAGGAAGCAAGAGTTACTCCTCACAGCTTTCTCTCCACCGAACTCTGACTCCTGTTACCTTGCATGTCCCTGTTTAAGCCCTGACCATGTCACCTTGCCACACATGGTCTGAATGCAGGCTGTCAAGCCGATGGTGACTGTGCTGGGGTAGGGTACCACTATCAGCGTGGGCCCTCTGGGTACCCACTGGTACAATGGAAAGGGCTGGGCAGAAATCCCTTGGTGTAAGTCTACGGCCTGTCTGATATATGGGGTAGCGAGTATTTGTGACTGGAATAGACCCTCCTTGTGTTAAATAAAAGAGCACCAGGGACCGAGCCCCTGGTGGGACTGAATTGCCTCACTTCTTGGGGTTGGCTGGCCACTGGCACATTGCATCATGCCCGATCTTGACTGTCCTCTAGGCCTCATATGATGCTCTTTTAGCCCTGCAAGGTAATCATTACTGCATGGCCTTTTCAGTCCCACATATCTGAAATACTATGCATGGGGTGCTCCAGAGTATCATTTTTATGCAATGAAATCTTAGGGTAGGCATGTCTTGGAGAGACATGGTGCCCTGAAAGCATAAAGGCTGAGGGTTCAAAACTTGATAGGACAAACATCAGAGGCCCAAGGGAATCAAATCTGGTTCATACCACCGTTTGGGACAGACATTGGAGTGAACTATATGCATAACTGTGACCAGCACTTCTTTGTGCCCAAGGTTGACCAGTCCAGAACGGAGCCATGCAGGGAGACACCAGTTCAGCAGTGTGAACAACCACAGGTCCAGTGCTTAAGCTTGTTCCTGGTGCTTACTTGTGCAGAATGTATAGATCTCTGCATCTTTGATGTCCGTAGGAGTGTTGAGTTCAAATTTAAAAGGAGAGGTTAAAGATTAATATGAGATCTATTGTAGGGTAAGTACCAAAGGATCAATAAATCATCTTTACTAGGAACAGTGACTGCAGAGACCACCTCTGCTCTGGGAATATGTGGATGGAAGATCTAACAGGCCATTCACATTTTTGATTCTAGCTGATAAGCTGTTCCCTATCAACCATGTTGCAGGTGCTCAGCACCCATTTTCAGGATACGGCCCGTTTGGAAATCCACCGACTCACCTTATGATACAACACTGATCCTTGTTGTTGCGCTGCATGTTGAAGTAACAGTTGTCAGCAATTGCGAAGATGTGTGGTGGCATCTCACCAATCTTTTTGTTGGTGTACAGGCGTATCTGCTCCGGTGAGTAGATGGGTAGGAGCTGGTAGGGGTTTACTGCCACCAGTATTGAACCAGTGTATGTCTAGAGGAGAAGCACATGAAGGTTTATGGGGACAGTGAGATGTAGCTGAGAGGCTTTGGAAGCTTGGATGGAACGTAGAGGCCAGAAAAATCAAGGCGTTTCAAAAGCTGGATGAAAAATGATGTTCAAGTCAAAGATGGTTGCAGGGTGGAGCCTGGAGCAAAACTAGAACAAACACCCCAAACTATCTAAATCAGTTCATACTCAGCCCTGCTCATGCACAGCATGGATTCAAGCCTTAATTCGTATTTCGGAAGCTCCTCAGTTAAGATTCAGAGTTTCAAGTCAAGCTTTGCAAAAATACTGCCAGAGCCAGCAGGTATCCATACATACCTATTGCATTGCACAAATTATGAGAAACTAGAGATGAAAAGGACCTGAATACCATCACCATATCTCAAAGCAGGACCAGCTGGAGCCAAACCACTCCTGGCAGATGTCTTTCCAACCTGTTTTTGTAAATCCACAACAGAACTGCTAAGTCTCCCTCTGCAATACGTTCTTCTCTACCATCTCTGTCTAACCAAAATTCTCCATGTTGCAATTTAAACCTGTGCACATGGATATGGTCCATAAAATCCCAACACACCCTTTCTCAGCTATTTCTGAGTCATTTTGGGAATTGGCTTTTTATCCATCCCATGTTTTTTGTTGCACTCTAATGAGCAAAGCTGTCCTGAGCTTGGGCACCACCCAAGGCCACCACCTTACTTTGTGGTGTCTTCCTCTTTCATATTTCTGCCCTTCCAGGAGCCTTTTTTCTCAAACCTCTCACCTAAGGACTCACGACCTTTGTCATCTTGCTCAGATGCAGCTCTGAGGTTGGGAGGTTTGGCCACATCCCAAGCTCAAGGCAGAGACTAAGGATCTCCTTCCCCAACTTCAGCTGTCTAAAAGTTAGTGTCTAGAGCAAATGAGTCAACAGGGCTCCATCTCAGCCTAACCAAGGGGCATGAGATCAAAGATACTTTCACTAGATGACTTCAAAGGAGCCAAGTCACCTTCTCTAGGTTAACTTTTGGAAACGAAAGTTACAAGATTAATGTCACCTTTACTTCCTGGTGGGATCAGCTGTGAAAGTGCCCCCGCTGCTGCATATATTCTTTCCAGGAAAAAAGATATAATAATTTCAATGTAAAAGTAATCCTTAAGGGTTTTTATCTGCATGGCCTAAACCCAACAATAAGCTTTTGGGACAAAGCAGAAAAGTGGCAAAGATGCTTGTGAACTGAGAAGAAAATGTCTCTGTGATCTCCTGGCTGCTCCTCTTTTTGTGCATATTGCAAACTGGCTGACGAATAAAAAATGTCTGAGCTGTTCCTTATTTCTGATGGCAGCAAAATAGCTACCACAGCTGGGGAGAGGAGTGAAAAGGGAGACTTGGAGACACAAGCCCCAGGCTGAGTTTCTCCCATCAAGCTCAGTATCCCTCAATCATGATGGAAAGGGCTTGATTGGAGTGAGATAACAATTTGTTTTCCATCACCCATGCAACACTTCCCCACCAGCTTAGGCTTGCTGAAAGGCAGCCAGTAGGTGGCAATTGTGTCCTATAGCAGGGATGCTGAAAGCCCTGAGGGACTCATCGCTTTCTAGCCTCATGGCCAACACCAGAGAGCAACTTTCTATTCAGTCCCAGGTGAGGTTTGCATTTACTTTGGTAACTGAGAAAGGATACGATAGTCTTCCCTGTAATAGGGGGTTAGGTGCCAGTAAAGGAAAAAAAAAAGCTCTTTAAGCTCAAGAACAAAGTTGTCACAAATCCAAAGGGTAGAAATTGGCTGTGAAATCATGTGGGCTGGATGTTAGAAGAAGAAGGCATTGAAATAAGAAAGAAGATAAGCCCCAGAGCAGCCTTCAACTGGGACAGAGCAGGTAAACTTAGTGCTCAGAGAGGGAGTGAGCTCAGTTTCTGAATGGGATTATGTCACTAAGAACCCCAAGGAACCTCAAATCTTCTTCCAGTCCTGGGTGAGATGTTTGAAAGACTGTTTTCCTTTTCATAATTTTTTACCAGGTTACTTTTAGAAACATTTCTAATCTTCCTTGAACCTCTTATCAAATAAAACTCTATTTGCAGAGGTCTCTGAAATCCCTGTGTTTCAGCCACGCTGAATGCAGCCAGCAAGACTTCTAAAGGAGTTAACCATTAGTTGCAGGAATGCTTTCTGGATGCTCTCACCGACCCTTCCCTTGTGATCCACAAAACACTTGGTCAGCACGAACTCTTGTACTATTCCTTGTTTTTGTAGGTCATCCCTAGTTGATAAATACTCACAATTTGCCCAGTTCTCACAGCTGAAGGCACACAAAACTTTGTCCACTTTGCTGATGAGGGATCAAAGGGCACCTCCGAGGAAACATTACCTCTCTGGTTTCTATTGCCGGGCAAAGGCAAAGCCCTCTTGTCTTGGGAAAATAAAGCTTTACCACCAGCCAGGGGCCATGGCTGACCACAGAAACCACATCTCAGTGCAAATTCATTACTGCCTGCATGACCTACATTTTAATTAGCCCCAAACAAATCCTTTCTGAGCCTGCTTCCCTCGCTACCCAGAACACCATGGCTGACCTCATCTGGATTTTTATGGGGTTTCAAACTCTACCAAACATTACTGCATGTTGGCAACCCTTAGAGAGCAGCAGTGGGCAATGCTTTTGCCTCCAGAGAAAGAGATCTAACCTTACTCAGGAGTCCAAACTCCCCACCAGATACTCTTGCTACCCTTTTTCTCTTAGTGCATTCAAGGCAAACCATGGGTGACAAGGCCTTTTTGAAGTTTTTCTCATTTTGCTGCAGAGGTTTCTTTCCTTAAAGTTGAGGTCATTACTGAGAATCGTAGAAATGTAGAATCATAGAATCATATGGGGTTGGAAGGGACCTCTGGAGATCATCTAGTCTAACCCCCCCTGCCAAAGTGGGTCCACCCAGAGCAGGTTGCACAGGAACTTGTCCAGGCAGCTTTTGAATGTCTCCAGAGAAGGAGACTCCACCACCTCTCTGGGCAGCCTGTTCCAGTGCTCTACCACTCTCACACTAAAGAAGTTCCTCCTCATGTTTAGGTGGAACTTCTTATACTCAAGCTTGTGCCCATTTCCTCTTGTTCTGTCACTGGGCACCACCGAAAAGAGACCAGCTCCATCCTCCTGACACCCACCCCTTAAGTATTTGTATGCATTGATCAGATCCCCCCTCAGTCTTCTCTTCTCAAGACTAAAAAGACCCAAGTCCCTCAGCCTCTCCTCCTAAAAGAGATGCTCCAGGCCCCTCATCATCTTTGTGGCCCTTTGCTATACCCTCTCCAGCAGTTCCCTGTCCTTCTTGAACTGGGGAACCCGTAACTGGACACAGTGCTCCAGATGGGGCCTCTCCAGGGCAGAGTAGAGGGGCAGGATGACCTCCCTCGACCTGCTGGTCATACTCCTCCTGATGCAGCCCAGGATGCCATTGGTCTTCTTGGCCACAAGGGCACATTGCTGGCTCATGGTCATCCTATTGTCCACCAGGACTCCCAGGTCTTTCCTCTGAGCTGCTCTCCAGCAGGTCAGCCCCCAGCCTGTACTGGTGCTTGGGGTTATTTATCCCCAGGTGCAGC
>JAOXNO010000001.1:204727660-204740035 GCA_028565335.1 Limnodromus scolopaceus | reverse complement strand
TTTCCTCTGAGCTGCTCTCCAGCAGGTCAGCCCCCAGCCTGTACTGGTGCTTGGGGTTATTTATCCCCAGGTGCAGCACCCTACACTTGCCATTGTTGAATTCCATAAGGTTTCTCCCGGCCCAGCTCTCCAGACTGTCCAGGTCTCTCTGGATGGTGGCACAGCCTTCTGTGCCTGTCAGCTACCCCTCCTAGTTTTGTATCATCAGCACTTAAAGCTTTAACCACATTCACAGGTTGGGGACTTTCCAGCTCTGGGAAGGTGTCACAACTTCACCGTGAGGGCCAAGCTCTGCGTCAAAGGGGATGATGCTCTCAGTGCATTTGGGAAGCAGCAGCAATGATGATGCAAAGTAAGTGAAAACGCCAACGATGGTGAACGGAAACAAGTGATCCAGTGGAAGGCATGACAGCGATTGCAAATGACAGCGCCAAAAGTCATACTTACCCTCCCGCCGCAGTTTGTCTTACGAGTAAAATGTGAGGAAGGAGAAAAAGGAAAATTATATTTTATTAGAGCAGAATTGCACCCTCCACAAAGCTAAGGAGATGAAGAAACAAGGGAGACTGAAGTCCCATTGGAAAACCCACCCCTTACTCAGCAGGCTCAGAAATCGTCTCAAGCAGTGAAGGTAAAGTCACACTGAGCTTCACCATCTTTAAGACAGAGCAAATTATACCCCAGAATAAAACACCTCAGGGGACTGGGTATTCCCTACCCGCATGGCTTCCACACGGTACCTTGGCTTTGCAAAACTGCCATCAATATTTACCACATCCAGCACAAATCTGCTCCTCCCAGTCCACCACTCTTAAAAGATGAAAGTACAACAGGGGTGTTTTACATGCCTCTGTATCAAGCTATGTGCTCTATGTCATTTTGAGAGTGTCACTGTATTTCAAGATTACAATAACTGCTGTCTTGTGTCCAGGATCGTGGGCTGGCACTCCAAAGCTGTTAGTGGTGTGGAGCAATCAAGGCACAGTAACCTGGAAGCTCTGAGATACAAAGCCCTTTGTGGGATGTGGCCATTCCTTCCACACTTGCTCTGTTGGGCACATGGCATTGTCACTGTCAGACCCGAAGAACTTGTAGGGAAACCATGTGGTTACTGAGTCACTTCTGCCCAAATCACTGCTCACATTCACCTCCAGGTTAGCAGCTGCTCTTTTCATTAGCCCTTATAGTATGATGCTGCCAAATAACTCTCTGCCCAGTGCTCGTTCATGTTCATAGTCTCCCTGGATGCCTGTGAATAACTTGGTGAGGAAGCTCAGAGGCAGAGATTTACTGAAGGAGCTGCTTTTATTCACAGGCAATCTGATATTGCACGCATGAAATCTTATCTGAGGACCTCTGTTCACTTAGTGAGGCAACCGGCACCCGCCTGATGACATAGGGACCCTGGGAGAGACACATGGACACCATTGAAAAAATGATCCAACATGATCCCAGCTTTCTCAGAGAGCAAAAGAGAGCTGCAGGAATCCACTTGCTACCACTGCAGGGTGCCCACAAGTAGAAGAAAAAGGGACAGTGCTCAATAGATAAAAGTTCCCTGAATGACCCAATCAATCAGCTACAAATTCTTGGCTACTTGTACTTCTCGGGTGGCAGTGAGGTTGCTTGAACTCAGTTATCCCCCTACATCTAACTTTGAAGATGGACATGCTCTGAGCTGGAGGAGGTTGGACTGTAAACCTCCAACGTGAACTCCCCTTCCAACATAAACTCTTCTATGACAGGCAAGCTCCAGCCAGCTCGAAAGCAATCACCTCATCTGACAGGCACCTATTCTTGCACAGCTGAAAGGCAGCCTTGGCTTCGTTGGCACTATTGATACCTCTGGTGACGGCCATGGGTACTCAGCGCACATGGAGACACCACCTCAAGTATGAATTTGGCCCTCCTAACTTTTGGTAGTTTATAATTATAAACGTCTGAGGCTCCCTAAAGAGAGCTCTCCAGGGAGTAACTCAGCTCATCTAACACCTAAATCATTTTCTGGTCATGGCTTTTTTTTTCTCTAAACTGACAATACAGGGGACCCTGGCGTCATGCACAACAAATAAGGTGGCTCTGCAAGAGATGAATTTGGGGGTTTCTATTCTCTCCCAACCTTTGGGGAATTAGACGTGCCTTTTCAGCCCCCCATTCCCTTCCTCTAGGATTGAAATCCATCTCTGAAAGAAGAGACAGATATCTTCCAGAGTTGGGGGCAGGGGGCTGTCAGCCGTATGAACAGCCCATGTAACAGAGAAGTCTGTTCTCCACCACCAACCAGGCCCAATCCAAAACCATGCTTTCAAAAGGTACTGAACACCAAGCAGAACAAGCAGACTTGATAGATAAAAGTCCTGGATATGGTCTGTTAGCTTATGCTATCCGGGAAGTCAGACTGTACTGCAGTACCCTCTGGCCTGAAAATCTACCGGTCTTAAAACTTTTTGAAATCCTGGGTGGCTTTGAAAAAACCTTCAAGGGCACAGCAGATACTCCACTGAGTACCTGAAAACTGTAGGATTTGAGAGCAATACCAAATTTTCTACATTTCCAAAAGCTGTTTGAGTATATTAGGCAGTGGCAAACACACACACAGCCTACACATTTGCCCCAAGAATGTGCACCAGACTACACAGCAGACAGCACACTGATAAAACCAGCACAGAGACCCGAATGCTGACTCTTGTTCTGCTGAGGAGGTGGCCTTTGCGATGTTATTGCAGAAAAGAGAAGCAGCTCTGGCTGACTCCCTATAATACCCTCGGTTTCTGAATGTCTGGTGGGGTTGGCAAAGCTGCACTGGATCCAGGAAGGATCCTAAGGAAGGACACCGCTGTCCTCAGCCATCAGCTGTCAGGATCCCACGCAACCCAGAGCTAATAAGTCATAAAAACAAATGTGGGAGATGCTCTGGAGCACTTGGGTCCAGCTGAAGGTAGAAATACAGTTGTTCAATTCAATCAGGGTTTTCCCCATGTGGGTTCCCCAGAGCTAAGGAGAGCAGGGGGTGCAGCGCGGAGCAAGAGGTGGAGAAGACACTCACATAGATGAGGTGCTCCCGATAGCGGATCAGCAGGTTCCTGAGGATTCCCGCCTCATTCAGGTCCCCCAGGCGGATCATGTCCTCCACTCCATGGATGGAGGTGGGATGCATGGGTTTGATGTGGCTGGCATTCTGCGGGGAAATCCAGTGCTCCTGGGAAGAAAACAAGGACAGAGAAAGATAAGTCAAATGAGATACCCCTGGGATGGTGTCTCATTTGGTATGAGAGACAGAAACAGCCCACCCCAGAGAGAAGGACCAGATGGAAGAACATACACAGGAGAGCATTAGCACAGAGCCCACAGCTTCTATTCCTGGGACATGGTAGAGACTAATTTGAAAGATTCCTAGTGGAAGAAGGAAAATATCTTTTGGTTTACTGGAGAAGCGAGAGACAGGAGGCACGAGGCATCCTGGTAGAAGCATCAACCAGGGCAGCATGGACATCTGGCACATCAAGGGTGTTTTGAAAAAACAGCAGGTTTGTTCTTCCCTTCACACAACTACATTTTCACACCACTGGTTAACCCTCTGCCACAAAATACTGCTGAGCAGAGAGAGGATGATTTAGAAGATGAGAAAAGGATGCACAGGGGTGGCAAAATCAGATTTTTATTGGCAGAGTGTCATTTAGACTGATCACTTCTAACAGGCTTCAAAAGCCCCTACAAATTGGACACAGTGACCTTCTGAACCAAATCTCTTTCTGCCATCCTTGAAGGGAATGAGAACATTCACAAGTATCTCAGGCTGGAAAAAAATTTACAAAGGACAGAGAACCTCCTCTGGTTACTCTCTGCTTGTGATATAGATGCTCCTCTAAAACAACCACCACTGCACAGAAGCAGAGGTGGGAAATTGAAGAACCTATGTTTGGGCACATCCTGTATAGGTTGGAGATTGGAAAGGACTGGATAACAGCAGAGGAACAGCAGGTCAAGGTGAGTTTGCTCAAAGCACTATTGGAGGTCTCTGTCATCATTGTACTCAAGAAGCTTGTCAGCCTTTCACTCCCCAAACCACCCCAAAAGTAGGGACACAACATTGTCTTGCCCTTACAAATAGAAAATTATGGCACAGTTGATTCCCAAGGACGTATGAGAAGCCCATGACAAAGTCAGTCATAGTGACCCTCTGATCCCTGGCCTAGCCAGGCCCATAGACCTGAAGAAAGGTCATCACAACCTTTTATACGTACATTGCCTTCATCATCCACAACCTGGATCTGTCCAGAGTCACACAGTTTAACCACCGCTCCAATGGGGACGTCGAATTCCCGTCCGGTTTTGAGGTCCATCCACACATAATCCCCCTGGAACCAAAGAGAGGACAGTTACACTCAGGGCTGCAGAAGGTTCAGCATCCTTTGGGATACAAGTTGTTGATGTTTTGTACCCAAGTCACTGGTACAAGTCAAATGACTTCCTCTGCAAACCCGAAATTGTCCGTTTTTCACAGATACCCAGGAAACCCTCTGCAAGGTAATAGCTGTAGGGCATGCCCCACACAGCATACACTGTCTCTCTGTTTCACGAGCTCCTGGGTGGTTGTCGGTCACAGACCGCATCCAGAAAGCAGGTTACAGAGCAGTGATACAGGCAGAAAAACCCACCGAGGTAGAGGTTTCCCTCTGTGCAACGCACAAGCCTATGAAGTCACCCTTAGGAGATGGGTTTCAGCTCTGGAAAGCCTTGTCTGGAGGCTGTGGCACATTTTTTCCTTGCAGATAACCACTGTCTAATATACATTCCCCTATCTTGGAGACTGGTGAAAAGGGGATGACTAAAGAAGGGTAAGAATCTACCAGAGAGGTATACAGACATACTTCTTTAGGAGGTCTCTCAGCTACAGTGAGTTGTACGTGGGCTCTTTGCATTTAATCCTTCTCAGTGGATTTTATCTATTGTGAGCATGTCCAGTTGCTTCCTGAAGCTGTGCAAACTTTTAGCATCCATAATCTCAAAGGAAGAGTTTAGCTACAAATAGCGTGGAAAGCTGTGCCCTTTTGCATGCTTCAAATGCGTCACCTCTTTCATTTGAGACCTCTTTGGTTTTGTTTTGGAAGACACAGCAAGGAGTTGACCCCTATCCACTCTGTCCATGTCACTGGTGATCCTATAAGACCTCTTGTCAGTCCTGCTGGGCAGGGACTATCTGCTCATCAGCGCTGTGGATATTAAATTACGCGAATGCCAAAAAGGCTATTAAAGAAGCTGTTTTCCTCAGTGCATAAGCAGACCCCAAAGCAACTCAAAAGTGGGGCCCATGCTCTTTGAAACAAAGCACAATTATTTCCCACCCCTAATCTCACTGTGAGGAGGTGCTAAAATCGGGAGTCACCTAGTCAAATAATTGTCAGGCACGTTTGCATCAAGCAAGAAAATGTACGTTTTCATGCGTCTGAGGTTAATATTATGAACTTGTAGCCCCACCTAATGCCACATTCCTGGGGACCAGCTCCTCTTGTACCTGTTAAGCAGAATGCAAAAGCAACATCTACTTTTGGAAGTCCTGAAAAAACACTGGGAGAATGGAAGGTGAAAAAGAAGAGGGATCGCTTTGCATGTACTGTGATGTAATTCCTTTCCTGAGCATCCACTATCCACCATTTCTGTGGACAGAGCATTTATAGATTTGATTTGACCCAACAGGCTGACGAGCAACCTTCAGCTCCGCTCTGGGCAGTGGGAACTGGAGACATCCAGCAATATAAAACGTGGTGAAACATTGACCATCCAAGCCATCGCTCACCAGGAATTCTGAGAGAGACCGACCCGTGAGTGCCACAGGGATGTAAGGCTACACCCAGGGACCCACACATGGAGGGATACTACACATGAGGAGTCCCCAGCTATTTTATGGTAGATTCCACCCTTGGCAGCTGCTTGCTAGGTTTCACCCAGGATACCAACAAAGTCTTCCTGTTTACACGGAGCTGAGGATCCAGCCCTTAGTTTGGGTTTTCTTTTCCTCAGAAGGTTGGGCTACAGCACTGTTATAAGTATCTTTACCCACCTCATAAAAATATTATTTTCAGATCTTTTTCTCATTAACTGCCTTACCCCCACATCCCACAACTCAGTTAAAAAGCAAAAAAAAACCAAACACAAACTAATGAATGCAGTAAGTCATGCACAGGCATATCATAAATCCAATTATATTCATATTTATTTCTTAGCTCCTTTGATCCAATACTCTCAGATCATTTCAGAGTGTTCAGCGCTGTTATCCTCGCTGCATAGCTGGACAGATTCATGCACAGGGTGGGTAACTTGATCAAGGTGTCAGCAAGAGAAGAGGCAGGTTGCTCAGCCCCTGCTCAGCAGAAAGCCCTTCTGACACCTCAGCAGCTGCGTAAAAAATTCCTCTCGATCAAGAAAACAAGAATTGCAATGCTGTTGTTTTGTTGTGTTTTGGTTTTGGTTTTTTTTTTTTAAATAAATATCTAATTTTGAATAGCTGTAAAAGAAGCAGCCTGCTTCACAGTTCTGTTACCACACAGCTGGGATGAAAAGGCAGCCTGCTCTCCCCAAGGTAAATTGATACTGCACTACCACTAAGACAGCCCCTGTGCTTTGCCTGCCTAATGCACAGAGTGCTCGTCCCCTTAAAATGTTCTTTCTAAACACATTAAACTGCACTTCTTAATACTGCTGAAAAAAGGAAGTCTTATGGGATGGGCTAAGCTGGTAAGCTCAGAAAGATCTGGGGGGGTTAAAAAATAACATCACTTGTTCTGAGTGCCGACCTATTTCCTTCCCTGACTTTAATGAATTTGATATAAAACCCATGGAAGTCCGATACACTCCTTCCGCTCATGCAGTTGCCTTCGGATCAGCCCAAAAAGAAGCAGATATATTGGGGATTTCAGGACAAATCGGTGTGATTTGTGCATTAACCATCTTGGGCAGACTGGCTTACCAGTTGTATAACCTGCTTCATGCCTGGACTGATGCAGTTTGTTTTCCAAGACACACGACAGAGTACTGGAGAAGCAAGGATACCACCAGTCACTTTACAGTATCAACATGGTCCAACTCTTCCTCCTCAACACAGCTGCTGGGTGCTAATGTCCTTTCAAACTCTCTGGGGCAGACCCTCAGGACCTCACAAGCTATGGGCAGGGGCAACCAAACAGCAGTGCCAGAGGAGGAAACACCACCATGGGTGCACACACAGATCAACACAATTCATGAAGAGGATCTTTAGGAGGAGCTTCCAAATGCAAAGAGTGAGAAGGTTGCACCACAGGGGAACTGCAGTGCTTGTGGCAAAACAAAGGCACAGGAGGAAGGTGAGAGAAGCTGGCACAAGCAGTATGAGGACCCCATCAAACAGCAAGACCAATTTCAAAGTGGCCTGAAAGCTCCCAGCCATGCTCAGAGCTTGGGACCCCCTATCTTACCGCTAAAATGGTTGTGGGCTTCAGGGCCTGGTTGACATTGCGGAGTAGTGTCCATTTGCCCTGGTCTCTCTCCTGATCGTCCACCACCTCAGCGCATGGCTGCATGAAAACGACTTTCTTCTTCTTCAACATCTCCAAAATCTTGCAGTTGTACTTGTCCCTTGCTCTGCTTTCTACGTGTATCCCACCATGAATGCCAGGAAGCTGTGGTTGGTTTGCTTTAGACCTCCAGCGTGACCATGCCTGCTGCTTGCAGGACACCCTCTGACCTGATTCACAGTATGCCTCTTGGTAAAGATCTTCTCCTAGCAGAAAAATTTCCAAGCCCCAGCCATGGTCCTCCACTGGCCGTCTAGGATGCTTGCTCCATAGAACTGGTGCTGCAGGAGTCTCAAAGCAACTTTGCTTCTCTTCACTTAAATTCTTCCAGTCTCTCCAGTAAGGGGTGGTACCTGGTTGGAGACCTGAAGGACACTGCAACCACCCGTTCTGGGAAAACGACTGCAGCATTAACTGGAAACCTCTTCATTTCCCCCTTGACTTCTCTCCGTTACCCTCCTTTCTTAGTGAAATAACCATCTGCCAGCTTGAGGACTTTCAGCACAGGACACACTCGGGAACTTATTAATCCACAAATGCAGTCAGTCCCCATGCAACACATGGCATTTAATTAACCTAATACCTTTACATACCAAATTAACCAAAGCACAGCGGGAACTCAAAACCAGAGGCCATCTGCATTTTCTTTAAACTGATCGCCTTGAGTAGATCCATAGCAACTGAATTTTAAATAATTGAGTGGAAGGTGTTCAGAGCAGCACAGCCACTGTGCCTATAGGTGAGAGGAGACCCTGTGGATGAAAATGTCCTAAATACAAGGACCACGGAGATAACGAGGTCTCGCTGGCTGCTCTACAGACCCACTTGTGCAATCTCTCCTTCTGTGCAGGGAGGACTGTTGTTGTAAGGACTAATTCCGGGCTGCTGGCCCAAGCAGAAGAGCACAAGACATTTTACAGTCACCCCAGATTTGCTTTTTCCTGTCCTGTCTTAGATACAGTTGAGATTTCTCATTTTCACCCATAAAAGGCGTTTCTGCTCATTTAGAGAATTTAAGGCCCCAGTCTCTTCCATGGAAATTCTGAATCTAACTCGGCATCATTTGTACATACCAATGACTGGGTAGCGGTGGAGAGTGGTGCAGCTGCTCAGCTTTCCATGCCATTCTCATTTATCACTGTATTAATGAAAACTCTACTGAAGCCTTGATTCTGTGAGGTTTTGAATCCATTTGTTCCTGATGCAGAGGACATATTCTTGGTGGAAAGTTATCGAGAGGAACAAAGGCTTTATAGGTCCCCTTGATGTGACAGAATCAAGGACGACCATACACGATGAGTATATCAAACTCATACTGAGCTACTTCTGCTCATCAGGGAACAGCAGTGACAACAGGGAGGCAATCCTTGCCTGAGGGACAGAGAATGGATTAATAACTCGGTAGGTTTAAGCCATATTACAAAGCCCTGAAACAATAAGGTGTCTAATTCTTGTAGCTGTGTGGGTGATTTAAGGAAGATGTTGAGTCTCATGGATAAAAAGGCAAGTTAGAGATTATTAAGATGGATGTCTACAGTCCACCAAAAGAGCAAGCAAAAACATACATGAGATGCAGGGAGAAGGTGACACAGATCAAACATAGCGATCTCATGGGAGATGTCTACCTCCAGTATGACCTGAACACACAGTGCTGTAAGTGACTGCATTTTTGCTTGCCTAGAAAGCACAAGATAAATGTCCAATCAAAGCCAATAATCAATGGGAGGCTGCATGTTTAATGAAGGACTAAATAAAGGGCCACGAAAATGATCAGAGGGTTGGAGCACCTCTCCTATGAGGACAGACTGAGAGAGTTGGGGTTGTTCAGCCTGGAGAAGAGAATGCTCCAAGGAGTCCATATAATAGTCTTCCAATACCTTTAGGTAGGGAGCTACAGAAGAGATGGGGAGGGACTCCTGATCAGGGAGTGGAGTGATATGACAAGGGGTAACAGTTTTAAACTGAAAGAGGGAAGATTTAGACTAGACATTAGGAAGAAATTCTTTCCCGTGAGGGTGGTGAAACACTGGAACAGGTTGCCCAGAGAAGCTGTGGCTGCCCCATCCCTGGAGGGGTTCCAGGCCAGGCTGGATGGGGCTTTGAGCAACCTGGTCTAGTGGGAGGTGTCCCTGCCCATGGCAGGGGGGGTTGGAACTGGATGATCTTTAAGGTCCTTTTCAACCTGAACCGTTCTATGATTCTATGATACTATGGAATAAATGTATATAAAGGGACCCATGGGATGGGCTCTTTGGATTTGATCTGTGTCCTACAGATGCTCTTTGCTCATCATCACAACTTTCCTCACTGCCATACCACGGTAACTAGAGCGGTGTGGGAGCAGCAGATCTGAGAAAGAGCAGCCAATGTATTTATCTCACTCTTTGCACTGGAGCAGACACTGCGATCACTACTCATCTCCACCCTGTACCGTATTCCTGAGGCCGTGTATCACCATGTGCTGCCAAAGAGTAAACCAAGGAGCAGAGGTGTGGAACGATTTGCCCTGGGTTATCCTTTGACCAAAGCAGAGATGGAAGGGAGGGTGAATCCAGTCCCTGCAGTCCTGTTACAGGAGCATGCTAATTTTTTCCCTGCTGCTGGGGCTGCGGAAGGTCTGTAACTCCACACATTTCTATTGCCTATTTTTTGCATGGCTCCTCTGCTAGCAGATCTTCTGGGGACTCATTAGACGGAGTCACGTGCGTCAGCCAGAAGCCCTTGGTGACTGCAGGGCTGTCTGTCTGAACGGCCCGAGCGTGCTGCCGCCTGGAAACGACGGGAAACCCCATCCCTCTGAAGGGATGACCCAGCTTGGAAACCAGCCTCCCTTCTGTATGCATCAAAGGGGCAGAGCAACGGCATCAAGCCTCCTATCAGCATGCTTTTTTTTTTTTTTCTAAGGGAACGTGCTATGCCTTATGTGGGAAACAAACACACATGCTCAGGACAATAAGGGGAGGGACACGATGGAGGAAAACAAACCTTTAGCTGGCTGGCAGCCCATCAGCAATACCATCCGGTGTAGATTACGGCTCCCCGGGGTAACGTTAGAATCTTCATGGCAGAGATGGAAGTATGAGCCTGAAGAGCCATGCTGGACCCTGATCTGATGATTTACTACACCTCTGCAGCAGCAGGCACAGCTGAGATCAAGGTTCCTGCTGTGACGCGCTCTGTGCACACGCATAGTAAGGGACGAATGCTTATCCTGAGGAACTGATGTGACCCAGGCAATAGGTTTATGCTACTGCTGAGACCTGAGCTCCCATTAAGTGCTACTGTGGTCATGTAGACCTCACTGCTGGAGAAAAAAGGGAAATGTCACCTGTGGGAACCACCCTCACAGCAGGTGAACCATCTGATTTAATGAAAGCTTAGGTTTCATTGCCCCAGCCTGTTTTTCAGACCCAAAGAAAATGCACCAGACGATGAAAGGGCTGAGGAGGGTGTTCTTGAGCTGGTTGTTTCACAGCTATCACTGAAAACTGAATTATTCAGTGAGACAGGTCAGGTGGGACTCAATTAACCCAGTGCATGTATCCACCTCTGAGCAAGACATCCAGATCTTTGCTTGATGATAATTGTAAGTCCCTTCCAACTGAAATACTCCTATTTATTCTATTCTATTCTATTCTATTCTATTCTATTCTATTCTATTCTATTCTATTCTATTCTATTCTACATTTAAGGGGAAGAAAGAGGCACTTTTACGGTCACCTCTGCATAAACCAGTTATTTAAACTAGGTCATATCATACTGACTGAAAGGGGTGTGTGAAGAGGCCAGTTTGGAGGTAGAAATCTACAGTAGAGGTGTCCAAATCTAGACAAGGTGGCTCCTACCCCTCGCATGGGTGGCCCTAGGGGCTGATATTTAGGTAAAATGCTGAAGGATATGGAAAATCACTGGTTGTCAGAGGCTGTTGGTGGTCTCAGGTCAGCAGGGCTCCAGCGACTACTCCGGGCAGCACGAAACTTATTTTTCTAAAATAGGAAAGATGATGCCCTGCAGAATGGCTGTCAATGCACCATGCGGGCCAAATGGGATCTGTGGGCCATATCTCTGACGTAAGACAGTACATCTCTGATGTAAGACAATCCGTTTATGCAGCTTATTTTTTGCTGGTTTTTTTTTTTTTCGGAAACAGGCATAACTACATACCCAGGTCTCTGGAGAGCCAGATCCAGGCTGAGCCCTTTACTTCTTTACGGCTTGTCTTCGAACCAGAAAATCCTTAGTGCACACAGACACCAGTGCAAACACAGGCATTCCCCCAGCTCCAAATTTCAATATCATTTGGAGACCAGACCGAAATCTAAACATATTGGTGCAGCACAGTGTATTATGCTGGTTCAGACTTCCAACAGTTACCTGAATCCTTTGGGCAGTATAACGTCCATGCTCTACTAAAACCACATCTCACCTCTAGATATCACCTATCTGATTCAATTCAGCTCTCGGTTACACGGGTGTACCCTGCTCAATTTAATAGAGCTTCTCCTGGATCCACAGCTGCGACACCCAGGGGAGAACTCGGACTGCTCATCTCTATTCTTGGCACTCATCTTGCACTGCACAGTTGCCACCGGCATCAAGAAAAGGTGGGAAAGGAAGAAAAAGCTTGAATTTCTACTTAACAACAAGTGTTCCGTGCAAGAAACACACTTGCAGGTAGTCAGTAACCTTAATAATTTTCCTGTTTCATAAATAAGTAAGATTCCCTTCCCAATTTCTCGTAGCACATCAGGCACCAGCTGTCAGCCAAGGTAACGTGCCACACACAAAGGCTCTCTGAAGCAAAGGCAGAGATGCAAGAGGAATC
>JAOXNO010000001.1:204667780-204684237 GCA_028565335.1 Limnodromus scolopaceus | reverse complement strand
GATCATTGGTGGCAGTGTGAGACATGGGGAAGAGAAAGGTTGGGCACTGAGGGGCAACTCACTGAGGGAAATGAGTGGGAAGTGGAGGAGATGCAGACAAAATGGGTAAGTGGGAAGCCAGAGGAGAGGTTCATGGAGGTAACGGGTCCATGGGAAAGGAAGGTTATTTCAATATCCCAGCTGGAACAAGACAATCATGGGGAACAAGCAGGCCACAGAGATGGAGAGTAAAGTTACCAAGTTCAGAGACTACCAGCCCTGAGGTTCCAGGAGAGGGAAAGAGTGAACATTTTCCCCTTATTAAACAAGTGCTTGTTTGGGGAATTTCAGCAGAGAATGAGCTATTGCTATGGAAATTTAACTGCCAGAAAGTGTTTTCTCACCACGAGCTTTAGTGTCTCTGGTGGAAACACAGTCCAGGTGGATGAGTTTTCTTGTCCAAGAGAATTGTGGAAACGAGGAGGAACAAACCACCTCCTTCTGAGGGCCTGGGATTTAAGAACCACATCTTTGACTGCCAGACCACCTCCTTGCTAGCTTTTTGTTCGCAAAGACCTGGCTCCCCTGGTGGGACACAGCTGTTGGATTTCACAGCTGTTTTTCCAAACTAGTCTTGTTTTTTGGCATGTCCCATTAAATCCTCATATTCCATCAGCCGGAGCCAAATTCCCATCCGTAAATCACTATTTCCAAAGTAACATGAAAGGCCTGGGTTGGGAGATGCAAGAGATGCCATTGCACTGGAAAGCATCAAACATGCAGCCTGCTGGTGGTAGGAGCTGAACAGCTGGAAAACAGCTGGAAAAAAGCCATTCCCAGCAGCCTCTGGCTGAAAAAAAAAAGTTTTATGGCTCCAGAAACTGTACGTACTCTTGGATGAAGAAAAGATAAATCTCCTTGTTTCTGTGAACAGTTCAGAGACTTCTGATTACCGATTTCCCTGCCTTGCTACAGATACACTCAGCTATTTTAAGTAACGCAAGAAAAAGCAAAAATTCCCTCCCAAACTCCAGACAAGGTAGGAGGACTCCCTTTGTGGCATGTAATAAATAAGCAAATTGGGCTACTCTTTGCCCTAAGGAAGGATCCTGCTCATCACTTTCAGGGCTCTAGTGATATGCAGCCCTGATAATAATGCTTGGGTGGAAAAAAAAAAGGATTTTAATTACATTTTTAATTTAGATGTTTTAGATTTTAAGTTCTCAATTTCTACACTATACACTTGGCTTGAAAGTGACTGGCTAACCCTTGCTGCATTCAACACATGACCTTGGCTCAGGAGATGGGGGAGAAATTCCAATTCCATTCCAATTGTGGAAAGGAATTTGCTTCTTAATCACACCCCCTAGGCCTTTCATCCCGACTTGAACAACCTTCCAGTACAAATCATGACTACTCCTGGGTTTCTCGGTCCAGATATCCCAGGACTGAATATGGGGATCCTGCCATGAGCTTCTGCGTGGCTGCGGGACATGGTGATGCAGGGTGCTGATGCTGTCTTTCATACTGTTGGATGTGTTGGATGTCAAAATTGCGTAAGAGCATGGTAGGACCATGAAAATGAACCTTTAGAGGACCAAGGAGGGAGACACACACTGCACTGTGCTGGTGGTGGCTGAGGTCATCTCAGAGGGCTCCTAGGAACCACGGGTGGAGCAGGACTTACAGGAAATAGAGGGAGAGGCCCTCAATCCACACTATCCCAAAATGAGCTAAATTTGACCTACCCTCTGCTGATAGACATTTATCCAGCCTCCGGTGTTGAAGACTACCACAACGCATCAGCCCGTTCCATTTCTGCTCTGTCCTTCCCATTAAAAAACCTTTAAATATGATTCCTGACA
The DNA here is from genome assembly GCA_028565335.1 of Limnodromus scolopaceus. NCBI lineage: Eukaryota > Metazoa > Chordata > Aves > Charadriiformes > Scolopacidae > Limnodromus > Limnodromus scolopaceus. The sequence continues at coordinate 204,682,393 of JAOXNO010000001.1, read as the reverse complement.
TTTACAGCTGCTCATATTCAGGAAGCAAGCCTGGATGACTATAGGACCACTGCTAAGGGCTTTGGGGAAGTTTTGGGAGGATCTCCCAAGGACTTTAGACATATAACAACTCCCAGATCATGGCCACAGCAAGAAGTGAGTTTGATTCTCCATGTATTTTCTCCTCCTCTGGTGTCTGAATCAGGCACTGAAAAAAATAGCTGAGGACATAACAAATCCCAGCACCCTCCTACCTCGTGAAACCACCTCCCTCTTTTCCTCCCAACCACCTCCCAACTCCTCTGGGACTAGACAATAGGCAGGGAAAGACCAGTACCTCCTTGGGAGTCCTGATTCTTGAGCCCAGCTGCAGCAAGGACATGGATCTGGGACACCACTTGTGGGTAACCACACATCCCACTCCAGCAGGTGTGTGGTGGCTCATCCAGCGTCAGCTCTCTGCAGGGAAAAACATGTGGCCTTTGAGAGATGCCCAGATACACCCCATGGGCAGCCCAAAGAGATGGCTCCAGCAGGATGGAAGGACTATGCACTGTCCACTGTCAGACTTGGCTCCCCACTCCGATCTCCTCAACTTGGGTTTGGAATGCTCTTCCATGCAAGGCCTTGAAGCAGAGTGTGAGCTTCTCTGCATGTCTATGGCAGGACCTATCAAGATGCCCTATCTCTTGGCTGCCCTTGCAACCACGAGCTCCAGGCAAGGCTATGACCAATTCCAGTCAGGAAACCCACATGTCTAAAGCACAGGGCTCTCTCCAAATAGTCAGCTCCTCCCCATCACTGCTCTTGCTCCTTACCGGCAATCCGAAGGCACATCCGTGAAAATCCTGAGCAGGAACTCGCCTACATGACCAGGGTCAAAAGTGGTGGGGATGATGACGTAGCGGCCTTCCTTCAGGTCTGTCCTCAGGAAGACGCTGCGGGAGTTAATGTAAATGGAGCTGGCCACCTTCTGCTGCAGGGTATGCATCCGGTAGTTCCTGTTCAGCTCCACCTGGGCAGAGACCAAAGCGGGATGGTCAGCAGGACAGCACTAAGTGACAATGTATTGGTATCCACCTTGGGAGGTCAGGCTACAAGGACTGATCCCACAGTGCTGGGAGAGCTGGAGTAAGGAGAACCAGTAAAATGGTCCCAGCTGGGCTGGATGGAAAACAAGCGTGGACATGGAGGTCTCAACTCTGTTGGCTCAGGGCCTTGTTCTTTCTTGCATACAGAGACAGGGAATGGAGCTGGTGAGGGGTCTGGAGAACAAGTCTTGTGAGGAGCGGCTGAGGGAACTGGGGGTGTTCAGGCTGGAGAAAAGGAGGCTGAGGGGAGACCTTCTCGATCCCTACAACTCCCTGAAAGGAGGGCGTAGGCAGGGGGGGGTTGGTCTCTTCTCCAAAGTAACAAGTGATAGGACAAGGGGAAATGGCCTCAAGCTACACCAGGGGAGGGTTAGATTGGATATTTGGAAAAAATTCTTCCCTGAAAGGGTTATCAAGCATTGGAACAGGCTGCCCAGGGCAGTGGTGGAATCACCATCCCTGGAGGTATTTAAAAAACGGGTAGATGTGGTGCTGAGGCACATGGGTTAGTGGTGGTTTTGCCAGTATTAGCTTGACGGTTGGACTCGATGATCTTAAAGATCCCTTCCAACCTAGACGATTCGCATTCTATCCCAGCTTGACACTGGGGGCCCATTAAGCAACACATAAGGATCACATAAGGATTTTAATGTTTGGAGATAACAGACTAACCATCGCTTTTAGCAAAGAGAACTTGTCCACGCTGTCACCGTTCACCTCTGAAATCCCTCACCATCTCTAGAGGGGATCAGGCTGTGCTGAAGGCACCCCAGGGGCTCCCTGAGTAATGCTTAAATGAACAATACCGGGACTGATGTACCATTCCAGCACTAACACCTTTATGGGGGGATTCAGGCCAACATACAGGATCCATGGTCTACCTTATGGATATCAAAGCCTATGGCCAGGTTCTCTCCTTTGCCCTCTTTGCGACTGGTCCTTTTTGGCTTCTGCTGGATGGAGATGAGCACTTCATCTTCTGCCTTCTTCACATCAAACACGTACTAGAAGCAAAGGGAGGAAGGTGAGGGAGGACTTCTAAGAGAGGATCACTGGGCATGGGTGGGTGTGGATACACAGTACCGTTAACTTCTGCTTCTCCTCACCCGCCTCACTGCAGGGACAACCTGGCTTCAGTACCAGCGTTGAGAGCCCACACCCACTCCTCTTGGGACTTGGTATCATCTTGCCAAGCCAGGGACTTTTTAGCTCATCTTAGAAAAGTCTGATAAATCAAGTCTTTGAATTGTGTAGCAGAATCCAAGGAGTATAGATGCAGGCTCATACCAGAGAGTTTCACCCCTTGTAGTCTGCTACAAGTCTTCCATGGCATGGAAGGAGGAACTGACATTCACAGAGATCTAAGATGAAGGCTCTAATACAGAGCTGGGAGCAGAGGACAACTCTCCCACATCCTTGATGACAACTCCTGCAATCGACCAGACCATCCTTCATCTGTGACCAGCAGGTCAAAGGAGGTGATTCTGCCCATCTATTCTGCTCTGGTGAGACCCCACCTGCAGTACTGAGTCCAGCTCCAAAGCCCCCAACATAAGAAAGATATGGACCTGTTGGAGCTAGACCAGAGGAGGGCCACAAACATAATGAGAGGGCTGGACCACCTCTGCTGTGAGGGCAGGCTGAGAGAGTTGGGATTCTTCAGCCTGGAGAAAAGAAGGCTCCGGGGAGACCTCATAGTGGCCTTCCAGTCTCTAAATGGGGCCTACAGGAGAGATGGGGAGGGACTCTTGATCAGGGAGTGGAGCGACAGGATGAGGGGAAACATTTTTAAATTGAAAGAGGGGAGATTTAGATTAGATACCAGGAAGAAATTCTTTCCTGTGAGGGTGGTGAGACACTGGAACAGGTTGCCAGGAGAAGCTGTGGAGGCCCCATCCCTGGAAGGGTTCAAGGCCAGGTTGGATGGGGCTTTGAGCAACCTGGTCTAGTGGGAGGTGTCCCTGCCCATGGCAGGGGGTTGGAACTAGATGATCTTCAAGGTCCCTTCCAACTCAAACCATTCTGTGATTCTATGCAGGACTCAGAAGATCTTGTCTCGTGTTACTGAGAAACCCAGTTCAGAGCAGGACAGGACCGAAGAGCTTGTTCCAGGGGATGAACTTCATAGCAGGGTCTTTATGGAAGGCCAAGCTAGATGGAAATTGCCCTACAGACTACATCTATACTAGTAAATTTAGCAATGCCAAAGTTTGGGTAGATGAACTAGAATTTGATCACTCAGACATCAAAACTGTTGGGGATGGTTCCTGGTTAACCTGGGGCACTGTTTGCTGTTTGCTTGTACCAAGACGCTCTACACCAGACACTTGGATACAGTCTCCCTGATAAGAGATTTACAATTAACAGAGTTGGCCTGGATGCTGGTCATACTGTGCCAGGGGTCTCAGCCAGAGAGTGGTTCTGAGCACATTTAATCTACTAGAGGTCTGGTAGCCATTTTGGCCTTCTAGGTCCCTGTAGAAGCTCTAAACACTTGCAAGCACATGTGAAGGCTCCAGAAGGTCCTCTGCTCAGTGACTCACTTGGGGGTTCTGCAAAAAGGTATCCTTGTGGTTGATACAGCCTCCAGAGCGGTTCTTCAAGGGGTCACTGTTTCTGGTCCAGGCTCCACGTAGCACTGCCTCCTCCCAGGTCTTGTGGATGCTCAGATAGGACGTGTTGATGAGACGGCACTTGATGATGTCTGTGAAGTATCTGCAGAAATCTTCGAAGGTCATCCTAAGTCAGGAAAGGACAGAGATGGGTTATGTTGTTTCATTCCCTTCAGGTGATTTTCTTGATCACCTGATACAGATGGTGTGTTTGTAGCCTCTGATGGCTGATGAATAAAAAGAGACGGAGACACCTTTCTCCGTGTTCTCAGTTTAAACAACAGAACTCTGTGTTTTGGAGTGAGAGAAACAAAGTAATGGCCTTTCCTCCACACATGGTACATGTTGTATTGAAACGTACCCAGTGAGGCTGTTAAGTTCAGGACATTCATAACAGGTTCCCAGTACCCTGGTGAAATGGTTTGGACCCAGTGTGACACAGAGCCGCTTGCAAACCCAGGATCATGGCCATCCAAAGCTAATACCCACAGGCTGAAGGAGGAGGCTTCACTAAAGATCCTGAGCTTTGGAAGGCCATTTGCTCTGTTTGCATGGGAATGACTCACATGCTTCATTCGGTGGGAGGCCTATATAGGCATGCGCCGTGACGGCAACCCCAGGAGGGACTCACCAGAACTCTCCGTCGTCTTCCACTGTCATGCCCATCTTCTCTCTCTCACTTTTACTCACTTTCTGCCACTCCTCAGAGCTGTGGGAAGAGTACAGGATCATCAGGTGGTGGAGTCTCCGTCTCTGGAGACATTCAAAACCCGCCTGGACATGTTCCTGTACAACCTGCTCTAGGTGAACCTGCTCTGGCAGAGGGCAGAGGCGTTGAACTACATGATCTCTAGACGCCCCTTCCAAGCCCTATCATTCTGTGATTCTGTAATTCTGTGTGATTGCTGTGAGGGCAAGGGGACATACAAGGATTCAAGAGGCTGCCTGGCCTCAGCAGGATCTCTCAAAGGCACAAGGCCTCTATAAAGCTCCAGCCATGCAACCAGTCCCCACACTGCTCTGGTTAGCTCATCTTCCAGACACGGGAGGAGTGTAGCATGTCTTGGAGCTTCAAATTCCTTCTTCACCAGTGGAGCTGAATCCAGCTTGGCAAGATTTTTTTTGGCCATTACAATCACAGCCCTATCAGAGAAGACAACAAAAAGGACTCTGGCCAAAGGCTCTGGTTACTTCTGGTTCTTTGTCTCATCCACAGACACCACAGCAGTCACTGGTGGCAGTGGTTGATTCTGCTGGGTGCTATTTTCGCTGGAGCAAGACTGGGAGTATAATCATCCTTCACTAGAGTGAACATGCTGGTGATTTCACCACAACACTTATCAGAGCCTTAATGAGAAGATCTGTCAAGCTCAGCCACCTCAGTTCTCCAGGGACCCCAGGGCAAGGAATGCATTTACCCCAGTGAAAGAGTAGGTTTAGGACATGGGTTGAAGCAGCATTCCACAACTGCCCGTACAATGTTATCCTACAGGCACGGATGTAGCCAAGCTGTCTCATGCCTCAAGGTTCGCTCTAGCCCAGCGTTTTCCACCAAAGAAGGTGCTGATGCTGCCCGTCCTAACTCACGTGTCGCTCCAAGGGCCGTTCCACTCCCGCTCACCCCACGGGTTGCGCATGCGGATCATGTCCAGCTTCTCCGACTTGAAGAAGGACAGCAGGCCATGGCCCAGGCGGACCTTCCGCACGTCCGTCACTGCGTACGCGTGGCCCTTCACCAGCCCACAGGCCAGGCGGGCCTCCATGTCAGCCGCTGATGTGGCCTGGGCAGGGGGACACAAACAGTGCTTGTACCAGGGGGATGTGACCGCCTTCACAGGGACTGGGGAAAAAAAAGAGCTCAGCTTGCCCTCCAGGTTGCTTTAAACTGAAAATGAGAGCACGAATGCTCAGAGAGAGAGCCAGTTGCTTTGGGAAATGTATCAGATGCCATTTTAGGTGCTAGTTCCTTCCCAGTCTTTATCTGCTGCATGAGGTCTCTGAGCTATCAACTATCAACCATACCATCAACCAGTAAAGGTCATCTTACTGGTTATAACAGGAGATCTGGCATCCAGTGTTTGTAGAGATGTCCACATGCAGACACCAAAATGACTTTCTCTGAAGTGAATCCTCTCCTAACATTTAAAAGGTGGTGGAATGAATCTGGGCTCTTGCTCATAACAATGAGGGATAAAGAGGGTTGGCATCCAGGATGGACTCCCTTTGCCATTCTTGGGAAGAAGTAGGAAACCTTGGCCACAATTTATCCTATCTAATTTAGAAGTGTCCAGTAGTGTAAGACAACTGTATCCTAAAACACCTATTCCCATGACACTATGACCATACAGGCAATGTTGCTTACTTTGATGGAGCAGCTGATGAGGCCTCCACGGTTGTGCACCTTCAACACACGCTCAAAGAGGAGATTTCGCTTGGCTTCATCAGCAATGTAGTCCCCTTCAGTCAGGTCAATAGGTTCAGAGACCCCACCAGTAAAGTCTACCAGGGCATCAGCTGTGTTACCTCCATCCAGAGCCTCATAACAACCTGACAACCTGAAAGAGGGTGATAGGGATGACACAACAACATTGACTTGACATTTTAAGGGGTCTGGGAGAATTCTTGGGGCAGCCTGAAGAACAGAGACTTGTAAAAAAGCTTTCAGTGGGTGAGGACAGAAAACTAAGGTGAAAAATAAGACCCATGCTGCTTGCAGCACCCTTTCTGTCACAGGACAAAGTAGAGGAACCTGAAAACCCTAGAGTAGGTGTTACTTAAACAAATGTGGAATTGGAGGATATTTTGCAAACCAACTGGTGAATGAACAAAGAGAAAAAACAGGGTGCCTGGGTCCCAGTTTGTTCTGCAACTTCCCGGGTACCTACTTGGCATAAGCTTTCTCCACCAAGGCACACCAGAACTCGTTCCTGGAGTTGGAGTGGCAGTAGATGAGCTGGTTGTGGAGTGTGGGCAGGCGGTCATCTATCACCACGTCCAGCCACTGACCAAAACGCCAGAACTGGAAGTGGAAGATCCCTGCATAGCTCTCGGGTTTCTCGGGGTTCCACTCCTGCTCTTTCCAGTCTGGGATAACCTGCAAGAGAGGAGGCATGTGGACCTAGGTTATTCCCTTTTTTGATGTTGTCTGTATTAATTCCAGGATGAGATTCAAAACCAGCAAAGACAAGGAAGAATATGACAAGGATGGACTCGTTTACAGCCTGTTGGGGCCAGATTTTGTATCTGGTTCCTCCAGTGTAGACTAGACTAACATGTACTGGAATAGCTTAGACTTCAATGTGCCTTGCAAGATGGAGTTAAAGATCCTTATCCTCTTTCTTATAATTCTACCCTGGACATCTGCTGCCATCTACTGCTATAGACAGGTTATTGGAGCAGAATAGTCCTTAGTGTGACCAGGGATAGTTATTCTTATGACCACATTTTGTTCATTTTCATGCCAATAGGGTACAACTAAGAGAAGACAACTTCTTTTATCCTCTTAATTGATTCTGGTGTGACTTGACTGGCCCAAAAGCAAGTGTTGTAACCTGGGGAGTAATAAACAGGAACCAGACACTCTTCGTACATCTACTCTGATGAATAAAAGTGGGAAAAACGAGATCCCATCCCCACGAGGTCCCCATTCTTCCCTGTCAAGAGCTACCATATTCATCCAAGCAAGCATGGGGAGGTGACTTGCTGAAAGAAGGAAAAGAGGACCTGGAGTGAAAGAAACCCTGGAGCAGACAAGGGGCTGAAGGAGTGCAGGTTTGGTGTCACTGCCATCTGTACTGCCAGTGGGACAAGGCACAAGCCAAGGGTAACTGCCAAAGTCCATAGTCCTTCATGACTGCTGGCACCACCCGCTTAGCTTTGGATGGAAAATCTACTCCACAGTTGGGACAGAAATGGGCACAGATGCAGATGCTACAACTAGAAGGATCTGCATTTTACTTAAAACCAAGACATAGAGGCAGACAGCAAGGAACCGTCCCACCACAGCATAGCTTTTGTTGAGGGCGAAGGCAACATGGTTTTACTTCATGGCCAGGGTGGGCTGTGAGGCCATGTGTAGTTAGTGTAGTTGATAGCTGACAAGTACTGACCAATTTAGATGCAGTAATGTGACCAACTGTCCACACCTTTGTTTCTTTACTTACCTGCTCCCAAAGTGTCATGACCAAAGCGAGGAAAAACTCCCAATGGGCCTATGGGGAAAATTATGTTCCGGTACACCAAATAAACCCTGTCCTGCAGAGACAGCTGCAAGTGTTGGGGTGGAATAGGATGGGACACAGCTACATTGCATTGAAAGAGGCTCTTCAGGAAGCCCTGGGCCATGGTGAGACCCTGTGCATTGTGCTTTGGCTCTTTTCCAGCTGCTGGAGCCTTGTGCTGCCATCATGAAGCCATAACCCTGGAGAGAACCTTCTCTCTGGAGAGCCCCCCAACTCCTCAGCAACCAGCAATGATCCAGCTCAGGGCTTTTATTGCTTCTACACTGAAATATTAATGACGCCATCAGCCTTGCAAGCTCACTGGCACTCCTGAGTTGTCTGGATCAATAGAAGCAGAGTAGACAGAGCAATGAAAAGGAAGTACTTTTGGAGGGTTTGGTGATTTCCAGGAGTGCTGACAACGATGCCCAAGACTTCCTCTGGGACAGCGCCAGGGAAGGTCAGCCCTCCATCAGTGCCCATCAATTCCCTCCTGACTGGAGCTCATCCTAATGAATTGTCATAGAGGACCATTTTGCTAATCAACTTGCTATTAATGCAGGCTTAGAAATGATTATGGGATTGATTAGAGGCAGCTTGTCAGCCAGAGCTGGTAGCAACAGCTTCCAGCTGGCTGGTTCTGAGACTTGCCATTGCTGTCAGTGGTGGCAGGAGATACCAGTCACCACTGTTCTCTTCCATCCCTTCGTTTGGGGACAGCACTGAAAACACCCTCTGCCACTGAAGAAGCAGTCAGCCTTCATGCAGATCAGGATCCAGGAACAAGCACTGGTTGTGTTTCTACATAAACCCAAGGGGAAGCAAGAGGAGCCCCATCTTCAGAGCCCAATCTGTCCTCAGCCTGCCAAAGAGCAAGGTGTGAGCTCAAACATCAGGTTGCTCACCCCAGCTCCTCCCAGAGCACAGCATCCCACCCAGGCCAAGGATTCCTCCAGTTGCTTTGTACCCTGGCCAAGGTGTCTGCGACTCCCCTGGCTGTAAGGAGAGGTGGCAGCTCTGGATGTGGTGCCTATAGGGCCACCACACTTCAAGACATAGCCCCTGACTATGACCATGCATATTTCCTAAAGGATTAACCTGGGGCAAATCTACAAACCCCAGCAGTAGCTAGAGCCCAGATTCCTTCAGTAGATCATCATGCAACTGAGGTCCATGGCTCCCACCCACTCTCAGGAAACCTCCCCAGACATCTCCTTCCCTCCTCAGTGGATGCTGGACAGTATGCCACGGACCAGCCATCACAAGGTCCCATTGAATCTTGGACTCAGCTTGGTTACGTGATGCCAAAGCAGTGGAGACCAGCTCTCCTCAGTCACTCAACTGTGCTGCTTTTTGCTGAGGGGGCTCCCGAAATCTGGAGCTGTAAGACACTTTAGTGGGACAAGTTTACAGTAAAATTCATCAGACAGATGAATTGGGAGCCAAGAATCACCAGGTTCCAGATTTAATTTGTAACATTTCCGTAAGCTGGCTTAGAACCTGTCTAATTTTTCTTAAGAATTAAGAGAAAAGTCACATGTGACCGTGGAATAATGTTCCTGATTAGAAGGAACTGATTCCTCCAAGCAGAGGCAATTCTGCTGGGAACTTGCCAGCTCAGGAAGGGAAGGGATGGACCCAACTGTGCCAATCTGCTGGCACAGTTGAAATTCCCCTGGGAACTGTGTAGGGAGAGTTTCAGTGACTGGAATAAAGAGGATCATCTTCCCTGCAGCAGAGAGACCACACCGCCCCACGCACCTCCTGCCCCCAGCTCTGGTGGAAAGGAGGGTCCACCAGAGGATCCACCAGAGGACTGTTTCCCCTCCTTTGTCCAGCTTCAAACCCCTCCCCAAAGCACACAAACTGCTAAATGCTCCATTAAGCCTTTCACACCAAGGGAAAAGAAGGTAAATATTCATTTACTTTTTACAGAAGATTAATAGGTGCTCAAATACCAACAGTGACTTGAAAACTGGTGGGTACTGCTTTATTACTTGCAGGATTGGGGCAGCTTCCAAGAAGAGCATGAAGAAGACACGCACAGCCTCAGTCCTTAAGGGGAACCCTGTTGACTAGGCTTTTATTTACTGTGGTACATCAATACCCAGTGAGGTATCTGCAGCAAGAACTCTACCCCAACAACTAGCAACATAGCAATGGCGTATTGTGAGACCTGGTATGCAAAAGTCCCGTTGGATGCGGCTCCTGTTACTATAAACACAAAATGTGGTTTGTAGTCAGGAGCTCTGCTCTGTGATGTACAAGGAGGGGAAAGTCTCCCATGGAAAGTCTCCCAGGACCCTAGAACTGGGTTTGGCCCACAGTGGGTCCATGCCATGGCCAAGCAGGGATGCATCCACTATTATCTCTCCTCACTGAGTCCTTCTTGGGGTCTAAACAAAGACATCAACTTCTCTGGCAATGCCCATGGCATGGCTGCATGATTCGGTGGTTGCTGAGCTTTGGTTGCAGACAAGACTCAAAGCTCCCACCATCTCTCCAGCCAGCAGCTGATCTTCCTGCTTTCCTTCTCCTTTCTGCCTGGCTTAGCTTGTGCATATCATTTTATACACTATTGTTGGGATGGAGAGGGCATGGAGTCTGCATCTCTGGAGGCCTGGAAAAAGAGGTTGGACTCTTTTGGGGATGGTCCGCACCATTCGGCAGGCCATGGGTCAGTCACCTTGTCCTGGCTTTCCCATCACTGCCCTCTCCTTACACATCTCAGGAAAATCTCAGGCTATACCTTGAGAAGTGCTCACCCACATTTGAGTGCAACCTTAGCAAAGGATCAATTGTAATAATACTTGACTCTTTCAAAGGACATTTCTGTCTGCGGGTCTCAAGAAGCTTCACTAAAGTACTTTTGGTGGAGAAAAAAGGAAAGAACCAAAGTTAATAATTTATTCAGAGTCATGGGATAAGCCAGGCACAAAACGCCCTCCTGCTCCTAAAATTGCAAAAGTACCGTCTCCCCTCTCTGCTCCCACGGCCACCCAGACACCACTCCCTGCCTCAGCATCCGTAGAGGGTAGGAGATACTGCTTTTGGGGGACAGCAGCAGCAGGTTCCTGCTCTGCGGTGCAAAGTGCTCTGCAGCCTCATGGCTCTCTAGAGGTGCTTCAGAATAAATATATTCCTGGGTGCTTTAAGGCTGCAGCAACACACAAATTGTTTCTGCTGCAGGGGACACAATGCTGGCTCAGACCTACAGCCTGCTCAGAGCTGCTGGCTCACTTGCCTGGCTCTGCACATGCATGCTCCAACCCATCTCAGGACCAACAATCTCAGCATGCTGGAGTTACACCTCCCCACAGTGAACCCCAGCAAGAAACGGTGGTGGCTGCCAGGAAAAAAAAAGGGTGGTCCAGCCTCCCTGCACCAGTTTGTCCAGTGGGTTTGCAATCTGCAGAGTACGGCATGTCCAAAGGTACTACAGCTTCACGGTGAGGTGATCCTCCACGGGACTGGTCTTCAGAAACACCAAGCAGCCGCAGTCGTAGCAGGGTGCAAGCACTCAGCATCCTCGCAAGGAGAAGCACTCCATGGCAAACAATCCTACTTTTTTGAGGAATAGGATGGAAACTGGAAGCCAGGTCTCTCTCCAGGTTGTCTCTCCTGGTTCTAGCATGCCTATTTCTTGTTTTTCCATCCGGCTTTTGGTGTGCAGGTGACACAGTTGGAAGGCTTAGGGCAGCCTGGTATTTCCACTCCGGCAAGACCCTGCGCCAGTCAGACCTGGTGAATCCCTGCTGAATTCACAAGCATGCAGTCCGCGACTCTAGGCAAATGCAACAGCAAGCTCATGGCCCCCTCCTCCCCATCGTTGAGATGGAGTATGAGGAAGGAAGGTACAGGGAATGTTTGGCAGGGCTGAGGGGCTCCAGAAGCACTGAACTGTCCTCCACTTTTCCGTGACACCATCCCTCATAAAAAAAATAAAACAACCATGTAAAAACTGAACTGAGAGAAAGAAAAAATGAAGACAAAAGCACAGCTGGAGCAAGAAGGGCTGAGCAAGAGGGGGTCAGGCTTTAAAAACAATGGAGCCCTTCAGCTGGGCTGGTTCGAGGCCGTCGGCGAAAGCGAGGAGGAAATACATCACCTTGCGGATCTGGGCTAACTCCGCTATCCGCTCCCCAAATTCCTGGGCATCCGCCTCGTTGCACTCCACCTCCTTGGCCCCTGGCTTCTTCCAGAAGATGCCCACCGGCTCCAGCACCTGCCGGTTCATAAGGTGGGTGAGATCAGGAGTCCAGTGCTGGGAGGTGCCGGTCACCGTGACCTTCCCGGGTCTCTCCAGCTGGATGTTCCAGCGGAGGAAGCGCAGGTTGTGCTGCCGGATGAAATCCACTCGGTAGACGTGCTCATTGGGACGCAGCAGCTTCTCGCCGTCCTGGGGCCTGACGTTTTTTTGCTGCAGGCTCTGGAACCGCAGTCGCATGCAGCGGGTGAGCTGGTCATCGCGGACGAAGGGCACCTCGAGCATCCCTGCCGCGGCTGCCATCACCTCGGGTTGCTCCTCTGCTACGTCCTCAGCAACGTCTGGCTCTCAAACAGGACACGCAGGGGGGAAAAAGCCTCCAAGCCCCCGGAGCTGGTGCCCCCTCTCCACGGTCTCCCAGCGGTGCTAGGCAACCCAGGCCGGTGACGCAAAACACCCTCTGGGGCTTTCTCTGGGTGCCCTCCTGCCTCGTTTGCGGATTAGGAACTGATGGTGCTGCTGCTGTGCACAAAAAAATCTATAGGGAAGGGATGTGTGATGTCAGCCTCCCTGGCAACCTCCCTGACAACCACGGCTCGTTATCCCGAAACGAAGGCGTGCAGCCAGGGATGCCACCCGACAGGTCTGGGCGGCAGTGGTTTTCTCCGAGTGTAGGCTCATGGAATAATTCATAGAATCATAGAATCATCTAGGTTGGAAGGGACCTTTCAGATCATCAAGTCCAAATATCAACCTAACACTGACAAAAAGCATCACTAATCCATGTCCCTCAGCCCCACATCTACGCGTCTTTTAAATACCTCCAGGGATGGTGATTCCACCACTTCCCTGGGCAGCCTGTTCCAATGCTTGATAACCCTTTCAGTGAAGACATTTTTCCTAATATCCATCCTAAATCTCCCCCAGCGTAACTTGAGGCCATTTCCTCATCTCCTTTCACTTGTTACTTGGGAGCAGAGACCAACACTCACCTCTCTACAACCTCTTTTCAGGGTGGAAGGAGACTCTAGAGGGGTTTGGTCCAGCCTGCTGCTCAAAGTGGGACTTTCTTCAGGTTGTTGAGCACTTTGTCCAGTTCATCTTTGAGTATCTCCATGGATGGAGATCCCTCAGCCTCTTTGGGACCCTGTTCCAGTGTCTGACCATGCTCATGCTGAGCATGAGCTGCAGCTTTTGCTGTTGTCTTTTGTCTTGTGACTGTGCACCCCGAGCAAGAGTCTGGCTCCGTCTTGTCCACACCTTCCCATTAAGTAGCTGCAGACAACAATAAGGTCCCCCTTCACCTTCCCTTCTCCTGAATGAACAAACCCACTTCTCTCAGCCTCTCCTCATAAGTCCTGTGCTCCAGACCATCTTGGTGGCCTCCATCAGGCTCGCTTCAGTCTGCCACTATCTTCTTCTGGGGTTGATTCCTTCCTCACCTGGGCAACGTAATAACACAATGGACTAGAACCATCGTGGTCTAACATGAAAGAGAGAAAAGGCGGAGAGCAACGGACTAGAAAACTACGACAACCCCTTAGCGTACCTTGTTCCCATGGCTCCTATCGTTTGAAAATAATAACTATAATTGATCACTCCTGAGAACATATGGATCGTGATCACAGAGCGATCTGCGGGATTGCTCTGTGTCCTGGGAGATACCAGGACCCCAAGTCCTAGCAAGTCCTGGGCTTGCATAACCAGTGGAAAGCACCGGAATAGTCCATTGTCTGAGCTGGGCTGAAGTGGAAAAGCACCTGACAAAAGTCAATCATCTCGAATACTCTAAGTAGTGATTCTAGTAAAGACCCTTTGAGCTTTTCTGGATCACAGCGGGCTGTGGTCAGCGTCTCCCCTGAGTTGGGACACCTCTTAGGCAAACATCTAGCCAATATAGCTGTTCAATTATCATCTTAAAACATTTTGTAAATCTTTAAATCAGTTAATGATTAAGTGCTGCTGAAATTCAACCTCTTGATATACCTCAAATCATTAAAAAATATTGAATTGCTGCTAAATCATAACCGTGTCAAGTTTTTCCATCTGTGACACTGAGGCACAAGATCAGCCTTTGAGTCCTCCACAGAGAGCAATAACTAACTCCAGGTTGTAGAAGACCTATGCAAAATGGACTTTGGGAGGTGGGTGGCCTCAGAGTCACCTGATCATGCTGTCCCATCCAAGACTGCCCTGCTCTCTGGAAGCCACTGAGGGGGCAGGAGACCAGGCTAGGTGGTGGAGATGCAGATTGTCTGAACCACTTGGCTTCAGAGTCTGGCCCTTGTCCTTCGTTTGTTGAGAAATACCAATGCAACCTGTGAGAGAACAGGCTATAGATCCAGACCACCCTTTAGGACCAAGCTCTGCTGGAAATGACTTGAATTCCCCCATTTCAGAGCCTTAATTTCTTTTCATAAGAGCTGGACACCTCTGAAGGGTCACAGAAAGGGTGCTACAGAGCTAGAACACACCTAAAGCCATGTAGGGCCAACCAAGAGTCA
>JAOXNO010000001.1:204531380-204545626 GCA_028565335.1 Limnodromus scolopaceus | reverse complement strand
GGAGAACTTTGTAGAGTAGGGTAGATGGTTGGACTCGATGATCCCAAGGGTCTCTTCCAACCTAGATGATTCTATGAACCTCATATGGCTGGGGGGGCAGAGGGGGGGACAAAGGGTGCGACTCCCCATCGGGACTGACAGAGAAGGCTACATCTGCCCCCCAAACTCCAGACAAGCTGAAGGAGATATTCTGCCACAGATTGATGGACCTCACTGTAAAGGAGATAATGAGCCTGCAGATGCTGACTGCAGTGATCGCTTAGAAAATGTCAGGTTCTCAGTCACTGATCACAGCCCATATGCAGCATGTTTCTTCAAGGAACTTAATTTTCAGAAACAGATGGAAAAAGATCCTGGTCAGACACTTCAGGTTTTTGAGGCAGCACAACCTGTATTTCACAGTTGCATTTTCAAGCGCACAAAAGGGTCTGTGCCTGAAACCTTTAATCAGATCCCAGCAAAACCACTGGGACTCTACCCCGAGCTTGCCTATGCGGGGATATTCACCATCAATTAATGGTAAAAGATCGACACTAAACCAGTGCTGCTCTGGGACTGGTTTTTTGGGTTTTTGGGTTTTTTTTGAGTTCCAACAACCTCCAGAAACTTCTCTCTTCCCGACACCTTCCTTTCTTCCTTCTTTGTAGTACTTCCACAGCCATGGAATAACTAAGCACCTTTAATTCATGCAGCAGCTCAGCTTCTCTGCTAACGGATTGAAAAATGGCTGTTATTAATGAGGCAGGTGTAAAGAGCCCCACACCTGGAAAACTCAAAGCAATCAAAGGTAGGTAGCTTTTCCCTGATAACCACTTGCAAGTGGGTTCCCTTCTAGCACTATAAATGTCTTTTTTTGATATATATTTTGAATTAAAAGAACTCTTTGCAATTTCTTAACCTTTCGTGATCCTCTGTGATCCTCTTTAGGCTTCTGAGATAGTCGGAGAAAGAGGCAGGTGTGTTAGCACTTGTATGCGCTGCAAGATAAAATGACCATATACTGCTGAGCTGTTAGGGCTGGAGACAACACCCAGAGATCCTTTGAACCTTTTTGCAGCAATTATTAAATCTTTCTTTTGTTTAAAAAACACCTTCCCCACTGATCTGTGAAAGGCTCCAGAAAATACAGAAAATGCATTACATAAATAGCAGTTTCACGTGCATGCACAGAGACACAACAACCACCAGACTGAAGAGGTTTTTGTCTTTCAATTATGACAAGTCGTTTTTATCTGTGACTAAAGGCTCATTTAAAGGCATTTAAAAGTCAGCAGTGTTCCTTTACCATAATTTATTCTACATTAATCTTCCTATTTCTAGCTAGAAATATATATTCTGCGAATTCGTAACATGCAGTTCATAAACCTGTCTGCCTTAGTTTGCACAGAAGTAAAATTAAATTGTACAAATGCCACTGCTCCGTTACCATTTGGAATGGCAGATGTCCAATTGCCAGCTGCACAAGTACTGAATATGAAGCACTAATTATACAGTAATCGAACACTTTGTTAAGCCATATTTAAGAATTTTATTGTCACGTAATCACTACACAAGTATTAGTAGATCAACACACATTGTCGTCCATTACCACAGTGTCCGTCAAATTTTAAGCCTATCTATAATGTGATGGAGGATAAATGAGATCTGTTGATTGGACAAAATGTGCACTTTCCCAAAAGCCATTGACCCTCTCTTTCAACGAAAGCTCTTGGGAAAACAGAAAATTAAGCTGTTATGAGATGAAAGGTAAAGTTGCATTATGGATTACAAAGTGGCAGACACACACACATAAAAAAAGGGAGAACTAAAAAAAAATATATAAATCATTACAGAATCACAGAATGATATGGGGTCAGGAAGGGACCTCTGGAGATCATCTAGTCCAACACCCCTGTCAAAGCAGGTCCACTCAGAGCAGGTTGCACAGGAACGTGTCCAGGTGGGTTTGAATGTCTCCAGAGACGGAGACTCCACCACCTCTCTGGGCAGCCTGTTCCAGAGTTCTGCCATCCTCAAAGGAAAGAAGTTCCTCCTCACGTTCAGGTGGAACTTCTTATGTTCAAGTTTGTGCCCATTTCCTCTTGTCCTGTCAGAGGACAGGATGCATTAATTGTGGCAAAATGCATCAAAACAGCGCCACAACATTATCTTCAGGCTTAAGTCAAGTATATACATTTACAACATGGGAAGGGAAATAAATTAGTGTAACAGTACTTGCCACTGACTCAAAAACCACTCAAAATCATTAAAGAAATAAGAAGGCTTGACAGCAGAGACCATCCATCTGGCTTCTGAGTTTACTTCTGCTACACTATTCTTTGAAGGAAGGAACCCCTCTATGAACTTTTTTGTCTGCAGCACAAAAAGCAAGCTGAAAAGTGTTCATCTTCAAAAGCATCCCGCAGCTGAGCATCGTTCTGCACACTCCACTTGACTTTATAGCCACCATCAATTAGTTTAATGTTCCCTTTACCTTTTTGTCAGTACTGCCCCCTAAGTTGAGGGAGCTCCCTGAAGGAGCCTGATAAATTTAAAGAGGGAACCTGTGATGAGGCTTCCTGCAATTAGGTCATTAAAGTTACACACTCAAATCCTTTTCAGTCTTCCAGTCTGATGTCGTCTTCTCCTAAATCGCATTTCGGAACTCATCTGTGTCATGATGTCTTTAAATAATTCAGCTGCAGCCAGGCAGTTGGGCTGATCACACCCAATTAATGCTGATGATTCTTCCTTCACCTGCAACTTTATTATTGAAAGAACCGACAGAGTTGGCTTTTATTTTATATTTTTAACTCACACGGATAGTACCTTCCCAACAGCCTCTGGCTGCTTTCCAAAGCCTCTGGCAAAAGAGGCAAAAACAGCAGGATGCCCAAGAGGAACAGGTGACAGTACATATGTGGCAGTCGAAATTCAATATTAATGACATTATTCTGACTTTAAGTAAATTTTGCAAGTTGTTAAGTTCCAAAGTAACGATCCTCATGAAAAACAGAGATCTGTGCATCTTTGACAGCTGTCTTTTTTGAGCAAAGCTTTAAAAAAAAAAAAAAAAAGAAAAAAAACCAGTACTTTTTGTCACTGTTCACAATGTAGAGAATGCTTGTACGGCACACTGTGCATTAATGAGATATCTCACATCTAACAACACAGGTAACAGTTGTCTTATCTCAAACTCTTACATCTTGTCTGAAACAAAAATTGGAAGGATTTAAGGAAGAGCAGCAGAAGTAGCTAGAAACTTGCAGATTCTCATTATTTTAATTTTTTTTTCTAAATAAGGGTCCCATAAGGAAAGCACAGTTACAAGTACTTATTTACCAGATCTCTAATGGAAACAAAAAACAACGGCTTTAACTCTGGTAATAAAAAAGTATTGTCTCACATGAAGGTAGCAGCATGTACCGAGACAGAATCAGATGCCAAGAAAAAAATGATTTCATCAATTCCTTGAGATGCCTGAAGCTATATTCCAGATGTTTGCTGCTGTAAATGCCAACATAAGGATATATTATCTTAAAAGCAGTCGTGTTGTAGATGATGCACATTACTCATGGACAATGATAGCTCAAGGCAATTATTTCGCATACCTGGAAATATCACTCAAGTTTGATCCAAACTAGAACACAACACTGAGTTGATAACAACAAAATCGCCCCCCATGATTCTCCTGACTGAGAATTATAAACCCCTAGGTAGCACAGAGGGCTCCTTTGAATTTAAAGTATTTGTTTAAATTGATACCACTCTCCATCTTTTCAACAAAGGAAGTCTATGAAGATTAGCTATATCCATTCCTTATATTCTACAAGACAAACCCTTCTTAAAGGGATAACAGTGAATGCAAGAAGGGTAAGGCATTTGTCATATAGACATTCACATCAAAACAGACCCCCAAAACCAAACGCTGCGTGGGCTAAACTTGCCTGAAACGTCAACCCTGCTAAAATAAGGAGTAAACTGCAACATTTAAGAGCTTAGTGCTAAACAGCACTTACATTTGACCTTGTTCTGTTTGCTTGGGTGGGAGGATGCTGGTTTTTTCCTTTATTATTATTTTGCTTATGCTAGCGTACAAAAAGTTGGGCAATTCAGTGTGGAGTTGGAAAATATTAGTTAAAAAAAAAAAAAGCAAGCATCACTATTGCCTGCCCTCTAGCACACAGGAGTCAATCCAAAACTCCTGAGAAACCCTGAAGAAGGAATTACTACACCATACAATAGATTTGATCAGTGAGGGATAGAAGAGTCATTTTAGGGCTTAACATAGTTGAACTGGCAAAATAATCCTTTTCAGCTGGTTTTCCGTTTCAATTGGTTTATTATTCTAGAGAAGGCCGTAGAGCAGTTAGTCATCCACCTCCACGAGGGAGGAAAACTGGCTGGGTGCAGACTCAGAAAGGCAAGAAAAAGTGTTTTTCGTTATTAAAAAAAAATAATGAATCTTTGAACACAGGTCACTGTGACTGGGGTACATCAAAGGAACACACAATATGAAGTGCTACAAAAACACCTTACCTTGCCTTCCCATCCCTGAATACATCCAGCTGATGAGCTGCTATCATTTACACTAGCTCTTTAAGGAGTGAATGTCAAAGAACTGCATGTAGGCTTCTGGAACACAATGTAGCAATTTGTACTAAAATTAGCATATTAAAAACAAATTGCTAAATGGCACAAAGACATAATTTGCACAACAACCTTTCAGTTTGGCTCCTCAGCCTGCAACCTAAGGAAGACATAATATTTGATTTGGACCTGCCAGTATCCTTCAAGCTTTGGGCCTCCAATAGTTTCTTATAAATTATTTATAACAAAGATTTAATGCAAAATTTTTAAACACCATCAGCTTAACTGAGTGGTACCAAGACAGTGAGAAGTCAGAAACCGATTTCCACTCTTCTGTAAGGGAACGCTTAAAATAATACAGGCTCTGCATGAGTTTTAACATCAGAAATGACCACAATGAGAACTCTGACAGAGATAAGGAAACTATTTTTGTACTTTCTGGTTTGTTTGCTCTCTGAATTTGGGTTTTTGATAAGGTAAGCAAGCCATAAAGGCACAGCAACTGACAGAAGACCGCTGGGCCACACAGATCCTGACTATACCCTCAGCTCCTCTGCTAAAGCAACTAGATTTCAGGGTAACATATCTCTGAACTTCCAAACTAAGATCACCATAAAATAAAGTTGGCTTATTTACTGTTTTGCTTTTAAAACTTGGACCATTTAAATGCCCTAATTTACAGCACAGCTCTTATACACTTTTTTTTTTCCAGTGCAACCGACAGACCAACAAACTGTGGTCCCAAACAATAAACCCATATGGAGGGACCAGACTGTCTATAATTAGACCCTTTTTCTTCAGAACACACACACCTCTCCACCTCCCACCATTAATCTCATCCTTATCTTCCTTCTCATGCATAATCTAGAAGCGGATGAAAAGTATCAGTTCACAGGGCCAACAATGTGGGGATTATTTCAAAAATTTACATGCTAGTCAAATGTATTTTTACATGGGTGAAGCAACAGAGCTTCCTCTTCCCTATGAGAATCATCTCACAAATTACTTTTTTACCGTGAGGAAAACACTGAAATACATACTCTGCAAAAGTCTCACTATATTTAAAAACTTTTCAGTTTGTCCTGGTTTAAGGGTATTTAATTTTGTTCCCTCTTCAGCCGGCCTGCTTCTTCTCGGCCGTAAATCTACAAACCAACTTCCGAGTTTCTATGCCTCCAATGCTTCTGCTATTCAGATCCTGTACTCCTTTCCCATTCCCACACTCTGAAACCTCTTTCACGACTATTCATTTTGGTCCTTCACCCATGTCAGGGTTTGGAATCAGGAGTCAAGGCCTGGCATGGACACCCAGAACCTTCCATCTCCTGCATGCCAAGCTCTTCCAAAGCGCTGCTGAAGCATCCCAGCTATGCGAAAGGCCTCCTCAGATTGCCCACTCCAACCACTTCAGGGGAGGTGAGGCTGTTAGCTTTAGCACTGTTTTCCTAGGGTCTAAAACCCTTCAAAAGCAGCCGCCTATTTAATACATGTGAAAGTTCTTTGTAGGACAGAGTGTACGTCAAGTGGCAGAACGTAACTACTATATCCTTTAAAGTCACGGCCCAGGATACAAAAAGCATTTAATTTTTCAGGAAAACATCAGTGACAGAGCACTTGATTCTTTACCAGCTACCACAATATACGTTCTTCTCAAGCACCTGCTTGGTTTCACTGGAGTCTGAGCACCTTCTTCTTTCCCTACATTGCACTTGAATACATCTAAATTCCTGACTGCCTCTGAATGATGGAGTTTTGAGGTCAAAACAACAGCCTGCTCTCTCGCGATGGCTCCAAACTGTTGTAAAAGACCACCACCTGCACCAAAGCGACCCTCCGAGCTACTCTACCTAACTCCCACCACCTGCACCAGAACCACCTGATGATGGGCAAGACCCACTAAAGACCAGCCGGGCGAAAACATCTCTCCTGGATGAAAAATGCCTCTTCCGTACAAAGATACCTTCTCCCTCCTCCTTGCTCTCCCTGAATAGTTCTGCTTGGTTTGACTCTCCGTGGCTGGGCAGATGCTCTCGCCTCCTCTCGAGGAGCTGCAGACCCACACAACTTTTAAAGCACGGCACCCCAGTCACGATTTGAGTGAAAACTCCTCTCTTTGGCCATCCGTGTAGGGGCCACACAACCAGCCCCGCTCCACTGCAAAGCCCCCTGAGATCCCACCCCACCTTGGCCACCCAAGCCCCTGGCCACCCTCCTCCTGCCCCACCACCCCTTCGGACGCAGGCCAAAGGGACAGATTTGGGATGGGGGAACCCCAACCAACACACGGGGCACGGGGAGAGAGGGAACTACGCTACCTCCTCCTTAAGACACGGATTTGGGGGGGAAAGGGGACAGGAAAACAACCATTTCCACCCGGAGGGGCTGGCTGCGGGGCAGGGGCCCCATTACTCCGCCATTTGCGGCCCCCTCAGGAAAAAGGGGCTATGGAGGAGGGGTGATTCCACTGCCCGTAGGGCCCGGTCAGTGGGGTGGGGGTACGGAGGGGCTGGGGAGGGGGGACCGGGACAGAAGGCGGCGGGCGACGGCGGGACGCGGCCCCCGGTGCCGGAGCGGCCACTCACAGAACTCGGCGATGTAGTAGGAGACGGCATAGTTCTCCTCGCACCACTCCAAGGTGGAGGTCGGCGGGCCCCAGTAGCCCTCCCGGTCGGCGGCCGGAGCCATCGCGGCGCCCGTTTCAAGGCCAGAGGGGAGCGAGGGGAAAGGGGAGGAAGGGAGAAGGGCGCCGGGCCCAGCGGCAGCGGGCGGGGGCCGGCGCTGGGCCCGCCCGGCCCGGGGAGGAGCTGCGGCGGCGGGAGCCGGGGAGAGGCGGGGGGGGGGGAGGCCCGCGGGTTGCCATGGCGACGGGCTGCGGCCTGCAAGCGCGGGAAGGCCGGGCGCTCTGGTCTGAGGGGGGGAGGGAATTGGAAGTGAGTGAAATGTTGAGGTGAAAAAGTCAGATTTGAGTAAAATGCGTGGGGAGAGAGCGGCTGGGGGCATGTTTGGCTCGG
Source organism: Limnodromus scolopaceus (assembly GCA_028565335.1). Classification (NCBI taxonomy): domain Eukaryota; kingdom Metazoa; phylum Chordata; class Aves; order Charadriiformes; family Scolopacidae; genus Limnodromus; species Limnodromus scolopaceus. Next base: position 204,538,046 of record JAOXNO010000001.1, on the reverse strand, counting down.
AGGGCCCTGTGGAGAGGGGGCAGGGCGGGCGGCATCGTAGCCATCGCTCTCTCCTCACCCACTTTTTGGGGGCAAAATATGCTCCCTCGGGTGGGTTTGGTGGTTTCCCCTCGCAGTTTTACCTTGTAGACTGCAGGGAGGGTTTGTAAGGTGAGCGAGGCAGCGCGCTGGCTTCGTGTTTTTAAACGAAGAGGCAAATGTTTCTCGTACTCGTGGGCTGGGAGGAGGAAGGAGGTTTTTTATAGCGCTGCCTACTACACGGGGGTTTTCTCTCATCTGATGCCTTATTTAGTTTCCTCAGTGCTTACTACGCGTACTATACTTACACCCAGAATATGCAAAGTGCTTTTCAAGCAGAGTTGGTATCAAAGGCAAGTAGAGTCTAAAAAGGGAAGGACTTGAAACAATGGAAAAGGATAAAACATGCAAGTAGAGGCCTAATAATATCGTGCGGTTTTTATGTTTCAGAAAAGAGGTCCAAAGACTCGATGAGAAGCTTCAGGCAGAGCTTGAGGGCAGCACTTATACCCTGATGGTCAGCAGAATTTATTATACCCGCGTAGGAACACACAGACTTCTTTCTCCACATCTTATTTCTCCTCACCTCCCCTTCTGTAAGTTAAGAAAAACCCAAACTAAACACAGACCTTTCCTAGTGTAAATGATGGTGTTCCATAATGTATACATCTGTTGCAAAGAATAACCTGCCTTCTGCAGTGCAGCTCGTATATAATTGCTTTCAGCAGCAGGTAGAGATGTATTTAACGTTTCTCATAGCGATATAAAGCCTTCAAAGCAAAATTGGTTTTAGTGATGGCAATGATAAAATACTTAGCTTGTCAAAACATCATGAAAATCACTGTGGATTTTTTTTATGCAGACCTCTCTATTTTTTTTTTTTTCAGAGCTAGGTTAGCTTCTCCGGATTTAGACTTTCACGGTTGAGGTCTGGAAGAGTACCGAAATGATTTAGAAGCACAAAACTGGTTGTAAAAAATGAGGAGGATTCTAGCCTTCTTGATGCAATTTAGAAGGTTCAGCTTATATAGTAAGGAAGTTTGTAGGGCTGTGATCTATCTTTTGTTATCGTGGTTAACCATTTTAAGATTAAAAGTTCTTAACGGAAAAATAATTCAAAGTTTGATATTACAGTAGTTCCGAAATTAAAGAGATAAGTATTAAATATACCATTTGCACACCAGGAGCACAAAATGGGAACAATATGAAAACCCAAGCAAATTTTATAATACTCAATTACGGTTGGCTATAAATAAATAATTTTAAATATTGATGCTTGTTTCTTTTTTCATCACAGGCATGGTGGACATGAGAAGATTTGTAACCGGGATAGAAACAGAAGTCAGATGTGAAATTGGCTTTAAAACTAGGCAAGATAAATTAATGAAAGATTGTATGGAGTACATAACAACAACAATGTGGGTTGTTATCCGTTCTGTTTTTTCTATAGAGGAAGACAAGCAAAAATCATAGAATCACAGAATGGTTTGGGTTGGAAGGGACCTTAAAGATCATCGAGTTCCAACGCCCTGCCATGGGCAGGGACACCTCCCACTAGAGCAGGCTTCTCAAAGCCCCATCCAGCCTGGCACCTCCAGGGATGAACACCTCCAGGAATGGGGCAGCCGTGACTTTTCTGGGCAACCTGTTCCAGTGTCTCATCACCCTCAGAGTGAAAAATTTCTTCCTGAGATCTCATCTCAGCCTCCCCTTTTTCAGTTTGAAGCCATTACCCCTTGTTCTGTTACTACATGCCCTTGTAAAAAGTCCCTCTCCTGCTTTCCTGCAGGCCCATTTCAGGTGCTGGAAGGGGCTCTTAGGTCTCCCTGGAGCCTTCTCTTCTCCAGGCTGAGCACCCCCAACTCTCTCATCATGTCCTCGCATCAGAGGGGCTCCAGCCCTTGGAGCATCTCCGTGGCCTCCTCTGGCCCCTCTCCAACAGGTTCATGTCTTTCTTGTGTATAGCTAGGCCTTGATTTGAATAAGTGGGGATTTTTTATTTATTTGACACGTTTCTGTAGTATTCCCTGTCACGATATGCATTTGCTTCTGACTTACTCTGTGGTTTGGTTTTCTGCTTTTGAACTCCAGCAAACCTTTCAGTCATTGTACTCGGAAGGGTACTATTGAAGAAGGAGCCACAAACCATTATAATTCACCTTTTTTTTTTTTTCTTTTGTGCCTGAAATTGTTTTGTAAAGGTAAATTCATCTTCCACAAAAACAGCTTTGCCCGTTTCCGCTGTTACAGTAATACATATTAAAAGCAATGCTTTTCCACTGTAACCTTGAGCTACACTTTGTAGTGTACATTACTGCACTGGATATAATGTGACAGCCTGATGTTATTTGCATCTAAATGGGACTAGACGGTCAAACCTGTCCAGTTGTTAGATTTTCTTTGTCAGATCTGTACGACCTATGGAGGGAATGTCTTTTCTTTTTTTTTTCTGAAATAACAAGCAGAGAAACAAACATAGAGTTCCTGAAATGCTTATTTTCAGTATGACTAAAAATGTCCTTGACATGCCAATGGAGTAATTTCCTGTGGCCTCGGGTTGCCTTTGGTAAAGGATCCTCTTTCCGTAGAGTTTTATGTTGCCCTGAACCCTCGTGGCTAAACTGATCAGTTGGGTTAATTGAGTCATGTCAGTTTACACCACTAGAGGGATTTGACCTGTAAATTTAGTATCTGGATCCAATGGTTTTTCGCTTGGGCGATGGGAAAGGGCTGCTGGTCAAAAACTGCACGTGTTCAGCTGTTTCTCTTTGTGAGCCGTGATATTCGGGGAATGACACCTGAAGAAGAACATTTTTCTCTAGCCCTGCTCTATGCCAATGTTTTATCACGGCTCGTGCTGCCACTTGTTAAATTTCGGCATAAAATGATACCTAACAAACAGTTTGATTAGAACTCAATATATGCTGCATATGTTGGAGAAGATCGTAGACATTCCCTCCCATCAGTATATGCACGCGAAGGGGGAGAAAAAATTGACACAAAATTTTGAAAGGTGTTTTCACTACTTGGGTCTAATAATGATAAAATAAAGGTATTGGCCACAGAAATAAAGCTGTTCAAGTTTTATGTTGATTAGGAACCTGTGCCTCTTCTCGGATCTTATTTTGTGGGGTCATATCCAGGTTCCTAGGCGTGGAATCCTGAGTCAGGGTTCTCAGCTTGAAAGTCTCACATCCCGTGATAATGTCGGCTCCCAAATACCGCGGCTCAAAATGTCATTATTGGCAGCTTCCTGAATTGTCTCGTCCGTACTGGTTAGAGAAAAAGGTCATCATTAACACCTCGAGATCCTGCAAGCCTGATCCTGTGCAACATGTAATTTATCCCGTTGATTTATATGCAGATAGCATGAGTAAGATGCTAAAAGCGGGATTGTAAGAGGCTGAATCAGACTCTTTGTGAAGCGCCTTGAAGTTTAAGGGCTCTTTGTGAGCGCTGTTGCTGGGATGATGATAATTATGCCTGAAGCGGTATCACAGACATTTATTGGCACCTGAATGAGTGAAAAAGAAAAGTCATTTCCTAACGTGCAGGAGGAGGATCTGCTGCAAGAAACTTTAGCCCAAGTGATTTCCTATTCATAACGAGGTAAAGCAGAAATGTCTGCGCTGCAGCTAAATGGAGTCATGCATTTGTAAAGCGTCATCAAAGGGACTCGAGTCCTAGAGCTATATAAATATTCATAAACTTGCCGGTGTGATGTGACTGTTCTTAGTCATATTTTGAAGGCTGTTGGGTGTATTTTGGCAAATGGCTGTGGTAGTGAATGAGAGATTCCCAGATTTCAGCTCTGTGGATGCTGTGAGCATCCAGCACTGAAGGGCTCAGATATGAATACAACCGCCTGAATAGTGTTATAAAGGGTTGATGAAAACAGGGGCTGCTGAGGTGTTTAGGGAATGAGGTGCCACCTGCCAAGGAGAGGACATCCCTCATGCAGAGGATGGTTTGGTCCCAAGCACAATTCCAGGCTGGGGGGAGAATGGCTTGAGAGCAGCCCTGAGAAAAAGGACTTGGGGGAGTTGGTGGATGAGAAGCTGGAGGTGTTGGAGGGAGAAGATCTGGGGCTGGAGCCCTGGAAGATAGGCTGAGAGAGTTGGGGGGGTTCAGCCTGGAGAAGAGAAGGCTCCAGGGAGACCTGAAAGCGCCTTCCAGTCTCTAAAGGGGCTCCAGGAAAGCTGGGGAGGGACTCTTGATCAGGGAGAGGAGGAAGAGGATGAGGAGTAATGGTTTTAAACTGAAACAGGGGAGATGTAGATTAAATATTGGGAAGAAATTCTTGACTGTGAGGGTGGTGAGACACTGGAACAGGTTGCCCAGAGAAGCTGTAGCTGCCCCATCCCTGGAGGGGTTCCAGGCCAGGCTGGATGGGGCTTTGTGCAACCTGGTCTAATGGGAGGTGTCCCTGCCCATGACAGGGGGTTGGAACTCGATGGTGTTTAAGGTCCCTTCCAGCCCAAACCAATCTGTGATTGTATATCCAATCCTCAAAGCAGATTAAAATCTTAGGGAGGCATTTTTCTTCTCCATCCTTTTCCTAGCACCAGCCTATCTGATCAAGTCCGTTGAAATGTATCCCAAATCCTTTCTAATCAAAAGCTGAGGCAGGTGACACCCTCCACAACTTGCCTCATTTTACCAAAATTAGGGTGTTTGCTTTTCGTAGCAGCGGCTTAAGCTGAAGCTTGTCTGCACCCGGTGGTTACTGCCCTGAAAGCAGACAGCACGCGTAGGTGTCTCCAAGCACCTGCAGCTTTCAACCCGTTGTATTAGCAAGAAAACAAAATTGATGGCAGTTTGTGCTAATTTGCAGGGCTGAAATTGATGCGGAATGAGATAAACCTGCTGTTCAGCCCTTCCCAGGGGAGAAGCGGTTGACACTGGGAAAAGCGTGGAAGGAGAGCTCAACCTCGGAACTTTTCCAGTCACCTGAGCTTAATTCAGCCTTGTGTGGGAATCGGAGCCTCTGTCGGCTGCAGAATGTCTATGGGAAATGTTCACCAGCTTAAACTGAAATATCAAACGAAAATCTATCCAGGGAGAGAGACTTTCCGAAAGCACAAATGGCACGTGCCTCTGTCTCATTGACTTTCAAAGGAATCTGGGAATCGGTCTGCAGTTGTGCTCTGGAAGTCTTCTCCTGCTTTAAAAAAGCAAAAGCAAATGCCACAACAATTCATTGTTTACACTGGTAAACAGCTTTCTCCTTAGGAAAAATATAGCGAGCTGTCGTTTTCTGCCTGCTAATTTGCATACCCAGAGCTGGATGTGAAGAGACTTGCTTGAACTTTGTAACTATTTAAGTGTGTTAATTTGGATCCTGTCTTAAAGGCTCAGTTCACTTCCTTAAACACTGGAATCTTGTCTCGTTTGAGACTCTTTCAGAGCAGCGGCTGGAGGCCAGGCAGGATGCCCTGGGGTCACTGCGTCTTCCCTAGATCCAGTGTCAAACCCTTATGTCTCTCAGCTGCTTTGTGTCCAAGAGTGCTAAATGTCTATATTTTGGTAACTGAATTGAGCTTTGGTGTCTGGCTTTTTTGGCTGGATGAAGTCGGGTGAGGTCATGAATCCCAGCTCTTTACTCTGTTCTGCAAAGACTCCGCTCTGATTTGAGGTCAGTGAAGGTCCTGTTATATTTTCTGTACTCACAGGGTCTGTGGAAGGTACATACCTAATCGACTGGACTTGCTTTGACCTCAGTTGGCTGGAATTGAGGCATTTCTGGGAAGCAGCCTTACTTCTGGATATTTTTGCCACTCACCGGAGTCACCAATCCTTAGGACAAATTATCAGCTCCCTATATGAAACCTGGGATGAGAGGTGTACTGAGGGATGAGAGCCACAAAACATTGGTTCTCTCCAACGCTGGAATGCTGAGTCTGTTTGGGACCCAAAAAATGGCAGTAGCCCTTTTCACATGGTGGGAACAGAAGCAGTGCTCCTCGATTTTTGTTCCAATCCTAGCTCCCTCCTCGTGAATGGGGCTGAGGAAGGGTTTGGAGGAGAACACATCATTGGTTCTCTTCTCCAACCAGCTCCTTTTGGGGAAGAGAAGGGAAGGTATTGGCAGCTTGCAGTTAAAATAAGAATCTGTATGTAGTATCATGGTATTGGTGTGACACAGAGGGAAGACAGTTGTATAACCAATTTCTGTTTTCAACCTTGCAGGAAATCCTTGAAAGTCTCCACATTTTCTGTGACTTTACAGTGTCCAAAGCCATTGGGTGAATTAGGCAGGGCTCTCCTGGTAACAGCAACTGCCTTGTGGAGGCAGGTGACCATAAACAGCAGGCTTTTGGGTGACAACATCCATTTGGTTACCCGTCCAGCTAAAGCTTCTCAAGCTGGGGCCTCCTCCCATCTACCTTCATGCTGCCAAGGTTTCTGGCATCACTGATTTCCAGTGTCAGCTCCATCTTTCCTACTCACCCCATTTTGGTTGTCTGATCAGATGGAGACTAGCCAAAGGGTGATCCGTGACCACCTACTGCAGGAATGGAAGTCCCAACAACATAAGGGTGATTTAAGGCAAATTTTGAAGGCAAATATTGTCAAGAAACAAGAAACTGGCCAGAAGACAGGCTAATCTGAAGTCTGTGAGAGATAAGGGCTGAAGCTTTTTTACCC
>JAOXNO010000001.1:204502443-204513959 GCA_028565335.1 Limnodromus scolopaceus | reverse complement strand
ATCCATCACAGGGTGGGATTAACTTCGTTTTCCCCCACACATCTAAATGCAAATGTCTCCTTTTGATTGAGTCACCCCTATCTCTCCTGGAGCCCCTTTAGGGACTGGAAAGGGCTGTAAGGACTCCCTGGAGCCTTCTCTTCTCCAGGCTGAAGAACCCCAACTCTCTCAGCCTGTCCTCACAGCAGAGGGGCTCCAGCCCTCAGAGTATCTTCATGGCTGTCCTCTGGCCCCGCTCCAACAGGTCCATGTCCTTCCTGTGCGGGGGACTCCAGAGCTGGACGCAGTAGTCCAGGTGGGGTCTCACCAGAGTGGAGTAGAGGGGTAGAATCACCTCCCTCGACCTGCTGGCCATGCTTCTTTTGATGCACCCGGGATGCAGTCCAGGGGAGGTCTGAGTGCTATCTTCTATTCTTCTGGTGAGCGTTTCTGAGCCCTCGGACAGGCGAGGTAACACAGCACCGGCTGTGTTTTGTGTGGTTGATCTCCTTTGTGTGGTTGATCTCCTTTTCCTTCCCTACCCAGCATCCTTGTGTTGCTATACACAAGCTGCATCCATCACAGGGTGGGATTAACTTCGTTTTCCCCCACACATCTAAATGCAAATGTCTCCTTTTGATTGAGTCACCCTCAGCTCCCCTTTTCAGTCACAGAAGAGGAATGGCCACTGCTAAAGCATTTCCCCAACCCATTTTAGGTGCCTGCCTTAGGACAAGTCAGATGATGCATCGTGCCTCTAAAATAAAATGAGACAACACCTCGCTGACTTGGGTTGCCTCTGCCAGTTGTAAAGGATTGAGATACAGCCCCACTAAAACTTCACCGAGCTTCATGTGCCGAAACAGCAAAAGGATTTTTCCCCAAGCATTTAAGAATCAAAAGATTCTCGACAAAGATCAATTTAAAACAAATATTAATGCCAGATGTATTGGGCAGTGCTTTGATTTTCTCCCAAGGTCTCACTCCTATGTGGTCTACCAGGAGAGCAGTTTAATCCTCTGGTCTGCAGATGCTTGTGAGTCCGTGAGACCTCCTCAAAGGGCCAGTGGGAAGTAGAAACAACAGGCTTAGCCATCTCAGCTGTTGTACAGGAGCCTGTAGCTCCATGGGAGAATTTGTCCTGTCCAAGTTGAAAAGCACTGTCAGAGGACGTGTTCTGTTCTGAGCTGTCCTGACATCTGTATCAAAGTCAGTCGATGATGGCAAACCCAGTCCTCCATCATGATTCAGACTCAGGGGTGTTGGTTCTTGCTGTCATTGCAGCTTTATACCCAGGGCATGTTGATTTGTCCACCTGGGAGAACCACGTGTGGGGTGACGGTGTGTCCTCCCCTATGCCTGATGCTGAAATGGACCATGTGCCATCCCTGAACCGTGGGCCACAACTCAGAGTGATTGGAGACTCCTGGCCCAGGGAAAACTTGTATTGAGGCAAGTAGTAATAAAAGGGCAGCCAAGACCTCACTGGAGACAATTCCTAATTTTAATCCCCAATTTTTCCCTTCCCTTAATTTCCTGCTCTTGCCCCATCGCCAGGGCAGACCCCAGGTTCGGGTAGGGGGCTGTGAGTAGGAAGAACCATCCTCTCAGGAGGACCCCGAGCTCCAACCTCTGGGCTCCTACGCAGGAGCTGGGTGGCACCACCGTGTTGGTCCACGTGCAGGTTCCCTGCCTTCTCTCCACACCATCGCTCCCATAAAATGAGCCGTGCTCAGCCATTAGGGATGCGGAGCGTGTTGGCGTGGAGGGAGCGCCATTCATCAGGGGGCTCCGGTCTCCACTCATTATGCGCCGGCTACAATGAATCAACGTTAATGAGGCAATTTTTGGTCATTTCCACTTTGTATGCACAATAATTATCTTCCACCCTTGCAAAATAGACCCTAATTAAACTGATGGATTTCAGCAAAGTCTTGCGAGACTAAACCCTGTTCCTCTTTTATAGGGGCAGTGTGGCCTGTGAAATCCAGTGCGACCCAGCTCTGCAAAGCACAACAGAGTTTTCAAACGCCCTCCTTTGCAGGATTTTAATAGGCTGAACAAATGGAAACCTTTGGTGAAATCAAAGATAAAGAAAGAGGCGACACGTCTCTTTCTTGTGGAAAAAAAAAAACAACCAAACCAGCCCAACCACCCATCCTAATTCCTTTAAATGCCCTAGGACAACGTGATATCAAATGTGGAGGAGAACAAGATGAAACTCATTAATTCACTCGAGTCAGAAATGCCTGCCTCATGAAAATGCAGGCAGGAAACTGCTCTCTTTTTACGGACTGAATTAAACAAGGGGCGACATTTCCATGTGTTGCCCCCCTGCTCTATAAACATCCCTGCTGCAAAGGGACCGGCTGAATGCAGCATCTCCAAGCCCTTGCGCCGCACTAGAGCCCTATTTCTTCTCAGCCATGGCTGTTGAACCGAATGGAGGTCAAGAGCCCATTACCACCAGCCTTAAAGACGGCAATGCTCCTCGAGGAGCCTGGCGGAGCCTGCGTTTTAAAGCTAAATGTTCTCACTGTCAAACTGTAGCTCCTGTCCTTGAAGCAAGCTGTTACAACAGCTTTGGAGACGGTTGGTGCTTGTTGCGTGAGCAGATTACAACAGCTCAGCAGAGCCACAGCAATTTCTTGGGTGTAAACTCCTCGCCAGGCAAAAGTAGCATTATTGGTCTGAGCTTAGCTTGGTGAGTGGAGAGGGTGAGCCTAAACTAGATTACCTCTTGTTATCTTTCGTTATCTTTTCAGCCCGGAGAAGAGAAGGCACTGGGGGAGACCTTATAGCAGCCTTCCAATACTTAAAGGGGGCTACAGGAGAGATGGGGAGGGACTCTTGATGAGGGAGGGGAGCAATAGGACAAGGTGTAATAGTTTTAAACTGAAAGAGGGGAAATTTAGAGTAGATATTAGGAAAAAATTATTTCCTGTAGGGGTGGTGAGACACTGGAACAGGTTGCCCAGAGAAGCTGTGGCTGCCTCATCCCTGGAGGGGTTCAAGGCCAGGCTGGATGGGGCTTGGAGCAACCTGGTCTGGTGGGAGGCGTCCCTGCCCAGGGCAGGGGTTTGGAACTGGATGATCTTTAAGGTCCCTTCCAAATCTAACCATTCTATGATCTGCAGGCTGGAAGGGGCACACGGGCAGCTAGTATCTCAAGGCTGAGTAACGTGACCTTGTACCTGTGTGTTCTGGCATTAGAAGCATGACATCTACATCTGTTCATTTGGGGCTTGAAAGCAAAAGCAAAGGAGTAGTCTAAGGCCTTGTGTAGAGGCTCCTATCCCATGTGCTTTGAGCCCAAAAACTACTTTGTGGGGAACTTTTGTGGAAGACAGACGCATGCCCAAAGGCAGCAGCAAAATGGAGGTGACCCCAATACAGGATGTAGCTCATCCCTTTGTGCCTCGGAGCCTCCTTCTGTTCCTAGGGGAAATATAAGTCATGCAAGCACTGAAAAGACAGAGGAACTCAAAAATGAAATGTGCACGGCTCAATCAATGGCATTGATAATGATATCATAGAATCATGGAATCACAGAATCATAGAATGGTTTGGGTTGGAAAGGACCTTAAAGATCATTGAGTTCCAATCCCGCTGCCCTGGACAGGGACACCTCTCACTAGACCAGGTTGCTCCAAGCCCCATCCAACCTGGCCTTGAACCCCTCCAGGGATGGGGCACCCACAGCTTCTCTGGGCAACCTGTTCTGATGTCTCACCACCCTCACAGCAAAGAATTTCTTCCTGAGATCTCATCTAAATCTCCCCTTTATCAGTTTAAAACTGTTCCCCCTTGTCCTATGGCTCCCTTCCCTGATCAAGAGTCCCTCCCTATCTTTCCTTAGCCCCTTCGGGGACTGGAAGGCCGCAATAAGGTCTCCCTGGAGCCTTCTCTTCTCCAGGCTGAACCCCCCCAACTCTTTCAGCCTGTCCTCACAGCAGAGGGGCTCCAGCCCTCTCAGCATCTTCGTGGCCTCCTCTGGTCCCGCTCCAACAGGTCCATGTCCTTCTTATGTTCAGCCCAAGGGCAACATCGTGGCAGGTTAAGACATTAAACACTGGGACAGGGCTGGGATAGAGGATAAGTGCAGCCACTGTGAAATTCTTGGACTTTCAAACCAATGCCTATTGCACACCTTTGCTGCCTCTCCCTCAGCCCATCTGCAGGGACCGAGCCCTGTACCTTTCCTTCTCCACACCTCAGCATCGTACATGCCACCTTTCAGCCTGATTTTCCTTTCTCCCCTTCATATTTGATGTGCAACCATCAAAGAAAAGACAAAAGAGAGAGAAAGACGATGGAGACCTTAAGAGGCACGCTGGCAAAATTGTGCTCAGAGCAGAAGTACATCAGTTTGGATATGGAGCATTGATTCCTTTTTATCACCCTGCTTATTAACTACACAGGATTTGCTTTTAAGAAAAATAAATCAAAATGAGCCTGGAGGAACTGTGAGAGATAAGGGGAAGGATGTTTGCTCAAGTTATTTCTCCTCATGAAATGCTTTTAGCTCCAGATCTTAGGTAGGGAGCCAGTTCCCCATCTTCCTTTTCAGTAATTAAAAGAAAAAAAGAAAACCTGGCAGTTTACCAGACACTCTTTACACATAGAATTAATATCTTTTTATCTTCATGGGATAATGCATCGAGCTGGAGGAGTCAAATCATAACATGAATGTCTTTGTTGTAATTCCAACTCCCAAGGAACATTTTTGCTGTAATAAAACCTAACAGTTCTAAGCAGCCTTGATTTTCCATTGCAGTGTTGTGACTTGGTGCCTGAGTAGTATCATACGGCTGGATCTTCAGATGGGGTAAACTGGTTGGTTTACCAGTAAGGTAAAAGCTAAAGCTATTGGTTTCACTCAGCCTCATGCAGCAGAGTATCGGTGTTAGAATCAAGTTGCCCGGCACTGGGGACACGGGGCACGGTGAGACAGTTAGTGCAATAAACAATGCAAAGGTACTGCAAGGAAAAAGTAGCCCAAGGAAAAAGAAGCAGATTCCTCAGGTAGAGAGATCCGGGGAGACACACAGAAGGTCACTGTGTTTACTAGAAAAGGCCGTGTTGAACAGTCTTTACACTGAAGATGTGGAGACCCTGAACCTCCTGGCTGAGACCAATTCCTAGTGAATAGTCTGAAGAAGACAGAGCAACTCCCTACCTCCCTCCTAAATTCTTTCCTTTGATTGTTTGTTTACCTGTTTTCATATCAAAGACTCAACTTGGGTGTCTTCCATCTTGGCTATCACCATCACCAAGGAATGAGCTTCAAATCACCTTCTTGGAAGCTGGCTTCTCAGAAAACCTTCCTCAGTAACAGGTTTTACATGTCTTAAAATCTCTTTCAGAAGCATCAAAGTACCCACTAATTGCTGCGCCCTGCCTCACAAATACCTGGGTCTGAATGGATGGATGGGACCTGTTTAGATTGGATGACTTAAGAACATTTCATTATTTCTCTCTCAGGTAGACAATCAGGAGTCAGAAAAAATGTTGTAGTCAAGTGATGTTGCCTGAGCCAAACCCTCTGTGGTTCTTCACACCTTGAAGTCTTCATGTTTTTCCAAGGTCTTCATGTCATTCATGTCATTCCAGTTCTCCTGTCATTCCTGAGAAATTCCCGAAGCTCTCATCTTCCTGTACAGGCTTAAATGAGCTCAAGGTATCACCCTCTCACATCCTTGATGGAAGAAACCCCGTGGTTTGATGGTTGTGTCTTGAGATCAGTTGTTGCTTCCCCACATGCAGCCTGGATTCCAAGACCAAATCACTCTGTCTATTAGAAACAAAAGGAGAAGCCCCCACAATGATCGCTGTGGATTCTGGATTCCAAGACTAGATCATCTGTGATGACCCCGTATGCCGTAACATCGAACTGTGTGTTTCCATCGGCAATGAGAAGAGAGATGGGCTACAGAAAGGAAACTGCCAGATCTAATCAAGTTTCAGCTAAAGTTTCTGAGTCTCAAGGCTGTAAAATCCCAGGCCATGGGTGTCACACAAACCATCTGAGCGCCCACCAAGCAGAGTGGCTTGGAGATACATCTCCTGCACGTACACAGCATGTGAGCCAGGAGAGCAGCTCGTGGTCAGTCCGTTTGGGTGCCGAGCACCGGAAGGTGCTGGGACCTTCAGGTACAAGCAGAGAGGAAACAGAGCAGGTGAAGCGTTTGCTGTGCAACGGACGCCTGTTAAATGAATCGCAGGGACATGAACGCTAATTAACTGATCATGCTAATGAGAACGTTGGGTTTTGGCAGTGCCATTATTTTTTTGATCGGAGAGAATTGTGGATGATGGTGTGGAGGATGAGACAACACGTCCCTGAGAGGTTTATGGGGACTCTGTGTTGCGACTCCAAGAAAATGATTTTAAAAGCTTTTATATTAAAAAGGCAATTACATTCTAACAATAGAATAACAAGCTGAGACCTCGTGTTGCCAGGTGCTGTCTGAGATTTTCAGTTCTGGTCTTGCTGCCACATAGAGTAATGCTGCTTTTTTTGTGTTCCCTGTTACTTACCTGGGAATTTATGACAGGTTTAAGTCCGTCACAGTGATTCAACCTCAGATGCACTACATATTTACGAAATTCCCAGTGATCACCCCAGCCTGTGTTTGCCACCAGGTGCAGAGAAGTTTTGTGGTCCTTTGTCGTTCCTAAGGGGTACATGTGCCTTCAGAGAGATTATTTAAATGCTACTAAAAAGCCACATTGCTTAACAAGATTCCTCTCTCGTTCCTGCAAGCCTCATTCCTTCAGGGATTTCATGAAGGACAATTTGATCAAAAATCTGCTCCCATTTTTCATGATTAATCAATTAATTAGTGCCAGGGCATGCTCTGGGGCGGGGAGCATCCATTCAATTATCTCTTGCTACGTTGCCAGACTGGTCAGTGGCTTGGCTTGCACCTCTGGTGAATTTCTAAGCAGGTTTCAAGGGATAACGTGGGGCAGGAACCATTCACAATAGGCAGCTGAGGTCAGTAATGTTCATCCCCCCCATCTGCTGACCATCAGGGACCACAGGCAGAGACGTATCACAGTGTCACGGACATTTATATCTCTGCCACGCTGAAGAGCTTCCCTTAGACCAGCCTTTTGCTATCTCCCTTCGTGCTCCAAGCTGTTCGGGGACACCAGGACATGGTTAGCACAGTGCTGAGCCCCGGCATAACTCTGTGCAGGTACAGGAACACAGCCACACATCTTGCAGTTCTGGAGCATGGGTGGAGAGGAGACATCTGCCTCAGCATCCTTTCCAGAGGCTGGTAAGGAGACAGATACTTCTGCACAGTGATTACTGGCAAAGTATAGGTCATAGCTTTATATTTTGTTCCACATCTAAGTAGATTTACCACTTAAAAATAACCACATCCTCTCTGAAAGGCAGCACTGGTGGAATTGAATGACAGTGGGAGGTGGTCTTATGTTTCTAGAAGAGGGTTGATGATGCTTTCGCATAGAGGAGACCCACTTTTCCAGCCGTTTCTGCCTGCTCTGCTCTGCCAACCTGCTGTCTCACCAACTGACACACATGGCAATGGGCAGCATCCTCGGCCAGTTGGGACAAGAGACAGTCAGACCCATCCATGTGCACGGCTGGGGTTTCCAGGTCCTCCTGGTCTCCTGTGCCTTCAGACCTCCGACTGTTGTGTCCGTCTCTTGGTGGGTGTCGAGTCCCCTATAGGGATTTGGCCCTGATGCAACGATCGCCGTCAGATAAAATTAACGGAGGTCATCTCACTCACATGGAGGCTGGTCAGCCGAGCAGAGTTGCGTGACAAGCTTTAATTAGATCCACAATGATTGCCCTCCCTGGGAGAGCTGTTTGGTGACCTGCTCAACACATGCAACATAAGTGGCTGGTTGCCACCGCGGGCGGGAGGGCAGCTCCCAAGTGCTCCCTTCAAACAAGAGCAGGGAGAAATTTGTGTGAAACAAATTGGGATGGGGCTTGGGGATTGCTTTCCTTCAAACGCTCACTTTTTTTGCCGTTCTCTCCCACAATTGTGTGTTTCCTCTCACTTTTTCCTCCCGCATATGCACTATCTCACCTTTTCAAACCCTATTTCTGCTGGCCTCTTTCTCTTAGGACCATGTGCTCTTCGATCTTTCTCCATCCTGTTGCTCACAGGTCCCCCCAGTTCATCTCCATCACGTATTGGAGCTCTCTTTGTCTCTCTCAGGATGAAGTCTGATGGCAGAAACCTCTGCAGACAAATGGTTTATATTGGGAAAATTCCCCTTGTTCAAAGCTCTGCTGCAGGGGACCGATGGGGAGGCAAGTTGGTGTGACCACCCAGCTACAGCACGAGGTGGGCAGAAAAGATGGGTGCAGACAGAGGCATAGGACCTTCAGGGGAGACTGAGAAATGCCTTTTACAATCAGTTGTGATTGTGTTAACAATCAGTTAAGTTACTTGGACTATGGCCCAGGTTCAGCAAGGCCATTCTTTAGAGTAGGTCCAACCCAAAGCAGGAAGGAAAACGTACAATATGAATGAAGCTCACAGTTCTCTCTGCTCCAGGCTCCTACACTTAAGCTAATTGCGTTTTTTCTGCCCCCTCTTTCTTCCCCAGTCCTGGCAGAGATCGTATTTTGGACAAAGCTTTAGGCACAGTCTTCCTGGGTCTTCACTGATCAGTTCAGTATTTTGACATCTGGCAGCAGGAGTCTTCCCTGAGCAAGATGACTGGGCTTTGGTTGGTGTGAATGAAAGGGAAGGAGAAAGCTGGCATGGTCACGTTCCCACTGGGCCAAGTCCTCTCCTCCACCCACGCTGCAGAACAGCAGCTCCTTATCCCGTCCAACCCCCAATCTCCTTCACAAGCTTCAGATGGCTTAGTTTTGTTTAACCTTCCCTTTCCAGTTCTTAACAGACTTCCTCTGGGCTTTATTTAGAGCCAGCAGTGGTTCCCACAGGGATGTTGCCAGGCAGGGAATTAATTTGTTTGGATGGAGATATGAGGGGTCAGCGCGGCTGTCGCAAATTTAGACAAAGCTCAAATGTTGGTCATAGCATCTGGCTGTAGCGAACGGCACTGGATTTTTCTTTAGAAAGTCTTTGTGGCACAAGTGGGGCCACCTAGGGGAAAATAAATGGCAGAAGACCAAGGATCTACCTGTTCTCACACACCTTTAATAGCAGACTTTCTTCCATCTCAAGTGTATCTGGCATTAAAACTCACGCATGACCCTGCCCTATCTTCTTGTAGGAGATATTGCTTCCATCAGAGCCTCAGCCTTTTAGTGTGCCACCTTACTGCTGCCCAGCTATTACAACTCATTTGTTTGGATGATGTTTTAATGAACAGAGGTGACAGATGATGCTGAAGTCTGTCTCCTTTGCCGGGGTGATTTGCGAAAGGGCGAAACTTCGGTGTGACAAGCTGTCAAACGGCTCTTCTGGAGGAGAATTTCGGTCCTCACCATTAAAACACGTGCCTGACAGCGTCTGCCCAAAGCATCAGTCTCTGAAAGAGGCAATCATACCCTGAGACCCTGCACAGCTTCGCTTCAGTTCCTAAATTGTTCATTCTCCGGCCCCACGCCTTTGGTGTCTATTGGCAAAATGAGAAATGAAGGAGAAGAGAGATTGGCTTCTCTGATAGCTTTGTTTCCATTCCTGTCTTTGCCTGAACCTTTGTTTCAGCAGGGATAGCTGAACTGTGAGAGATCTGGAAATTAAGTCAAATCGGAAGGAAAATGGGCGTAATCTCTTCTTGCACTTGCTCCAAAATTTTGAGCGCTGGGGGCAGAGGTGGAAGAAATTGTTTCTCTGAAAAGGTCCAAAGTGGGATTATCTCTGGATCTTCACGGAGATGGTCACCATGGGCTTCCTCAATAGTCAACAGAGGGAAATAGGTGCTTCTACAGTGTGATTCATCTGCCCTGCTTCAGATCTTCACCCCTGGATGACCTGATTCATACGTGGCAGTGCCCGTTACCCTCCACTGAGTCTGGGCTGCAGCTTGAATGGAGATGTCTACAAGGGATAAAAAAAAATGCCCACCTCCTGTCCCTTGTACTGGCTCCTGAGCTGTCTCTGTTTCTGACCCAACATGCTCAGCACCTTCCATAGTCATAGCAGGATGTCTTTGCAAAGTAGTCAGAGTTTTGTAGTAAGTCACTCCAAATCAGAAAGACCCCTGCTCAGCGTAACACGCCTCTGGGAGGACACAATGGCATTGGATCAAGGCCCAGAGGTGAACCCTGAGGACTTCTGTACTCTGCTCCATTGGGAAAATGCAGGTTTCCTCCCCTTTTTTTGGGAGGTGGTGGAAGGCTGCTCCTAGAAAGGAGCAATTTGGTTTGGGGACATAATTTCTGTTGCTCTGGGTTGTGCAGGTCTCACTGAAGCCTTCTGGATAAAATTCTGGGTGCAAAGACAACTCAGAACCCAACCTTCAATCCGTTGCCTTCAGTAATCAAACCATAGGGCCCTAACCTATCCAAAAAATAAAAGACAAACAAAACCAGGGACAAGGACACTTAGGAAGAAGGAGAGGAGTGAGACAACATAGCAAATATATCTTCCCTGGTTAGCTGTTGGCTGTGTCAGTCTTCTGTAACATCACCCCCTGCTTAGCAAACGCTAGGCGATCCTCCATCATTTCCCTCCTCTGGCCCAAGGAGAATAATGCGATCTCCAAGGTCAATGTAATTACCTGCTCTTTCTCATTAAAGGAATTGCCAAAGTATCCATTTAAAATCATCAGCCTCCCCACCCCTTTCATTGCAAATGATTTATGAGGAGGTTATTTATTCCCCCCTCTTTTCTCCTGAACACCTTTCTAATTAGGAGCAGCACATTGAGATCCCTTGTTCTCCAGGGTGGAATCCTATTTATTGCAAAAGGGGGAGCACGGCAAGCTGGAAAATAAAACAGGCAGCTATTTGTTTTAAAGGAATAAAATCCTTCTCCTGGCTGATATTAGAGAAACAGTACAGCCACAAGTCATAGAATCATAGAATGATTTGGGTTGGAAGGGACCTTAAAGATCATCGAGTTCCAACCCCCTGCCATGGGCAGGGACACCTCCCACCAGACCAGGTTGCTCAAAGCCCCATCCAACCTGGCCTTGAACCCCTCCAGGGATGGGGCAGCCATGGCTTCTCTGGGCAACCTGTTCCAGTGTCTCACCACCCTCACAGGAAAGATTTTCTTCCTGAGATCTAATCTAAATCTCCCCTCTTCCAGTTTGAAGTCATTACCCCCTATCCTATGGCTCCCCTCCCTGATCAAGAGTCCCTCCTCATCTCTCTTGTAGGCCACTTTTAGGGACTGGAAGGGGCTCTAAGGTCTCCCTGGAGCCTTCTCTCTCTAGGCTGATCCCCCCCCAACTCTTTCAGCCTGTCCTCCCAGCAGAGGGTCTCCAGCCCTCACAGCATCTTCGTGGACCTCTGCTGCACAGGTCCATGTCCTTTCTGTGTTGAGGACTCCAGGTGGGGTCTCACCAGAGTGGAGTAGAGGGGCAGAATCACCTCCCGTGACCTGCTGGCCACACTTCTTTTG
>JAOXNO010000001.1:204479026-204495029 GCA_028565335.1 Limnodromus scolopaceus | reverse complement strand
TTGAATGTAAGCAACTTCAGGACAGACAGCCATAACCCACGTTGCCCTGACATCCCTTGTGGCAGTTCAGTGTGTTGGCAGCATCGTTTGGTTGTGAAGGGGATTGATCCACAGGCTGCCACCCTAACGAGACCCCACGTACCTTTTGAGCCTCACTCCTACCTGTCCCAGTCCAAGGAGACCCTGACTGGGGCTAGGAGAAACTCTGCCTCTTGCCAGCACTATTCATCTAGCGATGGGGCAGTTTCTCTCTAAGGTCACCATCATAGGGATATTTCTGCCCTTATCTCCTCCCAGCAGAGCATCCCTTTTGTTTTTTGTGCCTGCTCTCTGCTCCCTGGTTAACCTGCAGCGCATAGCAGGTGCCTGGGAGAAGAGCAAGTCCCACAGTTAATGTCTTGGAAAACTGATAAAAATGCTATCAGCTGCGTCCCAGGCTGTGCCTGGTGCTGGAAGGTGCTTAACGAGGGAACCAGCCTTCAGCAGGAGCTCAGCAGTTCAAACATTGCTGATACGCAGCGTCGTCACTTGTCAGTCATTAATTTCATGACCTCGTCACGGCATCTGTAGGTGTAAGGACAAGGAGTCACTCGCTCAGGCTGCAGGTAGGGAAGATGCAGGTTAGAGGCTGGGGAGTAGATTTATATTAGACATGAGGAATAATTTTTTATGAGAAGGGTGTTGAGATAATGAAGCAGGCTGCCCAGGGAAGCTGTGGATATGCCCCATCCCTGGAGGTGTTCGAGACCAGGTTGGATGGAGCTTTGAACAACCTGATCTAGTTGGAGATGTCTGTGTCCATGGCAGAGGGGTTGGACTAGATGATCTTTAAAGGCTCCTTCCAACCCAAACTATTCCATCATTCTATGATTCTGTGATGAGAAGGGCAAAATAAAGGCTGAAATTTGCTTCTTCAGAGAGGATACAGCGTCTCCGTTGCTGCAGGTCTGCAAGAGCAATGGAGACATGCTCCTTTCAGAAAGCGTAAATCTGTAAATCTGCCAAGCTGATGCCATGGGTGAGTTGGCCCGTGAGGTTGTAGGACTTGAGCCAAGATGCTGGGCTTTATCTGTAACAGAGCAACGTGGATGCAGCAAACACCTCGGAGCGTGCTGTTAGCCCATAGCATCCCTGCTGCCCAGAGCTCCTGGAGCTGAAAGCAAAAGTTCCCATGTATGGGAGCATTTCTATGGTCTTCACACATGGTTAGCATGTGAACAGTGAGGAGGGTGTGAGGGACAGGGGATATTCCCAGTGTCTTTTCTCTGTGGTTGAACCAGCCCTGGAAAGAGTCTGTCCCCAGCCAGGTGCTGGCTCTGATGGGGACAGCAATGTGATACCTTGCTTTGGACACCTAGAGCAGAGACAATCCCTTCTGGCACCCCAAGGGTACTTCTGTCCAGGACTACTCCGGTGGAAGAGGCCAGGAGAGAAGAGAAGTGGATGTGCAGGACTGCTATGGGCGCAGGTTGTCTTTTTCTCTCCCTGGCAATCACGAAAGGGGTTGAGAAATAGAGTGTAGATTTTTGCAACCATTAGGGAAGATCTACTAAGTACTGGATCTCCAGAACCTGTCGGCTTCTGGGTTTTTGTTTTCTCTTCCAACTGCTTATGAGATTGGTTCAGTCCCTGGGAAGAGCCATGCAGGTTTCTTCCAGGCTTTCAGACGTACCCTGAGTTTGAAGGAGGGAAGGTAAGCAATAGAAGCAAATACAACAAATTCCTCATCCCTGCTTGTGCCCAGCACCACCTTTGTCAGAGAGAAGGGAAATCTCTGCTCTTGGACAACCAAGTACTTGGTGAGAAAATGTTTGAATCTCGGAGATCTCTGGGTGTTTGGAGTCTGAACAGCCCCTCTAATTCCCAAGTCTGTAGCTACCCCCATAACCAACCATTCTATGGTTGCCCAGTTGGGCAGGCACACAAGCTTGCTCTGCCCATGCTGATCCACAAGGGCAGGGAAGTGTGATGAGGAGAGACCCAAGCTGGTGGGACAGAAGCCAGGCAGGTCCAGCTGCAGCCAGAATGCCTTGGCAAGGTGTCAGCTGAGCTTGGTGCCAAAGCTAATAAGCCTGCCAGGAGCCAGGGCTTCCTTGCTTGGATGAAAAACTAGGCTAATGGTGCTTGGCTGGCTCCAGACCTCTGATGGAAACTGCATAGCTCTGCTCTGCCATGCGAAACTGCTGCTTCAGATGGGGCAACCAGCTTCTCTTTGGTGGCAGATAATGCAGGGAGCTGTGGCACTGAAATGGGGACATGTCCCGACACAAGGGTTGTCCCGGGAGCCTTCTCTTTTTTCTGCGGCTTGAAGAAAGAAAATGAAGGCATTGCCACCTCATCTTCGTCAGGCTGCTGGGGCTGTTGATGTAATTTCGATACCCCTTGGTGACTCTAGGATGAGGTCCCTGCCAGCTGTGGTGCTTCCACTCTGGTTTGGGATGTGCTCTGCTTTGGGATGCCAGCACAATGCACACTTTAGAGCTCTGATTTTAGCTTCGGGAAGGGGGAAGCTGAAGCAATTCCAAACAGAGCTTTTGCCTGCCTAAATTGGTTGCCCATGGACTGCCAGCTGTGACTGGGGGATGTTCTCCATGCACGAAGGACCTACCACTGCTTTTGTGGGGCTGCTGAAACCCAGCAAACAGTATTTGCAGAGACACTGCAGAAAAGCACTATTTTTTTCCCCAAAGCAAGGAAACCCAAACCCATTGTGAGCCTGGTAGTGCTCTTTCCCAGAACTGCACCTCTTTCCCTGGAGTTACCAAGTGTCCACATGCCTCCTGCGGAGCAGAGACTGGCCTGCTTTTGTGTGGACGTAGAAATAGTGGATGAGCAAAAGTAGAGACAAGAATATGCTTATGGGGAATATTTTTGGGTGAAAAAGTGCCTCACTGGTGAATTTGAACCCAACTGTGAAATAGCCTCCAAAAGGAGAAGCCCACTGGACTTGTTGAAAGGCTTAGCACACCATTAGGCTGATCTTACAGCAAGCAGATACGGACTTGATGGAGCCAATGTGAGTTCCTAAAGTGACCAAGGAAATAATACAGTTTTCGAGTGAGGCTTTGTGACAGAAACACAGTCCTAATCTTCCCATATTTCTGTGATAATATCCCCTTTGGAGGTCTTCTCTGGTTGCAAAATCTCTGGGGCAGGATCCTTCCCAATTTAGCTGTGGAGGATCATTGGTCTTGGGAGGTTGAGGATGCTGCCACCGGACATTTAAGAAATGTAAAGTAGCATTGTGATATAATTGCCACCACAGATTACCCAGGCATTTCTCATGGGATATCGTAGGGATATGTCCTGTGCCCTCCTCCTTTCCCGTTTATTCAGGGCATTTTCACCTCTGCAGACTCTAGGATGCAGGTCCCAGGTGGCCCTACGACAAAGAGCTGTTGAGTGGGTTTTTGTTCTTTTTGAAGACAAAAACGTGCAAATGAGAAAAATTCTATGAACAAATACTTCTAGGGAAAATGGAGAATTTTTATGCTGGTGATTAGGATTAATAGCAAAATAGGGAAAAATCTTGCCCCTTGTGTTCTGCAAAAGAGACTGCAGGTAAGGACCAAACAGGAATCTGTTTTCCTTGACATACCTCACAGGAAAAGGTACTCCCTCTTCAGGGATTTCTTACCTTAGACAGAGACAGCAGCTTAGCAAGTCTGAGAATTACTTCCAGAGATGCCCAGTTCTTCCAGCAAATAAATCTATCCATTATTTCAGATTTCGTAATCACTGAAGCAATAAAATAAATGACGGCAGTGAGTATGGCTGAAGAAAAAAAAAAAGATTGTAGACTATCGTTCTTCAGAAACATGCTAAAGGTTATGAAGCAGCACAGATTGATTTATGCTTTAATATGAGCTCTCAAAGGTTTGATCAACGCAATGAGGTTTTATGAGTGTTAGCTGACCTGTGGTAACTATATGCACTTAGTTCATTGCAACCATGAGGTAGGATAAATTAGAATAAATGCTTGACTGAGGTTTACACTGACGTGCTCTCCCTCACAATAGCTGAAGCTAAGAGCTTAGATGTGGTCGGTGACCAGGGCTCTGGGGATTTTTCTGAGCTGTGAAAATTATTGTATGGAGTTCTACAACAAGGTAAGGCCAATCATGGGCAGAAGGGGACTTAACAGCCTGATGTGGTGGAATTAGGGACAGTAGTAGAGCCATAAGGACATAGAAGGCTTGCCCTCCGAATTCAAGGGCAGTTGAAATGAAGTCAAAATATGGTGAAAATACTGCACTGTACCAGTGCAGGTGTCAGATGGTGATGCAGAGCTTGTCTTTCAGGACATTCTCTAATCTAATAGTCCAACACTTCACAGTCCTTACATACATTTATCTTCACGGCAGCCCAACCAGGGCTGAGTTGTAGATGCTCAGAGGAACTTGAGAGACTTCAGCCCACCTGTTTTGAACCTAAAACGGATGAGGACATTGCTCATAGAGTCCAGATACTCTTGTGAAGAGGGACTCAGAGTTGCAGCGCACCATGCTCTTCTTGCTGTGCAGTTCTGCTGGCAGCTGCATGGCCACCTCATGGGTTGTTTCAACTCATGGGTTTGTCTGAAAAATGGCCTTTTTATCTCTTTTGATACAGTGAAGGGGTTCTCAAATGCTGGCTTTGATGTAACAGAAAGGAAGGTCAGGACAACCTCTCTCTGTTGCCCTGCAGTCACAGGGTGACTTAAACCACCTGTGGAAACACACCTCGGAAAAGTTGAACTTCATGTGCCCAAGCCCACCCAGAAAGTCCAACATGGTAGAGGGGCTTGAACCTAGTTTCTGGGTGAGAGACCCATAACCTGTGGGCCTTCCTTGGTCCTCTCTGGGCTGAGAATGCGCCGCGGGCTGCCAGGACAAGCGATGTTGTGTGCATCTGCCAACCTCTTGACCATCTCTGGACCATTCTTTTACCTACAATCCCCTCCAAAATCATAGGGCCGTTTGTTCCCACCAAAATGCATCATCACACGCCACTTAGCAGCATTCCACCACCGTCACCATTGCTGGTAAAAGAAAAACAAACCACTGGCTCTAATGTGCTGGGCTCCCGTCAAAAGGGGCTGTGGGAGGAAGAAGCCGTGTGTTTCCTTTAACCTACAATAAAGCGAAGCAGTTCAAAGAGAAGGAAAAGGAGGTTAACAATCTCTTTGAAATGTAGGTTCGAAATTCCCAGCACGGCCCCAGTCAATTACCAGCAGGCGCCCGCCCGTGACACACATCCACCACCGCTAAGGAGGAAGAGGAGGGGAGCGCCTGTGGCACGGAGGACCAGGTGGGCAGCCTGGTGGGGGTTAAAGGACATCACCGGGGTGGTGGGAAAGTTTCCAGGAGCAAAACTGTGAGTTTTTTGGTTTTTGGTTTTTTTTTTCAGGCTTTTTCATCCCCTTGGGGTGGACCCGGAGTGGAGGCTGGACCAACGGAGGGGATGGAGCTGGGCAAGGTGGCAGCGCATCCCCCTGCCCAAACCCCCTTTTGTGGCTGGCAGGGGTTTTTTGGAGGATGCACAGCGCTTGGCACAGGGGGCTGCTGCTTGATGCCGTTAATGAAAGGCGGTGCAGGGGTGGGGATGAGGCAGGAGGGGGGTGGTGGGTTTGTTCTGGAACCGGGGGACGCGTGCACACAGGCATACAAATGCTGGGAGACAAAAGCTGTGATTAAGGGCCGGTGCTTCCACTCCCTGCTTATTACAGCAGAGGATTTATCTGATGGCCTAGTTTCAGCTCCGATTTCCCACCTTTCAATCAGGTTCCCAGGTCCCCTCATCCATTCAAAAAGGGAAGGAAGGGGATGTCTCAGAGGTGACGGGGCAGGAATAACCCCACGGTGCTGCCTGTAGTGCATGGGGCAGAGGGTTTGGCTGCCCCAAAGCTTTTCACAGGAGGCAGGTTCTGGGGCAGCCCGTAGGATTATGCCCAGCTGTGCAGCGTTATTTTTTCCAGCACGGCAAGAGTGTCCGGTCTCTCCAGCCTGACCAAGTCAGGGAGCGTGGAACAAACGTGCTGGAAATAAAAACCTCCTGCAACATGGAAAATGTACAGAGGAGCGGCTATTTTTAAAAGGGACGGCACCTACTGCTGCTATGAAGTCAGTCACATCACCAGTCAGCAGGGGACTTCTGTAGGCTGACAGCTGACAGCCAGGAGATACGGCTCCAGCAGACTGGCAAGAAGGAAATGAGGGCTTTTGACCACCAAGAGGTGCACGTTTTGATATAAAGAGAAGAAGGTTGTCCTATGCTGCCCCGGGCACGAGGCGGATGGGAGGGGAAGCAATCCTGACTGTCCTTCCCGACATGCTGGAAAGGGGGGTAAGATGCTGGGAACCCTCCAGGAGACAAGAGTGCTGCAAGGAAATGCCAGCTCAGCCACTTCTTCCCCCTCCCTAACCCAGCCTATCCTTATTGCCCAGCCTCTGCTGAGGTTTTCCTGCTACTAAAAATATTCAGCCTCTAATTAACAAGCCCGTCTCGCTTGCCAGGGCAAAATCCGGCCGCAGAGCTGAGCTGGTCCTGGAGACAGCCGGAGCTTGCAGCTAACCAGCCTGGCCGGCTTTCCTGGCATGGGTGGCTTGGGGTGATGTCTGACACCAGGGTTCAGCCCGTCACGCCGTGTTGTCAAGCTGACAGCAGCTTTAGGAAGCTGGCGTGAGGGCCTCCTCAAATTTTCCAATCCTGAAGCCTTTTCCTTCTCCGTGGGGATATTAGTGCTGTGTTTCAGGCATCTGAAACATCTCCATCCCATGGTGGAGAGGGACACATGCATGGGCAACGTGGGGGCTCGTGCTGCCGATGGAGGCTTGCATGCTTCTTCCCATGCAGAGGGCTTTGGAAAGGCTATTTAGGTAATAAAAATCACTAGCAGAATGAGAGGAAGGTAAGGCAAGGTGGCAAAGGAGTGCTGTGAGGGACAAGGTCCAGCACAGCGCTGGAGCATCATGTAAGTAGGGCATTCACGTGGAAGTAGGAGAAACCAGCTTCCAACCTGTTGCTCCCTGGGCAGTGACCATCTCTTGGCAGGCTGGGGCAGCAGGATACTCTCCACCGCTCCAGCTGAGCCTGTTGTCCCAGGGCAGGAGGGATCCCACCCAGAAGGAGTGTGGTTGTGTAGCCTAATGGTCACAGCACGCCATGGTGGACACCAGAGGAGCAGTCATAGAATCATAGAATGGTTAGAGTTGGAAGGGACCTTAAAGATCATTGAGTTCCAACCCTTCTGACATGAGCAGGGACACCATCCAGCCTGGTCTTGAACACTTCCAGGGATGGGGCATCCACATCTTCTCTGGGTATTTTTGGTCATCTCAAAGGGTTGGTGATGGCTTTTCCTCTACAGTCCATAACAGTGCTGGGAGCAGGATCTGGCCTCTCCTGGAGATGTCTACCCCACATTACAGTCTGGCCAAACCTTGCAGTCCTGGAGGATGGGGCAGTTTGGAAAACCAGATGGAGAACCAACAGCCTCTTCCAGGCATCCTGTAGCTTTGGCTGCCTGGATGGAAGATGCAGTTGTTCCTTGAGGCTTGGGAGGGCTGGGAACGCTGCAGCTTCCTGGGGGCGGTTTCCTTGCTGGGGCTCTGCTTGCATCACTTTTATACACAACACTGAGAAGTGCTTAAAATTAAATTTGCTATTTAAGAGCAAGCAAAGCCCTCCTGAGGTGTTTCTATTTATTCTTTAGCTGCAATGGCTCTGTGTGCTCTTAGTCCTCCACACAGCAGCCCCCGCTCCTCAGAGAGCGGTGCTGAGGCTGGACCACGTGTATCTCACTGCCAAAAGCTCTGTGGGCTGGCAATGTGCAGCTTTCCACGCTGTGCCATCACTCATGGAATCATAGAATGGTTTGAGTTGGAAGGGACCTGAAAGATCATTTAGTTCCAACCGCCCTGCCATGGGCAGGGACACCTCCCACCAGACCAGGTTGCTCAAAACCTTGTTCAGCCTGGCCTTGAACACCTCCAGGGATGGGGCAGCCACAGCTTCTCTGGGCAACCTGGGCCAGTGTCTCACCACCCTCATAGTGAAGAATTTCTTCCTGAGTTCTAATCTAAATCTCCCCTCTTTCAGTTTAAACCCGTTACCCCTCATCCCATTCGCTTCCCTCCACCCCAACGGTCTCATGAAACAGCTTGAGGGCTCTTCCCACATCACCCACTTTGCAAATCCAGCCTTTCCACCCTAGCAGACTGTGTCCCAGATTGGCCAAATCCATGAAGAGGCCCTCACCATCTCTGACAAGCTTTGGACCAGATCCTGGAGCAGGAAATTTGCTCCAGATATACTCTTGTGCTGCTTCACTGCCACAGCTCCATGATTTCCTTTGAGTCAGCCAGTGAAGTTCTCAAGCCTTTCTGCCAGCGAGGAGGCCAGCAGGCCAAACACAGCGGGACAAATCCTGGCCCCCAGTTTGGAGACGCATCACCCATGAGGCTGGTGGGGCCGAGCAGAGCAAGGAGAGAAGCTGCATTGCACGTCAGACCCAGCGACAGCTGCCGCCTTCCCAGCGCTAAGACAATAAATCCGGGGGATCTGGGTTTATTCTCCTCCAAATCACTTTATTATATTGTGAGTAACCACAAAGCCTTACAATGCTGCAGAGGTTCTTTAGAAAAAAACAAACTAACACAGCGACGGTATTTGCCAGCTTTTGCTAAGACTCGTTTAGCTCGCAGCTAGCGAGAGATTACACAAGGAAACCTTGCAGTCTTCAATTGGATTGTCACATCGGGTTTGGAACTTACCACAGTGGCACAAAGACAGTAACTTTGACAGTATGTGATCCCTGTAACATTGCATCTACGTACAGACTTATAAAATTAAACAACTGCTTTTTTTTAAAAAAAAAAAATAATTACATTTTCTGCCAGCAGAAAAGAATTCTCTTAAAAAGGCAAGATCCACTAAAAAAACCACCCCTTTCCTCCCAAACTGCCCCCGTCTTGCACTGCAGTTGGTTGCTGTTCCCCTCCAGAACCCTACCTGTAGGCAGTCCCATTGCCTTTTTAAGAAAATCAACATGTTTCTTATGACTGAAGGCTGGTCGAGCACTGCAAAGGCTCAGGAAAGGGGCAAAAGCCCCAAGACTGAAAGAAAGGGTTAAAATCCCACCCTAAGGTCCCCCAACAAATCGTTGAAAAGGAGATGAATGAAAAGGTGGGAGAGGAATTTCAGAGTCCAAAGTGGAGTTTTGACTCTGGCTTTTATAGGTCCAATGGGTTTCAACCATCCCTGGAGACAGCTGCTTTGGGCAATAGGGTTTCAATTTGTAAAGACCTTTGGGGCTGTGAAACGAAGCCTGAGCTCCTCCCAATGCTCCTGAGGAGGGTTGTGGGATGGGTTTCTCTCTGCATCACCTTGCATGGACCTCCTTCAATCAGTTTCAAACGTTGAAGGTTGCCCTCATGCAAGGCTGGGTTTGGAAACCAAACTGCAGATCAGCCCAAGCAGGACCACCATCCTCAACATCCCTTCCCTTCCCCAGGACGGAGTGTGCCAGATGTGGACCCGACCTCCACTGCAGGAGCTTCCCTAAACAAGGCTTCACATACAGCATTGAGTCATGCTGTGCTGCCTTCCCCCGATTTCTCCTGGCCTGGAGAAGAAGAGGGACAAGAGGGGCTCCGATTTGCTTTGCCAGAACTTCAGCAATGGAGGAAAAAATGAGTAAATCTCCGAGGACCAGGCTTTTTATCAGATTTCAGTTGGCAGCCAGGGAGCTGCGTGAGGGAAAGAAAAGCTACAACTCTGGAAAATAAAACCCAAGATCTTTCCCCTGATAGGCAAAGCACTCCAGGGTCGCAGGCGTCAGTGCTAATTCTTCCCCTGGCAGATGTTCTGGAGAGCGTTTCAGCACTGGAGATTGCCTCACACGCGCCCAGCTGAGTCGCAGATGTTGTGTTCAGATGGGGAACGTCAGCAAGGAGACAGCTTACTCTCACGTCCTCTGGGTCTGCATCTTGATTTGATAAGGTTGTCAAGATGAGAATCCCTGTCAAAGTTTTCTTCCGAGCTTCCCCAGAAAGAGAACAGGGATATTTTTTTTTTCTGTTTGTTTGTTTTTTAAGCTAGGCTACACAATCTCTTCGCTTTGCAACTCAGTCAATCTGATTCATCGGAGGTTGGTTCCTGGGCGAGATGTGGCTGTTGGCAGATCCCTCTGCTCCCCTTGCTCTGCTGCTCCTCAGCTCTGAGCAATGGCTCGCTAAGGGTGGAAAGACGGGAGGTTGCCAAGGTTGGACCTAAAGTAATTAGACGTGGAAAGGATCGAGATGGGAAAACAGGGAGAACACTGTGGGAAAAGTTCTCGGCTTACTCAATGTTCATTGCACACTTATGCAAATAACGTGTTAAAACCAGCACATTAGGAGTACCCTGTATTCAGGTTGGTCTGGAAATGTTTCTTCAAGACTGAAAGTGCACGACAGGGAACAGGGTGCTGCTGACGAAGGCAACATCCAGAAGGCACTTCTTGGGGAGTAATAATTAAAAAAAGAAAAGGATGATGCATGGGTTTGTAAGCAAGCAGCTACCGAGTCGGTACGTTTTGGTGTGTGCTCTGGTGAGACGTAGCTTTGCTCCTACAAACGTGTCTGGGGCAGGAAGGTTTGCTCCAGACCGACCTTTCTGCCCTGGGACCTGCAGAGCAGCTTGGTCCCCATTGTCCAGCATCACCATTCTTGAGGGAACGGGCTGCGTGCAGGACCTCGATGCACTGGGTAAAATCTGGAGCCTGGAGACGGCGCAGGCCAGGATTTGAGAGTTTATAAAATCCACAAACAATCAAGTGTTGGCATATACAAATATATAAATTATTGACAGTTTTACAAAAGGCACACTGCAAGCCATCTCAGTCCGACACCTGTACAAATCCCACGGCCCCCCCCCCTCCCCTCCCTTTCTCACCCCCATCTCCCCAGCTTTCATCACGAAACGTAAGGTGCTGCTGCTACGGACCCGTGGCTGTCGTGGCAACTGAGGACCTCTTT
The DNA here is from genome assembly GCA_028565335.1 of Limnodromus scolopaceus. NCBI lineage: Eukaryota > Metazoa > Chordata > Aves > Charadriiformes > Scolopacidae > Limnodromus > Limnodromus scolopaceus. Next base: position 204,484,032 of record JAOXNO010000001.1, on the reverse strand, counting down.
TTTGGTCAGCCCGATTTGCCGGTGGTACTGTCCTTCTTTGATGGTCTTAAGACACTGTATGTTCTTCCCCAGGGTGATGCTTTTGATGGAAGGCAGGTATTTCAACACAGTCTTTGGCAAGGTCGACACGCCTGTCCCAGAGAGGTTGAGCTCTTGTAGGGAGTTCAGACCAAAGATAACTTCAGCAGGCAGTGACTTCAAGTTGGGATTGCTAGATAAATCCAGAACTTGGAGAGCTGGTAGTTCCTTGAAGCTATAAGGAGATAATTCTCCAAAGCCACGCAGGCCACTGAGGGATAAATGAATCAAATCTTTCAGCCCTGTGAAGTCTCCTTTCTCAATCTTGACTAGAGGGTTCCCGTCGAGATTTAAGTATCGGAGAGGAATCCCTTGAAGGTTTGGCACCGATGTCAGCCTGTTTCCAGAAAGATTTAAGTTCTGGATGTTGGGGATGCTCTTTTCACGGTGCCTCTTAATTGTGCTGAGCATATTATTGGATAGATCCACATTCAAGGGTTTTCCTTGACCTTTTGAAGCAAAAATGTCCATAGCTATATCCAAAAGCTTGTTATTGCTCAAATCTATGTCGCCCAAAGGAGAACTGGAGAAACAGTCCTCCGGGAGGACTTCCAGAGAGTTATGACTCAGATCCAAGGACTCCAGGTACCGAAGCCTGGAGAAAGTTGTGGAGGAAATTTTGGCAATTTTGTTGTAGCTCAGGTCAAGGCTCACCAAGGTGGTGTATCCAGGGCCAGTAAGCATCGATTCATTGATTGTTTCCAGTTTGTTTGATGATAGATCCAAGTAGGAGGTATCCAGAGGGATTGGGACAGGAACAATGTGTGAGCCTATTCCACTGCAGTCCACCTTGGTCAAGCTAAAGCTGTCAAAGAGGCCAAAGCTTTCCACTTCGCAGTGGCAGCCGGGGAAGCAGGTTTTGGTGGTGCCAAAACAAGGAAGGAGAAGCAGCAAATTGAACCAGGGTAGGAACTGCATTGTTGACCTGGAAAACAAGACAATAAGAAAATAGATTTAATTGCTGTAGAAATTACTGAAGATTGTGCAGTCTTTCCCTCTGCCTTTCTAAAGGGATAGATTAAGTACACTCCTAAATACCATGGATGTCCCAAACACTTTGTCTCTCATGTTGTGAACCCCACCACAAATTTAATGGAGAAAACAACATTGGGCTTGTTAACAGTATTTGCAGTTATAATGAAGTTAAGACACAACTGGAAATGAGCTGTAAGAACAGTAGGCTGCCTTCAAGCAAGATCTAGCCAACATGCATCCTTTTGACTTGACCATAGAAGAAGCTAAATGACAACTGAGTCATTCTACAGCCTGGTAAACTTCAGCACACAGAGGTTTTCATGTCAGGGCATCCATGTATGATTTGGGAGCACCAGGTTCCAGACCCTGTCAACCCGTCAGGAAAGGAAAAAACAAACTCCTGTTCAAATTTCCTGTAGATGACAGAGATAAGGGCATCATCAGAACATCATTGAGGATGAACAGCTAGAAAGTCTAGCTGCCTACTGGCCAAAGGGACAGCACGTCTCCCTCCCTTAGACTTCAGATGCAAATTTAGAAGTGTTTAGGTAAGTAAGATCATGGCTTTATATCAGGTGGCTAAAACCAACCCTCCTTGGGCTGATGGCAGGCGGGAGAGACAAGAGCCACTTGGCTCCTCGCTTGCTGGAGCAGAGGAACCAAGGACTGCTCAGTCTAAACCAGACTCTGCTGTGGTGGGCCCAGCCTCCTGCACAGTCATTGAGTGGAGAGTGCCAATTTCTTTCGTAAAGAGCCTCTGGGGAGTCTTTGCTAATTACATTAAGTATTCTCTCTGATTAACAATGCCAGCAGGCAAGGAGCTCTCTCCATCCCTCCTCCATCGAAGACATTTCTGTTCCTCCATTGTCGCAGTCAAGAAAGGGGGAGAGCTGATGTGCACCTCTCCAGCTTTGCTGGACCTCTTCAGATGACATTCTAAGAGCTCCTCCACACAACCGTGGGCAACAGCAGCTGTGTGATTTCAAGAGCCAGCCCAAAAAGCTCTAGCTCTGCATCTCTGGGGAGGGTAAACTGGAGCGTCCCCCAGGTCAGCAGAGGCAGAGAGGGCTGTCCTCACTGGTTCCCATTGCAGTCATGGGCTCCTCAGACCTCACAAGTGGTCTCCAGGAGGCTGGCAACAAAAACTCCCACCACACCAGGCAAGCAGTTTCATCAGCAGCACTCTATGGCCAGGCTGCTGGAGATAAACAGAGACTCACATGCCAAGCACTCATTTAGCTAAAAAAAACCCCCCCCCTGATCCCCTTTTAACACATGTCCCTGTCTCCACCTCAGCCCCCCTGGTCTCTATTCTCACCTTTCCCACAGCTGTTTAAAAGCACTTCATTAACTTCATTTGCAGTATCATCTTTCCCCGCACCGCCTTTGATCTGGCCCAGGCGCCTTCCCCACAGCCCCTGCACCTTCCCGGGACCGTCTCCTAGAAGTTCACACTTCATCTTCCCTCACCCACCCCTCGGCAGCAGCTTCTCTCCCTTTTCAGCGTGGTCCTCTTGGCCCTGCTCTCCTTCCCAGGAGACCCACCAGGGACCACCTGCCAATGTGCGAAAGAAGTGCAAAGGGGGAAAAGCGTTGCAAAAATATTGTCCCGATCACCGATATGAGTTGTGTGGTGGTAACTCCCAGACCTCCTGCAAATCGAGAGCAGAGATTGGGTCGCTGGCCAAAGAGCCTGCAACCAAAGCACTGCGAAGGGCCAACACGCAATCCTCCAGGGTCCATTATTCTACAGAAACAACAGAAAATCAGTAAGATGAGCCCCAGTCCCAGCCCATCTCGACTGTTTCTTGAGAAAACACGTGTGTGTGCAGAGGGGATGCAGGGGGTAGGGCTCTTTTCTGCAGACACGTTTCCAGATATCCCTTTCCTAATGGCATCAAGGCTGATCCCCCTTCGTCCTGTGCAGACAGACCATATCTTGCTCCCTTCTGCAAACCCTTCTAAACTAAATACTACTTTTTTCTTTTTCTTTTTCTTTTTTTTTTTTTTTCCCCATGAAGCTGCATTTGGAACACACTGAAATGTTTTATTACCAGGGGAGATTAGGGCAGTGGGGAGCTCTTCGGAAACTCAAAAAGCAAAAAAGCCAAATGTTAAATGTCTCATGTACAGGGAAGTACCTGTGTTAGTGTCACGTCAGTCTACTGGTATTTCTTCTCCCAAATCCCACCCACTGGCTATTCCCACTTCATGTTTCAACGGGGACAGTGCATCCTTCCTGACTTCTCCTTTGAAAGCCCAGCTCAGTTCCTCATGGCATCCCATTGGCTCCAGTCAGTGGTGGATCAGACCTCAGCAGGTCTGAAGACATATCAGTGTGAGACTTGGCTTTCTGAGCACTGTTAGACCTTCATGGGTTCCTGCTGGGCCACCTGAAGAACAGCAAGAGAGCAATCTCCAAAGTCCTAGTTTAATTGGGAACAGACTTTTTAACAGGGCCTGTAGCGATAGGACAATGAGTACCAGTTTTAAGCTAAAAGAGTGTCAATTCAGACTAGACATAAGGAAGAAATTTTAATGATGAGGGTGGTGAAACACTGGCCCAGGATGCTCAGAGAGGTGGTAGGTGTCCCATCCCTGGAAACATTCAAGATTAGGTTGGACAGTACTCTGAACAACTTGATCTAGTTGAAGACGTCCCTGCTCGTTGCAGGGGGTTGGACCAGATGGACTTCAGAGATCCCTGCCAACCCAAATCGTTCTATGATTCTATGAACTGAGAGGAGAAGAAAAGCCAGTACTGGGCTTTGACATGCGGCTGCTCAAGCTCCTTTTTCACGTGGGAACTCCCTTCCTAATCAGCCTCCAAAAGGATCGCTGGACGTGGGCAGATACAGTGACTCCCACTGCAGCATCCATGGCTCCAGCCAGCAGCAAGCGTGAAACTTTATGCAGCTGAAATGCAGTATGCAAAGCTCAGCTTAGGTACTTGCACAGCATCTATTGCCTCTTCCCTCCTCACAGCGCTGCCCCAAATTCTCCCTTACTGGCTCCGCGGTTGCTTTGCAGATGAGATGGCATCCAGTACCACCAGTTCAAAACTCCCTTGTGGAGCAGCACGAAACATTCGTGGGATAACAAGCCACTTGGCCAATAGCTCGGGTAAAAGACAGGAGAAATAAAGGCCCTGGTCATCTTCCAGTCCGAGAAAGAGACTCTTGCATTGCCAGATAATCAATGAAGAGCTTAGTCAGGTACAGGCATGCTTCATCATCGCATGGAGCAGTCGATAGCGCTCTTTGAAATGGGGAAAGAAACACGCCGCAGGCATTTACAGTTCCTCCGTGTACAGTGTGCATTTGAAACCGCATCAAATTGCCTTTGGATTGCTGCCTACGAGCTGCTCTGTTGATAAAGGCAGGAAGCCAAGGTATCCCCTCGTAAAAGGAAGATGAGTTATCCTCCTGTAGCGCTGGGGAGATTCACCTGGAGGAAACACCACGGGCCAGAAACCACCAGCCCCACCACCTGGGACGGGGAGGGGAAAGCCGCCGCGAGCAAACGGTCTGCTCTCAGGCTTGTTTGGCCACGGCCTCTTCATTTCTATGGCTCTTGTGGTGTGGACAAATTTTGGCCATCTGTCAGCTCCAGAGGGCTCATTATACCCACCGTTTTCAACAGGAGCTGCTGGTGGTGTGGCATCGCCCCCCACATTTCAGGTGCCCAGCGTGGCTGCAGGGCTCTGGTCTTTCTGTCTGTCTTGCTTGTCCTTTCTGCACAGCAAATATCCCGAACAACCCCAAGGAGACCCAGTGGTGGGTAATGGAGCACCAGGAGGGTGCCAGCCTTCTCCTCCAAATCCCACATCTCTCCTTGAGCCTGCAGATGCCCCGACGCCTCCTCCCGGCTCTGCTCATCCCCAGCACCAACGCGTGGCAGGACCCGGGTGGAAACTCACACTGAGATTTCCCTGACCAAAAAAAAAATCCCAC
>JAOXNO010000001.1:204413876-204428811 GCA_028565335.1 Limnodromus scolopaceus | reverse complement strand
GTTCTCCATGACCTTTCAAAGATGATAGAGAGTGGCCCAGCAATAACATCTGCCAGCTCTCTCAGCACTCGCGGGTGAGCGAGCCCAAAAGGAATTTGCCCTAAGGTCTGTACAACCCTTCCTGGTGTCTTTGGGACATGCCTCGCTCCCACCAGCTGTCGACGTGAAGGGGAGAAATTCTGCTTGAGGGTCCAACCTTTCATAGCATCATAGGATAATTTGGGCTGGAAGGGACCTCAGGAGGTACCAGTCCAACCTGATGCTTCAAGCAGGGATGAAGGCAAGCCTGTGGATATACCCTATAAATGCCCTTTGAATTGTCCATGGCTGGCACTAGCTGGCAGACTGAAATAGTCTGGTCAGAATCTGGCTGTCAAGAATAGTCAGTTTCCAAAATGTGTGCCCTGAACACAGCCCAGAGGCATTCATGCCCTTGGGTCTTAAATCTTCTCAGCTTCCACTTAGAGATCCTGCCCTCCCTGTAGGGTCAGTGGGAATGTCCCCAAGGGCAGCCCTTTGTTTTCCCTTTACCGAAGCGTTGGTCATCCAGCAGGCACGCTGCCCACGGCACCGTGAAATAGGGAGATCCCAATCTGATTTATTACTTGGGATCCGCTCGTTAAAGACCTGCAATTTCCAGAAGGCCTTGTGCAAGCAAAGAACAGCTTCCACAGGCTCTCAGGGGAAAAAATCATCATTTCCACAACCCATGTGGCATCTCCCTTAGAATTTGCTTGCAGTGCCTTGTAGCCCAGCAGCCAAGGTTACAGCAGATACCTTATTTCAGCCCTGCCAGCTAATTATATGCTGCAAATGCAGCTAACACCCATGGTCTAACGATGCTTTAATGAAATCTCCCCAGTGGGGACTTGGAGGGGAAAAAAAAAAAAAAAAGAAATAGAAAGGGACAGATATACACTATCTGTCCTGACGAAGTTGTTAATTTTACACTGACGACAGCAGAGCCCTGCGGTGTCAGAGGGCTCTTTGCTGACTGCCGACAGAGCCTTTATTCATGGTGTTAAAGTTGTGGCCTTCTCATGACGTTCAAGGTCCCTTGGGCTTCCTACGTAGAAATGCCCTTGAGGGGAGTGTTTGCTTTCCCATGATTTTGGCAGGTCAAGGGGCTGAGGCCTCAAAAATTGCCTTGATGCATGTCATCAAGCCCCGTGAGGTCAAAGAATTCATTGTGTGAGAAAGCTCTGGTTGGAGTTTTTTTTTGCAAAATCAAACCCAAACTGACTGTGAATTGTGCTGGCCCAGGGGATGTGAGAGTGGCACTTGTTCCAAATGTGGTGGGAAAGACTTGGAGCTGTATTGGGTTTTAATCCTGATGGCTGCTGGGCATGGTCAGATGAAATTTGTGTTAAAGGGTGCAGAACTTAACTTCATCTGCCCTTTTGTCTCCAAAAAAAGCCATCCTGTGCTACCTGCAAGAAGGGACTGATGGTGGTGCCCCTTTTCTCCTCACGACCAGCTTCATTCATGACCATCTAGTTTCATCTCCATCCTCTGGCAGTTCCTGTCCTTCGGGTGAGCAAGATAGGACACTTCCCTGGACCTTTAATCTGAAACACCAGGGAAATGAAAGCAAATCTGACCCTGTTTTCATGCATTTTCATCTCAGAGGGAATCTCTCGGCAGTGATACATCCTGCAGTTGCATCTAAACTGAGCCCAGTAAATTGTAATTGGCCTAAGCAGATTTTCAGAGAAAACGCCTACTTTTAATTTCCAAAAGAAAAAGGTCTTATGTTCCAACAGCTGATCACTTCTCTGTTATTTCTGTCTCTACCTTCAGGTCAGTGCAACCTTTCCTATTAGATCAGCAAAACTTTTTAGTGCCATCGAGTGTCCTCCCCAAACACAGTTTCCAAGCATATGTCCTTAAGGAAAAAAAGTGGCCAAGAGGGTATGGAGATGCTGGATGGGCAATATAACACCTTTGGCTCCTTTTCCTGCTCACTGGGGCTGACCAGGGTGGATTTCAACTTGAGTCTCACACCTTTGGTTTCCCAGCAAAATGCCGTTACTGTTCCGGCATCAGTCTCCAAGGCGAAACCTTCCCCAACTGCTGGACCTCTGTTCAAGTCGTTAGCTGGAAACTTGGACTCAAGCCTACAAACGTGTGACCCTCCCTGTCATTCATTGCTAGCCTCTGAGTGAGTGATTTAATAATCCTGTACTAAAAACACGGAAAGAAGAACGTGACTGCAAGAACATTGTGGGAACGGCGGGAGCTCAGGAAGTACCATATTCCTGCAGAGAGGAGCCTGAAAACTGAGCATAACAAAGCGTGGCCCAGCTCCAGAAAGGTGTTGAAAAGGCAGGAGAAAATCCTCTTTTTCACACTAAAAACGCTCCACGTTTTATCAGTGCTGGTTAAAACAAATTCCCCTTTTTGGGAACAGGGGTCTTATAATTGCACAGCTCTTTCAAACCTTTAAACAGAGAGTTCCTTTGACATATGCCTGCTGGCAGAGAGCACTTTCCTTCCATATGAATGGCTCTTATTTCCCTTCCTTTTCCTCAGCCTCCTTTGTACCATCACATCACGCACAATATTTAACCCAGCCGCCCCCCTTTTTGTTACATCCATTTCCCATATTTAGAAAACATTTCCCATTTATTCCAAGGAGCCAGAGCTCCTTGACTTGGATCGCTTTGATATCCAGCTTGGGGAGGGGAAAAGGGGGGATGCAGGGAAGAGTTTCCCCCAGATCACCAATATCAGCACAACCATCCCTGCACGGCATGTGATAAAACACCACGCTCAGGGAAATGTCAGGCTGATTCTGCCTGAATGGCTGAGGGATGGGAAAAGTCCCAGTTTTCTTGGCTCAGCATAATCTTTTGGGCCAGTTCCCTGGATGAGTATTATTGCAATATCCTTCCAGATCAAGCCCAGATATCAACAGGGGCCCATCTTCCTGTTTACCGTGGGGTTGAACAAGGCCAGGGGGCAATATGCACATATCTAAGGCATTTCAGAGCATTTCAGGAATTTCATGAATGCCAACTGTACTGCTGAAAGGACTCCTCGCCTGTGATACAGTTGTCCAAGGACACTGCTATAGGAACATATATTGTCTTGGGAGTCTGGGCTCTCCAGGGTCCATTACTGACTCCTCGTGTTATTCTGAGCTTTTTGGGTTGAATTCCCCAGCTGCAAAGAGGGGTTAACTCATGTGTTCATCTTCAGTTATGACCAAGCAAAACCGTGACTGGGAGATTTTAGTCCTTAACACTGTGAAATTACAGAATCACAGAATCACCGAATCACCTAGGTTGCAAGGGACCTTTAGGATCATCTAGTCCAACCGTTAAAAAAAACAACAAATGAACAAAGCAAACAAACAAACGAAAACACTAAACCATATTCCCAAATAGAAGTGTTGCTCTATCCAACGGTCTCGGTCCGTTTGGAAGATGGGTTTGGTTTTGTTTGGTCTACAAGTTTTTTTCACTGTGTTCAGATTTCTGATTTCAATACCCATCCGAAGGATCAGAAAGTGCCTTGTTCTGGAAGTTCATGAGCATGTCTGATCTCAGTTCCTGGGAGAAGAGGCAGATTCAGAGAAAAGAGTTCCTTATCAGGTGGATCTCATTTAAAATCACTGAAGTATAACAAGAGCTTTTCCTAATTGGCGGGTAAACTTGGTGTTCCTCCTGCTCTGATTGTAAAATTATTTTCTCTGGAAATTTGCAGCTTGTTGACAAAGAGAAGCAAATCACTCAAGTTCAACAACGGCTCCTTGTAAGGCAGAAAGTAATTTGATTTACACAAAGTGATGTTTGCAAATATGTTCTGCACATATATCATCAGGTTTGTTTAGAAATGCTTTAGAAGGATTAGGGCCAAGGTCTGCCTTGGTGATTTCGGTGCAAATCTGGATTAGTTTCACGGAAGCAGTAGAATTAATTCTGATCAACATTGCTGGAAGGGAGAAGTGATTGGCTCTGAATCTACTAAATCATTTTCTTTGCCACAGTGGGTGCTCCAGAGGCTCATTTCTCTGGATTGCACAGAGGGATCCATTTTATAAACCACCTTCTCGTGCTATTACCTTACAGCTGTGCTAATTTTTCCTGTGCTGGTGTCCTGCCATTGGGAAATTTGGCTGCTGACCTTCAGGGATCTCACACGAGGTGTGAATTATCAGAATTTGATTTCCAAAAAAAAAAGGATGCCTCTTTTTTTATTTTCTTTTAAGGTTTTTTTTTTTTTTGAGGGGTGAAGTAAGCAAGAAGCTCAGGTCAGATGCTAGGTTTTAGTACTTTGAATATGGTTGCAAAGGGAAAACATGGTGTGGCATCACATGACAGCTGTTGGAGTTATTGCAATATAGAAGTTTCTTGGTTTTTTTAAAATTTTTAAATTGCTGAGAAATAACAATTAAGAGTTTCTTTTGAGGTTTCTAGCACTGTTCTTCATTGTGAGTCTGCGAGCATACAAAATGTGTCAACCAGCATCATACCAACAAGCCAATTTGCCTGCTTTAATATCGCAAGTGTGTGAAGGAGAGCGATACAAGGTCTGTTCCAAGAAAGGAGACATGCTGCTGTATTTTAATGTCCTTTCTGCCTAGAGGTTGGTGTTCCCCCCTAGCTGCAATTTATATGGGCCTGAGGGAATCTTCAGCCCCTTGGACTCCCCCCTGTTTGATGTGCTCCTTTCCATTCTCTTGGTGTTCTCCAACCATTCATCTGCCATCAACTCTTCCCACTTCTCCCACCATTTTCCCTGCTCCTCTTCTTCCTCCAGTAAACCCAATGCTTTTCTCCTCTGGTGTCTCCTCAAAGTCAACAATGTTCCCCTGCTCCTGACACTGACCTCCTTCCTCCCAACTGTTGTTCCCACTTGCTATGTCTTTTGGTGTTTACAGGCAGAGGGGAAGATGACGGTTAACTTCCCCGTGAACCTCTCCTTTCCTGCATTTTGTTTTTTTAATCAATGAGGCTCTGTGGTTATTCTGGCTTAGATCAGTCCCTCAGCTTAACCCTCCCACTGGGGCAATTCTGTAGCTCTAATTTACTAATGAGGTTTTTCTTCTGGGAAAACAGTGGACAGTTCTGTAATTCACAGATATGGGTCGTTAGCAAATTGGCCAGCAAATGGGAGCAATTCCTGGGCTGGAAATGGCTTTTCCATCACTTGGGCTTTGCAGAAGTGTCTGTGAGAGGCTGCAGTCATAAGTGCTGAAGAGCCATTGTGTTCTGGAACTTTTGTGTTGAACATGGAGCAGGAAGCAATTGGCTTGAATTTTGGACAAGTGGGAAATTTCTCCATTTCCTGTTTTATCCCATAAGGAAATTTTTGTCTTGTATATGAGAAGGAGGGGGGAGGACGAGGATAAATTGCACCTGTGAAGTTACCCTTGTTGAACAAGACTGCTTTGTCCCAGGGGGAACATTTTTCCTTTATTCTTTCTTCTTTGTCTTCTTTTTGTTTCATTGATATCAAATCTATTCACCTAAAAATATCCATTGATATTGCCATCATGGGAGAAGGATACCAATGAACAGCTAGTGATGCCTTGAGGACCCCAGCAACATGCCCTAGGAGATCCTTACTTTGTCTAAATTGTGTTGGGTTTCAAGCACTTGGAAAATGCTTTTTTTTTGTGGAAAGACCACAATTTGGTTGACTCCAAACCTCTTAATGGGTATGAATATCACCTCTGCAAGGGCTGGGCTGCTCCTGCCATTGCAGAGAGAAGGGAAAAGACGAAGGGCTGGAGAGGATAGTTGTGAGGGAAACCACTACTTAGGGGTTAGAGGACAGGAGACCAAGGCAATGAGAATGCTGTTGTCTCCTTATCTCCCAAAGGTCCACAGAGGGGCTGTAGCCTCGTGGTCTTTTCTCAGCAGCAAAGATTGTTGAGAAGATTGTTGGTGATGATAGAAATGCTTCACTGGTGGTGACATGTCTGTCTTTTCACCATCCTGACAGAGAGGCAGACAGCGGGGCCAAAGCTTTCCAGGTGCTCTGAGCATGCTGCTGCCCGAGGAACTACACCACTCTGCTTCAAACCCACGGAGACCTCTAGAGCGCAATGTACTGTGTTCAGCCCAGTTGCCATGAGGGACATCACATGTATCTGGAGAGAATCCAGCCAAGTGGCAGCAGGTCTGAATCTGTCCTCCCTTTCTCGGGCTTTGACGCTAAAGTGACTGAAAAACCAGTTGGGTGCCTGGAATGGCAGATCTGAGTATGGCCCTTTCTCCTTCAGCATCCTTCAGCAGGTCATGCAATCCTTTCTACTGACCACTTTTTTGCATAGACACACCCAAATCAATCAACAGGAGGGTAATTTATGGCTTGTCCTGAGTCCCACCCATAACATTAAACAGCCACCATTTCTTTGATGGTATTGATTGCTCAAAATCCCCATATTCCCTGGTTTTATCTTGAAAACCATATTGCACTGGAATCCAGAACTGTGTTTTGGGGTTGATTTCTGTCCTTATGAGAACATACAAATGTGGAAGGAAATATAAATGGCCCCTGAAGGCTTTCAGGCTGAGTTCCTCCTGGAGTGCCTTGTGGCCTCAAAAGAGAAGGGAGAGCAGCTATTGTCAGTTTCTCCCACCCTGGATGCCCTACAACGTGCTGTGTCCTTGCTACAATTGGATCACTCTGATGGTCACTTTCCTGTTCCTAAGCCCATTTCTGTGGCCTTTGGTCTCCACAGTAGGGTTGAACTGGTTTCCAAGTAAAAAATTCAACACGTTGCAACAACTTGCAGTAAACAACTCCCTGTGCTGGGAAAGCCATCAGGTTGTACTGACAGTGGAAATATTCCTCTGCAAATAGGTTCTCGGGGAAAGTGGAACATTGGAGAAGCTCTTTTTCGCTTTTTGTCTCTCTTTTCAAATTAGGGCTGTGAGCTGGCACTCGACTCCTGCTGTGAAAAAAAATAACACGCAGAAAAGTAACACCAGAACTCAGTTGTTGAGAGCTGCTGCCACTCCTCATGACCACATGCTGGAATACGTACATTAGTTCCCTGAATAAACCCCAGGGGTCAAAAAAATTAAAAATATTTTTAAAAATAATTAAAAAAAATATATATTGCAATGGTCTTGGAAAACATTGTAGTTACATGGTCGGGGTCTGTCTCCAGTGAAGAGGAGAGGGGGAAAGGTATCATGGATTAATAGGGAGCAAAATGTTGTGTGCTGGGGCAGAAAAAGGCACCCCAAGCTTCTGCCAAAGGAGGAAGCAATTCCCATTAACTTATGGATCTATCATGCTGCTTTGTCTCACCAGGAAGGACTTCCTGGTGGGGTGTCTTCTTGTGAAGACTTTCTCCTCATGGAGAAGAGGTTTTGGTTTTGCTCTCCATTTTGGTGCCTACAGAGGGGCAGAGGAGCCCCTAGTCCACATGTAACGCCCCCACCCTCATTCCCTTGGCTTTCAGTACCAAAGGTGGGGAGGGACTCTTGATCAGGGAGTAGAGTGACAGGACAAAGGGTAATGGCTTTAAATGAAAGAGGGGAGATTTAGATTAGATATTAGGAAGAAATTCCTTACTGTGAGGATGGTGAGACACTGGCCTAGGTTGCCCAGAGAAGCTGTGACTGCCCCATCCCTGGAAGGGTTCAAGACCAGGCTGTACGGGGCTTTGAGCAACCTGGTCTAGTGGGAGGTGCCACTGCCTGTGGCAGGTGGTTGGAGCTAGATGTTCTTTAAGATCCTTTCCAACTCTAACCATTCTATAACTCTATGATTCTATGAACTGTGACTCCAAAGGCACTTTTCATGGAGCCAAAACTGGCTTCAGCAGCTCTCATTTTGCTGCTGGTTGCTATTCCCTTCCTTGGGCTTTCCGATCCCCCTCCCACAGCTTTAAAAACTTATCTCTTTTTTTTTCTTTTTTTTTGACAAGGCTATTTTTAGCCTTTTGATCAATTCACAGGTTCAGCATAGGACCCCCAGCCTACTCCTGGGAGTGACTCCAAAGGATAGTATGCATCCAGCTGACAAACGTACATTGGGGTGGGGAAAAGGTAGGGAGAGAGTAGTTACATCCTCTTTGCCAACAAAAATATGGCTGGTGTTTTACCACCAGCTGAGGGAACGTGGTTGATGCCAAGAGATTCCTTTTCTCTTCTTGGGAGAGGCTGGTTAAGACTAGTGAAATGGGAAATATGGGAGAGGGAAGAGAGTCAACCCCTTTTCAATGGTAATAAATTGCAGCGTTGGCTTACTGAACGGGGTCAACCACAGCCCAAAGGCCTTTGCAAAGCTGGATTTGGGAACAGATGAAGCCCTGAGTTAGTCCGGGCCCGTGGTAACTTTCTCAAGCACTTTGCAGCCTGTCCTGAAACACCCCAAAGATAGATTTACCCATTCTGAGTTCCCCCAACACTGGCTGCAGACCAAAAGGAGCTGTTAGAGCCCATGCTGGGAGATTCCTTTGATTTTGTTTGGGATGCATCATTTATCTCCTTCAGCTTTTTAATTTCATGCTTCTCTTACTGATATTGAGAGGGATCCAGAATGGAGGTGTCTTTGACATTTTGCATGCATTTACTTAAATTCGGGTTTCCCATTTCATTTGATTGACTCTGTTTGTGTTTGTTTTATTCAGCTGGTGATGGAGTGTAGGATCATGCATGTCTGAAAGACTCTGTAATTGCATTGCTTGTCTTCTGATAGTGCAAATAATCAGGCATATTAATCATTACTACTTTCCAATTATTGCCTCCCATGTAGACATATAGCCCTGAAAATTCAAGCATAGACCTAAATCTTTACAGATTTATTCCTATTAATAACAACTATAGATGTGGTGACTTCCTCCATAACCTCTGGGTACCTTTTGTGATGAGTTATTTATGCTAGCTTGATTTGATTTGAAGACCTTGGTTATTTACATGGTTTAATTAATGGAAGTTATTTCCCTGAAGCTTGAAGTCTTACATTTGATTTATTTCCTGAGAATAACAATCTGTTTGTAGGTGCTCTGGACAGACAGTATTTTGTGATATTTCTGTTATTGCTTTACTTCCTAATAGTCTACAAAAAGGCTGTTAAAAGTCTTTAAGTTGCTTATTGAGAGGAATCTTGAGTAATATATGGCTTGACTAATGTATGACTGCAGAGATGGCAACGCACGGGTGGATTATAAACCTGTCAAAAGGCACTTTGGCTTTTAGTTATGTTCTTTGGCAGGAAATAAATGTCGTTCCTCTATGAGCTCTATTATCTTAAGCATATCCATGCCTCATCCGCAAGGAATAGTTAAGATTTATTGCCCAGCATTTGGCCATTGTGATACCTGAAGGAGTTTCCTGTTGCTGCAACATTGCTAGGTGGGAGAAGGGGTTTCTGAGGTGAGCAATGTCTATGGAGTAAGGAATTCACTGGGAATTCAGCATTGTGAAGCTGAAATTTTGCCAAATGTTGTTTAGTGAGTGAGATTTTGGCATCTTTGACACCCTGAGGTCCTCCATGGTGTTGTTCCAAAGCAGGAGAGCTCATACAGTGTTACAGCAGACCCAGAGTCTGCTCTTGCTACGGTGCTGGGTCTTTTACAGTCTTGAAATGCATGACTGGGGACTGTCTGTGTAAGCCTTTGTGTGAACATAATTTTTTTTGCCTCTGGCTTCAGTATTATAAGGTCAGGACTGGACTTACTTGGTGTTGGACTTGACTGCTGAAGGTCCATGATGTATCTTCATAAGCAGGTTGTTTGGAACAGGAGAGTTTTCAATGAAGGAAATTTCCAAAGCACTGAGCAACTGACTCCTGATAGATGAGAGTGGGAATGATTGTAAGTAGCTCATTGCACTAATTATGCAAATTATTGTATTTACACTGATAGGAACTCAAGGAGACTGTTCAGCTCGGACTGGATGCACACAGGTGTAACTACAAAAAGAAACGTAGTACATCACCTGTCTAGGTTCGGGACCTTTACAGACCCCCAGTAACCCATGGCTGATCACAGGTCATGTAGTAAAAGCCTGTCTTCAAGGACAGAAACTTGGTTCAAAGCTTTTACAGAGGGACATGTGCATGGAAAGACCTATATTACAGCTGTCACTGGGGTACAGAAGCTCTTTCCCTCCTTGCTACCCATTTTATTACCAACAGTCCTCATTTCCCTAATTTAATTAGCTAGCGAAAGACCATTTACATTCATTAAATAAATCAGCATTCTGGTTCATTGTGAAGCTAATGATCCAGTCTTTAATTCACGCCGTTACAAGGAACTTGATAAACAAAAGTAGCTGCTGCCAGCAAGCGCCTGCCCTGGTGAAACTCAGCTTTGCCAGCTCCATCCATTCAACGCTGGCCACATGGAGAGCTCTGTGCCCCCTGCCCTGTCCCTTTCATACCTGGGGGCTGCAGAGTTCAATGAAAGTTGTGTGTGGTCCCCGTTGTCTCCCTCTTCCAAGGGCATGGTGAGTCCTTGCTCTGTGTAGTACGTTCCTGCTTATCCACAGTGTTGTAGGTGTTGTACAGGGGGCTGTTTGGAAAAGCTTACTATTTAGCTCAAAATTAAGTATTTGGTTTTTTGCAGGTTTGTAGTCTGTTGGCTTGATCTTGGGTACTGTGAAGGTGGGAGGTCTCAGAGAGTTTCCAGGAACTGAGAAACATCCATAGAATCAGCCACAAAAGTGGCTGAAATGAGTAGGAAGTGGACAACTAAGCAACTTAATGGTGTATGATCCAGGTGGAGGTCCAGGGGTGAGAAAAAGGGAGCAGGTGGTCCTTCTGCATGGTGTAGACAATGTGGTAGGCTTTGGCTCTTCATGAAGAGGAGGGGTGAGAGGACTGTGATCCCAGTGTTGAACTTGCATTGAACGTTGAATTGAACTTCAACGTCATGCCAGATAGGGATTCTCTTAAGGAGATGGGTCTCATTTTCTCACCGCCGTGGTGACACAAGTAGTTCCTCTTGAGAAACTATGAGGATCTGACCAGTCTCATCTCTCTCTTTTGCACCAGTAATGCTGGTCTCACTGGAGTCACTCCAAGTTCAGGCCAGAATAATCCAAGCTAACAGAGGATTCTGCTTCCATCCCCTCGAGGGTAAGCATCCAGAGATGGATGAGTCTAGATGAATCACTTCCTGCTCAATTTTTTTCAGGCATCAGAGAGTCACGCTTTGAAGTCTGAAATCCCTGCTTCATCTGTCTTCCCCTGGGAGTACCAAGATACCAGGATGGAATTTGGCTTTCCTGTCACTGCTGGGATGTTCTGCTGACAGCTCTGTAGACCTTGACAGCATTGACCTCCTACAGCCCTGTTATTAATTTATTTAAATTCTAGCAAGGGGTGTATAATTTTGCAGACCAGTCCAGGGCTTTCAGACTCATCCACGTTTCTTAGCAACTTCTTCTGATGGGTTTGTGTCTAACACTTTGGAGATAATATAGCCAGCTGGAGTCCAAGTTCATCCTACCTGTCATGGATTTCTACCTGAAGTATCTGAGCTAGGACCCTTTTCAGACTGATATAAACTGCTTCAGCCTTCAGAGAGGGATTGAATCTAGTTAACATTTGGGACTATAACCTTGGGCCTTTACTGCAGTTTGGTCACTCTCTCTACAGGCAAGTAACTTCTTAATGAATTCCAGATGATGAACTACACAACAGAAAGCTGACAAAGACTTAAGTTTAACTGCAGCATTGTTCCAAACCATGAAAATCTATTATCTTTTTCATATTTCTAAACCAATACCCCTGCTGTTTCCTGAAAGTCTTCATTTTTTTGATCCATCATTAAAAACAAAGCCTATCTACATCTGTGCACGGAATAATTGGAAAGGAGAATTAAACTGAAAGGTAATAGTTTTCTAAGCACTCACAGGAAATGAAGATCTGTAGAAATGAAAAATACTGGAATAGAATATAACCTTGTCTTTGGAAGTCACTAGTTAAAGCGTCTGATGCTGCTTTTCTAGTGGGTGGAATAAGAAAGGCAGATTGATTCAAACCACCCTAATGTATGTGTCCAAAGTGGACTGGCTCAATTTCCCTCTGAAAATCTCTTTGTTTTGCCTATAGAGAGAATACTTAAACTAAATGCTGATCTTTTTTAAGTGTGTAGATTTAGGTGATGTGAATCATACCCTGGCATCCATTCAAATAACCAACAGAGATTGCAGAAAACAAGGAGAAATCTGCAGGTGCATTGGCCAAGCCACTGCCTCTGAGTCCTACGGGTGCAGAAAGAGAAAACCTTCCCAGGAACCTTTCTGCTGGAACCTTAGGACCTTAGTTTTGTATGCTCAGGTCATGAGCACAGTCACCTAAGGTTCAGCCTGCGGAGAGAGAGAGAAACCTCTTCAGAGCGCAGTTCAGAGCAGGAACATGAGCTGGCTTGACAGTAGGTGTACTGAATAGGGCTGTCATGATAGGCATTAATCTTAGCTTGTTAGGATGGGAGCAGCGTCTTCCTTCACGTCCACCCACTGCCGCGAATCTCAGGGCTGCTGCCGAAACCAGCCAGGAATCTTGAACAGGCAACAGCCTCTTGTGAGCAAAGGTGTAATCACCTTTCAGTAATAAAGCCCAGCTTTAGTACATTTTTGTAGCAAAAAAAAAACCAAAACCAATTTGGGTTGAAAACAGAAGGCAAAGGAAAATTATGGTGCCAAAACAGTCTAAAAACAATGAAGTCGCTTTTGAGTTACAAGATGCTAAAACATGAACCCTGAAATGAAATTTGGCAAGTTTTTGCCCAGTATGCTTTTGTTTTCTCTCCCCACGATATTGCGTCACAGCAAAGCGTACTCCTTGGGGTTTAATGAGAACAATGTGTTTCTTTTTCTGAGGTGGTAGGTTATTCTTACTTATTTTGATAAATGCTTGTGTTTTGTGAAGGACCTCCCAGTAAGTGTGTGGATATCGCCGCTGCTTAGCATAGTGAACTGGTCTTGGAAGCAAAATGGTTTGGGTTTGAAATAGGGGTGGTGTTGCAGCTGATGCGAAGTCTCAAAAACAAATTACAGCTGTTGATATGGTGCGGTAAAGGCTGGAGGATGTTCCTCTCCTCCTTAACACGGGCACAAACCCCATGCTGGCACCCTTAGCTATGCCTAAATATGCAGGGTAACTTAGGGCACCCACTAGACAACCAACTTGCCTGAGTGGGTGGCCTTCTGGTGAAGTGGAAGGGCATTATATATTTTCCCTTCATCTGTATTCATGTGTATTAGTTAGGGAGGTGTTCACTGCAAAACACACTCCCATGGTAAGATCCTAAGAAGGCACAGACACAGTTCCTCCGAAAGACACACAGCAGTTTCTCTCTTGCCATGCTAAGCTTCTCTCCCACTTCAGTCCTTTGCAACTTCAGAGCTCGAGCTTGAAGTTAAGGACTAACTTCCCCCTTCACATTTCATTACAGGGGTCAGAAATAGGACTGTGGGGAGCATGGCCAGCAGGGTGAGGGAGGTGATTCTGCCCTTCTACTCTGCTCTGGTGAGACCCCACCTGCACTGCTGCCTCCAGACTTGGAGTCCTCAGCACAAGAAGGGTGTGGACCTGTTGGAGGGGGTCCAGAGGAGATGACGAAGATGGTATGAGGGCTGGAGCCCCTCTGCTGTGAGGACAGGCTGAGACAGTTGGGGGTGTTCAGCCTGGAGAAGAGAAGGCTCCAGGGAGACCTTATGGCAGCCTTCCAGTATTTGAACGGGGCTTACAAGAAAGCTGGAGAGGGACATTTTAGCAGGATCTTAAGTGATAGGACAGGGGATAATGGCTTCAAACTGGAAGAGGGGAGATTATGATTAGATATTAGAAAGAAATTCTTTACTGTGAGAGTGGTGAGGCACTGGAACAGGTCGCCCAGAGAAGCTGTGGATGCCCCATCCCTGGAGATGTTCAAGGCCAGGCTGGATGGGGCTTTGAGCCACCTGGTCAAGTGGGAGGTATCCCTGCCCATGGCAGGGGGGTTGGAACTGGATGATCTTAAAGGCCCCTTCCAACCTAAACCATTGTACGATTCTATGACTTCTTAAGATGTGAGTGTAAAATCTGCATCACACGGCAAGATTTGGGATGGTCAGCCACCCTCAGCTCACGCTCAACAGGGAGACATATCCAGGAGTGCTGCACACTCATCCTACCCAGCTCCTTTCAAATCCAGCCTTGCACACAACACGCCCACGTGCGTTCAGCCCCAATCCTTGCTTCCAAAGTTAATTACCTTTCTCCCCTTAAAGAGAATTCCTGCACTGTTGACATTCATCACCCGTGTGTCAATCTCGCTGTGTGAAGATGTATTGTGCTGTGTACACCGTGCAGAGCCGGGAGTGTCCCAGTGGCGTTTTCTGAAAGTCATTTTGAGTAATCATCCCTGGAGGGTCCCTTAAGCACATTCAGCTCTACATCAAGTAGCATCACCTCTGCCTCATTAGTATTCTGCGAAGCCACGCTCCCTTCCCCCTCCTGCCCTTTCTGTTCTTCACTGAAAGACAGACAGAAAGTCGGTCTTTCCTCTCCTCAAATAGCTCCACTGCTGCCTCGTCCATCTTGGCACCTAAATCAGAACTGCCCACGTGCTTGCTGTGTGCCATTATTTTTCACTCTGTCCCACCCCCTGCTCCTTTGGTGCCCTTCACAGGAGCTCATGATAGCAGCCTTCTTCTCTGTGGCTCCGACCATCCATTTATCTCCACCTTACCAAATTGTTTGAGCAGCCAAGAGTATTTCTGCACTGACTTAGGAGCTAGGAAACATTTCCAGAGGCCTTACTGTGCTCACCCTATTCACAGAATCTCACAATATCTTCATGGTTGGAAGGGACCTTTGAGATCATGGAATCCAACCACAAAAAAAACCCACACCAAAACCGAAACAAACCAACCCACAAACAGACACAAACCAACAGTCTTGGGCACTAGAGCATGCCCTGAAGTGCCATGTCTACACGTTTCTTAAATACCTCCAGGGATGGTGACTCCACCACCTC
>JAOXNO010000001.1:204392890-204407177 GCA_028565335.1 Limnodromus scolopaceus | reverse complement strand
CCCCCTCAGTCTTCTCTTCTCCAGACTAAAAAGACCCAAGTCCCTCAGCCTTTCCTCATCAGAGAGATGTTCTAGGCCCCTAACCTTTGTAGCCCTATCCTGCCCTCCAGGGAGAAGTTGGAGCTCTCAATGAGCTACAGAATGCTGCGGCTCTCAAAACCTGAGTGACTGAAGACAACAAAAGCCTCCACACCTGCACTGCAAACCTAGTTAGGGAAGTGGTATGTGTTCCTGCAGTGACACCACTTTTACTGGTGAAGCATCTGGAGAACCTCTGTATCAAGCCTGGGACCCTAATTGAAGAAGTTGGGCTTGCCAACTGCTAAGACACCATCTGGGCTTGAATACCAGCCTCTGAGGTTCAGTGGTGCCACTGCAACCAGCTTTATGAAAAACAGTTCTTTATTCCAGATGTTATAAACTCTACACTGGAGAAATTTAAACCTTTAATAGAATTTAGGTACCTGTTTTCCAGTCTAGTTCCCATCTCTATCTTAAAAAAACTCAGTCCTTCAGTCTTTTCTCTGTGTGTGGAAGTCCTACACCCAGAGATGGTATGTCCCCATGTCTTGCCTTGAGTTCACTCAATGCTAGCTGTGCCCTGCCAACCTTATAGGAGACAGGACAACCTGCTAAGAGTTTTAATGCAGGTTTTGTCCTGATTTCAGGCACTGTTTAACACAGTTTGCAGCTTGGTCTAGAGGTTTGCCCCAGGGCTGTTACCACATCCAGGCAGCTTCAGAGAAGGGCCTCCAAACGGAGCTGATGCTATCCCAAGACCAGCACAAGAAACAGGGACAACGTTTTATAGCAACCTTCCAGTACCTAAAGGGGGTGCAGGGGAGATGGGGAGGGACTCTTTATGAGGGAGTGGAGCGATAGGATGAGGGGTAATGGTTTTAAACTGAAAGAGGGGAGATTTAGGTTAGATCTCAGGAAGAAATTCTTTGCTGTGAGGGTGGTGAGACATTGTCCCAGGCTTCCCAGAGAAGCTGTGGCTGCCTCGTCCCTGGAGGGGTTCAAGGACAGGTTGGACAGGGCTTTGAGCAACATGGTCTAGTGGGAGGTGTCCCTGCCCATGACAGGGGGGTTGGAACTGGATGATCTTTAAGGCCACTTCCAACTCTCACCATTCTATGATTTTATTCCATTATTGTATGATCTGTGCCTGGCTTTGCCTCCCCAAAAGACCATGATATCACATCCCCTTGCAGCTCAGAGCCCAGGGATGCTGGGAAGAGACTTCTTCAAGACGGTGTCCTGGCTCTGCAGTTGTGCTCCTTCAGAGGACTGCTTCCCCTCCTTCTTCTTGGTGCCACCGTCTGCTTCCAACGTTCGTGAATCCCTGCAGGGGCCTCAGGAGGAGGAATTACCCCTCCGCTAGCACCAGTGTGCATCCCAGTATCTCATCAGGGGGCTGGGCGAGGAAGGCTTTGCCATCAAGGCGGTTTCTTTCCCGGCGCTGCCAAATTGCCCCAGGGTGCCTCATTAAGCCCGCTGCTCCCTCACTGCAATGGAGCTCGTTTCTTTTTTTAATGCACGGGCTGACAGGCCTGGAAATATCAAGCTCGGCAGCTTTGCGCCCTGCTCAGATCTGAAGCGCCGTGCGTCGGAGCTAATTAGCTGGATTTCAAATCAGAAGGGCAACTGGCTGCCTACTCTGACAGCCCTGTTTCATCAGGACCTCCCAGGAAGATTGTTTTAAAGTTCCCCCTTCCCAAGCTTGAGCTGAAGTCACAGGAAACTCCTCTCTTTTCTCGGGGAGGGGGGAAGGAGGAGGGAGAAACAAGCATTAAATATTTGATTATTTTTTTCTTTGTCCTGTAAAATACACTTCATACTTCCTTTCAGTCAAGTAAAGATCATTTAACACCTGTCAACCACCTCAGTTTCAAGAAGCACTGGGGAGAGACGTGTTTGCTTTCCTGGGAATCTTCCTGCACCACCACCTCCTATCCCATGAAAATCACCATCAGCACAAGAGGTGCCTTGGAAGAAGACTGTGGGGTTTTTTTTGCATATTATGAGACAATTGTCCTCTGCCTGCTGCTCTGCCTCTGGGAGGCCACCACAGTGCTCAGACGCCTACAGGACCAAAGGTTTTAGGGCTGGAAGAAGGGATTCTGAGCATCCAACTGGATTTTCCAAATTATGTCCGATGCTCCCCATCTTGAGCCTTAAACTTCCGCTACAGCCAGGGCACAGCTGAAGTCAAGAGCTGAATTCACAGCTTTTGTCTCCTTATGTGCCGGCCAATATAAGATCCGTGGTGATTTTGGGCTGCTCAGCTTTATACTGTTGGAAGAGACCTGCATTTTAAAGGCAGGTGCTTGAAGCTTTTTGCAGACCAGGCATTCATGGAGGGAGCATCAAAATCTCTACCCTTCCATAACCTGCTCTGATGTGCTACAGAAATCCCCTAAAAGCTTCTTCTGTGAATTCAGGCCCACCTGGAGTCGCTATTCCTGCCTCAACCCATTCAACCACTCTTCTGCCTTCATCTCTGGACCTTTAATCACCTCTACAGTGGATGCTGGGTTCCTACACAATACGTTGCTATGGGCAATTGGCAGACTTGGGAGTCACTACAATAAATTCCCACCTGAGTCCTCTGGCACCAATTCAGCCAGGCACTTTCTTCTTTATTTCCTCCCTTCATAACCCCAATTAAAAGTAATATGTCATTAAGTTGCCTTTATACTTGTGTTGGTGGGCATGTCAAATGCTTGCACAATACCAGCTCTTACAAAACCCGAGACAAAGAGTCCCACACGAACTGGCTGCCCTCCGTCACTTCACTACAAAGTCCCTCATTGTATATCAAGCCTTAATAAAGGAAACCTAATGAGACACCGGAGGGGCCCCCAGCAACACAGGGTCTGAGACCTGAGGAGGGGGAAGTGTGTGTGGGGGCTTTCAGACCTCTGCAGCGTTAGGTTGCAGGAGTTATTTAACTGAGGAGAGCTGGTGTTCTCCTCCAGGAAAAGCTAGCTGAGCCCTCAGAAGAAGGATTTCCAATGCCACCCCATGCTGGGGGCCTGATGTCTCCATTTCTGTGGAGTGACACCTCTCTCCATCCTGAGCATCCTCTCATCCATCCAGAGCAGGGGGTGCAGCTCTACAGGAGCTGTGGGAGAGGATTTTCAGCTGAAAGCTTTGACGTGTCCTACACACGCTGCCTTATTAGTCCTTTGCAGTCTTCCAGTGTAAGAGGGAAGGATGATTCATTTTCCATTAAACTGAAGGGAAACCAAAGCATGAAAGGATACCAGAAAGAAAACTTCTATCCTGCTCTCCTGAATTAGACCTTAAATAGCAACTCGGGGTGTTTTCTGCATGGTGTGTGGAGACAGAGATGAAGTTACTTTACCCATGCTGAGCTCTCTGCACACAAGAAGGACCAGATCAGAGGCAGGGCTGGGGCACCACAGCTGGATGATGCCCCTGATATTTCTCTCTTATGCTATGGCACAGCACTGTATGCGTGGCTTTTGGGTTAAGGCTATCCAAAAGCTGCCACATCCTCGCAGAGCAGCTTTGTTCTGGCTGTCTCCAGCCATGCCAACATGCTTAGTGAGGAATTGATAATCTGGTGATGAAGCAGGTCCATCCATGGTGACCCCAGAACTGGAATCTGTGTTGAGATGATGGACTGAGCAGGTCTGCTTGGGGCTGCAAGAAGGATACACAAGCAGAACAAGGTCAGATGAGGACGTGACTCAGCAGGCAGCCTGTAAATCACCTTCACACTTCTTCAGGTTACCCAGCCTTTTTCCTGAGCTCAAAACCCTTCAGCCTCATGATTGAGACAATGCTTCCCCACCAGAGAGTGTTGTGTCTGAAAACAAATGGCAGCTAGGGAAGGTCTTGCTTACACTGGCCTTGCTCCTGAGCAAAGAAGCTCTGAGGATCTAGGAGGGTCTACTGTGGGATCAGCAGGTAGGAGTTCAAAGATACATCTTTGGATTTGCACTGAAATCTGTCTCTGTGGGGCACTTTGGTGTTGCAGAAAGTTTGGGGCAATCAGTGGAACATGCTGAGAGTGAATAATGGCCCCTTATTGCCTTGTGAGTCAACAGCTATGGAAAACTCATGTGCATTAGCCAGGCTTATGTGATAGACCTCCTACATCCAACATCAATCTAAACTCTTCTTTTCCAATCAAACACATCTGTCTCAAGCCTTGCTTTGCAAATGTGTTATGTCATGGTCTGTTCCGCCTTTGATAGAGGTACTCTAACACTCTTTGAAGGGACAGTAGTATGAGTTGCTGAAGGTCACTAGCATCTGCAGCTGTGTCGGTCATTGGAGGCTCCAGCATGTTCACTATAGCAGCAGGACCAAGGTGGCAAAATGTCTCTAGCAGAAGGTCGATAACAGCAATGCAGTTTGCTTGGGCAGTGGGATGCAATATGTGATGAAACCATTCATTGTATGTGATGAAACCTTTATTATGTGATTAAAACTTTGACTTGCAGGTACTGACCACAGGGACTTCAAGCAACCTGGTCTAGTGGGAGGTGTTCCTGCCCATGGCAGGCAGGTTGGAACTCCATGATTTTTAAGGTCCCTTCCAACCCAAACCATTCTATGATTCTATGATAATCATCCCATTTATACTGGCCAGAGGAAAGGATGTTCTTATATTATGGGATATCATTGCTTATGGTCCTCATTTCCTCTCCAAGCCGAGCACATGGCAGTGTCCATCCTGGAAAGGAGATGATGTGAATAGTTTCCCGCATCTGCTCATTTGTAGGAAGCAATGATTAAACCCAAGACATTCACTTATCAAAACTGAAGAATGAAAGAGTGGAGCAATAGGACAAGGGGTAATGGTTTTAAACTAAAAGAAGGGAGATTCAGATTAGGCATTAGGAAGAAATTCTTTCCTGTGAGGGTGGTGAGACACTGGAACAGGTTGCCAAGAGAAGCTGTGGCTGCACCATCCCTGGAGGGGTTCAAGGCCGGGCTGGATGGGGCTTTGAGCAACCTGGTCTAATGAGAGGTGTCCCTGTCCAGGGCAGGGAGTGGAAATGGATGGTCTTTAAGGTCTCTTCTAAGCCGAACCATGCTATGATTCTAGGATTCTATGAAAAACTCTGGTCGCACTAAGTGGTGGATGTGTGAGGAACAGGGAAACACTGGTGGGACTGACTGGACTTGCCTTCACCCACTTGGCATTGCCAGTGTAACAGGAACAAGCTGTTTGCACTGTCAGGCACATACTTGTCCTTGCCCATGGAGAGGAACTAATGTGCAGTCTGCTCTCATGGACCTTATGTGGAAAAGATGCCGAACCTCTGTGTCCTCCCCATCTGCTAGCAGCCGGGAGTTTCCCACACCACCTTCAAAAGCTATCTCCACAGGGAATCTGGGCCAAGGCGTGGTTTGCCGTATAAAGTTACGCAGCATGATGCTATCCAGTATCTCTGCCAGAAGGCAAGAATTTCAGGACTTCTTGCACCGTGCCTGCTTTATGAATTACCAGAGGACTGCATTTGCTGAGCTATCATCTAAAAAATATGTGCTTGCCCCACCCTAGCAGGAAGACTCACATTACTTCGCTGGAAGGTGAAGCTCTGCACCAAGTCCGGAGGAACCAGACTGTTGAATCAGCCCTACGGG
This sequence comes from Limnodromus scolopaceus, assembly GCA_028565335.1. NCBI lineage: Eukaryota > Metazoa > Chordata > Aves > Charadriiformes > Scolopacidae > Limnodromus > Limnodromus scolopaceus. Next base: position 204,401,549 of record JAOXNO010000001.1, on the reverse strand, counting down.
GACGCAGCCAAACCAAGCCAAGCAGCTAATCCTGTGGAGTTTATGGATATTCCAGTCCAAATCCTACTTCTAGCAATGGTCAAGGCTTGTTGTATTGGGGGAAGATGCGTCAGTCAACGCTCAGTGTGCTTGGTGCATGGGAAGCTGAGAACATCAGCATTGGACATTGGACAGCATTGCATGTAATAACATTTACTTTGGGACCAGTCAGTGTCACGCTCTGCCCAGAAAAATTGGATCCTTCTTCCTTCAGCATGCAGAACTGCAGATGTTTGTAACAGCTGCAACATTTTACAGCTTTTACAGCCAACATCCATCCTCTAATTCAGCTTCTGTGTCATTCAGTGACCCCGTTAGCAAAGCTAACAGTGAGGATGGGTCGTCTTCTTGGTTCAAATGCATTTTCAGTCGCTGACCAGGACGTTGGAAGATGCTCACAGGGAAAAGCAGGCAGGTCCTGTGACTCAGAGAGAGAGTCTGGCAGAAAAGTGGCTTTGCTTTCAAGGAACTGTTGGTCCTTGTCTCTCTTGTCCCTGTTTTGTAGTTGAGTGATTGAGAAGAGACTCAGACCTGGTCTGTTTAATGAGCTCAGTTTTAATTCAAGAGTACAAATGCTGTCAGATCTCTTATAAACATATAGGTCCTTGCTGGGAGAGGAGGTTTGTCCAGAGGAAGTTTTGGTTAAGGGTAATGTGGTAGATACAACCAGGTGAAAGCTGCTGGAGGACTGAACATTCCTCCTCCAAACCCTAAAACACCACATGCAGTATAATTCACTGCACGTGTTTAAAACCAGCAGGCAAGTTCTGCGCCGTTTCATGCCCTGCTTGTTGCCCATTGCCTCCAGCCAGGCACTGTGCCGTCCAGAGCTTTGTGTCTGAGTCCATTCCAGGTGCCCTGAGGAACAGGGATGTGCTTCACTCAAGTGATGCTCATAGTCTACCTGAGCAGAAATTTGGAACAAATTTGTAACCAAACCACTCAAAGCAAAACAAAGCCCAGTGCCAAATAACTCAGGTTCTGTATCCCCAGGGTCTTGGTTTTGATCCAGCTGGATCTTAGGATCAAGATTATGATGAGAGGCCAGACCCTTCCTCAGGGCCCTCAGTCACTATCAGTCTGGACTTGAAAGCCTGGAGACCACAGTCCATCACTTGGGTTTTATTTGAAAACTGCCATCTGAAGTCATGACTATTTAAAGATCGTATCTATTTAAAACACACACACACACACATACTAAAAAAAAAAGGAGATAGAAACAGCAGGGGCTGTGAGGAATGGGAGCTCAACTTGAATTCTTCCTCGTCTGAACACATGGTGACTTGGATACTTTCCACAGATGGCTCACAGCTGCCATTCCTGGACTGCCAGTGGCAGGGAAAGCAACATCTCCCACATATGGTGACAGCCCCCCTGTCACGACAGCCCAGCCCTTCAGTTTATTTGCAGGTCGTTATCACACTATTTATAGCTGTCACCTATTTCTGACCCTGCAGACCACAGACCTACTCGCACATTAGAGGCATCACCACTTCCAGAGTCCCTGGGCGAGGCAGGAATGTTTGAAGTGTGACACCTGCGAGGACAAAAGAAGAGAAAGACTGACACAAAAGAGAGATGGAGAGGTCAGGCAGGGCACAAGGTATCTCAGGACCATCACAGAATCACATGGGGTTGGAAGGGACCTCTGGAGATCTTCTGCTCCAACTCCCTGCCAAAGCAGGGTCACCCAGAGCAGGTTGGACAGGAATGTGTCCAGGTGGGTTTTGAATGTCTCCAGAGACAGAGACTCCACCACCTCTCTTGGCAGCCTGGTCCAGAGCTCTGCCACCCTCACAGTAAAAAAGTTAGCAGCCTTACAGTATCTGAAGGGAGCCTACAGGAGACCTGGAGAGGGACTGTTTATCAGGGAGTGGAGCGATAGAACGAGGGAGAATGGTTTCTAACTGAAAGAGAGGAGATTTAGATTAGATACTAGAAAGAAATTATTTCCTGTTAGGGTGGTGGGACACTGGCCAAGGTTGCCCAGAAAAGTTGTGGATGCCCTATCCTTGGAGGGGTTCAAGGCCAGGTTGGACAGGGCTTTGAGTAACCTGGTCTAGTGGGAGGTGTCCCTGCCCATGGAGGAGGGGTTAAAACTTGATGATCTTTACCGTCCTTTCCAACACAAACCAGTCTATGATTCTATGATTCTAAGTTTTTCCTCATGTTCGGATGGAATTTCCTATGTTCCAGCTTGTGTTCATTGCCCCTTGTCCTGTCACTGGGCACCACTGAGAAGAGTCTGGCCCCATTTTCTTGTCACCCACCCTTTAAGTATTGATCAGCATTGATGAGGTCCCCTCTCAGTCTTCTCTTCTCCAGGCTGAACAGACCCAGGTCTCTCAGCCTTTCCTCATCACTGACCTACCAGAGGATGGAGTGCCTCCACCTGTATGACACCTACTGTCATTCCTGCCTCATGGCTTTTACAGCCTGACTAGAGTGACAGGAGAGGAACTAACCACGGGATGACCCCAGCAGGTCTTTCTACAAGCTGTGGGCTTACCCCATGGGACTCGCCATCCCAAGCATGTTGCTGCCTCCCAGCCTGAGCAGCTGCAGCCCATGGGCTCAGCACCAAGCGGAGACCTGGCCATCGGCATCCGGCACCCCGTGAAAACACTGGCTGCCGTCTGAGCTTCTCCCTGCCTGTTATAACACAACAGCTGTGAAATGCATTACTCACAGATGTCTATAATTAGGGTCCGGCACTGCCTTCCGATGGCATCTGAACCAGAAAGGCCAACAAAAATTGAACGTGCTCATTTGAGCCAGTAAATAAAAGATTCGCGCTCTGTAGAGCTGCACAATTCAGTTTTACTGATTGAGCCTCATCCTAATTGTGGGAGCCAATGGAAGGAACCCTGGATCCAAAGGGATCGTAGCTGAACTGTTGTTTCCAGCAAGACATTCCCAAGTGGCCAGGATGCTTTACGTCCCAGAGTTGTACAGGATCCTAAATGATAGAAGTAGGTCTTTATTACTATGTTTTGGGATGATTATTTGTGCCTTCCTGCCTGCCATGGAAAACTAATTTGCATCTCGACTAACACCAGCTGTTTGCTACTGTTGATGAGCTTCAGTCATCTGTAAGTTCTGTCAACAACATCACATTTTATATATAGCACATTTTCCAACACAAGCAGACACCAAGAGCCTTTCCAGCCACCACAATATCAGAAAATCTCCTACAGAAAGAGAGAACATCAAAACCACTCAAATAAATTCACAGTTTCCCTAAATAAAACTTACTTAAAAATTTTGTCTTCAGGGAGCTCTGTGCAGTTTTTGGAAAAGCAGGATGAGCTTGTTGAATGTGTTGTGTGTCCACAGTGTTGGGGTATCTCCCTTGTGCCTCCTGATGGCCTCAGCCCCCAATTTTGCAAGAACATCTGCATGTACTTTAAGCACACAAGCAGCCCCAACAGAAGGTCTTTGTTGGGCTAAGATAACAGACAACCAATGGAGACAGGCAGCAGCGCAGAAGATGATATTTGAAGGTTGGTGGCCTTTTTTGATGAGGTTCCATATATTTCTAGAAGGAATAGGAGAGGGCGAGGAAGAGGAGGCAGGAAAGTGCCAGCACAGAAAAGAGTTGGTTAAAGTGATCTCTCAGCAAGATGACAGGGCAAGAACCAGCAGAAGACAAACCAGAGATTTTATCTTTGTGCTTCTTGCTCAGATCATCTATATGTTATTCTCCCCTTTACTGAAATTTTTCATTTATTGCTGCAGTTTCACAAAAACAAAGAATAAAGGTGTGTTGTGTTGTTTGTTTGGGGGTTTTATTTTTTATTTTGAAAATAGGCAGTGTTAACTTCATACTTGTGGATAGTTCCCATTTGTGGCTCTGCTATTTCCAGAGATAGGATATCCATCATTCCTGGAGATACATGCAAGCTGACATTTTCTGTTAGACCAAAATATAATTAGATTTGCACACACCAAGCACAAGGTTATCGACCACGAAAACAAAAAGACATCGCATGAACAGGGAAGAACATCTGGGAGACACACCAATCCGTCTAGGGAGCAGCAGATACAAAACGTGAATAATAGATGGGATAACACGACGCTATCAGGGTCAACGTCCTGTCTGATTAAATCTACTTCATCAAACATCATCAAGGACAAAACGTCCCCTTTTCCCAGAGTTGGATGCATGATGAACAAGAAAAGAATATATGACTTCTAACACATTACTGAGTTTTACTCAGAGTCCTCTGCATTTTGCAGCAAGTGGTCAGAAAGCACCCCTGCACTCTGGGCATCAAATTGGTTTGTGAGTACTTCAGATTTAGGGTTGTTAATTTGTTAGATATTGCCTCAGACTGGAAAATCTGCAAGCAAGCTCTCCTGCTGTGCTGTGGGCCAGTGGACTGAGGACGTACTTAGTGTGGGGAGTGCTTAGGGTCCCCTGCTGGTATGCATCCTTGAAGACATGTACTCATGTTTATCTTTATGCTTTCATAGAGTCATAGAATGATAGAATGGCTTGAGTTGGAAGGGACCTTAAAGATCATTGGGTTCTAACCCCCCTGCCATGGGCAGGGACACTTCCCATTAGAGCAGGTTGCTCAAAGCCCCATCCAGCCTGGCCTTGAACACTTCCAGGGATGTTTAATGTTTGCACAGACACTACATTTGGTCTCCCCGGAAGCCTCAGGCTGACTGAAGAAACAGCATGGATTCACCCACTGGGTCTGTGACCACCAGTATTGCACCCCCTGTGTGGTCCCAGCCTCAGGCAGGGACAGACCTGGTTTGGGGGAAAGCAGCACATGGATGCACCTGCTGTCAGCGCAAACCACAAGGAAAATGACAACCCCAAACTAGTCCAGATCACAGGGAGAGAAAGCAAGTTATAAAAATCCATCAGCAACTGACTGAGGACTTTTCCAGGACATTTTAACCTTCCTGGGGAGTTAAAGAGAGGGATCTCTCTCTCCTCCTGCAACCTGGTGACTGACAGAGACTGCATTCGCGTTCATGTCTGGGACAAGATGAACTGGCAGGTAAATTGGAAGTATTGGGTGAGACAATAATTCAATTTCTCTCATCGGTTCAGTTAATGGCTTTCATTTAGAGGGTTCATGGAGGATCATTACTCTCCATTAAGCTGCCACAGGTAGACACAGTCAGATGGTAGACCAGTTTCCTCAAAGCGCTCTACTAAAACTGTCTACCTGGAGAAAAATCCCTGAGCCTGGCTGTCAAAGGAACCTGTCAGACACATGGACAAGAGCCTGGGAAAGTCCCAGGAGATGGCTCTGATCCTGGTGGGCCTGCAGGAGGTCTGCAGGGCACACAGGTTGAAGATGACTACTCAGGAGCAGACGTGCTGCAGTATAAGGGTGGGCAGAAATTCAACCCAGAAGCTCTCCTTTTCCACTACAGGGAACTGTGAGCATGAAAATCCCCTGATGCTGAGCGTGTGTGGCTGCAGGGACAGGAGACCCCTCTCTGTGGGTTGATACAACCTGCCCTCCCTTCTGTGCCACAGGAGATGGTCAAGAGCCCTTTAATACATCCTTTACAGGATGTTCTTCTGGATCATGTTGTGGGTGTTTAAACAACCTCAGAAAATTAGAAGCTCTGCTGATCAGAGTCCCTGGTGCCTCTTAAAGCAATGATGTCTCAATGGAGTGGGCTAGAAATCTGGGTTCAAAAGACCTGGGTCCGCAGTCTCTTTCTACTACAGGGTGATTTGAAGAAATCACATCTGCTTTGCATGAAGGATGGGTGAAGAAGTACAGTGCACCTCTGCTTCTCTGCTCTGACGTGTTGGAGATGGCCTGGGGCTAGTTACACTATGAGTCAGGCTGATATAGAAAAAGGGTCACAGCTTCAACTTTTGTGCCTGGTCCCTTGGCTTCTCTCCTGCAGTTCCCTCACCATAGCCCAGGGCTAGTACAGGCAATGTGGCAGAGGACTGAGGCACCACACATAGGCATTTTCCTAAAAAGGGTCTCTTAGGAGGTTGCTTGGGAGATGAGAAAAGTTTTGTCCAAGATTTTCAAAACTGTCAGAAAAGGAAACGTAAAAAGGCTGATGTCATATTCTCACCTTCACGTTGAACAAGTCTTCTTGGGTGGAAATGTTGTTTCCTCTTTAATTTTCTCTGAGTTGTTTTGCCCTGTCCTTCTTAGTCGGTAAAATTGTATCAAGCACTTTTTAACAATCCTTCCTTTTCCAGTTTGTGATCATGTCTCCTGGGTGGGACTTGTCATTGCTGCATTATCCTGGAGCAGGAAAATGTCAAAGAACTCCAGAAGACCTTGTGAGGGTGTGCTGGGGAAGGTTATATCAACGCGCTAAATAATAGATGCCTTGTGTGGTCAGGCAAAGCCAGTGCCAGAGATATGTCAGGCCTAATGAAGGAGGATTCAGGCTGGCATTGCAGATGCAAGCACTAGAATGGTCCACTTCAGATGTCTCACAACCCTTTGTGGCCCTACAGCTGCTTGGAGGGGTTTGACAAGAGGGTCTTGGACATTCCAAAGAAATGAGAGATGCTGTGTGGACACAAAGAAAGGGCTATCTGAGGAGCTGAACTGGGCCATGGGGTCACAGAGCAGGCGAAAGCCATGACATGGGGGTGTCCTGTGCAGGGTGGGTGCTCAGAGGGGGCTTAAAGAATTTCTGTTAGAAACCATACTCCCTGTGGAGACCCTTCTGCCATGTGACCCCCATTTCTTCTGTCCATGACCTGACGAATGCAATGTTGAGAGCAGAACATGATATGCTCAAGACAGAGAGATGTGATAGGAAGACCCACATTTAGAGGTTCACACACACCCTGCAAATGGCTCGTTGAGAGTAAAACTCACCACTATCCCTGAAGCCATGTCATGCACTGGGACCAGCAGACAAGAAATTACTCTACCCTCGAGGTAAACATCAACGTGCTCTATAGAAGTCAAACCGAAGGGTTTTACTTCTCAAAGGGTATTACTTTACAAGAGTAATAAGCTACCTGCTTATTGCTGGCCAGGGCAGCTCCAAGTTAACATCCTCCTTCCCTCTAGTATTCACCTACTGCCTTTTGCCCGAAGCCTAAGCTGTCAGTTCTCTGCTTTGTACCACATCTGTCTCAGGATGGCAGGGGTTTGTTACAACTGCCACAGCACTGATAATGAGCCAAAGGTACCTCACACACCCACACACCTTCAGCTCCAGCTTTGTCTCCTTCGTAATGCCTTACACATTAAAAAAAAACCCAAAAAACCAGGTCCTTAGCCAAAATGGGGAAGTGTGAAGTGTGTCCACAAACTGCTGAATTTTGCCTGGAGTTAACATTAACACACTGTTTTCTCAGTGGACACAAGACCTCACAGTATATCTGCACTTCTTCTTTCCCTCACCCATATTTATTACAGTGATGGCTCACTCTAACATGTAGTGCTCTGAGCTCTGGAGTTACCAAAACTTGCCTTCCTATGGGTCCATGTCTTGTAGTTGGTCCTCTAATGTCTAGAAAGGGTTGAGTTTTTGTTACAGACTTTCCCTCTGGACAACCAGTAAAGATTTTCTCCATTGACTATGAGCAGAACATCTTCAACTGTAGAATACCTCCGAGGTCTCCACCTTTCTGTCAAAAGTGATCGAAATTGGACAGTGTGTTCAAAAATACCTGGGGAAAAAAAAAAAGAAAAGGGCTGAATAGTTAGGCAAGCAAAGACACGGGGAGACAATCGCGAAGGTAGCATGATTGCATAGCACTCATTTCCCTAGGAAACCAGGGTGAACAACATTTTCATTGCTTTTGATTATGTCCTGCTGTGCATTGCCATCTTCAGTCTGCAAACATCAAAAAGGCACTGCTGTAGTAACCACATATGACATCGAATGCTGAACAGGAGGAGATGAAATCCCCAGTAACAGGGCACCTATTTCTATCTAAACTTCCCAGGCAATAATGCTAGAAAAGTGTTTTGTAAAAAGCATAAGATAATGAGAAGCTGAGAAAATGTTTTCCAAAAATTCGTTTCCAATCGCCTCTAACAATTGCCATCAAATCTTGAAATCTTGCTCTCATTTCAGTGCAAGGCAAAATAAGCATTAAATAAGGTCCATATTACGGCCTGGATGAATCTGAAGATGTTTGCATTGAGACCTGTATCTGCATGGGGCGGAGCAAAGGGATCATGGCCTGAAAAATCAGAGTGGGCAGATGATGTAACCAACAGATGGTGACATTTCACAGCACTGTCCCTAAAACGCCCCGCATCAGCTCCAGGAATCACTGTGCAGCCTGGTGGATCGCAAGATGCTGGGCAGCATCGTCGAGGACAACTGCTAAAAGGTATGCCAAGGTAGCAGAAATGATGTGACGGGGTGTCCTTCCTTGGAAAGAAGGTGTGTTACAGAGGGATATACTTCATTGAATCATAGAATCATATGGGGTTGGAAGGGACCTCTGGAGATCATCTAGTCCAACCCTCCCACCAGAGCACATTGCACCAACCCCCCCAACCTAGAGCACGTTGCACAGGAACTTGTCCAGGCGGGTTTTGAATGTCTCCAGAGAAGGAGACTCTACCACCTCTCTGGGCAGCCTGTTCCAGGGCTCTACCACTCTCACAGTAAAGAAGTTCCTCCTCATGTTTAGGTGGAA
>JAOXNO010000001.1:204379131-204392790 GCA_028565335.1 Limnodromus scolopaceus | reverse complement strand
TTGATCAAATCCCCCCTAAGTCTTCTCTTCTCAAGACTAAAAAGACCCAAGTCCCTCAGCCTCTCCTCATAGGAGAGGTGCTCCAGGACCTTAATCATCTTTGTGGCCCTTTGCTGTACCCTCTCTAGCAGTTCCCTGTCCTTCTTGCACTGGGGAGCCCAGAACTGGACACAGTGCTCCAGATGTGGCCTCACCAGGGCAGAGTAGAGGGGCAGGATGACCTACCTCGACCTGCTGGCCACGCTCTTCTTGATGCACCCCAGGATGCCATTGACCTTCTTGGCCACAAGGGCACAACTTCAGTCATGTTGCTTGTGAGCTTACCTGTCACAAACATTTGTGCTATGAACAGTCTAGTCCCCCAGGTACCTCTACATCTTCCTTAACCAAAACTAGGAAACAACTCACTCCTTATCTGTAGAAATGCAGAAACCTTTTGTCTGAGTGCCACATTAATGGAAAGAACCAGTGGGGAGTTCTTGAAAAGCACAACTGGTACAATATATTTGTTGTATCATTTCAGATTTTGCCTCTGAAATGGGAAAATCTGATTCCACGTGTTTGTGTTTATTAGCAGCTTTGTTGAGAGAGGCGTTTGAGTCCTTCTCTCCTGTTCCCACATTCTTTCCCCTTGTGTCTCTTAGTTGCAGCTGGATTCACCATTTCTGTCCTCACTCAGACTTCAAAAAAACATAGAATTGTCTGGGTTGGAAGGGGCCTTTCAGATCATCTAGTCCAACCATCAACCCAACACTGACAAAAATCATCACTAACCCGTGTTCCTCAGCACCACGTCTTCTCTGCTTTTAAATATCTTCAGGGATGGTGACTCCACCACTTCCCTGGGCAGCCTGGAACAATGCTTGACAACCCTTGCAGTGAATACATTTTTCCTAATATCCATCCTAAACCTCCCCTGGGGCAACTTGAGGCCATTTCCTCTTGTCCCATGGCCTGTTCCTTGGGAGAAGGGACTGACCTCCCCTGGCTACACCCTCCTTTCAGGGAGTTGGAGAGAGTGAGAAGGTCTCCCCTCAGCCTCCTCTTCTCCAGGCTGAACACCCTCAGCTCCCTCAGCCGCTCCTCACAAGACTTGTTCTCCAGACCCCTCACCAGCTCCGTTGCCCTTCTCTGGACTTGCTCCAGAATCTCAGTGTCTTTCTCCTTAGCCCAGGAGATGCTCAACAAAATGCTGAAGAGTCAGTCATGTCATTAGATGAAAGACGATCCACCTGGGCACATGGTTTCCATCAGGTACCTTGGAGGAGGCGATTGTGCAGCTGCAAACGCATCTGTACAAGCCCCAGAGCTGGAACTGTGTGGAACATTGCAGCAACAGCATGAACCATGCCTGCTTGGAGGATCTGCAGGGCTGTGTGCACAGTGGTGGAGCTGAGCAGCTCAGAATACCCCATGGCCATTTCGCTGAAAAGAGTGTATTTTATTACCTGGCTTTCCTGCTGCAAACATGTGGCCATCATTACTAACAATCACTGATTATTCCAGTCTCTAATTGAACCCAAGACACCTTGATATGCAGAAGAGGGTAAGGAAATATTGGCAGACAGTCTAACAAGGCAAAACTGAAGATTATGTGGGTTCATTTGGGCATGTGATAGTCTAGAGGAGTGAACCAGAACCTAGTTTGACTAGTCATCTTCCAGTCACACCCGGATGTCATTTTTGATTGCAGTTGAAGACACACCTGCTCACTACTTCTTTCCTACCAAATTACCTCTACTCATCTGAAAGTATGAACTGCATTGTGGCATCAGACTCAAAAAGGAAGCCAATAATTAACACAATCATTGCTACATCTGTTAACCACAGATTCGTCCTTCCAGGTCTTGGCAAGTCTCCACTGGGGTCATATCTTCCCATATTATTTCATTTTGGCAGGGTTTTCAGACATAACCGCTGTGACGCATAATGACACATATTGGCTGGAACGACAGCTCTTAGGTCATTGTGTTAGTCGGTCATACGTTCTTATCCCGGCTAAATGCATTGGATTTCTTAATGTTATAGTAGCGATTTGGACAAAAAGATTTATGTATTAGAGAAGTGTGAAAAACTGGAATAAAATGTAAGAAGGTTTTTTACTGAGTCAGAGTGTCCTGTCTCTGACATCTCTGTCTAGAACCTGTAGGAGAAGGTGTAATGGGCAAAGATGAAGTCAACATTTCCTAACAGACCTTCTTAGCTTTTAGTAGCAGGTGATTCAGGACTTCCTGACCTGAAGTTTGAATATGGGCTAGGTTTTCTGTGCAGTGACCATGTATATATGTTTTTTGGATGCCATCTAGAAGCAAATTTCCACACACCAAGTGAAAAAGAAATATGCCATTCCTGCCTGTTTTAAACCTGAAACCAGGAACTTTCTTCAGAAGTTCCTTCATCCGAAATCAGTGAATAATCCTCCTGTTCTCTGCACTGCTCATGGTTGTACAGATCATCTTCTAAAAAGCAGGTCAAGTAGATTAATTGACCTGCAGGTTACCTAACTGAGATTTTGCTAACTCTCTTCCCCTCCAAATGATTGTTGTTATTTACATTTTGATTTTGGTTTCAAGTCAGCTTCATCCCACTTGGCAAAAGCTTCTGCTGTGCTTTGTTTCCAAGGAAATATTTGGGTCAAACATAGCAACCAGAAGCTGCTGTTATTATTATTTAGCAAATAGCCCAAACCTTTGCTCTCCATCCAAGCATCCCTCAGACTTTGAAGAGTTTGGAAATCTAATCCCACACTGGAGCTTTGCAAACAATCCCTCTCTTTATAATGGGCCAAGCCACAAAGCCAAACCCAATCAGGCCCAACCTTCGTGTTGCTCAATACTTGATGTGAGCTCCGAGTGCTGCTGTGTGTTTCCATCGCTGTTACTCATTACGGCTGCTATGCTGTACCTCCTTCTCCCTGTATCCTTAGGAAAATGCATCAGACCAAAACTAATGAGGCTTTCTAATGTTGTCGATGGTGTTATTGCAGAACTGTATCCATTAGATACCTTGAGGCTCATTAGAAGCACCTGGAAAGTTATCCATCAAGGGTGTTGACAAAGAACTGAGATTTCACCTTATTCCTCTCAGACAAGACTCTTAATTTTCTTTTAGGTAAACAGCTTCCAAAACACCTCTGCTTCATCTCTAGTCAAAATATCACACATGAGGTAAACATATTCAAAACTGTGCTTGCTAGCTTGTTTTTTTGGCTTTGGTTTAGGGTTTTTTTCCCCCCTCCAGAATTGCACATAAAAATATAATGATCTTTTGCATATATTATAGACACATATGGAGATCTTATATGCTGCTCTAAATGTCAAGCATAACGTTCACTTCATAGCAAATTGCTGCAGAGGTTTCCACTGCCCACAAAACAAGACTCAGCATGGGGCAATGATAGCCAGGAGTAAGCTCTTATCCTTTGCTGCCTGGAGATGTGACCCACTTTAACCGACGTTAAATGGAAATCCAACCACTGATACAGGCAAGAGGGTGGATTAAAAACCATAATCAGTGCCTGGTTCCTACATGTGTGTGTGCCCTTGATTCTTTCTGCCTTCTTGCTATATGACTGTAGTTCGTGTGGCTTTGGGGCTTTTCTGCTAAAGGTTTTGAGTTTTCTATAGGCTTTTGGGAAGCTGTGACATCTTCTTGGTGGTTTTCCGTGAATCTCTCTGGATTATGTGACTTCATCTGTTCTGCTAAGGAATATTCTGTACAACTGGGGTTAAACAATACTGCTCAGACTGTGTTCACGTAGCTTGTTTCTCTCACCGAAAAAAAGAGTGGTGTCCTCCATGCTGCCTAATGGGAACAGCCTTTGACCTGTGCTCTTCTCCAGCTTGCCTGGGCATTGCCTCATCTGTTTGCTAACATGAGACAACATATCACCAACTCCTGCTAAACACTACAATGGATTGCAATACTGCAGAACTGTGCTACAGTCCATGCCCTGGTGTGGGTTATTCTGCTGGGGTAAATGTAGACCACATACGCTGTAGCTGTATTAGCTGGATGAACTCAGGATGTTATCCAGGGGTTCTCCCAGTCAAATGTTCCTTTGATTTTACCTAAAGAAAATTAGATATTGATACACAGCTGAATCTTAAAAGGACAGCATCAGATTCTGATATCTGTTATTTTGGAGCAAAACTGGAAAAACTGTCCTGACCAACTAGCTGAGGGCACAGTTTGCATCAGAGGAGATCAAACAACTAAGTCTGAAGTATACAGAGTGTTTTATTGTTCTACAGCTGAATTCTGAGCTGCCATTTCCCACCACAGATAGCTGATGGCAAACATGGAGCTGGACTGCCCTCAACAGCAGGTGACACCGGGTTGGGTAGATGTGTGCCAATGTGTACCTTGCTATTCAGGATGGTTGCTCTTGACATCACTCCCTACCTCCACAGTGGCAGTGACTTCACCTGCTTTGAGGAGAGCACCTTACCTGTTACACTGCAACCCTATAGGGGTGACCTGCAGCAATCCAAAGTCACTGAGAAGGAAACTCCTTTGGCAAAGGCCCTAAAAGATGCCACAGCTTGGAAGAGAGATGGTGACTTTCTCTTTTACACCCAGAATGTCATGCTGTGGCATTGGTTCAGGCTAATTCAGGATGAAAAGTAGATGTCAAGACCATCAAGACCATCAAGATCATCAAGACCATCAAGACCATCAAGACCAGCTTCTCCCAGTATAGCCATCAGTTATCTGTGACAACAGACTGACAAGGGAAACAAGATGACAATTCCAGGACAGTCACTTCTCCCCCTTTTCCAGCTCTGTTCCTGCCTTTTTCCCGTATTTCCTACACACAGTGTTCTATCATGTTCTAGCTCTTAATCAAACCTGAAATTTTGCTGGGAAGCCTGAGCCACAACCTGTCTTTGATGCCTCCCAAAAGACCCAAAGACCTCAACCTGAGGTGTTTGGCTTCATGTGTGACATTCATGTAGCACGGAGGTCTAAGCCAATATCTCTGAGCTCCAAGCTGCGTAGTTTGTGAAGACGTTTAGTTTCGTTCACCGTACAGCCAGTCTTCTCTCCTGGTCTCCCTCTGAACTGAGCTAGATAAGCAAGTCACTAAGCAAACTGAGTTTAAACACACAGCTTTTTTGACATTGCGATGGTGCGAACCGAAATCTGGCTAGCAATAAACTTTATCCTCCTTCACTACTTTGCCTCGTCTTTGCTTAGTCACTGCCGGGTGTCGGGGGTTCATTTCCCTGGAACAACATGTCCTCTGCCCTGGAACAAGGCTTCCTTGTGAAGAGATGGATGCTGTGAACAGAGATGCCCGCCCAGCTGGAGGGTTCAGCTGGACGAGTTCTGTGCAGAACAGATGCTGTAATATGGTCCTCTCGCCTACTGCAAAAGTTAACTCACTGCAAAGCATGACCCCTTCTGTACTTCTTGCTGGGAGCTCCTTTAGCATCAGCACAGATGTCCACTCAGGGGAATTATTTGCTTTTCCTCTATTTATCTGTTTTTTTGCCAGACAATGAAATAATAGGGGTTAGAGCTCCCATCCTTGACTGGATGTTTATAGCAAGTCAGTTCCAGCTAAACAAACTCTGGAGGCAACGTGTGTATTTTAAAAGACCTCAGAAATAAAGAATGCTGACAAGAATACATAAAACCTTTGTGGGAGGCCATGCCTTGTGGCCAGGGAGTGGCGACTATGTTTTGAGCTCTGTTCCTGGATGAACGCACGGCGGGAACACCAGAGAGTAAAGACCCATGTATAAACAATGAGCAGGAGACACAAATGCATTTCCATTAACATTTCTACTTGACTCCATCCACCCATAATTCAATGGCTCCCGTTGCCATAGCAATGGAGTGCCTCACAATTTTCATGTATTTTTCTTCACACAACTCTTGTGAGTTGAGGAGGTATTGTCTACACATTACAGATAGGGAAACAAGGCATGGCAGGAGGTGTTTTACTCCCTCTCTTTTAGCATCTAATTGAAGTGGTAGGTTCATTTTTATATCCTGATTCACAGCAAGGAGGGAGCCAGACACCAGCACCCCAACCCTGGCCTGTCCCAGTGTCTCCCTGTTTGGGAGGAGGGGGAAGTGCAGATGTAAGGTGTTTTGCCAGTTAAAAGGAGTCTAAGTACAGTGATGAGAGACATCAAATCTTGGCCAGAGGATGCTAGGAGGTCTCTGGAAGATCGCGAAGTTGAATACCGATCCAAAGCCATCCCTCTTCCACATCCCTCATTGTTCAGATAGAGTGGTACCCACACACCTGTGTGTACTTGAACCTGGAGGCACCATCTCAGGGGGATTAACTCTTGGTGACATCCCTCCCACCAGCTCCCACCCACTCAAGCTGGGGTGTGGTGGGAGCTTCCTTTTAAACTCCCTATTTCTGGGCAGCTACCCTATCTCAGCCCCTCACTGTAGAGCAGTAACTGAACACCAATTACCAGGCACACACAGGACCCTCAACTTTGAAAGGACAACATAATGCACTGTATGAGCAGGAAATTAAATTAATTCCCTTGGTGTCCAACCCTGTGCCACCCAAAACTTAGCAATTAGCATTTCCCCCCCCCCCCCTTTTTTTTTTTCCCTAGTGGTTTTGATAAAATGTGAAGGCGATCCACCTGGAAACATAGCCAGGCTTCTCTCAGCTGTAATTTGCAGACAGAACCTCTCACTTAAACCCCTGGTCCTGGGAATTTAGTATTTGTGTTGGGATTTGAGGACTGCGGCTGGCCACTGTCCTCGGCAGGATGGCAGGCTGAGCATCCCAATGCATGGGGACCCACAGACTCTGACATGTCCCATCTGCGCTGTGGCCACAGCACAGGGAGGACCATCCAGGGCTGAGCCACCTCCCTGGTTTTGCCCTTCAAGGTGACGCTTGTCTGCTCCCTTCTTGCATCTCCGTGCTTGCCCACTGCATTTGACCATGCTCCTCCTAGGTGGTTTTCTTCTCTGACCAGTTTCTCTCCCATCCTACCCTTCCCAGTCCCAGTCTTCACTGGTCCCCTCTGGTCACTGCCCTGTTTCTGGGGCATGCAAAATGGAGCAATGGTAGCAGGTAACCTTCATTTGGGCAGATCAGTGCTCCCTCTCTTCAGCGTGAAACACCCAACTCCTTCCACTCCCACCTACCAGGACCAGTGGTGGGATAAACTGCATGTTCTTCCCCTCCTCTCCTCACTAATGAAGAGTGACAAGCCCATAGCTCATCTCCACTATCTGCTCAGCTGCCTCCTGGGGATGCTAATTACAGTGCTAATGATACAGACGTCTGTCCACTGGCAGCTGGATGGAGACCACCAGAGGCTGTTGGCTGCTGGTACTGTGTAATTCACACTGAGGTGAGGTGCTGCTTGACCATCAGTTTGCAGGCACACAGGGCACTTCCAGGCTCCTGAGAGATTTGGGCATCTCAACCATTTGCCTGTATCTTGCCTCTTACCTGCCTCACATGAAGATCTCCTGGGCACTGCTGTTCACACAGGCTGGAAGAGGAGAAGGAGCACATCTGGGTTTGGGTCTGCCATCCGTGCAGAGGCACCTTGTTTCATATGAGATGCCCTGGTGTATCTGAGACATCTGCATGGGGCTGATGATAGGTATGACACAGCCCATGGGAGACCCCTACCTCTTTTGAAGTTATAGGAGGCCAAGTGGGACACATTGGGGACCCCAGAGGGCATTAGAGAACCAGGTAGGGCTGATTTGTGTGACTGCACTTGAGTATTTAGCGGAACAGGAGATGGTCTTGGTCACTGTAGGTCCAGCAAAGCATGCAACTCCTATGCGAGGCATGTCTGACACCACACTGATGTGTCAGAGCCAGAAGAAATCATATATGTCACTATATATCTGGGATTGCAGCTGAATGGAGCTATTCAGCTCCTCCAATGTTTTAGACTGAGCTGAGTTACTTTCCAGGCTCCCTAATGGCTCCAATAACACCAACTGCCATGGGAGCTTGGGTACCCCGTGGACATGGACACATGTCCTGGCATTGGTTGGAGGGCTCAAACCCACACCAGTGCTGCCACCGGGGCAGTCTGCCACCAGACACAGCTGGGAGGACTTTTCTTACAGCTGAAGGGCTGTAAGGAAAGGAAGTTTCAAAGGATTCCAGGAAAGGAGGGGAAAACTCAACATCCAAGGCATTTCTGGAGGACTCAGCTTCTCACCCAATGTCCACTGCTGTTCATCCAAAGAGACCAGTCACTGGACCAGACCCAAGTCCCACTGATAGGGTGCTGGACCACTCCTCCAGTTTTAAAGCAGAGCCTTCACCTTGCCATTAGCAATGTCTTGGCCCCACCTCTCCAGATAGGACAGTCTTTCTTCCCCTCTCCCAATGCAGCAGGGTGGTGGATCAACCACAGGCTTCACAGCTCTCCAACAAAGAGCAACGCGTGAGAGATACAGCACACCAGGCAGGCAGCACCATCCTCCCCCTCAGCCACCGGGTCTGAGCATCACCTTAATCATGGCTGAGGGCATTCCCGTTCCCTGGAGGAATGAGCTGGGTGTTTTTGAAGCATCATGCTTCATTAAGTGTTTTTACAGCATCACTTTGCAGCTGCAGGGTGTGTTAAGTGGGGGGCTGCAGCTCCGACTTGCTCATTAGAGCAAGGACTCTTACGCACATGGCTCGAAGAGACCCAGCGATTATCTGAGCAGGAAAAAAAAACACCCTCAGAATAACATAAAATCAGGAGTGGTTAGAAGTCTGGCATTTGGGGAGTCCTCTGAACTGTCTGTCATCCTCAGACGTTCACCACGAGGGAAACTTAATTAAAATGAGGCGTTGGGAGAGGCTCACCACTCTTCTCTCCAGAACAGCTCACTGCTTAATCAGAGAAACAAACTGTGCTCGGTGGCTTAGTGGAACAACCGAGGCTCTTTTGGACAGAAGGTCCCCAAATATGACAAGAAAGGCTGAGGGCAGTGAAATATATTTTACCAGCAGTGATTTCAGCTTGCTCCGAGGATCAAAATCCTGCTGGTGGCAGTTTAGTCTGGGTGATGAGCAGGCAAGTCACACGTGTGCTTGGTGAAACGTGTGGCTAGGAGAACAGAAACCCCCTCCTCTTATGATGTTCTCCTGTTTTCCTTGCAAGCGCTTGTGTCCCGCAGAAATCTCTTTCCTGGATAACAAACAACTCCTCTGACAGACCAGATGCTGATGTACGGTGTCTGCTTCCCAGGCAGCTGACTTTGGTGGGATTAGAGGGCAGCCCAGGGACCAAGCAACCCCAGCTGAGTTGCTTTCCAGCCTGACCAGTTGGAAAAGCGAGCGGTCTGTCAGCGAGGGAGCGCTCTCTCGTGGGCTACGCGGGGCATGAGCAGAGCGTGTGTCAGCTCTTGTTGGCTCAGAGGTGATTAATAAAGAAAATAAAGACCGCAAAAGAAAGAAATGACACAAGCCAGCACGGCAGTAAAGTGCAACCAGATGTCAGCTTGTTTTGATCTTCTCCTTGAAGAACCAAGGAAGAGGGAAGACAAATAAGCTCCCCCCTCCCCCAGTGTCAGAGCCACTTTTGGTACCCACTGCACTGCTTTTGAGGCCAGCTGAGATAAAAGGGAAGGTCCAACGTGCGACATGCCCCTGGCTGGGGGCTGTGCACTGCAGAAGTATGGAGGACAGCTCACCGCAAGGCACAGACATGCTGGATTTGCTCTAACTTCCCCCCTGTCAGGGCTTTGGTAAAGCAGCCATCATCTGAGGATGGCAGCAGGGCCAGGAAATTTTGGGTGGGTGTTCTTCTACTCATGGTGGTGAGAAGGTGGTGAACGCAAGGAGGAAGAAGAAACCGCAGATGAGGGATGGGAAGAGCCAGTTAATTAGTACGTGATGGTTTGCTCAAGGCTGACTCATATCTCTCCTTTTAAAGTCTTGCAGCCATGCTTATCTTTGCTGTGAGGGTGAGTTTGCTTATGGTCTTACAAAAAACCTGTGACAAAGCAGGAAACCCTGAAAACAGTTTTCTCACCTCCTGGAGTACCCTCCACCTCTTTGGACCTGCCTTGGTATATCATGAAGAACATGTAAGTTCTTCATGCTCTCATCGCAACCACGTACCCATCTCTGGTGCATCTCATGGCACAGGAGCTTTCAGAAACTAGAATAGCCACTAGAAAACCCCAGGAAGACAGCTGGAGCCTTTTCCAGCCCAGCTCCAATAAATGGAGCTGAGCTAATGTGCGAAATGTTGTTTCTTACAGTTAAGCATGTCTTTACATCTTTACTGTATTGAGGTTCCTCCCAGTGCAGAAGAACTCTTCCTTGGCCTTTCCACTCAAAGAATAATGGTCAGAGGTTGGGATAGGACCAGAATCAGCTTTTGATAGTACTGTGGATGAGCATCTTCACTCCATCCGCTGAATACCTGGTGGCATATTTACACTACTCCTTGAGATCCTCCCTGACGGTCAGCCGGGTATGAAATCTTTTGGCAGATCCTCATCCAAACAGTCTAGTGCTCAGGAAAAACAGCATAAATTGCTCAATATGGGGTAAAACATGGCTTGCATGTGTGTCTACAGTCTTAGGGAAGAAGCAGAAGTGACAGCTCTTTGCTGCACCTGCTGCATTATCTGGTCGGTATTTCAGTCCCTCACAGTGATGCTGATCCAGACACAGGCTTGGAGGTCTTCGTGCTCTTTAAAACACAGGAAAAGGAAATCCAGGCTCCAGTGTCTTATTGTATAAGACTTTCTGGTCTGCCTTAGAGACAGCTGTAGAAGGTAAAGTGATAGAAGAAAGGAGGCAGCGTCTGTGTCCCTTTTTCACAGCATGAAGCCAGCAGAGCTAGTAGGAAAAAGGCAAGCCGCCCTCCCCGTTGCCTCACCCCTCCTGAATCCATCTGAGAAGGAGGCAGTCCTAGAACCTGGGGAGGTGGTTTCTCACCAGACCTCTCTGTTTTCCCTGCCTTTGAGCACTGCAGGCCTCACAGAGACACTCTGACATCAATTTGAAAGGTCACATGGGAACTGGCCTGGCCAGGGTTGGAGTCTGGGCTCAGATCAGCTGTGGGATTTCTTGGTCTCTGATGGGGGGAGTGAAGGCCAATGAAGCTGGAACCATGGAAAGTCAGGCCCAGTCCATCAGAGCCAAGGAAGGGGCTTTCCTGACCCACCTCTGACAAATCTCCCTGCAGATCCCTTCCACAACACCTCCCCAGATCTGGATGTTGCTCTTGCCTTTTCCTCCCATGGCTCTGAGCATCCAAGACTTCCCTTCTGGCTTGCAGAGCTCTCAGCAATGACCACCCATGCCTCATATCTGCTACCCATCCACAGCAGCGCTGGAGGTAACGGAGCAGCACACAGTCAGCCTGAGAGGCTTATCATTATCAGCTTAAGAGATGTAGGTCTCCAGGGAGTTTTAATCAGCAGAGACACTTTCACGCCCAAAGAGACAAAGATATGATCAATTCCCTTAAATGAGCACCAGAAGAGTTGAGCTGCAGCTCTTGGGACTCTTCCTCTGTTCATCTCAGCTGAAATTAATTGCTCCACGGTGCCATGTTGATCCCCAACTGCTAATGCTCCAGCTCTTCAGCCACAGATGCACTTTGAAAGTTCAGTTTCTCCGAAGGGTTTCCTTTTCCACGAGGAACATACCATTTATTTCCCTCACCACTGCAGAAGGGGTCCTTCGCGATGGGCCACCCCGAAAAGCTGTGCCAGGACACAGCGGGCTGCTGCTGTTTTAAAAATGCTGCCTGCTGGGTCAGTGCTTCTTTTCAACGGTAGTTTTGATCTGTTTTTCCTCTCCCTCTCTCCGAGGGCACTGCCGCACTTGCCCTGCTGCAGCGCACCATGCTGTGCAGCAGCAGATAATGGGGACTTAGAGAGGTCTTAGCCTGGATGTGCGTGTTTCAGATGAAGGGATTATTATCTGAGGGCTTGTTTGGGGCTCCTGCAGACTCCGGCAATGTTTACACTGGGATTTCTCCTCTGTCTTGCTTCTGTCAACATCTTCTTTAAATTATAATTCCTTTAAAAACAAAAGATAGGCACCTGGTTGGCATGAAGATAGATAAAACCAATTGACTATTTTATTTTCCCCTCTCTTCTGTGGGTGGCTGGATTGCAGGTATTGCTGGTTATTTGATGGCTGCGTGGCAGTTAGGACTGATTGTTTCTAGACCTGCAGGAGGCAAAGAACAAGAGACATAGGGTTTTTTTTTGCTCTGCTGTCTCTGGTCTTAGCCTTACTGAAGGGTTAAAGCGTGTGTTTAAGAGATGTGTCACCCCAGCTGGGTTAACTGGGTTTGAGCAGCACTACAAAATAACCATCTGTGTGGTTTGAATGTCCCTTGAAATAGTCATCTCACAGGTTGTCTTTATGAATGACAATTAAAGAGCACTAAAAAGTAAGTGTGCTCTGAAACTGGGTACATTGACCCTCATTAAGCTTTGGGTAGGCTCTGGAAATGAAGTGAAATCAAAATATTTCCTTCAGGGAAGGCTCTCAGAAAGGCTTTAAATACAGTTTTAAAGGATGTTGGTACAAATTTCGCCAGATTAGCTTTTCTGCCAGTCTGAAATAGGGCCAGTTAATTACCACTAAATTGAGCAGGCACTTGCCCAACCCTGTGGGCGCAGAGGGGATTGGTGGGAAGGCTCTGGAAGACCATGAACTTTCCACAGAAGAGGGCTTTGTAGGGAGTCACCAGGGCCAGACTGCAACCAGGCGGTGACTCTTCTGCCATGCTGCCAGACACTGCCAGAGCAGCTCAGAGGTTATATATATAAAGTTGAATGTACATATATATGGACATATATATAACTGAAGCAGTAGAGATGAAGCCATCAGGTTGCTGGAGGCTGCTGCTTGCTAAGACCTTCTACCTATCCATGAAAGTTCATACCTAACTCATATTCCATATTAATTAATTAATTACCTTATTTATTTATTTATTTATTTATTTTCTGTAACTCCTCAGTATGGATGAAGTGGTGTTAGAAAATGGGGATATAAAACACTATTGCACATGCTGCTGGTAAATCAATAAAGTGTTCTGCGACAGGAGAGCTCTTACGCAGTAGAAGCTGGGTGTCGGGAAGCCCAGATGCTGTCGGAGAAGTGATTTAGGGTTGCGTGGATATGCAGCTTGGAGCCCGGGGTGTTCTCTTTTCCTGCTCCTGTATGATCTTCTGTGTAACATCTGGCAGGTCATGATGAGACCCTGCCTTAAAATGAAGCTGGCCTATGTCCTCCATGTGAGAAGTCTACAGCTATAACAGAGGTAACATATCTCTCCGGTCTTGTTTCATCCCACACTAAAAATATACACAAAAATTTAGATCTAGAACATGCATTTCCTATGCAGGCTAGGCTAGATAGCTAAACTTTACGTGTCCTCAGTTTCTAAACTTTCCAGAGATGCTAATGATGCTGTTCTGCCACCAAATATTTACTAGATGTTTGGATAGCCTGGTAACAAGGGACCAAATGTATATATTGTCATAGACAAGGTGAGAGCTAGAGGAAGATCATAGAATCATAGAATGGTTTGAGTTGGAAGGGACCTTAAAGATCAAGTTCCAAACCCCCTGCCATGGGCAGGGACACCTCCCTCTAGAGCAGGTTGCTCAAAGCCCCATCCAGCCTGGCCTTGAACCCCTCCAGGGATGGGGCATCCACGACTTCCCTGG
>JAOXNO010000001.1:204319064-204352378 GCA_028565335.1 Limnodromus scolopaceus | reverse complement strand
GAACACCTCCAGGGATGGGGCAGCCACAGCTTCTCTGGGCAACATGGGCCAGTGTCTCACCACCCTCACAGCAAAGAGTTTCTTCCTGAAATCTCATTTAAATTTCCCCTCTTCCAGTTTAAAAACCACTGTCCCTTGTCCTATCACTCCTCTCCCTCATGAAGAGTCCCTCCCCATCTCTCCTGTAGCCCCCTTTAGGGACTGGAAGACCACAATAAGGTCTCCCTGGAGCCTTCTCTTCTCCAGGCTGAACACTCTGAACTCTCTCAGCCTGTCCTCACTTGTGTCCACCTTGTCTAAAAGTACAACTTTTGAGTGCAGTGAGTCCTAGAACTATAGAGGAAGGCATCTGACTTACTTTAGGGTGCAGATAGCCCAATTCTTATTCCTAATCCATTTCTGAACTTTTCGCGTAGTTTCTTGAGTTGATCAGCGCTGCATTTCACAGAGAGTCAATGCTGTATTTGATGCTATCTAAGGTGACAGTTTGGCTTCCTGTCTGCTGACAGATAATATAATTCTTAAGGAACAGCCTCAACCTTTTCTGTGTTTCGTAGGGAATTAGATATTTGCATCACCGAGATTTAGCCCATGGACGTCTCAAGTCTCGTAACTGTGTTGTGGACGGCCGGTTTGTGCTGAAGATCACCGACTACGGTTATAATGAGCTCTTAGAAGCACAGAAATGCCCGTATGTTCAGCCACCCCCAGAAGGTAGGTGCCATAAGGAAATGTTGGTTTTTTTTAAATATTTGTCCATTGATTTAACAGATGCTTGCCCTGATGCAATTGCAGGCCAGGGGCCACATAAGGATTTACGTGCTCAATCTCACAACATCTAGTTACCTGTGCACAATGCATTGTTACAGGAGAGGATAAGAAAAGATTTTTCAGACTTCCTGAAAGTGGAGTGAATAGCAGAGTGTCAGGGTAAGGAAAAAAGATTTTATTGTAAGCAGTGACAGAACATAAGCTTGTTGTAGTTGGAGAAGGATTTAAGTACCCCTGAAATCTGATCAAACCTGAATTTCTGTGACCGGTGGAATTGGCTTCACATCTTTAGCCCCAACCCTATATTTGAAGTTATAGGTTAACCCAAATGCCTTGTTTTGTAATAGTAAACCATCTGAAACACAAGATGATCCAGATCTCTTTCAAATAGGTCCTCTACACACCAAGGACCAAAGGCTGACACATGACACTCCCACCACTTAGGGACAGCATCTCATGGGACCAGGTTTGGAGACTTTGATGGGATTTCTTTCACCTGGCCACTGCCTTGGGGTTCCTTTGGTATCCCAGTTTATTCTTCAAACCTGGTTTCAAGGAGTATGTCATGTTTTGATCCCTCTCTCACAGGATTTGATTCCTACAGATTTCCAGTGCCTTGAATAGGGCAGTTGCCAGAAGACCTTCTTCTCCTCCCTTACAAAAGTGATATATATTGCAGTGGCTGAAATGTTCCTTGTTCCCATTACTCAGAATAAAGAGTTACCAGGGTAACAATATCCCGGTTTGAAGAAGATTCATTTCTTGATGAGGATTTGAGGCTCTTAATGTTTTACAACCGTGTCTTTCATCACTTGAAGTATTGGATTATAAAGACCAATCATGCTTCAGACTGACACAAACTGCTTTCACAGAAACTACTTTAATTTAAGAAGATCTACAGAAAATATTTTATTAACTGTTGCTTTGGAGAAGAACAACAGTAACAAGAAATCCAGGCTTCAGTGACAACATTTTGTCTGAGTGACATTTTCAAAAAAAAATGGTTTTAAAGCTTTTGGCAACAGTGAGAAGACTTCTTATGTTGAAGTTCAGGGCTGGTGTTATAGGATATAAATTGTTAGTACAGCAACATTTTTTAAAAGGTAGAGTGAAACTTGGAAAATTCAGCTTTTTTTTCAGGATGGAAGTTTAATATTTCTAACACATCACAAGAATAAAAGACTTGATCTAGTAAATAATGAAGTATGTTCCAACCTTTCATCAAATGGCTGAAATGAAGTGTTTATTTAAACATTTAATTTGCAATAGTCTGGCATCAAGTGTAAGAAGTGGGATGATTTTGGATTTTTTTTAGAATTGCTTTGGACGGCTCCTGAGTTACTGAGGGACCCAGACATGTGCAGAAAAGGCACGTTCAAAGGGGACATTTACAGCTTTGCAATCATCCTACAGGAAGTGGTTGTTCGGGGTCCACCATACTGCATGTCAGAACTCTCTGCCGAAGGTAGGCAACCGTTTCAGTACCTTTTTAAGGCTTTACACAGAGTGCTCATAAAAGGTCTGGCCAAGCCCCCAGAGTAAAAAGTTAGTATGGAAAAAATACCCCAATCTCATGACCTTTCTCAGTGACAAAAGGCTATTTTCATCAAAACATCCATAATAAACACCAGAATATGTAGTTCTGATCTCAGCCGCTGTATGTGACTCATCACTGCTATCAATGGGGTTGGGGCTCTGGTTCCCCCCCCAAGATGTTTCAAAGCTGGTCGACAGTCAGGCCACTGCCACATCTCCAGTTCCCTGTCCAAACTTTGACTTTTCGTCACAGTGTGGGGTGAAATCTGACAGCAGAATTTCCCATAGCTTGGAAACTCCTTTGCTTCCCACTCATCAGCCCTTTTTTGTATGTCATGGGGGCTGAGGTTTTTTGCTGGACCCCTCACTAGCGTCCTGTTTTGTCCATCTGCCCATCTGTTTTTCCTTAATTACTTCCCCATTTAAAGAGCTTCTCTTGTCAGCAGAGACCAAAGTGAGGCATCCTGACCCTCCTGACTTATATCTAAGGTGGCTTGTATCAGAAATAGCAAATAGGCGAGCTCCTTAGGAACTGCTCATGGTGCAACTTTCGTTAGTTCAAACCATGTTGACAGTATCTGCCAGTTCAATGCCTGAAAAAATGGGGCTCTGACCCATCTGAGCCCCAAGCTGCTGCAACAATGCAATGACAATGATGATTATGATGTAATGCACTCTGCAATTCAGAGCTGGACCTATGATGTAGCCTATGATGTAATTATCAGGTGTCCCCCTACCTAGCTCCCATGGGGAACCTCCAGCAGATGTTGCACGTAGTGCAACTCATTTTCCCCACCCGATGAAATGATGGATTTCTACTCATTCCATCCTAACCCTCAAGGAGCTTTCACTTGTGGCGTGAACTTTAAAACCGTCGGGGGAAGGCGTTTCCCCTTGGCTGCCCCTGGAAATATTTGGGCCAGGTGCTTTGTTTAATTCATTTGGTGGAAATCGGTGGGATGAGCCAAAGAGCTTTAAAGTAAACTGTCAACACTGAAGAGCTTTGGGTACTCACAGTAACAGCTGTGGAAATGAAGGGCTCCTGCCAGAAAGAGAGTGGTTTTCTCTCCAGATGACTGCTCTGCACTACACAAGATGAAACCTTCAAATACAATCACTTCAGGTGAAAAAAACCCCACATTTCCTCCAGGATGTCCTTACTAAGAAATACAAAAAATTGAAGTTGGTG
The DNA here is from genome assembly GCA_028565335.1 of Limnodromus scolopaceus. NCBI lineage: Eukaryota > Metazoa > Chordata > Aves > Charadriiformes > Scolopacidae > Limnodromus > Limnodromus scolopaceus. The sequence continues at coordinate 204,348,882 of JAOXNO010000001.1, read as the reverse complement.
TTGGGTTCAGACATCACACTCCCCGGTCCGTGCTTCGGCGGTCAGCAAAACCTGCAGCTCTGCCCCTTCGCTGTAGGGTTGTTTTATTTTAAAAAGCACAGATTGAAGGGCTGACTTCTCATGGTCTGCAAGCCCAAGTCTAGTTCCTTATTGGTCTTATTTCACCTCTGGATAGGGAGTCACTCCCAGACGTTGTTTTGAACCTAAACTCTCCTTCTTAAAATACTTTCCACTGTCTCCATTCCCATCAGCCTCCTATGTATCGGTTCCCAGTTAATGATGAAATGTCAGAGGCTGGTATCGTTCCTGTCCAGTCTTGGCCATAACCCTCTGCTTCCTTAGAGGATTGCAGATCCCAATGGAGAGAGTCAGAGGCAATTTCATTAAACACAAGCCTGCAGGCTCACACATCCATCTGTCACACAACCTTCCCCCACCCACCCCCTTTATTGCTCATAACCTGGTTCTCCAGGGACAAGAAGGCAGATGTATCTCTTCTCTTTTAAATCCTCCGAAATACTCCTGGCAGAGGAAAGCAGAAACCTCCCAGTCCATTTGAGAAGCCAGTGGGTGATGAGGAATAACGGTGATGGCTGAAGGAGCGAGCAAGGGACAAGCAAAAAGGTCCGTGTCCTTTGTCCCCACCAAGACCACCCATCTCACAACGTGCTTCCCATTCTCTTCTTTTTCACAGAAATCATAAAGAAAGTGAAGAAGCCCCCTCCCCTGTGCCGCCCAAACATAGCCCCTGAGTTGGCCCCCCTGGAGTGCATCCAGGTAATGAAGCAATGCTGGGGTGAAGCCCCCGAGCGACGTCCAACCTTTGAGGAGGTATTTCATAAGGTCAGTGAATAGACCAGTAGGTGCAATCCTTTGTTTGTACTTGGCGGGAAAGTGTGTTTTACCGCTTTAAGTGAGCTCTAACGATTGAAGAAGTCCCAGAGCTCTAGTCTTGCCTTTTCTATTGCATTATTTTATCGTTCATGGTGTTTAGATATTTTGTTTTGTTGGCCAGGCCTGGCCTGGCTTACACCTTGTCCCGAACTTGGGCTGCCATGACACTACCACGTGGGGTGTGAAGCAGGCTGGACATGAGCTTGGTGTCTTCACATTTGCAGTGTACCTGCACGGATGGTCTTGATAGGGGGTCTCATGGAGATCAAAGATCTGTAAATTATGATAGCACCTTCAGATCACTATGTCGTTTGATCTTCTAAAGTATTTAAAAGGTGATTATGTTAGAAGGAAAATTCACTAGAGGCTGTTAAATACAAATATACAATGTTTGGCACAGGAGGTCTCTGAACTGCAAATTGGTGGAGGCTGGGAGCATATCCCAAGGAAATATGGCTATTTTCCAGACATCTGTTACTGGCCGGTCTCATGGACAGGTACTGGCAAAATAAACCTGTTGTCTGATCCAGCAATACTATGTTCTTATAAGGTCAAACTAGGTAAACCAATATCCATAAATTTTACCTTTCAGTTCTATGAAACTGATTAATTTCACGCCCATGGGACTCCACTGTTGAGTCTAAAGCAACATCTGAAGCCACAGATTATCCAAATGGTTCAGAGGCTCAGCTTCAGGCCAAGAGGAGAGAGCACAACCCAGTGAAGACCTGGGGGGTGGGGGGTGGCAGTACACATACGTGACAGTGTGAAAAGGTGGATGTAAGACCAATAATAGATAACCAGGTTCTAAGTGTTGCTAATGCCCTGACATTTGCACCTCTGAATACAAAGGGCTGCAAGTCACCCTAAAGGCAGGTCATGGGATAAATGAGGGTGCAAATTTGCAGCATGATAGGACTCCATAACAACTCACATACACATTACCAACTCATAGAAGGTTGTGTTTCACTTGAATCTCACCGAAAGTTCATAGAGGAGCAACATTCTCCTGGGCAGCTTCCATAGCTAGTGATACAAATTCACCCTCTACTTTGCCTTTATTGTTGGTGTCTTGCCACTAACAAAGCCAGTCTTCAGCATTGTCCCTTTTGAAATAAGTGTTTGCTTTTTGTTCCTTTCCAAACTTAGGGTGCTAGAATGGTGTAGTGAGATGGAGAACTAACTCTCTAGTTTAATTTTTTCAGTTCAAAACCATCAACAAAGGGAAGAAGACCAATATCATTGACTCAATGCTCAGGATGCTTGAGCAGTATTCAAGCAACCTGGAAGATTTAATCAGGGAGCGGACTGAAGAGCTAGAGATTGAAAAACAGAAGACAGAAAAATTACTGTCACAAATGCTTCCCCCGTAAGTACTGGTACTTAAGATGGTAAAAAAACTCCTTATATCTAGACTGGACAAAAGAGTTTCACAGAACTGAACAAAATTGCAGAGCTGATCTCCAATTTTGACGGGCACCTTCCAGTCAAAGTAAAAAACTTTAATCAACGCTTGTTACAGCCATATAGATACAGCCTTCTATTTCTATTGGAAGATCTTATGGGCACATTAACCCAAGAGTTTCTGAGCTCTTGGGCATCCCCAAAAACAAAGGTTTGGGCTCTGTCATCTCTGTTTTTGTTGTTATTTCAGATCGGTGGCAGAAGCCCTGAAGACTGGTGGCACTGTCGAGCCAGAGTATTTTGACCAGGTGACCATCTACTTCAGTGACATCGTGGGCTTCACAACCATTTCAGCCCTCAGTGAACCCATTGAAGTCGTTGACCTTCTGAATGACCTTTACACGCTGTTTGATGCTGTTCTCGGAAACCATGATGTTTACAAGGTGAGGAGCACCTGGGCATGAGGATCAAGCCATGCCTGGGTCAAACACTCTTGCAGTTCTATTCTACTGCTCTTTCCCATCTCTTTCAATTAATTTATTTACTTATTAACGCTATGGTATTTGCCAGGTGGAAACAATTGGCGATGCCTACATGGTTGCCTCAGGGCTCCCAAAACGGAATGGAAACAAGCACGCAGCTGAGATAGCCAACATGTCCCTGGACATCCTCAGCTCGGTGGGAACATTCAAAATGAGACACATGCCAGACATCCCCCTCAGGATCCGAATCGGGCTGCACACAGGTAGGCAGCTGGTGCCTGAACATCAAACAACTCCTTCTTTGAATGCATTATCCCTCCCTGCCCCAAAACAAGCACCCTTAGAAGATGCTTTAAAATCTTCCATAACAACAAGGGTATTAAAATAGAAACACAAACCCCAAGGAGGGAAGTGGTTCAGTACCATTTGGGGGAGAAATGTGATTCTGTCTATATCAGACATGTTAGTTGCAAGGGTTTCATTGTAAGGGTGACTCTTTGATGTGCCACAGGATCTTCACCGGTGTGATATGGAGATATCTTTGTAACTCTGTTCTGAAATGAAAAAGCACAGAAAAACAGGCATATGGGGTGAAAGAAGGAAAAAGGTTGGGAGATTTATTACGAGTAGGACATAACTGGAAGAATATGTGATACAGCTATAAAAAAAATGCATGTTATAAAGAAAGTAAATTATTTCTAATACAGAACTCATAATCTATTCAATGAACAGAAAAGTGGCTTGTTTAAAAAGAAAGTAAGTTCCATTTTTTTTATACAAAATGTAATGAAACTGCAGAACAAAATAAAACAAAACATACAGTAGGATTCCAGATAACGAAAAGTATGACTGGGTTTTTAAACGGGAGAAAAGTCATCTGCTGTTATCATAGAATAAATATTTTTTTAAGAGATATGAAATTTCATCGTTTCATACCACAGTCATCCATTAATAAATTTTTCCCAGCTGTTTGTCACCAGACTTCTTACATCTTCCTCTAAAGTACCAGGTACTGTCCATTGCAGGAAGGCAAATAATCAATAAGATTGTCCAGGAGTTTGATCCAGTGTTACAAGGGTTTTAGTCCTTCAGCCTATCTGATAATGCCCACATCTTTGCAGCTTTGGTATGCAAGTGTTTTACAGAAGTCAATATCCGGGTCCCTGTTGTATACAAAAGGAAAGAAGAACAAAGAAGAAGAAGGATCTCACCCAGGATATCCGAAGAACAGAGCTGTGACTTAAGCGGGGCTAAAATCAATATTTCATATCTCCTAGACCATATGAGTTCTTCTTTTGGGGTTATCTCTGAAAACTCATCTCCCCGCTGTTTTATTTGCAGATTGGGTGTCTTGGCTGGCTCTTCACAGACATCTAAAGTGTCTAAAGGAATGATTGCAGGAGCGCTGTGGGTTTTATACTCTGACAGAAATTAGATGAAACTATGGCCCCAGCTCCTCTTGCCCAGAGCAGGAGTCTCTGGAGCACCAGGAGCACATTTTCAACGTGGAAAGAGGGGAATTTGGTGTGCAACATCTACTGCTGCCTGTTGACAGCAGTTCTGCAACAGGTTTTCCATGCACTCGGACAAAAATCTATCCCTAGGTGATGTGTGAGGGGGGTAGTTACATTTTTTCCTGTTTTTCTGAACTCTGGGTATCTGGAAAGCAGTGTTGCTCTGAGCTGTTGTGTAGGGTGTGAGAGAAAGAGGGGAGGAACTGGTGTTTGCTTTCTAAAGAAGCAGAAGCCAGATCTTGTTTTGCACAGATCTGGCAACATCCTACTGTCATGGGAGCAGTGAGAAATGCACGCTCCAAAGCAAACCAGCTCTCGGAGCCACAGAGCTGACAGTAGAGTTTGATTAACCCTAGACCCCGTTTCTCCTGAGGAAAAAAGCACGACGAGGGAATCACCAGCATCATGAAAGCATTGAGGAAAGCACTTAGGGAAGAGAAGGGCTTGCCTAACACTTTCACTTTCCTGGAAAGGATGGAGAACGGGTGTGACCACCAGTTTTGTGGACCAACTGCTCTCTGGAAACTGGTGCCAAGAAGACCTCATGATCCCCTCTCTGAAAAAGCAGTTAATGCCCATCGGATGTGGGCTGCCCATGTCCATCCAACCCCAATGGAAATCTACAGCTCTGGGAACTTCTCCTGGCCCATGCCTGTGGTCCGCTTGTGGCAATGCATGTGTAAGGTGAAGAGGACAAGACGACCAGTGTTTGGTCTGCAGTTTCTCCCCAGCTTTAAATGCACCCTGGAGTCCTGGCTCTCCTCTCTTGACCTGACTGCCCGGCCAGAAAACTTCAGCTGACTCAGCTGTTTCCACACCAGCCTTATCTGGGCTGGAGCTGGATGGCCCCGGAGAGCAGTGGTGAGAAGACAGGTTTTTCCACGGAGGCTGAAGAGGATCTGTTTATTGGTCAGGCTCTTTGGCAGGCAGCCCCATGCTTCGATCAAGCTTATTAACCTCCATGGCTCCACTGATGGTTGTTGCAGAGTTGTAGCCAGCACGGCTCATTAACTGACCCTGCAAGCCCTGGCAGAGCGCCGTTTCAAAACAAACCAGAGAACCTGGATAATTAAACAACTTGGCCATAATGTTCTCATCACAGGCTCTCTGGTTTCCTCTGAAAGTTGTTACTGTGGGAGATTTATTGCTGGAAGTTTTTGTTAGCCCTTTGCTGAGGCTGTCTAGACAAAGGGGAACACACACAGGCAGCGAAGGCAGCGAGTGAACTCTGGGATGTTTTCACCATGAAGAAGTCCTTTGGCCATGCTTATGCTGCAGGGTTGGGTTTGAAATAATAACTTTCTGCAACAAGAGGACAGGCTTAAAAGCAGTGCTCTAGAATGATAGTACCTGGCCCTAAAATTCATGTCTATCCTACGTTGTGAGCTTTGCAGAAATGATTGGGTGATTGCACTGACTGAGTGTGAAACCTAAATTTAAATAGAATAATAGAATCGTTTTGCTTGGAAGAGACCTTTAAGTTCATCAAGTCCAACTGTTAACCTAACACAGACAAGTCACCACTAAACCATGTCCCTCAGCACCACATCTACACATCTTTTAAATACCTTCAGGGATGGTGACTCCGCCGTTTCCTTGGGCACCCATATGGAGATGTTTCCAGGGGTGTTAGGGAGCTAATCTTGTGCTCATTTTGTGGTCATTGGAGATCTGGTGGACACGTAAGTGGACCCTGGAGAGCTGTTCAGCTACAGGAGCGGAAAGGGTCTCTGAGCTCAGTCGACTGCTTTGACTTGGCCTCCACAAACTACAGTAGGAGCTCAGATACCTATATTTGTGCTCTGAATCAAATCCTCCAATCTGAGGGCTGGGTTTTGACAAGAAACACTTTTTTTGTGTCCTTGCAACACCTTGCAACAGCAGGAGCTTTGGTCCTTACTGACATTTCTGAGTGCCATGGTCATGTCATCACCACAAGATGAAGAGAGGTGATGCCATGTGAGCTAGTGTTTTCTCAGGGAAAACTCTTATTGAAGCATGAATTAAAATATTTCCAATAAGACCCTTTTTTATGCACACATTAAGGACCAGTTAGGTAAGCGTTAGGACCTTGACTCCGTAGTATCAACAGTGTCTATACAGTTATGCTATAGAAGTCCTTATAGACTAGAACCTGAAGAAACTTCCTCTAGTGGATATAGCTCCTTTCCTGAAGAGATTGAACCAAATTAGTGAGTATTGATAAGGGTGGGAATTAAATTAGAAGAGGTTCTGGAGGACAATGTCTTATCCAAGGTTGAACGGCACACTGGCAGTAAAAAACCTCACAATTAAATCAGCTTTTCCTGATCTCCAGCAGTCCCTGTGTGCTGTGTTTGACCCAGACACACTGTTTAAGTCCTTGTAACATTTTTGGTATGAAATATTCTTCCTCTTTTTTTTTTTTTTTCCCAATCTTTAAGCAAGTGATGCTTCATCAGGCAGGAATTAAAATCTGTCTTACTTTTCAGTTTGCATCCTCTGCAATTTATATTAAAATCCTGTTACTTGGACTTCGCAGCAAGAACTTTTCAGAGTTCACAGCATGAGGGACTCTTGCTAAGTTCCCCATAGCTTTCAGCTATGGAGTTTCATTGTCCTTATGATGTACTAAAAACCATATGAAGAATCAATTTTTGTAACTAAGAAGGCTAAAATCACAGTAAAATTTACATTGTCCTAAAACAAGTAACTTCTAAATTAGGCCACAATTATTATTACTATTTTTATCTTTAAAAAACTTTTTAACTTACAACTTTTCATATGATGGAAAACTTTATCTACAGCATCATTTCAGTTACTGTTGATGATGTACCACCGTCCCATTTCTTGTAACCTTGCATGGGAAAAGATTTCCTAGATGTTAGTTTTGATAAGTCTTAATCAAGAAGGATCATTAAATTGAAAAGGCAGGCAGAGCCTGAAAAGACATATAACATACATCTAGTGGGAGATGTTTCTGCCCATGGCAGGGGGGTTGGAACTCAATGATAAGAGGCAATATGTGCTCACAGCCCAGAAAGCCAACCCCATTCTGGGCTGTATCAAAAGAACCACGACCAGGAGGTCGAGGGAGGTGATTCTACCCCTCTATTCTGCTCTGGTAAGACCCTACCTGGAGGTCTGTATCCAGGTCTGGAGTCCTCAGGAGAGGAAGGACATGGACCTGTTGGAACGGGTCCAGAGGCGGGCCACAAAGATGATCAGAGGGATTGAGCACCTCTCCTATGAGGACAGGCAGAGAGTGTTGGGGTTCTTCAGCCTGGAGAAGGTAAGGCTGTGGGGAGACCTTACAGCAGCCTTCCACTACCTGAAAGGGGCCTACAGGAGAGATGGAGAGTGTAACAATAGGACGAAGGGCAAGGGTTTTAAACGGAAAGAGCGGAGATTTAGATTAGATACCAGGAAGAGATTCTCTACTGTGAGGGTGGTGAGGCGCTGGAACAGGTTTCCCAGAGAAGCTGTGGCTGCCCCATCCCTGGAGGTGTTCAAGGCCAGGCTGGATGGGGCTTTGAGCTATGTGGTCTAGTGGGAGGTGTCCCTGCCCATGGCAGGGGGGTTGGAATTAGGTGACATTTAAGGTCCCTTCCAACCCGAACCGTTCTATGATTCTATGATTCCATGACCTTTAAGGTCCCTTCCAACTCTAACCATTGTATACATGCATCCAGTGCAAAATACAAAGAGGTCTGTCTTTTGTCTTCAGGAAGCCCCATGCCTCCTTACATTGCTGAGAACATTCTCCTTTTTTTTATCTTTTTTTTTTTCCTTTTTTTTTATTTTTTTGCATTTATTTTGCAAGCCTGATGTTTTAAAATTGAGGGTGAAGAAATTTAGCATCTCATCCCTCAGAGCACAGTCCAAACATTAGCTAACCCGGGTGCCCCAGATGACGGTTGTCTGTGCTCTTTGCCTGTCACACATTTTATCTCTGTGTGTGTGCATGTTCGCGGGAATCCTGCACACATACCTCTCCCTGAGAACTTGGCATGGGTTCTTTGGGAGCTGGATGGGAAGGGAGTGGATCTCATCTAAAGAATGAGAGAGAGGAAAAATAAACATTTTTTGGCTAGACAGGCGAGCTAATAATGTCTTCCTTTCCAAGGAGGGGAACACAAGAAAGGGGACACAGGGTGGTCCAATGTGTTGCCAGCATCCCCGGATGTCCAAGGCTGATTTTAAGTCCTGCTTCACCAGGACACGGGGAATGTCATAGGACTTCATTTTTTTTCAGATGAAAAAGGAGGTCTCTTTAAAATGAGATTTCAATAGTTCTTGAGCTTTGATGAACTCTGAACAAATTTCTCCCAGGTAATAGTGAGCTGGGGTTCCTACCACACAAGACCTTTTTCAGGCATAAAACACCAATGTGCAATCCAGAGCAATGCTTATTCTTTGATTGCTTGTAGCAAGCACCAAGGCCAATGAGATCTTTAAAAATCACGTATTCCCAAGTGTTTTGTCAATATCAGAGAAGAGGATAAGATTTTTTTTGTCAGTGGGCTTCTTGCTTTGTGAAATACCTTCTGGGTTATACAGATGACGTGTCTTTCAGGGCCTTGCGTGGCTGGTGTGGTGGGGCTTACCATGCCACGGTACTGCCTCTTTGGAGACACGGTGAACACGGCATCACGAATGGAGTCCACGGGCCTGCGTGAGTATTTGCGGCAGTCCCCAACCAGGGTGGGTGGTTGACAAACTTCTCAAGAGAGATCAAGAAATGCACATCTTTAATTGTAGGCATTGCAACTGAATTGGCTCTGAAGGCAGGGGCAAGTCAAACAACAAAATTCAAAGCAGTGTGGAGGGCAGGTTACCATCTCTGCATTAGTATACCAGCTTTAAGACCCTGCCTTCCAGCTGTGGCCCTCTGATTTGGATCCCATCAACCAAAATGAACATGAATTTTGCGCTAGATTTCTCCTACGTGGCTTGGATCTTTCAGTCAGGGCTGAGGACCCTTAATTCAGAGCTCTTACACAATGAAAAAAGGTACTTACCTGTCATGGCCAGTACAAGGGAAGGACTGAGAGCACAGGTGGGAAACCACAGGCAACTATGTCCTACAACATGAAGGGCATAATTTGTGATGGCTTCATTTATCAGCAATAACAACACCACCAATTCAACAGGTCCTGACAAAATCCTTAACCTTCCCTTCCTCTTTGGCTTTTCTTGATGTCTTTCTTGATGGGTTGATGTTCATGCCCTCGAGTTCTGGCCTTTATTTTTCTGAGGCTTCCAGTTATAAAAGGCACAGAACCAATAGCTGCAGCAGATAAGACAATACCATCTCTTAGCTGGTTCTTACCGTCCCATGGCTGAAGCCTTCCAGACATGTAAAAAGAAGTGGTAAGGAAGGAACATTTCCCTGTGTTTAAGTCATATGTGCATTCAGATCTGCTTTTTGTTGGTGTCCTTGGCTAAGACATGGATCTGTAAACCATAGTGGAACTAACTATGGATGACACAGTGGACAGCAGTGTCAGAGCCCTGGATGAATTTCAAATTTGCTTTTGATATCCATGCTATCAGTACAATTTCCAAAGTCAACGTCTCATACATTTAAATGCCTGATCCCAGGTCTACCTTCTGATATTTTCAATAGCTATAAGAAATTACCCATTATGGCTACTTTACAGGCTACACGAAGTCTGTGATATTTAATATTAAAATCTCAAGATCTTGCCAGGCTAGAAATATGCTCCAGTACTCCAGTATATATGCCACATTGGAACTTTTTCACTCTTTCATACGATCCTCACATTTCTAACTCTAGTGATTTTTATTAGACTAATTAAGACTAACAATTAGGCTAATCTTTAATTAAGGAATGTTGTCTTTCTTGTGATTATGGCTGCCTTATTTTAAGAGGCATGCATTGCATTTGGAAAGCAGTGGAAAGGAGGAAATCCTTTCATAGCAGATTTCTAATGGCAAGACAGATATTTGAAGAATCTCAGGGTTTAGACCCTTGGAAGTGCAAAGTTTCACTGAGACTGAAGAGAGCAGGAGCATTGCAGATACAGGAACATCATTATACATCAATAGAAATGTATATAGACACAAAGTAACAGGAAGATTTTAGGTTAGTGTCTCAGGGAACGTAGCTCAAAGCTGTGTGGTCTTCCTCTGTATATTTGAACTAATGTTCTTCTTCCTGATTATTCTGCAAAAAAAAATTTAATTTGTTCACCCCCTGTCCTTCAAGAGGGAAGGGAGTGTGACTGTCAAATTTGAAACAGAAGTTCAACAAAAACAAAGAAAACTATCTTGGGGAGGAAAACGTTTTAGGAACATTCCTTGAATTAGAAACACACCAACAGAACAGCAACAAATTTCAGAGAGTTCCAGCAATGACTGTAAAACAAGCTGGGGGAGCTGGGAATTTGATAAAGATCTCCACATTTGCCCTTTTTGTTCATAGGCAGTTAATAGCAGCTCTGGATGGAATCAATTACCGAAACCTCCAGATGGATCTAGATGCACAGCCACATTTTCATTATTTCCCCTTACAAACTCCATCTCTCTGCTCTTCATCCCAACTTTTAAATGACGTTGGGTGTCTGGAGCAGGACAACTGGTTATTTTTCTTTTCTTTCTTGCTGCCTAATTATGCTGTGGCAATAGATAAAAATGACATTCTTGATTCTAGCTGTCAATGTTGCTGAAAAAACATTAATTAAGCACTGGACTTCTGTTCTTAGAATAGAATCATAGACTAGAATCATAAAATTGGCTAGGTTGGACAATCAGATCATCGAGTCCAACCATCGACCTAACACTGACAAAAACCATCACTAAACCATGTCCCTCAGCACCACGTCTACCCACCTTTTAAATACCTCCAGGGGTATGTTTCCACTTCCTTGGGCAGCCTGTTCAATGCTTAATAACCTTTTCACTGTAAAAACTTTTCCTAATACCCATCCCAAACCTCCCCTGGTGCAACCTAAGGCCATTTCCTCTTGTCCTATTGCCTGTTCCTTGTGAGAAGAGACTGACACTCCCCCGGCTGCACCCTCCTTTCAGGGACTTGTAGAGACAACTACCTAAAACACTTAGTGTGTTTGATATACTTCTTCAGGAAGTCCCCAGTGTAGATCTCCTCTCACCCTGTGCTCATTACAGCCCTGCATGGAAGGATCCATCCACCAGCATCATACTCTATGTAGAGGAACACCACACAGCTACACCAGCTACACGCATGCATGCCTTGGAGAACTTTTCCTTGCCAGGATGAAGCAGTGGGGGGTTCGCAGTGTGTGTGCAGTAGAGTGATCCAGCTGTTTTTCTTTCCGTTCCCAGCTTACAGAATTCATGTCAGCCAAAGTACAGTGGATACGCTTCGGAGTCTAAACGAAGGCTACGAAATCATACCGAGGGGAAAAACAGAACTGAAGGTAAAAAGGCCAGGGCCGTGCAAAATGCTTCACAGGGGAATTTCCTTGCTTAAGGAATTTTCATATAAAGCTCTTGTTTGGCCTTCATCCACCACTCGTCTGCTGGATCCTTCCCAAATTGTCCCCATCAGTTGTTTCAGTAAATGAGGTAGTACTTGAAGAACCATGGGATCGAACAATCAGCTGTTCATGCTGGATCTAAGTATTTATTTAGGACTCTATTTAGTCCACCCTTGACAGAAGCTGCTACTTTCCACAGTGTGCAAACAAGACAACATTTAATAATTCAAAACATCACTTCTCCCCTTACATAGTCAATAGGCAGAGGTAGAAGCTTTGCTTGCCTTAAAAACCTACAGTAAGAGGTCTGAATATCATAGAATAATAGAATTGTAGAATGGTTTGGGTTGAAGGGACCTTAAAGATCATTGAGTTCCAACCCCCCTGCCACAGGCAGGGACACTTCCCACTAGACCAGGTTCCTCAAAGCCCCATCCAGCCTGGCCTTGAACACTTCCAGGAATGGGGCACCCCCAGCTTTTCTGGGCAACCCAGGGCAGTGTCTCACCACCATCAGAGCAAAGAATTTCTTCCTGATATCTAATCTAAATCTCCCCTCTTTCAGTTTAAAACTATTACCCCTCATCCTATCACTCCACTCCCTGATCAAGAGTCCCTCCCCACCTCTTCTGTAGGCCCCCTTTGGGTATTGGAAGGCTGCTATGAGGTCTCCTTGGAGCTTTCTCTTCGCCAGGGTGAAGAACCCCAACTCTCTCAGACTGTCCTCACAGCAGAGGTGCTCCATCCCTCTGATCATCTTTATGGTCCTCTGCTGGACTCATTTTAACAGGTCCATGTCCTTCTTATGTTGGGTGCCCCAGAGCTGGACACAGTACCCCAGGTGGGGTCTCATGAGAGCGGAACAGAAGGGCAGAATTCCCCCCCTCACCCTGCTGGCCACACTTCTTTTGATACAGCCCAGGATGCAGGGGAGGTTTCCTGGGCTGCCAGCGCAAGTTGCCGGCTCAAGTTGAGCTTCTCATCCACCAACACACCCAAGTCCTTCTCCTCAGGGCTGCTCTCAATCCATTCTCTGCCCAACCTGCGTTTGTGCCTGGGATTGCCATGTCCCAGGTGCAGGACCTTGCACTTGGCTTGGTTGCACTTCATGAGGTTTGCACAAGCCCACCTCTCAAGCCTGTCCAGGTCCCTCTGGATGGCATCCCTTCTCTCCAGTGTGTTGACCACGCCACACAACTTGGTGTCGTCAGCAAACTTGCTGAGGGTGCACTCAGTCCCACTGTCCATGTCTGCAAAAAAGATGTTAAAGAGCACTGGTCCCAGTACTGAGCCCTGAGGAACTCAGGGGGTTTCCTCCCAGCTCCTCCTCACTGGCTTCCACTTGAACAGTGAGCCATTGACCTCAACCCTTTGAGTGCAGCCATCCAGCCAGTTCCTTATATACCAAGTGGTCCATCCGTCAGATCCATGTCTCTCCAGTTTAGATACCAGGATGTTGTGTGGAACAGCGTCAAACGCTTTGCGTAAGTCCAGGTAGATGACATCTGTTGCTCTCCCCTTGTCTACCAGTGCTGTAGCGCATTCATAGAAGGCCACCAAATTTGTCAGGCGTGACTTGCCTGTTGTGAAGCCGTGTTGGCTGTCACCAATCACCTCCTTATTTTTCATGTGCAAAAGAAGGGCTCGTCCGGGATTTGAACCCGGGACCTCTCGCACCCTAAGCGAGAATCATACCCCTAGACCAACGAGCCAAGCATATCTATTTATTTCTCCATAATCTCCCATGACAACTGTAATCTTCTCACCTGAGTTCATGTGTCTGCAAGTAGAGATCTGAGGTAATTATTCCAGGTTTAGTCAATGGAAAGAAACCTTTACATAGTTAATGGAGATAAATTGGGACTTGAGGAAATTATTAACCTGACTTATTTTGAGGGTCCAGTTTATGTCAAGATGAATGTTGCCCTAGAAGTGTCTGTTTTCCTCCACTTCTTCACTCAAGGGTGATCGACTCCGATGTAGATGCCTACATTTCATCAGGCGCATCTCACCTTAACAGCTAAATCATCAGCGGTGGGAGAGGAAGTTGTTAGTCTGATACTCAGCCCAGCAACAGTTGTAAAATCTCTCAATTAATGATGTTAGTGCTGCCAAAAAAGATGATTAGAGACCCTGTAGTTTCTCATTTCTGCTAAGCTGTGCAGTTTCAATGACCCAAATCAATGAGGATCATTTGTAGGTGACAGTTTGAACAAGATGTCCTATTTTAGGATAGGGAAATTCAAATAATTCCTGAACCACTGTGAAGGAGAACCCAAGACTGCCAGCCATGCTCTGTCTCTGGTTATATATGAAGCCCTCAGAAACCCAGTGAAGATGTTACATATTGAGAAGCGGGTGGTCAGAAGGCTGCTCTTTATCTGGATTTTTGTTTTTATTTTAGGGTAAAGGAGTAGAAGACACATATTGGCTAGTTGGGAAAAAAGGCTTTCTGAAGCCCTTACCTAAACCTCCTGAAATAAAGCCAGGGTAAGTGTAACTTCATCACTGTTCAATAAATTCTCTAAAAGGTCTTTGCTGGAGTTCACAGAATGAGTAGCTGCCTTTCCATTCTACCTGTTTGCAAAGTCTGCGTCATTTTCCTTAGGTCACTTACGTTTTCAGGCATAGTTCTGGGGATTCAGAAGTGACACCATTTCTTCAGCTCCTCTCCTTAATCACAATTCCCAAGAAGCAGTAGGGAAACTTGTTGCTTCCCCCATATAGTCCCTTGGAGATGGAGCACCAGGGGGTTCCTTCCTGAGCCTCCTTCCTACCCTGTGTGCATATGGGAGACACACAGGTAGGGACATTTTCATAACTCTGGTGTTGTTGGCATATGGGTGACGCCCAGATTTCTCTCTCCTCCCATCAAGCTCCTGCAGAAACCACCAACCTCATTCACCACCTAAACATGTTTCTTCCCTGTTCATCCAAACAGAACAACAAGGAGACTTTGTGTTGTAAAAATGTGTAAAAAATGCATAAAAACCATTACATAGTTAAAGACTTAATGATGTTGCCACCATGCAAGTGGCGATGAGCAAAGATTGAAATTCATTAAGCCACTTGGTAGCTTTGCAATGCCCGACTTTGCAAATGGAGTACTCCCTGTTCGGCTGTCACATGCTGTTTGCCTGGAAAGGATGTTGTGGTCGGGACATAAAAACCAGGAGTGGGACTTGTTTGACAAGAACAGTGTAGTCACCCACATTAAAGCCAGTCAACCTTGACTCCCTTTATAGCCAACAAAGAGAGATACATGCTCAGGGGACTGATTCGACTGGCCTGCTTGGATGTCTGCGTTAGATGATGAATCGCCCTTGCAAGATGCCTGTTTTCTTGACTGTAAAGAGGTCCTGCAGTGACTAGTAAAGAGACAGATGTCTGACAGCAAACAGAGTCTGTTTTTACTTTGGCTCTGACTTCCCCTGCAACCAAGGAAGCACCAAGATTTCTACCTCGAGAGTAGGTTCTCCTCACCCTGGTTTTACCATCTAAACGTCATGTGTTAGGCCTCTGTTGACTGTTGAGGTTCTTTCCCTAGTGCTCAAAGAGCCTGTCCGCTGGTCACGTGTGCCAAACTCAGATTTATGCAGGCCCAAACTGTTCCTAAACATGGATTGTAAATGACAGAAAATACTTCAGGTCCAAGGGAACAATAAGAGGAGGCAAAAACTTTTCTCATGCACCTAGGATCAGGGAATCTTCAGCATTCTTCTCTAACCTCAGAAGAATCTGCCAGTAGCACTCCAGAGAGGGAGGGGATCTTCTGCTCTTGTCCCATGGCTCTGATCTTCACTGTTCTTTTGCAGTATTTCTGTCCCCATAGATCATGGTACAGCAGTTGAATGATTGTGAAAGTAATCAGAGGAAAAAAAAAAGTTATAGGAAACTGAATCTGTCCTAGGGAAGGGTCAAAATGAAAGCTATACCCTGTAGAAGTCAACTGCCAAATGGCAGGAAGAAGTAACTGGGTGTTCAAGCAAAGCAAATATTTGGAGAGCTGCCTCATGCATAGGCTGTGCTATTATCAGATAGACATCCAACGTTAGATCCTGTTTTTCCAGCCTTATCTTGATGATTCAGCTTTGTACCAGTTTGTAAGAGGTTGAAAGTTTTTTCTCTCTTATTGACCAATATGCTGTTTTCAAGTCACTGCCTCATACACTTCCATGGGGATTTCCTCATCTATAGGTTTTTGAGATGAAGGAGGAGGTACTGAATAAATTCCTCTTCTATTTATCTTTTTCACCCTGTCCTGAAGCAACTCATCCTCTATTTCTGTTTTTCCTTTCCACGAGGTCTATAAGCATTTGCTTTTATCTCACGTTTTACTTTGTGACTTGGGTGGCCTAAACATCTACAGATGGGCAGTTGTGGAGGTCTTGCTGACAAGTCATACTTATTAAGAGTAGGTTAATAAATTCTGCTTGGTCTCATGTCCATATTGTGGAAATGCAAACCTCTGGGCTATGGATTTAAGGGTCATCTCCTAGAGGTGGAGGTTCTGTGTAAAGAGTGGGTTCAAAGTAACTCTAAGAAAAATTATTTCATCTTCATTAACATCTCTGGATCTGTGTTTGACATCATGAGTTATCTCCTGGAACTCACACGGACCTTGACAACTTGATGAACTTAGTTTCACTCATGGTCTGTTAATGCTTCTTACTGACATGACAAGTCATAGCCCTTGAGATATGGAGATAGCCCTTGAGATATGGAGTAATTCAGTCCTGCACTGCAGAGGCTTGTGAAAAAGACAGTAGCTAACATCAAAATAAAACTCTAGCTTTCTATTATTTCCCATGACATAAAACCCATTAGCCAATTAAAGCCATAAGCACAGTCTTTGGCAGGATTTCTTGATGCGAGAAGGAAATTTTCCAGCTCTGGTAGGCAGTCATGAGCAGATCTATGATCAAGTAGCTCATAGAGCTGTTCACAGATGTCTAGGGACAAATCAAGCTTCATTATCCTACTGTGCTCGCAGTAGTCTTGGCACCCGAGATCTGGATAAGGGTCCTTGACCTTCCAAAGCTGAGTTTATAAGGAGGTAGAAGCCAAACTTAAAAATATGGAAGAATATTTAGTTATGTGATTGGAGTAATGCTAATGGTCCAGTAAAATACTGTGATAACAACCCCTCTGGCTGAAATTGCTGAGAGAATACCTCTGATTGTCTAGTAATAAACCTCAAGCCACCACCAAATGACTAACAAAGGAACAATCATTTCACCTACATAATTGGAATTCAATTAATATTCACCAACCTCTCTGTTTAATCCCAATTACAGACTTATTGGAAGCATTAGTTGGAACATTCTCATTGATTTCCACTGTCCACCAGGTTTTCATACCTTTACCGTTGTGTAAGGACGTTCAGATAAAAGGGCTTTACTTGTAAAACCCAAGTGCTGTGGGTGACATAGCTCACACAGGATACGAAAAAAATTAATTAAGAAGAAACTGAGTTCAATTAAAGGACCGAATATGCTTCTTACCACCCCTACTTTCTTCCAACCACGCATAGAACCAAATGAACTAAAAGGCTATTCTTAAAATTATCCTAGGGTCAAGCTTCTCAGGGTCTGTGTATCTGATTTCAGAAGCAAAAAGCTTACTGAAAATCAAGTAAGAAACCCCTTCACAAGCTCTTTTTATGGGATAAGGTGGAAGTTCAGTTGTAGATCCAGGACACAGCAAAAGTGCAAGTTTAATGACCAGATTGCAGTCCTGCCTCCTGCCCCTGAGAATTTTCCTTTTTGAAGGATAACCTTCTTCTTTCTAGGTCTGGTCAAATCTCAGTTTTACCTACTTTACACTAGAGCTTTAGGTTAACTTTTCATCTCGTAGAACAGGGCAGCAGTTCAATAGGCTCCTTAGTCCTTTCCTTGCTCCAAGGCAAATTTCTGCACCTTCCCTGGCAGATTTCTGACTTTTAATGAATCTTATTTCTCCTTCTTCCTCGCAGCTTGCTAGGATTAGTATTGCTGCATCTCAGGATTTTGTGGGTTGGGGGTCCATTGTGCAATAGCCACAGAAGAAAAAAAGCTTTCCGCAAAAGCTTTGTGCTGCCACAAGAAATAATAGCAGATTGGGATGGACATAGAGAAGGTGTGATGATGGTATAGCAAAAAGATGAACAAAATGATGATATTATGAGCATATTGAGCAGTTGAGCAGCAGCCTACCTCTAGGATAGATATTTTTTTGAAATTTCACAGTCAGATAGGTTTAAAGGAAGGCTGTGAGCTTTTTTGAGGGGTATACCAAGAGACTAGTTTAGGGCTGAAGAGCAGCCATGGAAAAAGCACAAACTTGCTAGTTTTTAAATATGGGATGTTGGAAGTTTGCATCCTGCGATGCTCTAGGACACGCGGCACCTCATCAGCGCTGGTGGAGTGTTCCTCTTGTCCAAAACAACGGAAAAGATACAATGCAAAATCACAGATGCATTTGGCAAAGCACTGAAAAAACATCTAGCACTAGGAAAAAATCAATAGCTAAAGAAATTCAGAAAAAAACTCCAACCCCAAGAGTCGGGATCATGTTCATTTGCAGTTTCAAGGAGATGAGGGACATACTCAGTCGTCTGAGTTTCCAACTTTTACCATCCTATTTCAGAAATCCTTTGCTCTGCTACTGAATACGGTGCTTTCAAGCAGCAGGAGCCCTCTATCCCAGGAGGTAGTTTTATCTAGAAACTTTCCATTTCAAACTCTATTTTAAATTAGCTAGGAAAGTTAACTGGAGGGAAAAAAAAAAAAAAAGAAAGAAAGAATACAATTCAGTGAAGAAAGATACAGATTGTGGGTACTCTCAAGGGTTTTTCACCCACAGCCCAGGGAAAGAACATATGAGAGTTTTGTATTTTTGTCATCAAACCCAGATCTCTTCTCTTGTATGAAATCATACTGTAGATCTTAAGTCCAGATGGGCTGATAGAGCATCCAGCCTACCAGCATCCACAACCATAAGTACCACCTGACTTGAGAAATCACTGAAAACTTAGGATGCAGACATGGATAGGAGGAAGTTTTGGGGTTCTCCCATTGTCACATACATGAGGATCGGCCCTCAAGGAAGCACCAAGATCCTTGTTTGAACATGAAATGGGTGAGAAGCAGTGAAGGATGCTCATAGAATCCATCTCCCAACACCAGATGAGAGCCACCTTTTTACAAGCCAGGAAATTGACACCCATTAGGACAACATGACAGCTTCTTCTACCCAGTACAAGGCTCTCATTGCTTTGTCTATATTGAGGCACCCTGGCAGGATGGGAGATGATCAATAGAGAGTCACTAGTGCTGCTGCTGCTGATGATGTGTTTCTCTGGGAGGATAAGCAAAAGCATTTCCTTTCAGGCTCCTACTTGAAGTTTTTCATCCAATGCACTTTTAAATCAGAAATAAAAGAACTTGTGAAGCAAACAGCAGTGAAAATTTTTTGCTGTCCTTACATAGCTGGAATTATACAACAGCACCACAACATTTCATAAATAAACTTTATATAACATGTAACAAGAGTTATTTGGGGAAATCAAAGCATCCTCTGGCTCATAGGCTTGATCACCCAACGTCAGGACAGATGCTTTTTGCTTCACAGTCAATGCTTTCTTCTCAAATTATTTCTGAACTCTTAACAAAACAGCAAAATGAAGAAAAAGGAATATTCTGGTCATGGCTATGGTATAATGCAGGTGAGAAAGAAGAATTTTTCTCTGAAATCTGATTGAGGGGAGAAAGGGAATGAAAGCCAGTGGCTTATCTCCCTTTGAACAAGGCTCTCTGGCTTGGAATGCTCTTGCTCCAGCTGATGCATTTAAACAAGCTCTTTTTGAGCAAGCTGAGGTTTCTGGGGGAATTGTCTGGAATATTAAATTAGAGAATTACTGCCGAAAGCAAGAAACCCTAAATGCAGTGTTCAGAAAGTCAGGCAATGGCATTGTTTGGCTGGAAGATGGGATTAAATGTGTTACCCTTTCTTCCATGGATATTTCTATGGATTTAGGGAACTGTGCTCAGGATCTGGCTGGGTTTGTGGATCATATTCTGGCTTGCAGGTATGGCCTCAGGCACAGCTGAGGTGTGCCCAGACGTGCCTGGATGTGCCCAATAGTTTCTCTTATCTCGCCCAGACAGACTGGGAGATGAAGTGGGAGGCGAAGGTCCCTTTGAAGGATGTTTTTGCAGAGGGACAGAGAGAGCAGCAGTCAGCACCTCGGCAGCAGGAGAGGCTGTCTATGATAGGTCCTGGCTGCAGGAGTTCATTTGAGGGTGTTTCTCCCTGGATCCCTTGGAAAAAAAGAAGCAGAGGGAAGCCCGGTGACGAGTGATCTGAGCTCTCTGAACAGGACCCAGCTTGAATCAAGGAATATTTTTATTGTGTTTCACCCCCTGAGTGGGCTGGCTAAGTGAGGTCTCTCTCCCATCAGGGTACACTGCTCTCCTTCATGCCGTCTAAACAGGCTTTCTTGTTACATGGCAGCCCAAATGCTCTTTTATGAGTGACAGTGTTGAGGGACAATAGGGAACAGTACCAAGGAGAAACCATCTCAGAGCTGCTTTTAGCCTCCTCTGCTCCCCAACCAACTGCTTCTACAAAGCTACCAGCCATTTACAGTAAGAAAAACTGGAGTACAATGAAATGTGGGTTAAAATAAAGTAAACCACCTCAGAAACAAGTAACCCCAGAGAAAATCCTGAGCGGTTTAAAGACATAGGTGTGGGAAGCAGTCAATGAAGGGGCTCCAGGAGTGGTTGGAGCAGGTCCACAGGGCTGAGATGTAATGGGCTGCCCAGGATACCTGTGCCTCGCAGTAGGGTATGCGTTACTCCAGCACATGGGTTTATGTGAAACAGGGAGAAAGAAGGGCAGAGAAGACTGTGCCTGCATCTGTGTGACCCAGGTCTCAAGGCAATTTGAGTTGCAGTTGTTCTTACCGAAGGGCATAGAGTGGCCAAGTCATAAAGATGCTCTGTCTATCAGTCTGGGACTTTCCCCCTGTCACTGGGAACTAGAAGCTGTTCTGGCTGCCTAAGGTTCAAGTCAAGGGCTTGTGTTTTAAATGTTCAGAAAAAAATCATTGTAACATACCACGTTCAGAAAAGAGAAGGCAAATTCCTTGATGGTCCAGAGAGCCAGGGTGCAGGACCTCACAGATTTTCTCCTGCTGGCTTTGGAAACAAGGGGGTGGGAAGAAAGGAGCTTGGAAAAATAACAGCTGACTTCAGACAGAGGAGTTTTGCAAGAGGTTGGGATGGATCATCTTCTCCAGCTGCTCAGACATTAGCAAGTTCAGGAGATCACAGGATCACAGAACAGCTTGGGTTGGAAGGGACCTTTAAAGGTCATCTAGTCCAACCCCCCTGCCATGAATTGGGATATCTTCAACTTGATCAGGTTGCTCAAAGCCCCATCCAGCCCTGGCCTGGAATATTTCCAGGGATGGGACACCTGTCTGGGCAACCTGGGCCAGTGTTTCACCACCCTCATTGCAAAAGATTTCTTCCTTATGTCTAGTCTAAATCTTCCCTCTTTTAGTTTAAAGCCAGAGAGGTGGGTCAGTGCTGTTTGCACTGGATCTTTCTTCTTACTGGTGCTGTGGATGAAAGACAAGTCATTAGCAAAGGTTTATTTGATAGTTGTGTGAGCAGTGTTTGGAGGTGGAGGTCAGGCAACCTGGCATTGCACTTGACCCCCAAATACTCTGGTCACGTCTTCACCTTCTGGGGGTCACAACCTGCTTCGCTATTGTGCAGAAACAGGCAGTGATCTCCTCCACTCCCCTGTGGATGAAGTACTCCCCCTCATGCTTACCCATGCGTGGCTGAATTTTGCTAGGATTTCATCTTATTAAGTTATTTACCTCTAGCATAGACACCTCCACCTGAGCTGGTCATCTTACACACCTTTTAGAGTCCATGCAAAGAAACAGAACCTTCTAGATGCAGCTCTTCTGCCCCACAGAGGACATCTACTTCGGGATAAACCCACGCTGTGGTCCAGCAGTGCCTGCTTCCCTCCGCTGGCTCAGAATAGAGGACAAAATATTTGGCTCAGATGGAGGCATCTCTGTCGCAGATAGATAACTTTCAGAGAGATAAATCCCACCTGAGTTGTAGATTCCCAGAAGCCATTCCTCATTCAGGTCGTCAGGATTGTATCCTCCTGGCTTCCCTGTCCTTGGGACCCAGCCCTGAAGGCTCCAGCACTCATGGGAGGGTTTATAAACATGGATCAATGCTTCTGTAAAAAGGAAAGATGTTTCCAGAGCTGAGGATTTAGATAAGGAATGGAAGGACAGTTTGGCTGGATGTTTCCATTTGTAGGACAGAATTGGCAAAAGAGCTGAAACTTGACTCTGATCTCCCTTGGGAAAGGCTGTTAAATTTGTGCTAAGCTTTCAGGGAAAACTGGCCGTCTCAAGGGGCAATAAAATAGGATTTCCATTTGGAAATGTGCCCATACCTTTGAGAGCTGAGAGTTTCTGAAAGCAACACCCCTGGAAGACCAGAAGGCACTGAGGACTGGACTAACTGAAGGAAAAATCTTTGCAGCAGTTTTGTTCTGCTCTTCCCTTTGATGAATGAGGGGGAGGATCAGATGAATAATGGAATAATTCTCCCAGGATTCATCTTGTCTAATAGATTCTGGATACAGCCATGATAAATATCTGGTTTGTGCTCCTCAATCAATGAAGTCATTCATCTCATCCTGGGAGAAGGATCTAAGACGTGCCAAGTGTCCTCTGAAAGTGCCGGGCTATACAGATGACAAAAGATGCCTGTCTCAGAGCAGGCACCTAACTTCGGGACACTTAAATTAGCTGACCTCGCCCTTTGCAACAAGTCAAGCTGAAGTGATACAAGAGGGGAACAAATAAAATCAGAACCAGGCCCCATGTTGGTTTTTTTTTTTTCCTTTTTCGCACCAGAAGACACTTGTCTTTCACTTGGTCTCCGTTACGGTCTGTTTTTATTGCAGATGAAACTGAACTGGTTCTTTCTCTAATGGCCTACATGTTCACTGCAGGTGTAGAGCTCATGGGTTACCCCCGGAAGAAATTGCAGAGTTCAAAAGGAGGAAAGCTGAAAAACTCCTTGGCAAAAAGGCCTAGATCTGAGGTAGTAGCCTGTAGGACAGTCCCAACGTAGCTCCGCTGTTTACTGTCTGCTTATGTGTTATTTGTCTGCATTTTGCTGGTTTTGGTGTCATGCTTTTGCTTTTTTTTTGCTTTTTTTTCCTTTTTGTGGTCAAAAATACCTATTATACTTTTAAAGTGTCTCATTCAAGGTGCTTGGAAGAGCAGCAAAGCTGACTAGAGATAGTAGTAGCCTTGTTGGGCAATTTCCTGGCAA
This sequence comes from Limnodromus scolopaceus, assembly GCA_028565335.1. Classification (NCBI taxonomy): domain Eukaryota; kingdom Metazoa; phylum Chordata; class Aves; order Charadriiformes; family Scolopacidae; genus Limnodromus; species Limnodromus scolopaceus. Next base: position 204,325,759 of record JAOXNO010000001.1, on the reverse strand, counting down.
ATTCATGACCTGTTATCACATTAATTCCTGAAAGACACACAATATTACTGTGTTTACCTGCAGTGTATTATCGATCCACTGGATGTCGATGTGCACTGTGCCAGGATGATCCCAGTCCATGGTAAACACAGAGATAAAGCTCGAGTTCAAGCCTGGGAGAACCCAAATTGCCTATCGTTGCTTTCCTGCAATGTGTGTCCCCTGCCTAGCGTAATTCCGTATCCCATGACATGAAACAGGGTGCAGCTCTGTTATTCAACACTATGGTACCTACTGGTACAGGAAATAAATGTGGATTTAGGAGGATTTGGTTGGAATTCAGAAGCTCCATGGAGTATAACAGCAAGACCTGAGGTGCCTGATAAAATAGGTGCCACCAGAGCAAATCTGGCATAACAGCATGCACACCCACATGTGCACGTAGAAGGTCTGATGTCCTGTGAAAATGCTGTATGGTTGTTTGGGTTTTTTTTAATAATAGGTCTGAAAACAGCCATAATGCTTCTATTCAGTGCTTCTGCACTAACATAATTTCTACTTTCTTAGAAAAAGGTGCCTAGATATAGCCTGGTTGCAAACCAGCCTATATCAAGCCGACAGATTACTCTAAAGACTAAAACTCCATCCAACTTTCTCACAAGGAAAAAACCCAGCAGAGCACTTTTGGCTGTGCTACTCTTTCCCAGCCACAGCTTTTAAAGATTCAGGGGGTGTTACTAGGCTGCTTTATCTCCCTTAAGAGATTATTAAATTTTTTGTCTGAGGCTCTCCCTATTCTAGGAGCTGGGCAGAAATTCCTCATTTAAAAAAAGATTTAAATACGGGACATACTGTGCAAAGACCATGATAAGCACTACCATATGTGAACACTCACTGCTAAATATAAGCTCCAAGGCACAGAGACCCTGCTGATCTACACCTATGAGCACAAGCTACCTCTCTAAGGCCAGAGACAAAGAGGATCTCTCACTTGGGTTAGTCCTGCTTGATAAAAACTGCATGTATACCGATAGTAAAATATTTAGCACATATATCATCCACAGACTTAAACTTCTGCACTGAAGCAAGGCTGATTAGCAGTGCATCATGGAGAACAGGAGGTCCTCATTAGCCCACTTGGCTCAATTCATGGGAAACAGCAGAAAAATCAATAAGGCATTTATACCTGGAGCTTTTCAGCAGTCCTAGTTCAATCCTTCTTGTGTGCATGAAGCTTTCAACGAAGGCAATTGTGTCCTCAGCTGCCACTTGTTCCCATGTGCCTGCTTGGTGGCTTAGTGATGTTTCCAGCTAATCTGTCTTAGACATTTATGATGAAAGGGATCATGCCATCAATAAGCTTGTTTTTCCTTGATAGCAATAACAGGATGCTCTACAAGGATCTCAGATGTAGTAATCTACAGTCCATTCACCCAGTTCACAGCCCCATTATCCTGGGACCGTTAATTGTTAACAATTTCACAGAGTCCTTGCTGTGATAAGACAGAGATCCCCACCTCAGGGTTTTTGGAGCATTCATCTGGCCTGGAGTCTAGAGGAAGGTCAAAACTTTGCACCTCATGCTCAGAAAATGAATCCTTTAACCCTGCAAGAGTGACTGTGGACTCTGTTTTCCTTGGTGGACACCTGTTTTTGAAGACAAGTGATGGTTCTGGCCAGATCTTGATAAAAAAGTGCAACAAAGCATGAGGAACACCAAAGTGCACCTCCAGTAACCCGGAGACAACCACTAGTGATCCTTCTGCTTTCTCCTGCAGTAGGATATGGGATCTTAACACGGACCTACCAACCCACCTGCAGAAGGGGGATTCAGCCCGGAGCACCATGGTTGTCAGAGACACTTGTGTAAGGCTGGCAGATGAAACAGCAGCTGATGACTAAGCAGGATAAACCATGGGATCTCAAATACTGCTAGACAGTGTCCTCAGGCAGCTGAATCCCACTCCAAGCATCTTACGGTGCTTCTGATATGGAGAAAGAGATTTCTCTCTTTCCTTCAAGGCCCAGCAGAGAACTGTCTCACAGAGAGGTTAATGACTCCCCATGATCCCTAGATTGATCTCACTTTAGAGGTGAGACTCAGACTCCAAGCAAGTCAATCAGAGTTCATTATGGAGTTCAAAAGGGCGAGATTTCACCCCAATGTATTTGGCCGCTGCTGTGTTTACAGAGGGATCCATGGTGTACAAATTGTAGTGCCACCTGTGTTGCTCTTTGCTGACCTTTAGATATATAAGTATATGGGTAGTGTGTCCTGCATGGACAAAGGACCAGTCTGGGATCACCTAGAAGTACCGAGGCTCAATGTTTAAAGTTATTTTTTCTTCTTTTTTTTTTTTTCCTCAAGACTTTGCCTCTTCACCTATTCTGACCTCTCATCCCATGAACTCAGTTTAGTGACAGGAGACCCATCAGGGTTCTTTCTCGTTCAGGAAATACAGTAAGCACCCAAATCATTGCATCTTTCTGGCCAAGCCATACACTAGCAAGATGTGGCTGATCAGCAGTAAAGATCTGAAAGTTCATTCAGGACAGGGTTTTTGATAAAGATTCTCTCTGTATTCAAAGGTGAAAACCACACCTACACAGAAACCCATACAATTACAGCTTATGCCTTCAGCCCCACTGAAGGTATAATCTCAGATGATCTAGCCTGCAAGATCTCTCTGAAGATTAAAAACAGAACTTCAGAAACCAAACACTCATTTCTACTGATTTTTTTCCCCCCATCCTATCTTTCTTCTCTTCTTCCTTTCTTCTGCTTTGCGTCAGCTACTTCTTCTCTCTTGCTATGCAGGGACATCTTCCAGCAACACACTGGAAGACCTATCTTCTTTGTCCAACACCAGAGAGGCCTGAAAAAAAAAAAAAAAGAAATTTCTTTTCCTTGTTTCCTTAGTTGTTGTAAAACATTTGGGATCATCTTTGACAAGGGCATTGGCTCTTTCTCATAAAGTGCAATGAATGAATTTTCATGGCAGATTCCCCACTGAATCCTAAATTGCATTGTGTTGATACATTTGGGTGATTTCTTAAGATTCAGCAGTTTGCCTTTAGATCCCTTTCCTGGTTTTTGCCCTTGGTTGTCCTTGGTCTCCCCTTGAGTATGAGAGTTCAGGGACCATGATGTATGCTGAGTTTGGAGGTCCTGGCACTACTTCTGTTGCAACCAGATTTGATAGCCAGTCCTCAAGCACAGGTAACCGGACCATCAAACACCACCTGCACAACCTTAGGTCAAATAATAAAATAAAGTTGCCTTGAACGATACCAAAAAAGCACTAGGTATGCAGAGTTACACTACAAGATGTCCAAGTGGTCAACCCTGCATGCCTGGTCGTAGTGTCAGTGTTATTAGTTGACTTTGCTATAGTCTTATACATACCTTGAAGTATACGTGTATCCTTTATAGATATCTAGTAAATACTTTAAGGACAGCTCATGCTGTGCTGTCATTAAAGGCAGTTTCATTAAGCTGCTTAACAATTTTATATTAATAATTGATCATTAGGGTGACTAGCCCTTGCACCTAATAACATTTGTTCCCCTCCTTTCAAGACCTCACACTCTTGGGACCCCTGTTTCATGAAGTCAGTTTTACGTATATTTCTGTTCTAAAGTAATTGCTTGTTCATTGTACACAACAATGATGCTTACAATTTAAAGGCATGTATCGTATATACACAATGATTTCTCAACAAGTTCTTTTTAATATCTATATAATCACAATTGTGTTAATAGTATGGATAAGAATTTTGTTCTTTTTGGTTTACAACTGCTGGAATGATATTTTCTTCTATTATATGTGGTAAATTTGATTTCATGTGGTGCTTTATGCAGGACAGGACAGCTGCAGAGTTGAGACCTACCTAAAGCCCTGCCATTCTCTCAGCTCCTGGCCTTCTACAAGTCCTTGATGTTTGGTTTGTTTCTGAAACCCCCATTATGTTATGAGAAATCTGTGCCTCCTGACAGATGGTAGAACCTGGGCATCAGAAACACTTAAGGCATCATAGCAAAAGATACTTTCCAGCCATATCACATTGGTTTAGTAGCCTGGATCTAGATGTAGCCCCTCAGTTAGCCCAGTTCTTAATTCCTAGTGCTCAGCAGAGCTGCTTCTCCCAGGAACGGTGCCAGGCTAAGGCAGAGAAACAACACTTGGATCTGAGATGGATGTCAGGGCTTCCTGGTTCTTTTCCCATCCTGTCTGGCTCTTGGTGAGGTCATGGGGCTGTCAGAGCAGCTGGACCTTCAGATTCCTCATTGGTGGCAGTGAATAACTTCAAACCCAGAGAAACCCAGCTGATGAACAGGGAAACTCTGCTATTACCAGCTAGGGGCTTTATGAGGTTTGTGATGTGCACTCAGGAATATTTTTCATGAGCAACTGAAACCCTCTCCTGTTTTTTAATGTAATTTACATTTGTAAAGTGGGTATCCTTGGATGAAAGCTCTATGTATCCCATTAAACCATGCAACAGCTCCCCTGGTTGTATGGTCTACTGGGACCACCACATCCTTGTGGTTCTCAACCAGCATCCCTCCTTGCCTGATGCTTCTTGATGGCTTTGAGAACATCCAATGTTTCTGCTTTGTCTGATACAAAATGATGCAAAACATAAAGCTATTCCTTAGCAAGAAAGGGTTGTTAACTCCTCCTCTCTTCTCCATTTTACAGCTTCAACTGGCCAGATGTGCTGACCAGGAAACTCAAATCTGTCCTGAGGGGCACAAAGAGGACACTGACAAAAGCAACCTTTAAAGAGCTGGGGAGCATGAAGGAGGCCGGAATAAGTATTGAAGAGGATGAAATCTGAGAAAAGCACAGCACAAGAACTAGTAAGACCAGGATGGATACCTTGAAGCCAACCCAGCAGAGGAGCTCACACTCTCCATTTAATTCCATTCCAGCCAAAAAAACAGTATAGTTGATGAAGCCTCTTAGCTCTTGCAGATCGTGAACTTGAGCAGGAAGGTGAATGCTGACCATCACCTCTTGTGAAACTGGGTACCAGTTCAGGGTTGTGTGTGTGCATTTTTGGCAGGGATCCACTGGGGCGGAAAGCGATGGGAATGGTGATGGTAGTGCCAGCTCTCCATCAGCATCTGTCACAAGGGTGAGCCCTGAAAACATTTTAGCTAGGTCTGCACGGCAGCACAACCATGTCTGGCTGCACTTGGGCCTGTATTTGAACAATAATGCCAAGTGCTAAAATGGTTTAACTGTTTTGCATTAAATAGGTTTTTTTGTTGTTGTTGTAGGAAACTATTATTTCGTGAAAATCAGTGCAATTGAGAAGAAAATGATTTTGACAACATCAAAAAAATATTTTTTACTCCCCCACAAGGGGAAATTTTGAATCAAAATGTTTTGTTCCTGTGTGTCAATTTAACCTGAAACATTTTCTTTTAAATTGACATTTCAGCTGCAAATGCCATTTTAATGCTATTTTCAAACTGAAATGACAGTTTTGAAATGAAACAGTTTGGTATGAATCAATATTTGTTTCCAAATGCCAAAATGTGATTCTGCTCAAAATGTCAAAATATGTCACCTTCACAATTCCAGATCTAAACTGGAAGAACATTTTGGTTTGCTTTATACACACACACATATAGCATACCTAAAACATTTTACGCTTTTCATCGCAAAGCAGGATGAAAATGGAATGCCAAGATATTGGAAAACTGAGATGCAGAGGATGACATTCTGCAGTTCCTTTAGCTGAGTAATACTCATAAGATATGAATTTTCTTTCCTGCAAAAGTGGAGCTGAGGGAATGAAAAGTACATCACTTAAGCAGTGCAAAGCCTAGAACATATTAATCTTTTTCCTTCCCAATCTCCAAGCGGTCTCAAAGGCACTTGTCTTCAAAGTAAGTCTCCCAGCGGGTAAGAATACCTTTCTGCAATGGGCCAGCATTTGGCCTGTAGGCACTTCTCACAGAGCACACTTCATCAAGGTCAAATAATTTTCTTCTTCCTGGCCACTTCTCCTTCCAGGTTTTTTACTCCTGTTCAACATCTGGCTTCTAACAAACTTCTGGGAATTATTATTTTCTCTTCTGCAAGGCTGAAGAGAACAGCAGATATGGTAATTTAATCAATATGACCACCAGAAGGTGCTCATTGAAAACACGGAGACCTTTCTCAAGCTCAGTTTGAACTCTTCTCATCAGAGGAACCAGAGCAGATTTTTATCAATCAGATGAATGATAGTCAACAAACACTCACCAAACCTTCTTTGGTTACTGCAGGTATTTTTATGAACTGAGGCAAGCCAGATTCCACAACTAATTTTCACAACTATTTTCACAACTAATTCACTGTAGCAAGTATAAAACACGTGTACTCTCAAAAGTAAGAGTGGTTTGGAATATAAGCATCTGAAAAGTGAAAATGGAAGGGAAAATCATTAATGTTCTTAAATAACAGGTTTTACTCTGTGGCACCTGGCTTTGTGAAAGGAACTTTTGCCTATTTAGTGACGAGAGTTGATATTCCAGGTGGGGGAAGTTGGCCCTTGAAAGACACCTCTCAAAATGCTCATATGATATCTGAGCTGTCAAAGTGGGCTTAGGAAAGATTTCACCTTCTCCTCTGTGCTCACCCTCTCCAAATTCATACAGGAATAAAGTCCTATGGAAGAGACATGGGCCAGGCAGTTCTGACACAACACACCTCAATATAC
>JAOXNO010000001.1:204248858-204270021 GCA_028565335.1 Limnodromus scolopaceus | reverse complement strand
CTTCTCTGGAGACATTCAAAACCCGCCTGGACAAGTTCCTGTGCAACCTGCTCTAGGTAGACCCGCTCTGGTGGGGGTGTTGGACTAGATGATCTCCAGAGGTCCCTTCCAACGCCATATGACTCTATGATTCTATGGTTGGACTCAGTGATCTCAGAGGTCCTTTCCAATCCATGAAGACTCTGTGATTCTGTCATTCTGTAATTAATAAAGGCCTAAAAAACATAACTAAGAAACAGATAAATTTTGCATACAACCATCCAAATCTCCCTTGCTTTTCCACCCCACCGCTTCAGATACCCCCTACAAATTAGAAATAAAGACACAACATACTCCCTGCATTGGAAAGGAACAGCAACCATTCTTCTGGTTAAGTCAGAGCAGGTTTTGAAGTTGTCTAAGCCATAAGTGAATGAGCTCGAGTTACAATCTGTTCACCAGCCAAGCCCTCACAACTCCCCATACCTCTCCCTCTTTGTGAAGTAGTTGAAACCGTCTTCACATTTTACTTGACAAATGGGACAGGCTGAGACTACTTCCAGTATCATTTACATCCCGACCAGAGATAATTTATTAGGTCACGAGACCCAGCTCCATGGCAGCTGCTCCTCTCCCCTTTCTGCTGCCTCGCTTTGCAAGAGCTCCCAGATGCGCTCCTCAGGATCCCGGGTACTTTCTCTGAAGAATGAGGTTACGAAACCTGGCAAAGTTTTCCAGCCAGACACCGTGAGAGAGTTCAGAGGGGATGCAGCAGCAACTGGGAAAGGTGTGAAAAATGGGACCTCTGCAGAAAGGTTATGAGAATTGGTTCACAGTGGAAGGGGGAGAATTAAAGCATATAAACAGAAAGGGATGTTTTAAACATTCTGAATCAGCAGGGAAGGAGGAAGAAACATATAGAAAATGTAAGTCAAATGTTGGGTGGATTTTTACAATCTCGGTGGTGGTGTAGATGTAAATGTATGTTGGGATCAATCCTGAACCCGGGAAACCCAGCAGAGACAAACTCCTGGAAGAGGCTTTATGCATGGGGAAGGGAGAGGACGCTTTCCCATCATTTTGGACTTACAGATGTTGGAATGCAAATTATGCATTCTGGACTTCTGAGACAACTCTAATTATCCTGGAGGGTTTTCAGATCAGCCTGAGTGCCTGAATTCTTCTTATTCTGCAAATGAAAAATCTGCTTGTTTCTCCGAGGACAATTCAACTGGCATATCCAAGCTCCTGCTTGCGAGCAGCCCGTAGGTGGGACAGTGATGATACCACTGCTGTTGGCATTCACTTTTTGCTCTACAAATGGTACCAACAACCCATATGGGATTGGCAATGACATCAGGTGATGCTCAGCAGGTTTGATGCATCCGGCAACTTTTTGGACTGTGCTCAGAAGACAAGCTGGGTGAAAGCCCGTCACACCTTCAAAAGTGAGGCTTTGTACATAGTATTCACTCTTTTTATGCATTTCTTGCTTTTTCTTCCCCAGCTGTTCTGTTTACTCCATCGTGACCACTGCCACCTTCTCCCTCTGTTCTTCACTGGATTCTTCTCATCTGTTTCAAGCTGTCTGTCCCAAACAGGACATGAACCCAGCAAAGTTTGATCCTAAACTGAACTTTTGAACTGTATTATTTTTGAGCCGACTGGACATTAGGTCAAGGGAATTTATGCACCCATATTTCATCGAGAGATGAGGCCTCTCTTCCTTGTTTATTATTCCTAAAACATGTAAATTTTTAGAAATAATATTATTGATTAGAAAAAAAAATCTGCTCTAATTGGAACAATTTTGTTGCTCTAAATGCAACAAAATATTATAATATCAGCCAAGTCTGTGCTCTAAAGGATGCAGGCAAGCATGAATTATGGGCTGGCACTGTGTCAAAAATGTAGCTATTGTTCTCAAAAACAGGATGGAGACCAAGGGGAAATGGTGTCTAGTCTTGACTGTTCATAGTATAGGCATAAAAAAAAACCCCAAAGTCCAGATGAAAAGGTAGAAGGTCGAGTTTTCATGGGAGAAATTTGTGGTTTTTTTAATTTTCCTGTATCTGTTGATTTCCACCATGTCAGGGTCTGGATCACCAAGCATAGACAACAGTATTTGTTTCATCCATCAGCTCATGGAGTGTGTTATCCACAGCACATACACACAGAAGAGGCTTCAAAGCAGCAACTGATACCTTATAAACCTGGAAAGTTCCTTTTAAGTCAGGTGGGGTTTTTTTCTGAACCTAAATAAAATTCATTTTTAAATCAGTGCACTCTCTGGACCTATGTGGAGAAAGAATAATTTTTCTGGATTCCTCAGGTGGGCACTCTTTCACATTACAGTCACACTAAGAGTCCTGCAGGGACCAGGACTGCCCTGTGCTAGGTGTGTTTCGAAAACTGCCTGAAGAGCTTCCAGTCCAACACAATCAAAAATAGGTGGAGAGAAGCACAACGTGGCTCCTTCCCTATACGGGGAGGACCTGCCTAACTTCCTCCAAGCACACACAGAAACTACACAAGGTAACTCGGTTTGGAGTATCCTCATGCAGTAAATATCTGCTTGCACATAGCTCCCACCCTGCAGCATGTGGCGGTACCTCACACCCCATTTTTGCAACAAAATGCATTTTGCACTGGCCAAGGGTGAAAACGTGCACAAGGCGGGGGTTCTGCACTAACCCCGAGGCATCTTTGCTGAATTTCCTTGCAATGGCCATTCCCTGCATCTCCAGATCCCATGTGGTAGGAGCTAAACTTGAAGCTTTCAGTTTATCAACCAGACCAATTGTCTCTTTGTCCAAAGCTGGGCTGAATGGGGTTTCCTTGTCCTGTTCTGCTGGCTGGATGGCTGCCCTGCTCCCTCCCTTCAGTTGAGAAAACCCATCTGTGGTTCCCAAAAGGGAGCTGTACCCCTAGGATGTTATGAGAGAGAGCACCTTTCTCTGGTTTAGCAATACTTGGGTAACTTCTAAGAGCATCTCCTCCTTGCAATGGAGGGGAGAAGAGAGGGATGGAGCAGTGAAACCAACCCCAGGGGGCTTCTCAGCAGCCTTGCTGCCTCTCCGGGATGCTCTTGGATACAGCGGTAGGGAATAAATCATGTTTTCCCCAGACCCGGGCTACTCGGTGCTACCGTTTTCCTTTCACACAGTAGTATGTGTCACAAATCATGTCTTTATAACTCAACCCTATATCAGAATGTGAGTACATTCCTCCGTTAAGAAAACTGTCCCCCTGAGGAGGGTTGCTCCAGACAAGTCTTGTGCCAGGGAAAATGCTTCTGGGGAAGGGCACTGGGCAACCCTCCCCAGCAGCTCCATCTTTCTCTTTGACCTCCCCAAGGGTACATCTCCACAGACGGGTGTAGACAGATGTATATTTGCTCCACCCCAGTGCTGAGGTGGTCGGCCACAAGCCAGCTTCTGGCTGGGATTTGCATGGCTTCATGTGCCTGAGCTCACAGCTTCCACCAAGGAGCTTTCATGGGCATGCAGCCCTAGACGGGGTTGTCTCATGCCCTGCCGGTGTCTCACTACACTGACAAGCCCAAAGTGAAGTCAAAGTCTGAAGAGCCAGGAGGTGATGTAGCTGTCCCTACAGCGCTCCTCATTATTTAATTAGGAAAACGCCTAATAAAACTGGAATCAGCCAATCCCTCAGCCCACTTGGGCTTGCAGCGATGACTCAGTAACCAGACAGATCGCTCTGGTGTTTAGTGACACTTTTATCCAACGTGAAGAAAGCCCAGAAAGGGCAGCACAGTGTGCTAGCAGGGCTCACCATGTCTGATTTGGGGAAGGGTCCAAAGATTGTCGCTAGCATCTCAAACCCAGGAGAGCTAAGCCCAGGCTGCCCGCCCTGCACCGTGCCTGGGGAAAGAAAGGCTCCTATTCAGCCACAGTGGGTTGAATCATGCTCTGGCCATGCCTCGTGCTTGTAGAGAAGCTCCAGCAAGTTGGAGAGGTGTGTATCTTGGTCTGTGTGTCTGTGTTAATCTTTGGCTTTGGCCCATGTTATGCTCACGAGCTGGTACGACAGGCAGCTGGGATGTGAGGGATGAGTCATAGAATCATAGAAAGGTTTGGCTTGGAAGGGACCTTAAAGATCATCGAGTTCCAACCCCCCTGCCATGGGCAGGGACACCTATCACGAGACCAGGTTGCTCAAAGCCCCATCCAACCTGGCCTTGAACACACCTCCAGGGATGGGGCAGCCTCTGGGACAGCTTCTCTGGGCAACCTGTTCCAGTGTCTCACCACCCTCACAGGAAAGAATTTCTTCCTAATATCCCATCTAAAACTCCCCTTTCAGTTCAAAACCGTTACTCCTCCTGTTGCTACACTCCCTCATAAAGAGTCCCTCCCCAACTCTTCTGTAGGCCACCTTCAGGTACTGGAAAGCTGTTATAAGATCTCTCTGGACCCTTCTCTTCTCCAGGCTGAACAACCCCAGCTCTCTCATCCTGTCCTCATAGGGGAGGTGCTCCAGTCCTCTGGTCATCTTTGTGGCCCTCCGCTGGACTTGTTCCAATAGGTCCATGTCCTTCCTGTGCTGAGGACTCCAAAGATGGATGCAGTACTCCAGGTGAGGTCTCACCAGAGCAGAGTAGAGGGACAGAATCACCTCCCTGGACCTGCTAGCCACGCTTCTTTCAATGCAACCCAGGATGTGGTTGGCTTTCTGGGCTGCCAGCGCACATTGCTATATAGCATGAATGATGAGTCAACAAGAGCAACTGGGGGGGATCTGATCAATGCCTATAAATACTTAAAGGAAGGGTATCAAGAGGATGGGGCTGGTCTTTTTTCAGTGGTGCCTAGTGACAGGACAAGAGGAAATGGGCACAAACTTGAATATAAGAAGTTCCACCTAAACATAAGGAGGAACTTCTTTCCTGTAAGGGTGGCAGAGCACTGGAAGATGCTGCCCAGGGAGGTGGTGGAGTCTCCTTCTCTGGAGACATTCAAAACCCACCTGGACAAGTTCCTGTGCAACCCCCTCCAGATGGACCTGCTTTGGCAGGGGGGTTGGACTAGATGATCTCTGGAGATCCCTTCCACCCCCATATCATTCTGCGATTCTGTGAGCAGCCCCATTTCCCTTTAGGGTCCTGGAGAAAGCGGTGGCTTTTTGCAGGATAGCAATGCTCCGCTGAAGAATTAGGTTTGGTACCTGTAGATGAAGGAGCAAGTAATGATGGAGCCAGTTTGGCAGTCAATTCTTACGAATCAGCCGGTCTCCCGCCTAAAGACTGCATTGGGTGTGGTCCATTCCTTCCTGGTGAGGAAGAGTGACCCGGACCTCGATGAGCTTTTTGTTGCCTCTGCAATATTATGGTTACACTCCAGCAAGGCGAAGAGGTAGATGGGATGGAGCTGAGGCTCAAGTGCTTCCCTGGAAGCAGACCACAGCCCTTTGCTCACTGTGTCCTGGAGGGGGGAGATAGGCTGGGAGGGGTGCAGAGAGGCCCTTCAACAGCCCAGGGGAGGGTTTTTTTGGCTGATTCAGCAACATTACTCATGCAGACTCTTTGGCTGCCCGCTGCTGACTGGGGCTGTTTAACAGATAAGCACTTCCCTGATTATCAGCTGCAGAAGCGATAGTCAATTTAATAAGCCAAATATTACATTTTTCTCACAGTCGGAGGACTGTCCCTGTTGGTGAGGCTTGGAAAATTGCCAAAGGGGCATGAGAAATCAGCCGGAGTGCGGGCAGAGGTCATGCAAGGTAGCAGATACTCTTTTCCTGGGGTGTTTTCAGGTCTCCAGCCTCCACTTGCAAAGTGCCAGGTAGTGAAGGGACAATATGAGGGTGTATCAGGATGTAGAGTTCAGGACAGTGGTTTTCATTGGGGTTTTTTGTCACTTTTTTCTCTCTACCCAATTATCGATGGTGATTGCAAGGCAAAAAGAATACCTTTCCCTCTGGCATAGCTTCCCTTTGGCTGCGCCCTCACTCCCCGTTCAGGTGGCTCTGGCTTGCGGCAGAACTAGCAGGATCTCTTGTTCAATTTTCCCATAAATTCTGGCTTGGATTACAGTTCACGCAGATTGTATCGCTGGGAGGGCAGAGGTCTGGAGGAGAACAAGTAGCTGTCATCACTAGGTAATAATGGAAATCACAGCCAATTAATCATTATTATTCATTGATTTACAGGGTTTAAATTAATTATCAGAGTTTGAATATCTAAGCCCCTTTCATCTTAGGTTGTCCAAAACCACTGCACTGCCATGTAGTTACTAGATTCTCATAAAATATTGAAAGTCAGCCCTGGAGGAGTTAATTGAGTGTAGAAGTGTAGGTGGAACTTGAATGTAGAAGCTGTGAGTCACAGTCACTTGCTCGTATCCCTGTATTGTTTGCATTGCTTGTACTGTTTGTAGAGCTCAGATTTCTGAAAACTGGCAGCTTCAGCCAGCCCGGTAGAAATAAACAGCAATCTAGAACTAACATCGGAGAAATAAATACCCTAAAGACTAACCAATACATCTAAATAACGGTTATCCGATGTCCCGAGTATGAAAGGTTGTGCATGTTGGAGAGGTGGCTCTTCACACTAAGGTTAATTGGTGGCATAACCAAAAAAAGGGCCACTTGGGGTTTTGGTTGTGTATCCAAGCAGAGAGTGGCAAGACTCCAGCCAGGGCACCACTGCCAAGTCAGACGGGAAACCTGAGAGTCCGTTAAGGAAGTTAAAGGAGCACGAAGGGAACTACAAATTAAAACCAGACAATAGGACACTGTTCATGCAAAAAGGGAAAAAAAAATACCAGTGCCTGTACATACACAGTATTTACTTAAGATCTCTAAAGCCGTTCAGGCTGCTACGGCATGAAAATATATGACAAGCTGTTACAGGGTCCATGGAATACAGGTAGATATTTTTAGCCTGTTCCATCTGAGACAGAAAAATCCAGTTTCAAAAGATTCTCAGCCTTATCTTCAACTGCAGAGGGTAGATTTCAGTGGGTCAACTGTGGTTACTGTACAGAAAGTTTTTGAGCAAGACGTCATATACATTTGGGTTGCATATGGTCTTCGTTGAGCATCTTGCATACAGATAAAGCATCATCAGTTTGTGAAAGGTTACCGTGGAAATGAGCAGAAATAACAACCTCAGTCATCAGGCCTTGCTGACTTAACCCAGCGTGCCAACACGATCCCAGAACCACATATGTGACTCCATCTTATCTCATCCAGCAAAATCAAGGGGAGGGTCACTGTGCATTATCCTGCTCAGCTGGGACAAGAGGAAGCAGAGTGGAGCTTTGATCACACACCCTTACAGACTTGAGAGGCCTTACTGCACAGACACATGGCTCTAACAAGGCTGAGGAGATCTTATTTCTTTCCTGTAAAAAAACACATCAGGCTGACCTGAAACCATGGCTTCACCTGGGCTGTATGTCTTGCCAAATTTCAACACGAAAATTTCCGTGAATAACCATAGAAAGCCAACATGAAGCTGCTGACATCACTGATGGTGATGATAATGCAACTGACAGCTCCTCTGATGCCACTGATGGAGGTGCTGCCATGGGGCATGTGGTCTAGGGATCCAGATCCCATGCCAAGACAGGGTACAGGAAGGTAGCCACAACATCTCAACACCTATATCCAACGTCCCAAGCATGACTCAGACTGCTGTGCTACCAGACACTCTGGAAAGGAGAAGGAAACTCTCTGAAGGAGAAACAGGCTTCTCTGACCCAATAATTTTCTGAAAAATTAAAGCAAATCTTGGAGCTGTACTCATATTCCGGAGCCACCGATCCTATGAACCTCTTAACCATGGTTACCCGATAGGGAAGAAGTTGTGATGTTGCCTGAGTCCTCCCCCCACATTGGCACAGTCAATGGCACTTACCACTGTGGGCATCCCCAGAACTTTGGAGTGGGTGTCCCTTCATTAGAAGAGACTTGAAGGTATTTGAATCCTTGATCTCTATTCTAGGAACATTCTGAAAGAAGAACCTGATAGGAGGATGTAGTGAGGGGGGAATCAGTCTCTTCTCACAGGTAACAGGCAACAGGACGAGGAAAAGGCCTCAAGTTGTGCCAGGAGAGGTTTAGGATGGAAACCAGGAAAAAGTTATTCAGAGAAAGGGTTATCAAGCATTGGAACAGGCTGCCCAGGGGAATGGTGGAGTCACCACCTTTGGACTTATTTAAAAAACGTGTAGATGTGGTGCTGAGGGACATGGTTTAATGGTAACTTGGCTGCGTGAGGCTGATGGTCGGACCTGATGACCTTAAAGGCCTCTTCCAATCAAATCGATTCTATGATGCTCTGAATCCTTTTCCCTGGGGCTGATATTGAGCTGTTTCTGATCTTCCATTTCATGAATGGCACATAAACCTAACCTTACTTTTCTGCCAATTTTTGGTCCAAATATATCAAATCATAGATCTCCAACCTACCAGTTTAGTTTCTTGCTTAGTAACTGAACCAGCAATATGTGCGATGGGTTTAATCTTCCTTAACTAAAGCTCCATCAGCTAAATTCTACAGAGAGACAGTCACCCTCCAGAGTAGCACATGCAGCCTTATCCGGGCCCAGGAACTGTTGGTTTGTTAATAAGCTCCCACTTATGTCTTTCATTTTCTGGTGAAAAAACAAAAAAAAAAGTCACTGTAAATTTATAGCTGAAAGCAGTTTTGCAGTAGTCCCGATGAAATACAAAGCAGATGCCTTCAAGAAGCAGAAACAGAGCAGAGCTGCCTGACGCCTCCGTGTCGCAGACAACTTTGATCCGTATTTCAAAGACTGAACTGAGGTTGGATCTGTGCTTCCAAACTTGGTTTGTGCTTCTTTCTTAGAGGACTTATCCAAAACATTGTATTTGGTCAGGTTTTTTCTTTTTTTTTTCTTATAATCAATGTAAAAAAATCTACTCATTTGTCCTTATCACCTCTTCCTTGTATTTGACCTGTTGTCTGTGTTTAGAAATGTTTGTTCCCGGTTTTGACTCCTAGCAGGTATGTCTTCGATATTTTGCTGAATGACTTGAGATTTATTAAGTTCTAGTTTTGGGATTCCACCCCTCGAGATGTGCCATTTTACACTTGAAAGATTTCCTTCACTTCTACAGCATTACTTGAGATTGGAAGGAGATGTGGGGACCCATGTAAGTCCAGATAAAGCTTAAGTACAACTGGTTGAGCACATCAAAAGCACTAAGAGTCAGCCTTAAAAGGATCTAGTATAAATCATTGCATCATTGCTATTGGAAAATGTACAGTTCAGCTCTCAGAGTTTCCAGAACATGTAGACAGCATTCTGACACCAAGAGAGATTACAAACATGTGTTCAGGCTTCGACAGAAAATGGGAAAATATCAGAAAAAAAGTTATTGGAAAAATTAGTTTGATTCTCAAAATTAAACTTCCCATTACAGCAAAGCGTTGCCTGGTTCACGATGTGTTGAGCTGGGAAAAACATCAAAAAGGGAAAAAAAACTTCATAGGTCTTTAATGAGTGCAATAACAGCAAAAGTAACGATGCACTGACACTGGTAATTAGAAACATCACTGAGAGTAATAAAATGGACTGTCATCAAAGGAATCTTATATTAGAAAAATATGCAGATTACAAAGGGAGGCTGTTAATGAAATATAGAAATTGCATAATAATGTAATGATTAACAAACAGTCATCTGAAATCCTGTCTTAGACACTTAAGTAATTCCTTTATTTATGTAATGGTTGTCCTCTTATTCCTTTCCACAGTATTTGCTTTCCTACTTTCCTATGCACTTTGCAAAGTTAGTGGCATTAACTTTGAGGTTTCGGACTGTATGTGCACCTCTATTATTGAAAAATCCTGTAAAAAAAAGAAGTGTGTCTCGACCTGGGAGCTCTGAAAGAATCAGAATGGGGAATTTACAGCACTGAGACTGAGAAAAGAGGTACAATGATTCCTAGGAAGAGCCTTTCACTTCACCATATAGAAAAATGTTTTTTGTTGGGTTTTTTTCCCAATTTCTTTTTTTTTTTTTTTTAACTAGAACTCAAAATGCTTTTCAAATGTAGTGAATTCAACTTACCCAAGTAGTCCCTTTAAATGCCCATTAAAGGTTGTGATATGACAATAGCAGCACTTACAGTTTTGGGCACCTAGAAAATATCCTGGTGTCAGCTGCAAATGACAGAAACACTTTTCCTTATTGCCAGCAGAGAGGAGTGCTGAATTTTTAAGACGTACTTTATCCATCAGGCCCAGGTGAAAGGAAAATAACAGCAAGTGGGAGCGAAGACTTGATGGTCTTCTGGTCATCTAGCTCTTCCCATTTGGTTTCAACCTTGTAATAATTTTCATGTCACCTTTAAATCAAATTAAGCACGTAAGGAGGTTGGTTTGTCACTGGCAGATTTTTTTTTATATATAGCTAATCTCTTCCACCTAAGCTCTATGGGCTCACATTTTTCAGAAACACATTTTAAAGGCCTATTAAGTCTTCATTTTGGTAGAGGGGTAGAGGCTATTTTATCCTTTTTTTTTTCTTTTTTTTAACCTAGCACAGGTTTGGTCTGGAATCTGAATACCTTCAAGGTCATCTTACGAACATGGTTTTTTCAGATCAGGGCTCAGAGTCCTGGCCTGATGATTGTTGGGTTCATCCCATCTCACTCCATCACACTTAAAACTGGGCAGAAAATTTGAGGTGTTAGTCTGTAGCCAACAGAGAAACAGAGGCACCTCCAGAGGAGTCAAGTCACCAAGGAGTGATGTTGCATATTTTGGGGCAGAAAGGATGTTTTTCAGAGATTCTTTTCTTTCTCCACAGCCAATAGTGGAAGAGCAATTTAAAGCAGGTACGTAACTTTTCAGAAGCTGAAATACAAGGTGTCAGATCCAACCATTAACACTTCATCAATTAGTGTAGGGTTAAGCCACCTGTGCCTTTTCTACTGAAGCCAACTTGGTACCTGGTCTTTCCCTTTTATTAGAAACAGCTCAGACAAACACTTGCTAAGGAAGGCCCAGGACTGCTTGATCCACCCCAGAAGACTGAGTGGGGACACAGGTGACCTCTTCAGGACCTTCCCAGTCTGTATCTCTACAAGACCATATGGAATCAAGATTGGTTGCCAGGTCAGACTTTCTACAATCACTCTTTAAAAGTGCCTCTTTCTCTCCACTGGCAAAAAAAGAGAGTTCAGACACAAACATCTACATCCCATACGTCTATATTTAATCTGGCAAATCCCACCAATATGGTTCAAATAGAAAGCCCATCTTGTGCAATTTAGTCTCAAATATTTACAGTTCTGATAGTGCGGCTGGGTATCTCCTGCTTACTAGCAAAGGAAAGACCTCTCCAAAGCCATTGCAATGCATATGATGTTTATTAGAAGTAAAGTGTCTCTGATATCTGCTATTGAGTGATAATGTGCGAGGTTGAAGAGCAACCTCACAGTTTATAATTCAGCACACTTTCTGGTTGTCTAAAGACCAGATGTTTCAGCAAGAAGATGAGGAGTAGGGGGAAGGTTTGAGGACAGGATAATGTAGAAATGAAAACTGCACATTCTCCAGAATCTTATGTGACTATAAATCATGGTGGGCTGCTTCAAACTGCGTCAGGAGCCAAATTCCACGTACATCTTCCATCAAAATGTAAATTTGTAACAGTGAGAATAGTTCTGGTCTGGGTTTCAACGAGCAGAAGTTAATCAACTAGTGGGATGAAATCAAATGTATTTGCATTTTGAAGTAGCTTGAATTAAAAAAATAGACTGAAAATCACCTTCTACCATATTGTTACAGTGAAGTTGAATGGATAAATGAGTGCAGCACATAATAGTTGACGCAATTCATAGAATTAGTCTTCGGAGAAGGCAAAGATTTCTTCCTGAGTGTATGGAAAAGGAATTAAAACCCTAATTACCCATTCATCAAAATGCCAAGTCAGGGATTAAATCCAGAGATCCTCTTCTCTCTCTGTCCTCCACAGCGTTATGATAAATAGGTTTCTCCAACAGGAGCAGGGATGGGATAGATCAGTCTCGTCAGAAAATGGGTGACCGTTTGCACGGTTAGAGGTGAATGGTTCCTCTTGGGCAACAAATCCCAGTCATTTCTGGGAACATCACCCTACACTGCAATGTCATTCAACAGAAACATAGTCCCTATTCCACCTCATTTCTAAGCCTGATGCCATGCTAACTTTATGCAGGTTGGCAACTTGGCATTTATTTTTTCTAACAAGCTCAAAGCCAAATGTCAGTGGTAAAATTCTGGCATCAGTAATAGAATCATAGAATCATCTAGGTTGGAAAAGACCCTTGGGATCATTGAGTCAAACCATGTAGGGTTAGACTCGATGCAATAGCAAGGGTTTTGATTTGAATGTGGCAAAAGTTACCCCCAATGTCTGAACACTTCTGGACAATATCTGAACACACTCTGGACACTTCTCCTTCACTCTGGACATTTCTGATTCATATTTAAAAGTTGTAGAAGGAACTTTACGTAGGACTGGCTGGCTCAAGCCCTCAGACAGTGTCCTCTAGCAGTGCTCATGTCCCACTGCAGCAGTAATATTGTTGGCCAATGGCAAAATGATGTGACAAGATGAGTTTTCCATAGAGACTGAATTTACAGACCATAGATTATTTTCCTTTAGCGATTTGAAAGATATAAACAGGATCAAAGCTTCCTTCTTGCAAACATTTACATATGCGCTACGCTTCATTTATCAGAGGGGGCTAATTGACATCAGGCACTTGTAAACATAAAGTTAAATATGTGTATAAATACTACCAGCACGGGGGGTCGAAAAGTAAAAGAAAGCCCTTAGGCAAACAGTTATATATAATCAAGTGGGTGGTTAAGAGGTTACGGCTTGTCAGCTCAACGCTGGTACTTGGCTTGTGCACGTCTTTAATCTGCAAGAGCACAACTCCGCCGTGACATAAGGAGAGATTTAAGCTAGAGGATTTCGCTGCGGAGCCGAGGAAGCCTGAGAGCAAGACGAGGCACAGCGACGGCAGCTCAGCAGCGAGCGGTGATTTCGGTAAAGGTCAGCAGAGATGAGCTGCCAAACCTCCGAGCCGCCCCTTCTTCAAAACCCACTTTTCAAAGGCCATTCCTGCAAGTGAGAGGAGGGGTCACGCAGGGGATGAGGAGTGTCGTTCCATTTTCGCTCGAGGGGGCTGCACAAATCTTGCTGTAAGTCTGGGGAAAGGTCCTGTAACCCCCTTGAAGAATAAATCTTTACTTTATCTCAACACTGTCTCTTTTGAGAAGGAGCAACACTCAACAGATTGGCACATCCAAAGCGATTACTGACATTGTTCGGAAGCATTTCCCCCAAACACAGTGATTCTTGGCTAGCAGAAAAATCTCAAAGAGACATTTTAAGAACTTTTCCTTTTTAAATCACTTTTCTGTTGCCTATCAGCAGTCCCAAAATTGAGAAACGGCGTGCAAACTATCAAATCTGAGTGTAGGACACGTTACAAAAATGCGTTAGTTTGCCGGGGTCTACTTCATCTGTGTGGGTAAAACCGGCTAGCTTCAGAAATGTGAGCAAGCCACGTGAGATTTTATATGACAAGCTACCATGCAGGGGAAGGAGGGCTGCGTTACTCAGCGGTTTGTTGATACGAGAGGTGTACGTGGTGAAATAGCGGCTTTCTGCGATTTCCTATAAAAGGCCTGGAAGAGCATAAAAGCAATAAACAAGTCTGACAGCGCTCCAGGTCTGACAGCGCGCTGAATAAACCTGAGTCATGTGAACCAGAATAGCTCGTTCATCAGAAACACAGGAGTGCGCTGGGAGAAAGGAAACGAGAAGCACTTTACAGTTCTTGGCACCGTCGGGGAGCACACACCAGCCCGTGTCAGGATCAATCTCGTAACACGTCGGTAAAAGGTCGTTGCAAAGGACAGGAGATTTAAAAAAGAAATATTGCTGCAAAACACTCATAATGGTTCTTGGGAAGGACTTATTTTGGTCTGAATTGCACAAGAGGATGTGATGCTCTAAGCACTACATCTAACTGAACGAGAGGATGTGATGTGCAGGGAAGTTGTGGATGCCTCATCCCTGGAGGTGTTCAAAGCCAGGTTGGATGGGGCTTTGAGCAACCTGGTCTAGTGGGAGGTGTCCCTGCCCGTGGCAGGGGGTTGGAACTAGATGATTTTTAAGGTCCCTTCCAACCTAAACCATTCTATGATTCATTCTATGGTGCTCTGAGCTTGGATAGAATCAAGGAATCATGGAATGCTTAGAGTTGGAAGGGACCTGGTTTAGATTTTTAGAACAGGTTTCCCAGAGAACTTGTGGACGCGCCCATCCTTGGAGGTGTTCAAGGCCAGGCTGGATGGGGCTTTGAGAAATCTGGTCTGGTGGGAGGTGTTCCTGCCCATGGCAGGGGAGTCGGAACTCAATGATCTTTAAGGTCCCATCCAACCCGAACCATTCCGTTATTCTATGATTTCCACTCAAACTTGCCAAGATCAGTTCTCTGATCTGTCTTCCTTCCTCAAAACTGCAAAATCCTGAATGGCTGAGCACCCTCAAAACCCCACAATATAGAGCTCAGCACCCCAACTTCAGTTGGTTGCAGTGGAATTAGGACATACCATCGATCCCACAGGGTTCAGCCCCGAAACAACATCTTACCAAATTGCCTAATATAAGTGAGAACCTGCACTTTCTCATCGATCATTCTTAGAAAAACCCTTGCTTTGAGATTGGAAGGGTTCTGGTGAGGAGGGTAAAAGCACCTGTCAAGAATTTGTTTGTCAAAGTGTGTAACCTCCAGGAAGAGGTTGGTACTTTGCCGTTGAATTGAAGGGAACAGGATTTCCTCTTCTTGAGCAGTTTCAAAATGATAAGGCTCAAAGATTCTTGATTCTAATCCTGATTTCTGCTCCTCTTATTGAACAATTCATTCTACTGTATGTGCTCCCTGAAACAAGGTGCAATTTCAGATAAAGTCTTATTGTGTGTATGAATAATGTCTGGAGGCAAATGATGATTTTGTTGTAGAAATAGTGAACCAGTGCTCAACCTTGTGTGTAACTTCTGTTCATCAAAGCTTTGAGGGTTGGTTTGTTCAGCAAGAAGTTGCAGATTAAACCCTGTGCCTTGAATTGCAAATGCTGCCAATGGTGCTCACTGCCTATCTGTTTTTACTGTTGGCCACTAAAACAAGAAGCTCATATCTAAAATAAGAATCCAAATTTATTTCAAATTCAGGCTTGTTAGCTCTTGTGCTCTGGTTTGGATAAATTATAAAGCCTTCATAACAGAAAGCTGAGGTCTTATCAACCAAAATAATGCAGCAATTATTGTTTACAGGCTGGGATGAACAAACAGGGATTATATTCCTTTGTCTGTGACTTTGGACCAGTTAATTGTGGTGGGACGTAAAAAGACTCTTAAAAACCCAACTCCTTATTGTTTCAGAGGACGGAGCCACCTGACTCCTTTTTGCATGTGGTCCTCTTCTCTTTACATGTAAAGTAACAACTATCTCCTTAGTTCAGTGGTCTATTGGACTGTTATATGGACTGATCATAGAATCATAGAATCATTTAGGTTGGAAAAGACCCTTGGGATCATCGAGTCCAACCATAATGATGGTAATGTTGTGCTCAACACTATCGTAAAGATTGGCTGTATATTTACAAAACTTTTTCCAGTGTTTCCTGAATTGAATATAGTATATATATAGTGTGTATATATATATACACTA
Organism: Limnodromus scolopaceus; assembly: GCA_028565335.1. Classification (NCBI taxonomy): domain Eukaryota; kingdom Metazoa; phylum Chordata; class Aves; order Charadriiformes; family Scolopacidae; genus Limnodromus; species Limnodromus scolopaceus. Next base: position 204,254,315 of record JAOXNO010000001.1, on the reverse strand, counting down.
TGGTGTGTATATATATGTACTATATATAGTATAGTTTTCTCTTGCAGAAGAAACGAGCATCAAGGCTGATATTGCATGTTTCATTAAACATTGCTGTAAAGCAATGTCATTTTATTTTATTAAAAAATAAAATAATAAAAGCTGTTGTCCCGAATAAATATTTTTTCGCTTAAAAATAATTTTGATTAGTCACAGCTTGGATATATGAGAGTGAGATAGTTATCTTTGGCTGATTGCAAGTGATATTATGAGCTATCTCAATACTTGAAAAGTGACTCAGAAGCCCTGACGCTCATCTTTGAACTTTTGACACAGTTCAGAGGGCCAACGCTATCCCCTCAGCAAGCATCGCTGAGCAGTACATCGCTCCTTTTCTGTGAAAGAAAGGCTGTGGATGAGCAGAGGAGCAACATGAGTCTTCTAAATCAGCAATGGGTTTTCTTTCCATGGGGCCCAAAGCACCACAGCAAGTTACATCAGACATGGAAGCATGCAATGCCTCTCCTGTGCACAGTAGTTTCCTTCAGCTCAATGTCATAACCCCAGTCCTTAAGGGTTCAGTGGCGCTGGCAAAAGATCATCCACAGCTCCAGGATTGGGAACATCTCAATCTTCTGGCACCACAACACTTTCTAATAGAAGAGGGACAAAATACAGAGTGTTCTCAGGGGCCAGGACAGGACAAGCTCCCACAGGAACAACGAACCCCCACAAACATTGCAACTCTCTATTCCAACTACAACACACATTTCTGACCTCCCTCCTCTAAAATAAGTACAGTACACTAAAATCTCTCGATAATCCTTCCAAAACAAAACAGCCCACTCCATCTCCTTCTCCCCCAGAGACAATGAGAGAACAAACACATGATACATTAGTCATAGGCTGTAAGATCAGAGGAGACCATGGTGATCGTCTTGTCTGACTTCTTGCGTAAGAGGCCATTAGGCTTCTGGCAGTTAATTCATCCTTGAAATGGAGAAAAATGTACTGTGGTGATTTGGAGAACTGCTAGCAATGGAAATTCAACCACATTCCCTGTTCCAAGCTGTTCCAATGACTTGTTGCACGCCTTTATTTTAAATCCCAGTTTGCCTAGATCCAAACTCCAGCCTTTAGGTCTCATTCTACTTTTGTCTCTAAAACTTCAAATTCTCCTAAATCAGCTTGTGAATTAAGTATTGTAAGAATCTGATCAAGATATGTTTTTCCCTCTAGCTTTGACAGCTACACAGTCTGACCACTTTGTGACTTTCGCTACAACGCAAATTTTTCAGCACCTTAATTATCCTTGGTTCAATTGTCTGAGTTTTTCCAAGCTTGGTTGTTTGGTTTGTTGTTTTTTAAATAGACACTGAAAATTAGTACCTCATTCTGGAGACAGTCATTGTTGAACAGAAACAGAACAAAGCTCACAGTTCCCTCACTTGCGTACTGTGAAATGCCATCAGCTGATTATGTTCATCTGGGCAGCAACCTCCCAAGTGTCTTCCAGCCTTGCTGCTTTCCATAATCTTCCTCATCTTGTAAGTGTGGATTTCAATTGTGATCCTGTATATATATATGATTTTATGTTTTCTTATGTTATAAATTTTCACTTTTATCCTTTGCCTTTTTCCCAGTGTTTGTGTCCTCTGTAAATAACTGATGATGATTTTTAGTGACACCAAGGCTTTGGCAGGATTAGCAAACTGCACGTGGTCAAGAACATCTCTCCCCAAGACCTGGTGCTCACTAACGAAATGAGTACAAAATGAGAACAGAAGTAGCAGAATATGGAAAGCTTCCTTCCATTGACCTTGCTTATTTCTGAATGTTATCTCTGGAAACTGATGTTATTCTTCAAATGCAGACAGAGGTTCCCTGCTTGTGTTACATGGAACATAAGTTTCCATCAAGAGTACCTTATTTCAGTCTTGAATATGTCACCACTTGAAACGTGACATGTTTCCTTCTCTGGGCAAAAGCCCAATGTTTTTTTCACAATCCTCTCTTTGCACAAGGATTGTCCCCAGTCCTGTGGTTTCTCTTACTCATGGAGAATGGACTCAGTTCAGTTCTTCTGCTGGCTGTGCAGTGGTGTTGGAGACAATACAGTGCTGCCCCTTCATTCCCTGCTGATTGTGGATCTCTCCTCAGCTGGACAGGAGTTTATGAGCTGATCTGAAGTTGGGCATGAGCCTGAAGCTGCCCAAACCAGACTTGCCATCTGGAAAGCTGAAGAGGCTATTCACCAAGGGGGTGTGTTCCCAGGGGCATCATGAGATACTACTGTGAAGTCCTGAGGAAAGTCCTCAGGCCACAGACCCCATAGCCCCATGATAACCTTGGTCCACACAGCCCCAGGTGGGGACACAGCTTTAGTACCCCACCAGCAGCAGGAGGAAACAGCTTTTTTGATATATAACCCCCTTCTCTGTGATCTTGGCCACTTCGTAGCAGAAGCCAGGCCTTCTCCAGAACTCTGAAGCGTTTAGGTGATTCTTAAGGTCCCGGATCCACCTCACTCTTTCAACCACCAACCACGCCAGCAGCTGTTAACTCCACCCAAGGCAAAACAGAGGCTTCTCCTTCTCTGCTATGGGACCTGACTCAGCTATTTCAGACACACAGCTTTATTATCCCTCAGCCTACTTTAATGAGTTTATCAAGTTCAGCTGGCACAAAGCAAACCATTAACACTTACTGCATTGATTAGACGCAAGCAAAAAAAAAACCCTAATAATAAAGAATATGTCAAATACAGGAGCATCATACTCCTCACAAGCTCATTTCCAGCAAATGTTGCCCACAGATCGTTCTCCAAGTTATTACAAACACCACCATTTTCTTTGATCTCAAACCAATAGAGATTTTGATATGAGTTGGCTTACCACACAGCCCTCTTGCACATGCATAGCTTTGACCTCAAAACCAACCCACTGGTTTGGTCATTAAAGAGACAACTAACGTCCGCCCCTTCAAGCAGACAATCACGTGGGAAAGTCCTAAAATAAAAGACTTTCATGCTCTGAGTCTGGGGTCTGACCCAGCAATGAAGCAGAACAGAACCCAAATTACCAGCCTCCCTGAAATACACCAAAAGAATAGTAATTAAAAAAAAAAAAAGCAGCTCAATTTGAGAACAATGTCCGAGCTTTCAAAAGAGAACCAACTTTTTTTGTTTAACAAAAAATCAGCTTCAAGTGCAAATAATGGCACTCTGCTCTTCGCATTTCTCAGTGGTTTTACATTAGCTAACCGGGGATCTGGTACGCATGTGTATGCATATAAATAACACGGGCAGATAGCTGAGTTCTCATAAAAACTTAAAGGCAGTTCCCAGCTGAAAGGAAAAAAAAAAAAGTAAAATTGCAGGGAGCTTAAATGGTGGCCCTGAGGGCCTAGTATGTGAACTGCTTTGGTGCGCCAAAGTGGAGGCAGTGTTTCTGCATTTGGAAACCAGACTGTTGCAGAACTTGATTCTGAACATTTAATTATTCTTGGCTTTAATTCTTGATTTTCCTCATTACTAGGAGAGACACCTAAGAAACATGCAGGTCAAATTTTACTCTCATTTATACCAGTTTGACCCCAACAGGTGGACAGGACCCTCCAGAAGCTTCTCCATGGACTTTCCGGGAATGGGGGTGTTGAGCGTAACTGACCCTTACAGCCCAGACCCATCTGACTCATCTGCCTCTTCAGATCCTTGAAATCCCAGATGCTGTGCCTAACACCAAGAGGAAGCCCATTGTGTAGTCCTCTTCCTCAGATCTACTTGTCTTTGCTGTCACAGTTTATTGTCCCCTGTTCCTTGCAGGACAGTGGGTTCCTGTGGAGGTTAGATTTGGAAAACACCCACCATTAGTCCACAGACTTCACTGGCAATGCCAGGAATTGAGGTTTCTAGAGAATTTCAGCTTTGAATCTTTTCCCTATTTTTTGTGAATGTTTTATTAGCTATGTTAAGCAACAGTTGAAAGCAACTGGGCTAACTCTATTTGCTTGGAAGAGCGTGTCTCTGCCTACTCATCCAAGAGACTACTCTAATAGGCTGCAGAAAAGCACAGGCATCTGCTTATGGTCTGGTGATGCTTACTGTCCAGATATGGTTTCTTTCTCAGCCACACTAATAAAATCAAGTCTGATTCACAGGTTGTGAGACCATAGTGGATCATAGTGGAGCAGGGAACAGGCTCCTTTGGGCAAGTTTCTATTTGCACAAGAGTATTTGTAAGAAAAACATTCAGTTTTGACTAAAACATGGCTCTGATTAAACATGTTACACTAGATATGTTTTTTCCTGTTTTTTCCTGCATGCTGTTAATAATGTATACTTTAATTAGTGCTATCATGGATAAAAAAATGGATTAATAAGGAATGTTCAGATCTAAGATTACAACCTACAGTTTGTTCCTTCTGGGGAAAAACGTGCTGCTAGCTCATGATCTGGACCAAAATGTTTATCCTGTTTGAAACAATAGAGAATTCAAGAATTTCAGAAGCACACTGGTCCATCTCATCCTTGAGTTTGTGGTGACCTTACTCCAGGACCAGAAGCTAGGATCAGAACGGGTTCACAGTTCCCCTTTCCTGATTTATGAATGTGATTCCCAACAGAAGATGCTTGGCTTGCATCTTAGCAGCTATTCACGGAAATATCACATATCCCATCCCGTCTGTCCCAGCAGTCATTCCTAGGTCAACGTGAGCCAACTGGTATATTTTTAAGTCAGCAGGATAGAGAAATTGGGAGGGGGTTGTGTTGTTTTCATTAGCTTCAAACATTTCCTTAGGACTTCATATCATTCCTTTCATCTGGAGTCTAATACGCTATAATTCTAACTGCCATGAAAGGGTAAAAAAAATTAATAAATCTGCCACAATGCAGTTTACAGAGCAGGGGGAGGATATTCCCTTCAAAGGCTGGAGCACCCAGGGACAGCACTGGCAAAAAAAAGCTGCTGTGTCAGAAGAGCCCGAGGGCGTCTGATGCCCTTGGTCAAAGCAGAGATTGAATCCCCATTCCCACATCCAGACCAAACCTCTGGACAGTCCTGGGCAGGGCTGTTGGTGTACTGCCTCCTCATGGTTACCTTCATACCTTGCCCCAAAGCTTCCCGCTGAAACCATCTGGCAAATTCTGTCAAAATTTAGCGTAAGCTCAGAGATGAACAAAATAATTTTACCTGGAGCTTAAATTTACTTATAGAATCATAGAATCATAGAATTGTCTAGGTTGGAAGAGACCCTTGGGATCATCGTGTCCAACCATCTACCCTACTCTACAAAGTCATCCCCTACACCATGTCCCTTAACACTGCATCTAAACGGCCCTTAAACACAGCCAGGAATGGTGACTCCACCACCTCCCTGGGCAGCCTGTTCCAATGCCCAACCACTCTTTCGGTGAAAAATTCTTTCCTAATGTTCAGTCTAAACCTACCCTGTTGGAGCTTGAAGCCATTCCCTCTC
>JAOXNO010000001.1:204223149-204248758 GCA_028565335.1 Limnodromus scolopaceus | reverse complement strand
CCATTTCCTCTGGTCCTGTCCTTATTCCCTTGGGAGAAGAGGCCAACACCCACCTCTCTACAACCTCCTTTCAGGTAGTTGTAGAGGTCAACGAGGTCTCCCCTCAGCCTCCTCTTCTCCAAACTAATAATAAGCACTCCACCCATGGCTTGCCAGCAGGACCCAAGCTCAGGCCTCAGAGTCTGGTTTCCAGTATTAGGTCCAAGGTACGGGTCTCATACAGACCACCAAGAGCCACATTTAGCCTTGAACGGCCTTTCAGCAGGTGGTACAACACCCCGTAATATATTTGCTGATCATCTTGTCTCTCCTCACTCCATAACATATTTATTTATCCACCTCATTGGTCCATTATATCAACTGTAATCTTGTTGAGAGCAAGATTGTCACTGCTTACATCTCTCTACGGCAATCAGTGTAGCAAGATCCAATTTCAGTACATTTCTACACAATGCGGTGGCCAAGGCTATTGCAGCTCTGCCAGCAGGTTACACACACACACACGCATGCACACATCGAAGGGAACGTGACCTTCTGTCCTCTCTGCCATTTAAGGACTGCAAAAAATCAGGAACAACATGTGCCGGGGAGAAATTCAGAGCAAGGAGACTGCACGCGAAGAGTTTACATTAAAGGCCACAAACATTGTTTAAAAGAAAAACCATAGTTTGGGAAATTTTTATCTCTGCGTTTGAACTGCAGAGCCAATGGTATTTCCCCTTCACGTTCCATATTCTCTGGGGATTATTGGGATTTTCTGCCAGACTCGAGACTATCTCAGTTTCCCTTCCCAAAGAGCAAATATTTTATGTGAATTGTGGTTAGCCAACAATGTTACTCTGAAAGCTCCTTTGGAAGTAAAAATAAAGGAGCTGTCTCGTCACCAGATGAGTTCCTGGTCTTATCTGTTGCAGATCATTAGCTTGGAAGCACTTCACCTGCTTGGTCTTTGCCAGGGAATCTCCCAGCAGGCATTTTGAAGGCAGAGTTCCCAGCAGAGGACTATTGCCGTGAGAGGGGAAAAAAAGCACTGGTGTATTTATTGCTACTATCACATCCTGCTCTTGTTTCATTTTTGATTTGTTTCTAAAATTTCTCAATTCAGTGGGAATTTTCTTTTAACATGCTGAATGTTAACATCCTGTTAATGAAAAGGAAGCTCATTGCCCTGTTAGGTCACAAGAAATTGGAAGAAGCAGCTTTCAAAGTTTAAATGTGAAGTTTCACCAAAACACTAAGCCTCTAGTTGTTACTTCTGGCACCAGCATAATGCCAAAATCCTTAAATTAGCTGCTTGTGAACCTTAAAGATCCCTAAAATCCCCTTTGTCTGTGTTCCCAGTAGTAGCACTCCATAGCAGTCTACAATAGTCTTTTGGTGGTATGAAAAGGACGGCTAAGTCTTGGCATCAACCTTTCAATACCCAGCTTACTCCTAAAATCCAATGGAGCCCATAAACCAGATGTTTCTCTGTCTCCTCTTCAGAGTATGGTCTGGTAAAGACATCCAGATGTTACCTTGTCCCACAAAACAACAAGGGGGAAATGTGGTACTGGAGTGTCCTTTAGCAAGCCTTTTTTTAGCACTCTTATTTTGGGGAAGGAGCTTTTCCTTCAAGTCACCTGAAGGAGAGGAGAGACTTGGATGCAGCATCTCATGTCTGCCATGAACGCTTTGAGGTCACCTTGAGTTAAAAGGGAGAGAAAGGATTCAGTTTGCACAAAGAAAGCCTTCTACTGGGTCAGAAACCTGAAGAGCCTGAAGATAAATCCCTGTCCTCCCATATTACATTTTCTCTTTGCTATCTTAGGTAGCGGTGTGCTCAGGACCATAAACCTTGTCCTTGGTGCACAACACCTGATGATAAATCCAAGACCAGCACGAGCTGCCCACGAGAGTTTAGGCACCTAAAACACCACTACGCTGAGAAATCCTCCCTGTAAATCTGGCCCCGGTGAAGACTACTTACTGATGCCACTAAAATGGCACCCAGAATATAGTTCCCTCAGGGTAGGTGTTGCAAAACTCAAAACAAGTCCCAAAAGACTTTTCTCAAAACAATTACAGCTTAATGAGGCAACTAGTGAAGGCAAGAAGCAGGTTTCCCAAGGCTGGTAAACAGAAGAAAAAGCCAGGGAGAGGACCCTGGCTCCCAGCTGCCAGGCTGGAGCTCTCTTCCGTGTTTTATCATGATTATCCCACATGATTCAGCATCTTATCTGATAACGCACTGCTTATTTAATCCTCACTCCGGGCATCCTAAAAATGCATCCAGTTTCCCGAAAGCCAGGCTGACGTTTTCTGTTGGGCCTCATCCCATTTGTGCTATTTCCTCTCGGCGAAGCTCAGTAAATAACCCCTCGCTTCCTTTTATGTTCACAGCCTTCACATCTCAGCTGAATCCTATCCTGCGATCCTCCTCAGTCATCTCCGTGCCAAGCTTTACGTACCGACTTCTCTAATCCTTTCTCACGCATCTCTAGCTATCCAGGAACATGGTTCCCAGAAATGAATGACACGCTCACGTGGAGACCTACCACAGCTGAGGAGCACACCCATGTCTGCAGCTTAGGAAAGGGATGTGAGTAAAGCTCTGCTTAAACCATCTTCATCCAGTCCCACCTTGGACCACATGAAGCATGAAGGGGACCTGAAAAACCTCCTTCCAGCCATCTTTCAGAGGCTGGAACAGACCGAGATCTTTTAGATGAACTTCTCTTGAAGTTTCAAGTAGATTTTAGAGCTATTTCATAAAAATAGAGCCATAAAGGTTGTACCTCTGCCTCCAGGCGGGGTAGGTCTAATTCATGATAGTGGTTGCAATTGCTTAAAAAAGAATAGAATCATAGAATCATAGAATGGTTAGAGTCCCGTGCCATGAGAAGGGGCACCACCCACTAGACCAGGTTCCTCAAAGCCCCATCCAGCCTGGCCTTGAACCCCTCCAGAGATGGGGCAGCCACAGCTTCTCTGGGCAACCTGTTCCAGTGTCTCACCATCCTCACAATCAAGAATTTCTTCCTAATATCTAATCTAAGTCTCCCCTCTTTCAGTTTATAACCAGTACCCCTTTTTCTATGGCTACTCTCCCTGATAAAAAGTCCCTCCCCACCTTTTCTGGTGCCCCTTTAGGGACTGGAAGGGTCTCAAAGGTCTCCCCAGAGCCTTCTCTTCTCCAGGGTGAACCCCCCCCAAGTCTCTCACCCTGGCTTCATAGGTCCTTTAGCTAGAGTGGACAAGGAACGGGAGGACTAATGGGGGACCACTGTATGGCCCTCAAAGAGAGGAGAGGACACCTCTTACTCCTGAATTAATGCATTTGAACTTTGCATTGAACGTAAACTGAATTTTTCACAGAGGCAGAAAGGATGAGATTGAGCTGACCCAATGCACATACCTGAGTTATCAACTGAGTTCGATGTTATCCATCTAAAGAGAAATACACAGTGATAAGGTGAAAACCACCTCTTCCTCAAGAGGATATGTAAAATAAGGGAAATGAGTCTCCAAAGTGCCTATTTCTTTCCATTGACTATAACATGTACCTGGGCAACTAGAAATCCAGGGGATGTGGGGATGCCTCTGCTACATACACAGCAAAATGTGAATCTCACCTCGAATGCTGCAGCAACATCAAAAGGCTAACCAGACAGTGGTCTGTTTCTGAAGAGCAGTGTGATAGCTGTTGGCAACCAGAGAGTGGAAAACTAAACTTAAACGAGAGCTGTAGATATGTTCTTAAATTAAAACCCAGATTTTGGTTCACTTTGACTTGCAAGGTCTTGTTATTGGTTATTGGAGGATGATGACAGGCACCTTGGGAATCCCAAAATGAATTGTAATATTTATTTACTTTAAAATTATCACTGAAACTGCATTTTGGAGTTGTCATCCTTCTATTTAAATCGTGTGCAATCAAGGAGCTTAAAAAATACCATATGAGCTATATGTAAAAAAAGAAAAACCCACCCCAAAACCAAAAACAGAAGCAGAGGCGAGCACAGACCCAAATGAACAGTACAAAAACAACCTAGCATCCAGCAGTAGCTCCCAGCTGAGAGGTCAATGAAGTTATGAACAAGGTTATGAGACTGGTGGAAATTCAATTATTTTCAAACTGAGGACATCAGGCTGATTAAAATAAATTTCAGAATTGAAGCCACAAGAGGAGAAATTGGGAACTCTTGCCACAGAACAAAAAGTTTTCAGTGAAACTCTTTTCTTAGAAAAAATAATGGAGTCTCAGAAATTTCAGCTGATTCAGGAACAACATTTCAACCAACCAAGGACTGATTTGTAACAACTATATTTGATATAAGTGCATAGTTCCTATTAGAAATAGCTAAATCCACTTTTGGCAACAGTTTGATAGAAGCCTCCATATTTTCTACAACTCTGGATGAGTTAAATTAGTGTCTTCCTAGGAGTCAGACAGTGAACATCTGGTTTGCATCACTGAGATCTAAAGTGTGTGTTTGCATGTGTGCAAAATAACTTCATTACTATCCTCCCCCTTCATCGCTTGTCTTCTCTCTCTGCTTTGAGACCAGAAGAAGAAAAAAAAAAGGGAAAAAAAAATAAATCACATGCCCTGTGATCTCAACACTTCACTGAGAACAAGACCTCAGTTTCTCACAGGTTCCCTCTGAAAAAAAAAAACTATCCTAACAGAATCAGCAAGGAGGAAAAAGGAGATAGCCATTGAGTTAGTCATAGCTGTACATTTTCCATCCCCCAAAGATGTCAAGTTTGGATTGTATTTGCCAGTTGAAGATTTGTTTCAGAGGGTTAAAAAAAAATCTTATCTGAACTAAGACTGTCCCTTTCTCCCAGACTTTCCAGCTGTATCCAGCTAAGTTGGTCTCAGAGGTCCCCAGGCTGGCTGGGCTCTTGTCTAGCAGACGCCCCTTTGCTTCAGATGTTTATCTGCTTTATCAGGAGGAGAGTCTGCGAACTTAGAGCTTGGAAGAAAATGCTTTCAAGTCTCAGAAACTTTGACAAAATTATCCAGACATGCTGACAATGAAAATGAGGAAGGGGACTCAAATCAGAAGACAGAATTGAAAATAAACACTGGCAAGGAGATGCCACCGGTGGAACATATGGCATTTATATTTAATATATATATTTTTTATATATATTTATATATATAAAAATATATAATTTTTATATATATATATATTTATATAATAAATAAAGTATATCACATATACTTTATATTGCTGATTCTGAATTCAATTGATAACTGTAAGTCAGCTGGACAAATCACAACTGTCCTGCAGGCAGGGTCTTCAGGCTAACCACCACCACCATCGCAATCACCTTCTTCAGGGGTGTTCTCTGTAGGTGTGATGTTTGTGTTGCACAAGTTGCTGGTGATGGCTTAACCTGTTCCCAAGCCTGCCCTGGGACCGGACCCTTTCCCCAGGCAGCTGAATTGAAAATGCTGTCTTTGTAACAGAGCATTCGACTCAGCCAAGAGACATAGATTCGTGGACCAAGAGGAATGGGACACAAAATCCAAATGTCCTGACACCACTTATTATCCTATTTATCACGCTCTGAGGAACTAACTGAAGAAAATGGGAGCACTTACAAAAAAATCACCTGGGAGTTGCTTTTCTCTCTGCTTTGGCTGCTCCTCGTTGGGTCAGGTCATGGCTCAGGGTTGGGACATTGAGACCTGTTCTCCAACTCTGAGCTGACGATCGATCATGTATGCATGTAAAACATGTCACAGTTTCTCAGGCATAACCCATGATGTCTCCTTTAATCCCAGACCTGCCTTTCCACCTCTCTGGACCAAGGATTTCAAATGGGCAACCAAGCTGCCTCCGATGGCGACTGTCCAAACTCAAGCACGGTTCTGAAGATGACAGCTACGCTCTTCCTGTGTGCAATATCTCTGTTTGGGTGCTTAAAGCATGTGTCATCTGAAATGAGCATTTCCCACTGGGGATTTCACACACTCTTGGGGCCATCACCCAGCTACATTAATAAAGCAGCCTCACTGTCTGCCGGTTTGGAGGTCAGTGCCATTCGGATAATTGCACTGGAGAAAAAAAGAGCATTTGTAAGGACAACCCTGAAGTAGCACTTCATTTTTTCAATAGTGTACACTCATCATTGATTTCTTTGCCAGCAGTAGTACACAAAATCCAGCAGATAAACAGCTCTGCTTTGGCTTTTGGTTCTGTGGAAATACATATGTTTCCAATTCATCTGCCCCAAATATTAGAATATTTTTCTGAATATGAGTCCTGGTATGCATAGTTATCAGTTTTCTCCTACCACACCCATGGGGTGATCAGCTAACCCCATGAGAATATGCAGTGGAAGAGTGAAGGGGAAAAAAAAAATGTGGTTTCTGAGCAAGGGGATATCTTTCTCCTAATGGAGTCCCACTGAAGCCTGGAAAAGTAAGACCATTCACTGGCCCAGAGACTGCAGGAGTGAAAAAATGGTGTGTCAAAAATAACACCTTACTTTGCCTTCTCTTCTGAGATGGGCAAATGGGCAACAACAAGGATTTTTTGAGACTAAAAACTATCAGATAATTAGCTATCTGCCAACTGCTGGGACTGAGTACCACTGCTGTCCTGCTCAGCCACCCAGCCTGTCTCTCTGGGCTTGCTCAGCTCCTGCAAAGCAGAACTGGGACTTGAACAACCAACAAAAGTAATGGCATTAACCTGGCGATAGACAGATGAATTGTACCAGGTCCACCCAGGTGAGCAACACGACCAACAGCCAGGTAGGAAAACAAACGTGGTACCAGAGTCCTCCCAGTCCAAGACTCAAGAGGCATTTCCCCCCCTGTCAAAACATATTCCTTCAAAGCACAGGCTGGAGGAAGCCTCTGTCCTCATGGATGACAGACTGAGGACCTGGCAGAGCTTTCCTTAGCGTGGGTGAGGTCCCGTTGCTGGCAGTTTTGCTGTTGTCACTGCTGTTTGGTTTTGCTTCTTGAAACAAAGCTGATCTTTCCTCCGCAGCATCAGCGTCTGATGGCATTTATCTGCAGTTGCTTACATTAAACCGACAGCTCACTCCACACGCCTCTTCAAGACAAAAATGTGGAGGGAGTAAACTATCTTCACTGATTTAAAACTATTTTCTGTTGACCGGCCCAACCTTTCTGGCTCCATAAATTGAATATAATCCATTTCTCCTTTAACTCAGCTTGATTCCTAGGAATTTCTACAGGCTTCACGGCTTGAGACATTTTAGCTAAGAATTACTACATTTTTTTCTGTGCCCCTACGTAAGGTCAAATATTGCTCAAAGAAGGACCGGCAGAGGCTGCAGTTATTTTGAATTTGTGTTATTCAGCCCCGTGGGCTTTTGGATGAGAAACCCCCCGCAATAAAATTTATCAGACTCCCAGGGTCCACCATTTTCCAGGCAACAGGGAGCTACATTTGTGTTCGCAGCTACCCCCTCTGCTCAAGTAACAGTGACGTGATTTTGATAGTCGTAGTAACGACAAATATCTGAGAGAACCGTTTGAATTTTTAACATGTGGGTGTTTTTTTTCAGGACAGAACTCCTTACAGTTCAGTGAGGAGAGGAATCTTTTCTCTGGGTTCATCCTCCAGGTGCCTAAAAATATTGTGAGATATTTAGAATCTGGTTCAAAAGCCATTCCCTTTGACAATCACTGTGAGGGGAAAAAGTCACATATTTTTCCAGTGTTCAGCCTATCTAATAGGGTTTGCTGGTTTTGCTATTTTGATGATGTTTGTCTCACCTATTCCACTCCCTGCACGCCTTTGCATGGCAACTTGTGACGCTGAAATAGGTCTGTTGGTCTAGGTTTGGACTACCTTCAAATTTCTTACCATTATTGTTGTTTTGGTTTAGAAGGCAATTTTCTTTTCCAAAAAACAAACCAATGTAATAACTACCATCAAGATTTGTGCTGGTACAAAAGTGCTATATGCCACATCAGATCATCTCCTTTCCCTTGCGGTAAATATGCTGTACTAAAATAAACCTGAGTGCTCCCCTAGCTCGAAAAGGGGGCTCTGCTGTTTCATTACCTCCACGGCAGCACTATTTATGTATATTGTGAAGTCTCAGGTGGAAGAACTTCACACTAAATAAAAAGTAAATCCAAATTTCCAAACAAATATGATGTAAAGGAGATGTCTCATATCCCTCTGGAGGTCCACAGGATCAAACTCCTGGTGTGCCAGCATACAGAGGGGGTAACGTAGAGCACTTTGGCCTACTTGCAAAATTCTTGTTAATCCAAATGTTTCCCCAAAGGACTGAGTAGGAAACAAATACCAAGAAACCAGACAGACCACATCACCTTTTAGTCATTTCTCCCAAGAACTCACCCTGGTGTGTCCATGCCTCAAGAGCACTTTCCCTTTTCAGCCACGGCCGACAGACCTACCAACAGTTTCTCCATTCATCACAGACATGACATTGTTCATTCCCACTGACGAACATCTGGGTGCAGTCAGAAATGTATCCTCGGCGGAGTGTGGATCGTGAATCAGCCCGCTGCTTGACAAGAAGTCCAGCCCATCAAAACTGCCAGGTCCAGAGCATGATCCACCAGTACGTTATCTCCTTTGATTCTTTTTCTCCAATTAATCTTGATTTCTATCATCCAGTTTTTGTCTCCATGGGCATGACATTAAAACGTGGCTTGCTATTTTCTGCCAGGGATAAAGAATTATTTCCTTTCAGACACTTGGCTAGTCCAACAGGGCAGGCCAACCACACCAGGATGAGTTTACTGAAGCCTAATGAGAGAAATCACGTAAGAATTTGAAGTATCTAGGAACACAACTAGCAAGTGTGTGAGAAAGGAGGCTCTGGTAGTATAAGCACAGGTTTAGCTCCCATGAGGCTCCCACATGAGTGATTCTCTTCTCCTGGGGCACAGCAACCAGCCTCCTTTGCCACACTCTCCTAATAGGAGATAAGACTTTCTCTGTGCCACACTTGTGCTGGGAGGGTGACCATGTGAGTCATCAGTCTCATCAGTGATGAGATGAAGTGATGACAGACGCTGTGCTGAAATGTAAGAAAATAACCACTAAAGTGTGTATATTTTGTGCCATCATAGCTATGAATATGAATAGATGTCTTCAGACATTACATCTTAGAGCACCTACCTGTGGGTGTCAATGCACTCCTAAATTAATGTTTACTACATTCTTTACTGAACAAAAGTATGTCAGAGACAGGTTTAAGCCATCAACTCTGGCTTGTCCATCCTTGTTCATTTTTCCTTACCTCCCTGGCTGTGTTCAAGCCTGAGCTTGGTCCCAGAGAAGAACCAGTCATGCAGTCTTCCAACACTGCTTCAGCAAGCTTTGTACATTCAAACACCCCCCAATGCCCTGATCCATCACCCAGAGCACTCAGCACCTTTGCGGTTTCATCTCATCTCCAAACTACGTTGGTAGGATCAGCACTGCCTACGCTACTTCAGGTACATTGAATGGAAACACACACAGAATCACAGAATGGTTTGGCTTGGAAGGGACCCCAAAGGTCATCAAGTTCCAAACCCCCTGCCATGGGCAGGGACACCTCCCACCAGGCCAGGTTCCTCAAAGCCCTGTCCAACCTGGCCTTGAACCCCTCCAGGGATGGGACAGCCACAGCTTCTCTGGGCAACCTGAGCCAGGGTCTCACCACTGTCCAGTAAAGAATTTCTTAATATATTATCTAATTCTCCCCTCTTTCAGTTTATAACCATTACCCCTCATCCTATGACTCCACTCCCTGATCAAGAGTCCGTCCCCAACTCTCCTGGAGCTCCTTTAGGGACTGGAAGGGGCTGTAAGGTCTCCCTGGAGCCTTCTCTTCTCCAGGCTGAACAACCCCAACTGTCTCAGCCTGTCCTTACAGCAGAGGGGCTACAGCCCTCCCAGCATCTCCGTGGCCTCCTCTGGCCCCTCTCCAACAGGTCCATGTCTTTCCTGTGCTGAGGGCCTAGATCTGGAGGCAGCACCTGCAGGGGGTCTCCCCAGAGCAGAGCAGAGGGGCAGATTCCCCCCCTTCGCCCTGCTGGCCACGCTGCTGGGGATGCAGCCCAGGATGTGGGGGGCTTTCTGGGCTCATTAGGTCTTGGAGCCACAAAGTCCAGAGCCGAGTCAAGGCTATGTAAATCCGATGCAAAATGTTGACTCTAGAGACTGATAAGTGTAAGCAATGAGTATCAGCCTTAGATCAGGTCTCAGTCACTGTCCCTCTGCCTCAGTGGCGTAGTAAGTATACACTTTCTATTAATTGTAGAGGGAGCCTACAGTGACGTGCTTGCAATGTGGAAAGCACAGCTCATGGCCTATATTTAGGTAGGATGAATCCAATCCCTTCTAAAATGTTTACAGTGCCTTTTATTTGTGGCTTGAACCGGAAGATAGCGATTATACATATCCCAGATGGAGAAAGATGTTTAAAGGGAGCCTTGGTTATACCAGGAACCCTGTTGCTTGCTTTTTCTGTTTAGCTGTTTGTTCATCTCTCCTACAGAAGCAGCAGGAAACCTTTAGGGACCGGCTTTCCCTCCTCTGCTGTTTCCAAGAAACTGCGCCTCTTTGATCTTTTTTAGTCTCGCTAGACCTGGGCCTGCCCTTGTTCCAACCAAAGCAAGTGGCAAACTCACAGGATCAGATCCTTATCTGGGTGTAAATTGGCACAACCTCTGCACATCAAAGGAATTCCCCAGATTTGCACCTCTCGCAGACCGCAGTCCTCAAGGTCTTCATGGGAGGCGGGACCCCATGCCGCCAATCTTGGTCAGTAAATTACTTAATTAAAAACAGTTACTAAATAATCTTTAGTCTAATGTTTATTTCTCCAGGCTGATCTGTTTACACTGATTGTTGCTGCTCTGCATTGTGCCAGAGCGACAGGAGGCTACAGCAAGTCTGTTCTGCAACGTGGTGGATATCTGTGCCCGTACTGCAGCTGGAGGTCTTGGCTGTGTTCGCTCTCAAGAAAAAGTGCATTTGAGTGATTAGACAGGGAGAGAGAAGCCAAAGACCCACTGCAAAACATCAACGTTGAAATCTCTGGCGAGCAGACTCTTCTCTTCTGCTCTCCTCCCTCCTTCCCAATGAGCAAGTTTTACCTTGAATCAAGGATTCAAAACAGAAGCAGCCCATGATCTCCTCCAGAGTGAGGTTATGCAGGTGATTCATAGAATCATAGAATGGTTAGAATTGGAAGAGATCTTAAAGATCATCTAGTTTCAACCCCACTGCAATGGGCAGGGACACCTCCCACTAGACCGGGTTGCTCAAAGCCTGGCCTCGATTACCTGCAGAGAAGGGGCAGCCACATCTTCTCTGGGCAACTCACCACCCTCACAGCAAAGAATTTCTTCCTAATATCTCATCTCAATCTCCCCTCTTTCAGTTTAAAACTATTAGCCCTCATCCTATGGCTCCCCTCCCTGATCAAGAGTCCCTCCCCAGTTTTCCTGGAGCCCCTTTGGGGACTGGAAGGGGCTGTAAGGTCTCCCCTGAGCCTTCTCTTCTCCAGGCTGAACAACTTTCAGCCTGTCCTCACAGCAGAAATGCTTCAGCCCTCCAAGCATCTCTGATCATCACCAGTTCCTGCTGTCAGAGAAAGGCTGGCCTCACGCTACAGCTTTTACCTCAGATGGAGCCCTTATTGGGACTTTTTCTGAGCAGTCTGTTTTCATTACAACATCCTGAAGACCTCTACATGACATTCATTATTGGGTTTATAAAGACATGCTTCACATTGATGCCCACTCACAGAGCCACGCTGCCCTAGGAAACGGCCCGAAACCCAATGCTGACCATGCTGAGTTTCTCACTTACAGCAAAGAGAGAGCATTCCCACCCCTCAGCTTCGGGGGGCTGTGCTGTGATGTCCTTAGCACTAATTCTGGGGTCTCGGTTTCTCAGGCATCTCCATTTCTGAGCTCTCCAGGAGCAATGAATTGCAGAGGGCTCCTTCCTATGGCCACTGACCTGGTCAGAATCATGACCAGGTCCCCCAGAGCAGCTCATCCAAATCTCATCTCTCTGCTTCTATTCACTGTCCCAGGAGCAACCCCACAGCTCTCCATGTCCTTCTTCACCTCTGAAGAGGGGAATGTGAGGAGGATGGTCTCCTTAGCACATGCAAATTCAACTTTCACCTTTTTTTTCCCCAAACTATGTTTATGATGTTAAATCCTACCTCCTTCTGTGAAGACATCCCTCCAAACTCCGTATTACACATTTGACGAGAAAGACTTGGTTCATTCTCCTCTCTACAGACAACTCCTTGTCAATTCATAAGACAAAGTGGAATTATCGATATGTGCTTTTAGATATGTTTTAGAAGATCCACTTAAAGATGCAGTTTAAGATGTAGGTCTGCCAGGGATGGGTTCTCAAATGTTGAAGCTATTCTTTCAGGAAGGTCATGCTGCCATAACAAACATTTCACCAAAATAGAAACAATACCCTGGGAATCTGAACGTCAGAGTGGAAAGTCAGCTTCCTGGCAGATATTTGTGAAGTCCTTTGAAGATGTGAAGAACGACACTGCTGCTAAGAAGTATTTATTCCCCTTTTCTTGTACTATGATGTTGATGAGCTTAATTTGTTTTCAGTGTGTAATATGACAGAGGCAATATCTTTTCCACACTTGGGAATTAAAAAAAAAATAAATCCATACAAGAAAAACTCTGTGATATCTCTGCTATCAGCAGAAATATAAACAGTGCTGATTTATGTATAGATTTTTCCATGCCTCTCACCACTGTGGCATCTGAACGACTTTACAAACACTTAACAGCTACAATAATTTTGTGAAACAGTGAAGTATTGTTGTTTATACTTTGCCCGGAGGGAACTGAAGCACAGAATTAATTAAGCAACACAAAGTGGAAGAGGAGATTAGATGCTCAGTGTTGATCTCTCAAATCTCAGTTTACTGTTTCTTCTATAAGATGATGTCTGTTAGCTAAAAAAAAAAAAAAAAAGATAAAGTCTTTACGCAGAAGCCACTTAGAGCGGTTCTTTGGTCTGAGTTCTACAACACAGATAAGATTATCTCAAAAGTCCCAGCTAGTCCCAAAGCCTTGGAAATTATTAACTTTCTCTAATTCCTTTGTATTTGGGTGTAAGCCATTTTGTTGATGTACAATCCCCCAAAAGAAGGCTTTTGTGGGTCATGGGTTGGTGTTTGTGTCTATCCCATGTCTCAGCTGTGTTGTGTTCCCATCAGCTGGGCAGGAGAGAGACACCACAATTGTTCATCTGAGAACTCACATCAAGGAGACAACAAGAGAGAGAAATGTTATAAATGACCTCTCAGCTAGAAAAAGACAAGTTAGAACTCACAAGCTTTTCAGGCACCGAAGGCAATCAACCAAGAGCCACAGTTCAGTAGGAAACGGGGATTTATAAATTCTAGTGTTTGCAGAACACCTAAGGTTTCAAAAAGTTTGAGAAGCACCTTTTCCACTGCAAACCATTTCTCCCCTGGAGAGGGGATTATCACACTGTTCATTTTTAGCATCAGTGGAGCATGATAACGGAGTCTGGCGGTAGTTGAGACACCATCTGATGTTCACTCAGCCTGATTAGCCATTCAGAAGACAGATTTGGGACTGTTTTATGTTCTTCACCTCTGATATCACTTCCAGCTACTCTGAGACAGCCCTCCTGCAGCCAGAGCTTTGCCACCCTTGGGTCGTACGTCCCAGCTGCCTGTTGGACTTCATATCAGGATGGGGGCAGTCATGCCCTGGTATCTGCTGGGCTTCATGAGAAGGCCTGTATCTCTGAGAGGATGGGTGGGTCAGTTCTCCCCATGTCCTAACACAGCCCATCCCACCACCCCAAGGTGATTGGCATCACACAGAGGTCAAAGAGTAGCCCTGGTGCAGGAAAATTTTACCAGACCTTTGACATGACTTGATTTGTGTGTTTTAAGGCAATTCAAGTCAAGCTTCATGTCGGTGAAGCAGTTCCTGTGACGATGGTGAATAAAGCTTATTGCTCCAAAACTCAACCAGAAGGGAGATATCCATATCATATACACTGGAGAGAGGATGGGAATGATAAATTTCCCTGGATCCCTGAATACATGCTTCAGGCCAGACCCCAAAATATTTTTTTTTGCTTTGGGCCCTTTTGCCAGAGAAATAATAGTGATAAATTAACCTGTCAGGATACCTAGAACGAGTTTTACCAGCTCCACTTAGGTAGTGAGGGTTTCTATGAAGACCAGAGCAGGGAGCAGCATTTTTATTCAGTGTTACCCTTGTTAGCTGTCTGTTTACATGGTGACTGTCATCAAGAAGTGCTCTTGTTTTCTGCTATTATTCACTCTCTGCGAAGGAGGGTGGGCTGACCGTAAGTTGGTGTCTCCTAACAAGCTGCTCCCAGCTGTTCCACACAGGAGAGTAGACAAGAAGAGACAGAAGAATAGTTTTAGATGGCTTGGTTGATGTTTTTTGGTTTTTTACTTGTTTGTCTGACACTTTTAAGAAGCTTTCAGGTTTAGGAGGGCTATAACAAGATACTTTTTTTGCTTTAATCCTGCCTAGCAGGAAGACAATTTTCTTGGTCTGTAAGTCGGGACATAGTAGGAGGTTCTTAACCGCTGGAGTAACCCACACAAAGTGTTTATTTCCACACTTAGGAAATGGTTATAATTGAACTCTTCCCAGAGATGCAATTAAGAAAGGATCAGGCGCCCTGCCTGCCGGTAAGAGCTTTCTTTGTGATTTGCCTGGAGGGCCATGGTTCATAGTAGACATAAAGGGGATGAGATTTCTTCTGATGCATGCAAAGGAAAGGCAGATTGAATCCTGGGCAGGACATAAAAGCATGATTAACAGTGCTGTGCCTCTGCACAGTCCATCAAAGTTGTGGAATTGCTCTAGTCCCAGTACTTGCTCATCTCCTTACCCAGCCAGATGTTGCTAGCAGAGTTTGCTGGGAAATAAATCCCTTATGCTCCCTTTCTCTAAGCAATTGCTGATGACCACCACCACAGGCAGGAAAGTTCAATAACGGGACTGTCATTACCACATAAACTGGGATTTCTATTAACGAAAGAAAACTACCACAAGCTTTCATTGGATCTATCTGGTTACTCACGAAATTCACCTTCTTTTCTTTCTTGACATTATTGACCCATAGACACTTAAGACTACAGAGATATTCTGCCCTTTTTACAGTGCCTCCAAATCCCAGCTCGCAGAAGCCAAATAAAATCCCTGTAGTACTCATCTTTTTTTTTTCCAAGTTGAATGACTGAATCTAATCTTGGGTTAATTTCATATTTTAAAGCTATAGATCTATTAATGAAAATTATGGGCCTTCCAACATCTTGCCTGCAGCCCTTGGCTCTGATATAATATCCTTCGATATGCCCCTTAATTTTCCTGTATTCATCTGCTTCTACTTCAAAATCTAATGTCTCTTGTAGAAAAATGTTATGAGTCATGTTATGGTATGAATAATTCCAATGCATGTTTCATTTTGCATTGCACAGAGATGACTAGAAATGAAAACTCTGGAGGGATAATTTACAGACTGGCATGTAAAGGGGACAGTAAGTTCAGTGGGAAAAATACAGCCCAATGTGCATTCCTCAATGTTTTGTGCATGGCTGTACAAAGACAGGGCTTGAAATTGTCTTCTCGTTGTCCATGAGGAATAAAGCTGATTAATTTTCCTCTAATACAGAAGAGAATGCTTGAAGTCAGTAGGAGACTTCAAAGGCAGATGACTGGTCCTTGATGAAAAATACCCTAAAAGAAGGAAATGAATAGTAAAGACCTAGAAGACTATTGACTAGAACAGGAGCAAATATACACTTCGTCATGAACCTCCACTTTTACATACTTTAGGAGAGATAAGGTACAAGTCAAGAAAATAAGGAACTCTTTAGCTTTTTTCATGTGGGTGCCAATGAACCTCCACTTTTACGTACTTAGGAGGGATAAGTCAAGAAATTTAGATACTCTTTAATTTTTTTCATCAGGGTGCCAATATACTATGGCAGTAGAGGAAGATGAAATGGTCTCATTGCTGGTAGCAGTGGAGTGAGGCCACCCCTGCTCATGCTGGTGAAAATGTAGAATTATTTTGATGAAGTGTCAGTGGAAACACCGAAGGTTTGAGGTGCTGCAAGTGTGTATGAAGTTTGGCTCCCGATACCCAGCCTGGATCATGGAAAGAAGACTCTTTATGGCCCAATGAGAAAGAGGGCACAAGGCAGGAGCTGGGACTAAACCAGAGGTCTGCCACCCCCAGGAGAACAGGGAATAGATGGGAAACACTGTTTGATTCTCCCTTCCAGGAGAAGTATCTCCAGATGCTGGTTATCCCTGCTCAGCTCTGAGGATCCTGGAAAGAGGGAGCAGCATTGCCAGAGCTGAGGTAGTGCCAAGTAGAGGCAGCGAGAAAGACCACAGCCCCATCTCCAAACCTTCTTTTTCCTTTCTACTGGAGAAGAGAGCTAGAAAAGTAGCTCCCGCAGTTTTGGATGAGGTATAAAGACAGAAGCACAGGAAAGCATTGGCCAACATACTGATGATTGCTTAGAAAGAGTCACAAGACCAATATGTTTTGCTCCTAGAGCAGCCATACCTCTGGTATTGTAGAATTTCTGGTATTGTAGAATTTCATGACTAGCCTGGTAGCAGGGCATTTCTTCCCATCAACAGGCGCTTGTCTACAGAAACAACCAAATACAGCTGTATTGACAGTAAACCTGAAAAGATCCCTCAGGGGACCTACAAAGGCTTGAAGGTCATGTTCAACTGAATGTTTGCCCAAGTGTATCTGAATTATACATAACTCCCATGTTGGCTACACTGTGTGTAATAAGATCTCCTGCTGGATAAGAGAGACCATATGAATGATATTTTTCTGGGGTCTTTTCTTAAGAAGGTGGGAAGAGGGGAAAGAATCAAAGAAGATTTTAATTCGTACAAGCCTTTGGTTTTACACTGGTTTTGGTGTTCATGAAACAAGAGAAGACTCAGCGATTAATATCGTTTCAAGGGTAGGAAAAAAATGACTTGCTTTTACAGTGGAGACATAGCACCAGAGGACATCCACAAGATCTACGATACAATCTGTACCATGCAGAACACCCATAAATCATCTTAAAAAGGGAGTGAAAAGTGAAGGGACAATGCATGTGAAGGACACTCAGTTATTAGGAATCCTAAAGAGGAAAATAACTGAAAAGTTGTAGAGTGGTTGAGGGATGAAAGTCAAAGGCAGTAAATGCTATGTAGTGCAGATTGACATAAACAAACCTTTTTGCTACAAAGAGAAGGTCTCTGAACCACTTTAGCATTGTCAGGAGGTGCTTGTGTCAGTGAGTTCTACAAAAATGTCAACGGAACACTCAGCTGTGGCTAAAAAACATTTAGGAAAAGCTATTATGGGGAAACCACTATTGGGAAGAGATAGACAACTACAGGAGGATGTCACTTAAGAAACCACAGAGTACCCAAATCTTGAAAGCTGTTTTGCTCTCTGGGCTTTACTCCTCAACAAGGATATAGCAGAATTAGAAATGTTTTAAAGGGATCAGAGGTGTGAAATGTTTTTTTTTCATAAGAAGTATATAAAAGGAATAAGACTGCTCTACTTCATAAAAGTTTACACAATAAATATCTCCACAAGCAGATACACCATGGCATAGGGAATAATTGCACATTGTTCTAATAATGGCAGAATCAGGGTCATCAAATTATGTTACTGGACAGTAGGCTTAGAAAAAAAACCTCAAGATTCTGCCTTTTCACAAAGTCTCGAGTTCAGTTATGGACCTCCTTGTCAGCAGGCATTATGAATTCATACAGATCCTACAGACAATCATGTAGGTAAGGGAGGTTCATCAGAGGCTCTTCAACACAAACATACAACCTGTGGCTTGGGTAGTCCCTAAGCCACAACTCTGTAGGCACTGAGGAGGTATCGGGGCAATATCAACACCCTCTGGTGTTATTTGTGTTGTCCTTTCCTAAGCTTCCACCCCAGGAGGGATGGGGAACAGTTACAGACCTGGTCTGATTCAGCACAGTCACTCTTATGCCCTTACGTGCTTATAAAACAATATGGAAAGGTCTCCAGCAACTCCAAACCATCTGAATTGTCTGCTCAGTGACCCAAATCTCTGCTTGCTTTCAGCATATTTAGCCCTTGAAAATGCAACTGTTTCCCAGGAAGGTTGGAGAGCTGAGGGAACCCAAGGCACTCCTTCGGTAACGTTGGTGTGAAGAGCTCCTATCTATCTCAGCAAACAAGAGAAGCCAGGGCAGATTTTCATCTCTGTTGTAGAGGAGCAAAGTCCCAGACCCACTTAAGCTGTCTGGCCAAAAGTCTTGCGAGGTGGGACAGCACGGGAAGGAGTTTGGTGCCAGTTTCCCAAGTTATGATCCCATGCCTTGCTGTCTGCAGCTCTACGATACGTCTGTGGTGCTCTGCAAGCAATTATTGCCAATTCCACACTAAACTAAAACCAGGAGTGACTGAACAATGAAGATTCAGCCAGGAAATGCCTGTTCCTTGAGCTTCCAATCCACTTGCATGTAAAACCTAGAGCAGACAGTGAAATTTAATTCTGCTTCAACCCCTCTTTCTCTGTGTCATCACTGGCCATCGTCCTCCTGCTCTAAGCTGATATTCATCTCCGCTCCCTGGGAGATTTCTGGTTGTTTACATATTGAAATAGTCTCCCTTTTATCCCTTGTGGTGGCTTAATGTCTCATTCCCTCTTGGCTTCACTGCGTTTCTGATTCAAACTTTCTCTACGTGGGGCCATTCAAATATGAAACAGCTCTGACCGAGGCAGCTGCTGCCTTGTCAGCTTTCGTTTCTACAGATGATGACTAACGCTTCAGCTTATGATTTCGGTGGATTTTCATACTCTTCCCCCAGCGCTTGGATCACTGGTGTGGGATTTGCAGTCTACAAAGTTCTCAACATATTGGTCCCATTAGGACTTCATCTGCGACCGATGCCATCTCTGGAAATGGCTCTCCTCCCAACCACCCCGACTAATTCATGTCATTGACTTCTGTTAACATGCCCTTGGTTTACCCTGAGCAAACGGCTGGGATTGGCATCACAGCCCCCGGTCTTTGTGTGGGAACAGGCTACTGTCTATCCTCTGGGATCTCCCCCACCCCCAGCCTTTCTCCTTTTATATCCTACAGTCACTTCTGGAGATGCCAAATGATCATATTTTTCTGTGGTCCGGGAATGTTAGTGACGATTCTCCAGAAATACTCATCATGGTGTGTGTGAAAGTTGCTTTTAGGAGAAAAAAAACCTTCCTCCTGCCACTGACCCTGCAGATGCTCACATATAGCAAAAGCTTCAAGGCTAGTGGAGACCCAAAATTCACATCCAGGTAGGTTTCAGGGCAAGAATACTCCTTAAAGATCTGAATGGGAGAGATGACAATGATATGGGGGTCACCCAGCCAAGCCCTTCACAAAGCACCTCTGATTGCCCTGACAGCTTGCTAAGGGCTTGTGGCGCCCACATACAGACTCCAGGCAACATCATCAGCTGTATTAGAGAGGCAAGATGGTACTACAGCATCCTCCCCCAAACACTGAATAAGCATTTGGCCTTTCCCAAAAAGCATCCCATGTCCACCAACAAAAAAAAGATATATGTTGTCACCTCCATTTTACAGCTGAAGAGCTGAGCAGGTCTAATGTGGCACAAGGATACCCAAATCCTATGGGAATCAATGGGACCTGCACAGCTGTGTACTTATGAGGACTTCAGGCTCTACTTTCAGAACAGTTTGGTGACCGTTGTAGAATATGGCTCTTTTTGCCTGTTCCCACATGATTAATTCCTCAGATCTGCAGGGTGCAAGGTGCCTGCTTCCTACAGAGCGTATATGCAGAGAAAAGATCTCCGAATGCAGGAGAATGGAGACCTTCCTCCACTAGCCAGGCTGGAAAAAAGGAACATGCCTTGAGCACATTTAGGCACGACATGACTCTCCTTCTACTTCAGCACCAATCTTTGTATCCTTTGGCCTGATATTTCTGTTCAGAGAATGTTTCACATCCCATGACAGTAAGGATCTTGCCAGCTTGTGCCCTAGGGGAGAGTGATAGGAGCTTTGGATTCATGGGGGGTCGAAGTCAAGTCTCTTATTTATATCCAATGGAGCAAGAGTGAGGTCCTGGGTCACCTGCATGAAGAAGGACCTGTGCAAACATGCACATTGTCACCTGGCTGTCTTCTGTGCAGGATGTATTCAGCTCATGCTCAGAGCTTCTTCGTGAGGTCAGGTAGCAGAAGGCACCAACCTATGACTTCTCCTTGGGGATTTGGCATGAAGTCTAATCAAATCGTTGGCTGCAGAAGACATTAGCGTGTTGGTGCCAACTAGCAGATGTTCAACACCCTCAGGTCCAGACAGTGGTTGAGCAGCAGTTCTGTCTGCCATGTCCACCACAACAGTGACAGACAACTACTAATGTATTTTGTCCAGATCTGCAAAGCATCTTAGCCAAGATCACAGAGTAGCCTGTGGCAGAGCTGGGAACAACATCTGACCCTTTGAGGCTCAGTCTAGTGCTTTAACCACATGAACACATTTCTTGTGTTATCTGCTCCCCCTTTTCATGTACACTACAGTATTTTTCATAACTAATTTGTTCCTGATCATAAGGAAAAAATACCCCCTTTCAAATGTATATTGCAACATACAAAAAACAGATTCATGGTCCTCAAAGCCTTTCCTGTTCTAAGTTGCTGTGAAATATGCTCTTTGGGTGTTCATTAATTACAAAGATTGTGAGATGGCAATTTTAAGTACGGTAATAAATCTATCCAGTTAAACCGTGACAGTGGGGATTTCATCTAAGCAGGATTTTGTGCCATTAGATTACAGCGAAAGTTTTCTGAGACATGGAGAACAAGTCAATACTTCAGTGGTTTCAGCGATAAGGCCATGATTGTGCTGATCCCTGGCACAATGTGCTTCCACTGCAGAAGAAGAGGTCCAGAAACACTGCAACCTGGGCACCAAAGGGCTACGGGATGGCTGGGGAGTTGTTGCTGGCTAGGGACCAGCAAATGCCCTAAATTAAGCATGGTTGGCCATGGGAAGTTGGTAGGTAGAAAGAAGCTCAAGCGAAACAGGGAACACCGCGGACATCTGAAGAACCTGGAGGTTATGGCCAGTGAACTGAACATCTCTGTTCAGTTGGTGGGGGTTCAACACTGGAGTCTGGACTTTATACCTTCAGGTGTTGCATCCTTGACAAAGAATCACAGATTTTCTTACTTGGTGTTTCATCTAAACACCTTCTGTCAGCCCTACAGGTATTAACTGAGGTTTTTGTCACTGCCCTCGTGGCTGTCACCATGTTTGCTGTTGCATTTGCTGTCCCTCTATGAGGAAGGGGGGGTTGGACTAGATGATCTCCAGAGGTCCCTTCCAACCCCATATGATTCTATGATTCTACGAAGAAGCATCATGGCAGCCTTTTCGATGAGTTCCCACCAGGCCCTCTTCAAATCCCTCCTTCCTCCAAGAGTTAAACTAACAACAGATAAAGATCAGGAACCAGTGGGGACAGCTGATATTCTTCCTATCTCCCAAGCCTTCATGTCTCTGCAGAAACAGAGGTTTTGAAGCACAAAGCGTGTCTTGGGGACTCCCAGCCTGCACTCCTACTTGCCCAAACCTGTTTCCTGCGGGAACCCAGGGCACCTTTTGCCTTCTTTTGGGAGCCAACCTGCTCACAAGTGTTCTTCCAGATGCTCTCCCCGCTCCCTGTTCTTGCTCTCCAGCTCTTGGCATTTTCCATCTGTGCTATTTCAGCCGCTTTGCTCTGTGTCTTTCCAGCCGGGTGGGGCTAAGCTATAAAAGGGATCTGACTATCTTCCCTTGTCTCTTGGCGCACAGCCTTGGGCTATACACAGCTCAGCTAAATCATTCCATGCATTCCTTTCTCTCTCCAAGGAAGAGCGTAATTCATTGCAAAGGGTTTTTTTTTTTTTTTCACCATGCCCTCTGCTATGCAGCTGCCTTGACACATAGGTCTTGGGATGAGCTTATCTCAAGCATCTTGTGTGCAGAAAGATTCCATGGCAGCATCAAATAATAAACAGATCTTGAAAGAGTGTGCGATGTGCAAGCAGCCAAGAAAACGCTCTGTGTTCCTCGAGAGACATTTCTACCCTAATCTTCCCTCTTGCAAGATGTCTGGGTAGTCCCATATCATTCTGTGATTCCTCTACTGCTGCCATTTTCCAGTTAGATGGTTTGAAACAACTGCTCAAATGTCAGCATTTTATTAAACCTGCTGCAGTTACTGTTTGGTGGACCACGATCCATCTGCTTTTTCCACTACTGACTCCGATGAACCCATGGTTGTTGATTTTTAGACAGCAACACATCACAGAGACAGACATGGTCACATTGCATTAAAGCCATGTCCTGCTCCAGGGGTAAGGACTAGCCACATTTTTAGCTTTCATCCACAAAAGCTTGGGAAGCAAGACGCAAACTCACACCAACATCATCACACCAAGAGGTTGTCTTTGAAAGTGGGTCTCAGGATCAAGAAGGGCATTTGCCTGACCTCTGAAGCCCTTGGCAGGCCTCAAAAGCCACAACTACTTTAGTAAAGGCATTTGCCCAAAGGAGAGAGCCCTGGCCTTGGGGCTCTCTCCTTTGAGTACTGTATTTCTGTATTTCCAATGTATCACTCTTGGCACATTATATATGTATTTTGTGCTTGTGTGGCTTCTCAGACAAAGTGTTTGATTTCTCCAGCTCTGTGTTGCAGCCACAGAATGGTGTTTTATACTGTGGTGACAAGGACACGTGTCCAACTTTGGGTGCACGTAGGCGACTGTGGGTGCAAGGTTTCCCAGGCAGTGCTGGAGGATACTGTAGAGCGAAGGGTACAAAGCAATAAAATTGGCTCATTCCTAAGGATAAATTAGTTTTTCTTTAGTCTGGATGATCAGAGGTAGGGCTGGGAACAACTCGGGGAGATAAATTGTACAATATTCACATGTGTAAATATTCACAATCCCCTTGTTTTTTGAAGTCAGAGATAAAGGTATGGAACAAGGTAGGCTAGAGTTTTGAAAGTGTGTTGACACCTAGTTGTATCTCCCAGAATCCTTCCAAAAGCCCATCCAAGTCCTTTATTGCTGTCCATTTTCAACCCCAGGCTGGATATCCAACATCCAAGAAGGCTAAAATTTCCAGAATCCAGCAGCTCCCAGCCTGGCTGGTTTTGCCCATCTCGGCAAAAAAACTGAGAATATCCCAAATCTGTCTGAGCATTTGGACTGAGAAATGACTTCAGCAGCTAGTCTCACTGTGGACATGGGACTTTTCTGAGAGTTACACATTTCCTTCCTAGAAGATTACCGTGTATGCTTATTCACTCACACTCCATATTTTTCTTGCGTTTAGAGCGGTAACTGAACGTGTTATGGAGCGAATGCCCATCATCTCTGTGGTCTACAGAGCTGGCTTACTGGGAATTTGGAAAGACCAGTACAACATCATGCCTTTGTGATCCCCTGTGTTCCAAACTTCAGACCACTGGATAAATATTTGGCTTACACTGTGGGCAGCTTCTGGAATGCAGCTGTGAGCTGTGCGAGGATACAAATACTTGGTCAGGGTGAGAGGGCACTGCCTTTCTCCAAGGGGTCTTATAACCAGAGAAATAACTCTTGGAAGAGCCTTTCCATTCTGCATTGGATGTGATGGATGGTCCCCAGAGGACGCCTTGGAGGAAATGACTTTTCTCCAGCACAGTTAGAAATGCAACTGCGCAATCTGGGCTGTGGGTGATGCCCTCGTTCGGAAAAGGGTGCTGGGACTTTCAATGAGAAGCCCAAGCCAGGAGGGAATATTTTATGTGCTTTCTGATCATCTGCTTCGGGGGTTGCAGAGCACATTCTGTTTGAAGAGTCTATTTTTAGCAAGCAAAGAGCTTAACTTCCATTCGAAGTACCTCTCTGCTTCCCTAAATCTGAAACACTGAGCACGTACTCGGTGTTTTGGTGAATTCAATGAGAAAAAACTTCTGGGGGTCTGCTCAAGCAGTGACTAATTAATTACCAACACACCAATCCAGGTGTTTATTCCTGTAGTTTTAAGCCAAATGTGACTGTCATATTTCTTGCTGCTGGCTCTGTCTTCATTTCTTTTACTAATGGACCAACTGAGGTCTATGAAGTACTCAGAATAACAATTAAGAATTCAAAGTTTATTGTCTGAAGACGATAAAACACCACAGATTTATCTCATTAATACATGAAAAATTTAATACTTTGTGTCATGCAACAAACTTGCTTGCTGATGAAAAACAAGTCAGAAAAAAATACGAGTTATTAGGACACTCACCAAAGTGCTGTGTTTGAGGGAACTGGAGTTCCAGGTAGTGCAGGGTCTGTATTTCTCAACATTATTTCTCTTGTCACATCATTTATCACCATCTCATGGTTAACATTCTGACTTTCCCAGGAGCAGACATTTAAAATGAATTAAATAAATTCATCAATGATAGAAAAACAGACAGGAATCTGACCACCTGACTGGGCGTTGGGTGTCATGCCTTCGCACAGAAGGAGTTGCCAAATGGGAGATGCCTTATTTCTACATCCAGGAGTGAAGTGGCAGCGAAAGTGGAGGATTTGGCAACTTTTGCCTAATGGCAAAACTTTTTCCTTTGCATTAATTCTGCTAAAGGGATTGGTATGGTCATTGGAGGAAGCCTGTTACTGGAGTAAAGCCTTATGCAGTAACCCTGACTTAGGGCTGGCATTTATTGTAGCAACCAGTTGGAGACCTCCTCATCCAAGCAACGTCCAGTACATACGTTGAAGTACAGCAGATGAGATGTTTCCAGCTGGTTGCATATTTTGTAGAGCAGGTCCCGGCTCAGACTTTACTTAGCAATTTCTCTTCTTGATTATGGCTTGTGCCATTGCTGTTCTAAGTCATCAAATAAGTACATTATTCAGAGTATCGGCTGTGAGAGTGAACCAAGAAATATTTGTCCCTTTACTGAACCTGGATTAGAAAACATATTGGGAATGGCTGAGTAAGCATTAGCATGGGACGCACATGTTGTTAATTTCCACATATTAGGATGCCATTTAGTTTAGTTAAGGGTCTGAGGCCCGTGTAAGGCTGCTTATTGTGTGGTCTGATGCTGCTTGCTAGAGCCTGCAAGGAAGAAGGGAGATGCCTACAACATGCTTACAGAATCACAGAGTCACAGAATGATATGGGGTTGGAGGGGACCTCTGGAGATCATCTAGTCCAGCCCCCTGCCAAAACAGGTCCACCCAGAGCAGGTTGCACAGGAACATGTCCAGGCGGGTTTTGAATGTCTCCAGAGACAGAGACTCCTCCACCTCTCTGGGCAGCCTCTTCCAGGGCTCTGCCACCCTCAAAGTGAAGAAGTTCCTCCTCATATTTAGGTGGAACTTCCTATGTTCAAGTTTGTGCCCATTTCGTCTTGTCCTGTCACTAGGCACCACTGAAAAAACACTGGCCCCATCCTCCTGACACCCACCCTTTAAGTATTTATAGGTGTTGATCAGATCCCTCCTCAGCCTTCTCTTCTCCA
>JAOXNO010000001.1:204210019-204220321 GCA_028565335.1 Limnodromus scolopaceus | reverse complement strand
GGTAGACCCTCTCTGGCGGGGGGGTTGGACTAGATGATCTCCAGAGGTCCCTTCCAACCCCATATGATTCTATGATTAAATTATTTTTAAATCATTTTAACTACCTTTCCCAACTTCATATACCAACATGGGCTTCTCATTTATTAGCTCATAATCAAAATCCAGCTAGTTTTCATACCTCAGGCCCCTTTTCAAGTTATGCTGGCCCTATCTTTTTCTTTTTGAGTCTAAAATTTCATATCCCACCTGCAATTGAGGTATTTGCTATGTCATAGATCTCTAATCAAATCATTATACGTGGACCTGGAAGACATGGTTCAGTTCCTGGCTATGTCCTTCTTGTGAGATTTTGCTCTCTACTTCAGTTCCTGTACAATATAAAGAAGAGTAATCCTTTTTGCCCACTATTTTTAGCCACTTATGTCAGTTATGCCTGTTTAGTCCATGTTTGTAGAACATCTTACACAGCAAAGCCCTGAAGTTACGCCAGGGGAGGTTTAGGATGAATATTAGAAAAAATTTCTTCACTGAAAGGGTTGTCAAAGGATGCCAGTTATTTGGGTGCAGAAATGTCTTCAGAAACACTGAAAGTGTGTAGGTCATGGTAGATAAACTATAGCAAATAGTAGAGGCCTGTTCTTGCTGTCGTATGGGGCTGGAGCAGGGGACATCAGACTCCTGAGGTTTTTTGTTCTAAAGTTCCCTGGAAGAAATCAAGATCCCCTGAGCAACAGAGAAAGATATTGCCAATAGCAGTCTGGACACGCTGCAGATTTGTGTTCTTCATACCCTCTCCAACTATTCAACAGGAACAGTTAGTAATTCTGAGCCCGGGGATATTTTGGGAGTATGTGTATTTGTACTTTATTTACTTACATACTTTTTTTTTTTTTTCCACTCATAATCTGATCATCTTCATGTTCTGGGGAAAAAAAAAAAAAAAGCCCTGTTGAAAACAATTATTGCCCCACACAGTCAAGATTGTTTTCATTTACTCCATTACAACACAGATGAATCGGAAGAGGAGTCTTAGTCATGAATCTAACACCGCATGAAGGGAAATTCCTGGGGAGTGAATGAGCACAGCAGTATCTCAACATCTTTTTTTTTCTTTTTTTTTTTCTGATCACTCTACAAGTAAACGTCCGCTAAATCTTTTTTTTTTTGATGATTTGTCATCGTTTTAGTCTGAATTCAGCACTTCACATGCAGAGATTCTCCTCTGCATGGAGCAAGCCTGTGTTGACTTGACCTTTCCAGTGTCATGATGAGGTGCATGTTTGCTGGGAGAAAAAAAAGGACAAGATTTCCCCACTGCCAACACCTTACCCGGGGTTAGTATTAGTAGGACACGGTTCAAAAGCTCCTGATGAAGTGATTGCCTTGCATCCGGACAGGTTCCTGATTCACGTGGGGGTTGGATTTACCCTTGGTTAATCAAGCACAAATACAGGTTGAGCGGAGAATGGCTGGAGAGCAGCCCTGAGGAGAAGGACTTGGGAGTGTTGGGGGATGAGAAGCTCAACATGAGCCGGCAACATGCACTGGCAGCCCAGAAAGCCCCCCACATCCTGGGCTGCATCCCCAGCAGCGTGGCCAGCAGGGTAAGGTGGGGGGATTCTACCCCTCTGCTCTGCTCTGGGGAGACACCACCTGGAGTACTGTGTCCAGCTCTGGAATCTTCAGTACAGGAGAGATATGGACCTGTTGGAGTGGGGCCAGGGGAAGCCACGAAGATGCTGGGAGGGCTGGAGCTCCTCTGCTGTGAGGACAGGCTGAGAGAGTTGCAGGTGTTCAGCCTGGAGAAGAGAAGGCTCCGGGGATACCTTCGAGCCCCTTCCAGTCCCTAAAAGGGCTCCAGAAGAGATGGGGAGGGACTCTTGATCACAGAGTTGAGCCATAGAACAAGGGTTAATGGTTTTAAACTAAAAGAAGGGAGATTCAGATTAGGTATTAAGAAGAAATTCTGTGCTGTGAGGGTGGTGAGACCCTGGCCCAGGTTGCCCAGAGAAGCTGTGGATGCCCCATCCCTGGAGGGGTTCAAGGCCAGGTTGGACAAGGCTTTGAGCAACCTGGCCTGGTGGGAGGTGTCCCTGCCCATGGCAGGAGGGTTGGAACTTGATGATCTTCGAGGTGGCTTCCAACTCTAACCCTTCTATGATTCTATCTATTAGTCTGAAGGAGAAATTTGGCCAGTACAAGGAGTGTTATCAAGCCTCGACATGTCTTCCTCCATAGGAAGAAAGGCTTTAAATGATTTAAATAGATGCCAGCAAATTGTTCTGGGAAACAGTGCAGGAAATAAGTTGTCAATAGTGAACTGCAGATAGGCCAGTGCCCAATCTTTGGTCTTCATTTCTATATCTGCAGCTCATGTAGTGCAAGGATGGCAAAACAGGTTCTCTGAGGAAACATTGAGGGCATGTTTATTGAAGGAAACATGAAAAATGGGGCTTCCTAAATCTCTCATGATCCCCATTTCAAATGATTAAGCTGAAAATCAGAGTTCAAATACCACTGGAACCTCTTAGATGTACGGTCCTATGGTTTCATATTTCATCCTTCTGACTTCTTAAGCACTACTGCAAATTAATCAATAACTAACCGTATCTAACGCAGTATGTACTGCTTCTGAACACCCCAGAGTCTTCACAGTGAAAAACAGCAGTTGTCACTTTTAAGCCACTTCTTGCATTCCAAAAACGTGGATGTCAGCCCACTGACCACATTGACCCCGGGGGGAAGGTGGACCCATTTTAAAGATGGGAAATAGAGGCTTAGACAAGGCTGGGATCGGTCTGATTGAAACCATCCTGGGGTTGGAGCCTGGGCTCTCCTTGTAACAAGAGGGGAGACACTCCCGGACTGCGATTCACCTTCTTGGGAAGCAGAAGTGCAACACAAGTCAGATGAATCGCAACCTAAAAGTCCCCACTCCTCTCTGGTGACTGTAAAGGGAGTCACAGGTGACTCGATCATGGGTAGACATCGGCACAGTGTGTATTTAAAGCCATGTGTGAGGACTCACATCTTATGTGGCTTGCCAAAGACCTGACAGCCACTTAGAATCATAGAATCATAGAATGGTTTGGGTTGGAAGGGACCTTAAAGATCATTAAGTTCCAATCCCCTGCCATGGGCAGGGACACCTCCCACCACAGCAGGTTGCTCAAAGCCCCATCCAGCCTGGCCTTGCACCCCTCCAGGGATGGGGCATCCACGACTTCCCTGGGCAACCTGTTCCAGTGCCTCACCACCCTCAAGAATAAAGAATAAGAGCAAGCTCTGGGTCCAACTCCTGCGCCCAAAAATGCGTTTAATATAAGGTCCTCTCATTGAGATCATCATTTAGCTGTTGCAGCAAAGTCTGAAGCTCTTCTTAAATGACATTTAAATAAAATGAAATGAAATGAAATAAAACAGAATAAAATAAAATAAAATAAAATAAAATAAAATAAAATAAAATAATATAGGTACATATAACTGGTACTGCAGTCTGAGGTCTGACTACTTTATCTGACTCAGACCCTGTTATTTGTCATTTTTAAATCTCTGTAGCAACAGGAAGTCAATACATTGTGGACTGCAGGATATGTAGCAACAACTTTCTGCTGCAATAGGGTTGCCAGCCACAATGAAAACTCTGGGGGATCCGTCGGGGACCAGGCTCATGCTTTGTGTACGAGGCACACAAGCGACGCGAGTGCCTTCACATCCCACCGTATGTTGAACAAAGCATGGAAGCCTGAAACACCACG
The DNA here is from genome assembly GCA_028565335.1 of Limnodromus scolopaceus. Classification (NCBI taxonomy): domain Eukaryota; kingdom Metazoa; phylum Chordata; class Aves; order Charadriiformes; family Scolopacidae; genus Limnodromus; species Limnodromus scolopaceus. Next base: position 204,216,563 of record JAOXNO010000001.1, on the reverse strand, counting down.
AGTGGAAAACCTGACCCAAAATATCCTGCAATTAATCCTTTGTGTTACTTTTCGTTCCCACAGTTACTGCTGCACTTCAAAGTTCAAAACAGCGGTGGGGCAGCTGGAGTGCTCCTGGCAGGAGGAACGGGAATCTGATAAATCCCCATGGATTGGAGACTTGGGACAAACGGTCACCTCCAAAGACCGAACCCAAACCACACCCAGCCCTACCAGTGCTACAAGTTGTGGTGCTTAGGAGAAATTTGGTTGGGAGGAAAATGATGTTAGCATCTGGAGATGGTTCATTGGCCTACATTTGGTGGTCTCAGGACATTTAACAATGGCCAGGAGCCTATGAGCGAAACCATCAACCCAGCTGATGCTCATCTGGGGCAGCTTGTGCTTGCAAAAGATGGATAAGAACTGCTTAGACGTGTACTAGTATCCTTAGCTCAGAGACTGCTTTTCCTTGTCGTGGGGAGGCTCCAGCAAACACAGCACAGAGAGGTCCAAGAGATGGGGGAATTGGCAATGCCTCTCCATTGAAACAACCAGAAAGCTTGAAATGGCAGAGTGGGGCCTTCAGCTGAAGTAAGAAGGTGGAAAAGACTCAATGAGGAGATTTTTCCTCACCCTGCTATGAGCTCTGGTCTTTGCTGGGATGGCCCTGGGTGGGTACAGGCCAGGATGGGGAAAAATGCTCAAGTGCTGCTTGATTTCTTATGCTACTATTCCAAAGGACTCTATACCAACCCCTACATTATGGGCACACAGAAGAGTCAATTAACATAAATCTCTTTTATTACTGTTGGTTACCTTTCCTGGAGGTGTCTTTGCCACAACTTTTGTGGTCAAATTCCTTGGTAGACCCACATTGCCCTGGAAGGGGTCACAACTAACATTCATATCTTTCACAAGCCCCTGAAGCATTGGGGTGTGCTTCAGTAATTCTTCGCAGTCTTTAGTTTGGAGACTCAGTTTTACTATGAAATTTTCAGGCAAATGAGTCAAAACTGGGTGCCTACAACCGTATTTAGGCTTTCTGAGAAATGTGATCTCATTCAGAGAAGTGTCGAGAAGTTTTCTGTGTCAATGGAAAGCAGAGCTGCTCAGCACCTTTGAAATATTATCAGACTTGAAGCATCTAAATATAGGTGTTAAAGGCTAATTTAAGAACATGGTTTTAAAATGTTAGTCTAGAAAACTAGAAAAAAAAAGGTCTGTGGTTTAAGCTTTCTTCCCCTTGCATATCTACAGAACATAAAAGGTCTAATGCAGTGAACTATCAAATACTTGAGATTTTTAATATTTCACCTACCAAGAAGTTGCATTTCAGTACAGTTGACGCCTTTGTTCAAATAAGGTTTAATGTCCTATATATGCTGTCCCATTGCATTCAGGGAGAATCTTGTTCTAAATCATTTTTGAAAATCACTATTTTAAGTATCTGAGTAAAGTCCTATGAATTCCTTCAAGATGCAAAGCATGAAGATATGTGGCTTTGCTCTTCTTGTGTAATAAATCTAGAGTAAACAAATATGTACAAATATATACACATCCCTTATGCCAGTTTTCAAAATCAGAAAATGTTATTTTTGGTAAGATGTCATTTAACCAAGACATCTGATGAACTTTCACTGACTGACATGAATTCACATTCCCAATTCAGTTTAATATCCTGTCCTGTATTTTTGTTGGGAAATACTCAGAAGAGCAATGGGATCATCTGGGACAAAAAAAACCCAAAACCAACAGAATCTCTCAAACTTTGCCCCTCTCCTAAACAGCAACATATCACACAAGAGAATGTTTAGCTCGAGATATAGATTTTGAACTCCAGGCCATGTTTTTTTCTGCTTTGGAGGAATAAATTGAAAGAAACATAGCTTCCTTACCAGTTGCTTATTGAAATCTCCTTAAAAATGTTTCAGTTGTCATTTATTTCTAGCCAATAATTCTCGTATATGGTGTCATTATCAGTAGGAAAATAGGGGGTTGGGTGAAAGACTCTTCCGATGCATAAATTTAATTATCTCATTTTAGGATCAGCTACACATTTTAACAATCATCTTTAAAAATAACTGTGTCTTTTATTGTTGGTAAGAGTTTTCAACAGCTACCTGCAGAGTTTCTGAGCATGTGTATTATCTACAGTAAGATGACATGTTTTCCCAGGCTTAGATACTTTAAGACAAATTAAGACACGATTTACAATTTACATCACTTTTTCCAAACAACCCGTCCCATGGAAAGTCCCCAGCTGTGAAGGTTTGACCAAAAAAGTGATGAACCAGTATTTGGCAACAAACCCGACAGACCATTTTAAAAATTAAACTCGAAAGAAAAGAGCCGGGGGGAGGGAGGGGGGAGGAATGTGTGGTTTTAAAAAATTGACCGACTTATATTATCTCCTCCTCGTGAGCCCACGATCTTGCTGCACAACCATTTACATCCTTAAAAGAAACCTTACTTGGTAACAGTCATGTATACAAAAGGATCACACCACACATCACGGCCACGATGATGCACCCTGGGCCCGATCCAGAGCAAGCTGGAGGTGATGGAAAGACTGTGCTTGTCTCTAAGTCATCCCAACATGCACAGCACATTGCAGAGCACCTCCTCACTCAGAAGGGCTCCCAAGGAGACTGAAGATGCCATCTCTGCTCTCCTCACCAACATCAAGTTGAGTGACAGTTGCTGGTCATCCTCTCCAAGGCATCTGGTGGCCTTCCCTAGGGTATCTGAAAGCCCCCTGCTCTTTGGAGGAAACCCAGCAAGAGCTCTGTGATTGTCTATCAACTGCAGACATGTGCAACCTGATCTGCTGTGATTGAACACATCATTGAGCCAGATGATGTGTCTTGAGGCTGCCTCCCATCCCTTCCCCTCTAGAAGGACCTGCACCCAGGTATTATCCCAAAACACAGTTGAGAACCCTTATTCATTGCCAAGAGGTGGGAACATGTGGTGTGGCTCCAGATCAAACCAAGCATTGCATCAAGTCCTGCAGATGTCTCTGCACCAGCAGCCATACAAACAGCACATACCTCCAAGGAGTTACAGCAACATGAGAACAGCAGGAACAAAATCACCTGCAACCAACTGAATCTGTAGTATGAAAAAAAATTCCTAAAACCCAAGGAAAGCAGGCAAAAGCCTAGCTGGAAGCTGTTTGAATTCGTGCAATAACTGTGTCTGGCCCAGCTTTGAGTGATCTTTGCCCTTTTGAGGTGAAAGGGTATGTGAGTCAATGGTTTGCTTAGGTGACTTGCTCTCTTCTGGCCTTGTGGTGGGAGCGCAGCCCAGGGAATTGTGGTAAGAAGGAACACTTTTGAGAAAGCAAAGATTTGCACAAGATTGTTTCTCTTGGCAGCAATAATTTTTCAGGAAGAAACTACGACTCACTGTGGAGACATCCCAGATATCCAGCGTCCTGAAGGTTTGGAGAGGGATAGCAGGAGACCTCTGCCTAGGGAGAAGCATCACGCTCAGGACATCACTGTGTCGTTTGTTAAATTTTTTTTTAATGCTCTATAGGTTCCTATCTGTTCGGCTCTGCTTAGTATTGACCATCAGACAACTCCTAGACAGCAGCTCTGTTTCTTTATGTTCACTTCCAGCCGAATTTGGAACAGCAGCTTAGGAAACTTGTCCCCTCAGCAAAGCTTGATGTGACTCCATCCCATGCTGGGGGCTGCAGACATCCCTTAGAGGTCTCAGGGGTGAAGTTTAAGTGTTCGCCGCCTTAACAGACCTGTAACCCTCTGAGCTTCAAAAGCGGCTCCTTGGACGTGAGTCTGCAATATTCCACTGTAGCCCCTTTTTTTGTGAACAAGGACCCAGCCTCCACCAGACGCAGACGTAAGACGTCCTCAGACAGGGTTTGAAAGCGAGAGCTGCTAAAAGCAATTAAAACGAAAGCTGCTTTGAGCATGCAAAGGTCATTAGGTAGGAGTGAAAGCAGATGATGACGTCAGGCTAGAGCAGAGGAAATGAAGAAATGGAAGCAGCCTGTGTAATGGAGACCTTGCTGCTGGAGGAAACATCTCGTCATACCTGTGACTGGCATCATTTGTCTTGGAGCGGAGACACAGCAGCAGGTTTGGGGGAGGTTTTCCCCTCCAGATCTGCCGACGGGGTAGGGTCATGCTGTCTGAGACCGGCTTAGTGAGACTCACACTGAGCTCTACCCCTGCAGGAAGGCGGCAGAGGGTTTGCAAGTACGTCTTGCCCTTCTCAGAAACGACCACCACAAGTTAGGGGAAGGTAGTTAGAAATCCTGCTAAACACTCTCAGGCTGCAAGTCTTCGCAGTTAATTACGGCTGAGACAACCCTGAAAACATCTGGGCTATCGAAAGCTGTGGTTGTCACACAACACGTGCTGGTTTTGCCTCAGAAAATGTGACCCAACACAGGACTCGGACAACTGAGCTCGGGGGCAGTTTGAGCTACAAAGAACCGCTACCTTTTTTTAATGGCATTACCAAAACTGAGTTTAGCAGCTGTCCCAAACACTAGCAAGGCAGGCGAGTAGTCTTTCTTCATCTTAAAAAGACACAAATCCACAGCGCTGATTGCTTTTGCTCCTTACAGGCCCCGTCTTCCCCAAATCTCAGCTCTGCCGCTCCATCCTTCCTGCCACACTGCAGAGCAGCACTGCTCGCAGACCGTCCAACAGCAAAACAGTCATCTGCACTCCACTGATGTGTGAGGTGACACCTAAATATTGCATCTTGGGGATGGTATTTGGCTTGGTTATGCTCGTGCTCCTCTAGCACCGCCTGGCTCCGTTGACCTGCATAAGAAGAGGATGGGATGGGACTTGCATGAACCATGGGCTCGGCTTCTGATGTTGCTGCAAGGACCCATGCAGACCCCAACACATCTGGACAGACACCTCATGACCTCGGTGTGTGCAAGGTGAGGACTTCCACAGGGATTGCCTTGGATGCTGTTTTCGTATGCATACTGATTCATAGAATCATCATAGAATGGTTTGGGTTGGAAGAGACCTTAAAGAGCTCATCTTGTTCCAACCCCCCTGCCATGGGCAGCGACACCTCCCACTAGATCAGGCTGCTCAAAGTCCCATCCAGCCTGGTCTTAAACATCAGCCTGGAAACCACCATGAGAGGTGAAACCACTGAGGAGGTGCTCAGCAGCTTGCCAAGGCAGCACCTCAACTGCTGGCCAGCACAAGGACACCTCGAAGTGCTAACGGCGGTTGTGTGGGGACACCTAAGAAATAGTGCCAACCCTTTTTTCCCCACAGGACCCAGACACAGCAGAGATGATGTTGTTTTGATACCTTTTGGTGTTGAAGACACTGAAATCCAGCCCCCGTGGGCCCCCCTCAAGCCTCCTTCTCATTCTTACAAGTAAATGTAGGGGAGTTTATGCAGTGAAATTCAGTGATTTACGTATGACCACGGAGCCTGAGGCTACTTTGAGAAAGGACAAAAATCCCCTGTGTTGACCAGCAACTCCTACAAATTATTTCCACCCACCAGATAAGATTTGTCTTTCAGATTAAAAGACTGTGACATTTACAAACCACCATAAAGTGTAGGCTTCTTGAGAAATAATTATTCAATAGCAACTCCCCAGCTATTCCAAGTCAAAGGTAAACACTCAGAAAGAGAGAAAAAAAGACTCATGAGACTTTACAACAATGAGATAGGACTACAGGGCTGGACAGAAGAAGCCAATCAATGCACAAGCATAATTGGGCACATAGACATCCAGGTCATTTACTGTGAGATGCACGCAGGGCTTTTAAGATAGAAAGCCAATGAAATGGTGCTAAGAAAAGAGACAGGTAGCAACAGTCAAGATTAATCCTTTGTGCAAAGGTAATGTGTAGCTTTGTTCTGCTTAGTGCAGTGAGAGGTAATTAAGTATGGCATTGAGCAAATACCCAAGGCCTGGTTTTTAATAGACACAGCAATGCTCTGAGCAGTTCCCGGATACGCTGGGGCTGCTCTGGGAGTGAAAACTTCAGGGTCACCAAGATTTCGGTAAATGTCGATGAATCTCGTGTTGTGCTGGGTTCCCAGTGAAGGAGAGGAATCTGCTTGCTCATTAGTGCAGCAGTTATTTCTACCCACATATCCACACCGGATGGTGCGTGGGAGAGTGCCATATCGACTGCGTTTCTTACGGACGTGGTTGGGAGGAGCGATCAGTGCAACCATTTTCCCTGACACTTCACCACGTTTACTCCAGCAAAAACTTTCATTCCCATGGAGTTGTGCTGCTGTGAATCTGGGGACCAAGGGAAAGAGCAACCACCAGTCTGGGAAAAAAAAACGTCAAACACAAAGACTGGACATGAGTTATAACATGGTTACTTACCCCTTGAAAAAATCTCACGGTCCACTGGGTTTAGAATCATAGAATCATAGAATGGTTTGGGTTGGAAGGGAACTTTAAAGGCCACCTAGTCCAATCCCCCTGCTATAAGCTATAAGCAGGGGAATTCTCTTGAGAAGAGAAGACTTAGGGGGGATCTGATCAATGCATACAAATACTTAAAGGGAGGGTGTCAGGAGGACGGGG
>JAOXNO010000001.1:204107437-204122618 GCA_028565335.1 Limnodromus scolopaceus | reverse complement strand
ACTGTGTCCAGTTCTGGGCTCCCCAGTTCCAGAAGGACAGGGAACTGCTGGAGAGGGTACAGCAGAGGGCTACAAAGGTGATTTGGGGCCTGGAGCATCTCTCTTATGAGGAAAGGCTGAGGGACTTGAGTCTTAGTCTGGAGAAGAGAAGGCTGAGGGGGGATCTGATCAATGCTTATAAATACTTAAAGGGTAGGTGTCAAGAGGATGGGGCCAGTCTTTTTTCACTGGTGCCCAGGGATAAGACAAGAGGAAATGGGCACAAACTTGAACATAGGAGGTTTCATCTAAACATGAGGAGGAACTTCTTTCCTGTGAGGGTGGCAGAGCTCTGGAACGGGCTGCCCAGGAAGGTGGTGGAGTCTCCTTTTCTGTAGGCATTCAAAACCTGCCTGGACATGTTCCTGTGCAACCTGCTCTGGGTGGACCTGCTTTGGCAAGGGGGTCGGATTAGATGATCCAGGGGTCCCTTCCAACCATATGTGATTCTGTGGGCAGTGAGGGGTTTGAGGGGCTGCGAGGGGCTGCCTGGCTGTGAGGGGGGTGGGGGGGCTGGAGAAGTGAGGGGTTGTGAGGGAAGTGGGGGGGCTGAGAGGGGCTAAGGACAAGTTGACCCTGAGCCAGCAATGTGTCCTTGTGGCCAAGAAGGCCAATGCAATCCGGGGGACATTAGAAAGAGCGTGGCCAGCAGGTGGAGGCAGGTCATCCTCCTTTTCTGCTCTGCCCTGGTGAGACCCCATCTGGAGCACTGGGTCCATCCAGTTCTGGGCCCCCAAGTTCAAGAAGGACAGGGAGCTGTTGGAGAGAGTCCAGCGGAGGCTGCAAAGATGATCAAGGGACTGGAGCACCTTTCTGCTGAGGAAAGGCTGAGAGACCTGGGGCTGTTTAGCCTGGGGAAGAGAAGACTGAGAGGGGATCTCATCAATGCTTACACGTATCTAAAGAGCGGGTGTCAAGAGGATGGGGACAGACAGTTCTTTGGGAAGAGGGGCAACAGGCACAAACTGGAACAGTAAGTTCCATCTAAACATGAGGAAAAACTTCTTTCCTGTGAGGATGACAGAGCACTGGAACAGGCTGCCCAGAGATGGTGTGGAGTCTCCTTCTCTGGAGATGTTCAAAGCCCTCCTGGGCGTGTTCCAGTCCAACCTGCTCTGGGTGACCATGCTTTGGCAGGGGGTTGGACTGGATGATCTCCAGAGGTCCCTTCCAACCTCAACCATTCTGTGATTCTGAGGGGAGTGGGGCGCTGAGGGCATAAGGAGGAGATTTGGGGGAGGCTGAGGGAGTGCCTAGTTCTGGAAGGGAGTGGAGGGCTGAGGGTGTGAGGGGCTGCCTGCCTGTGAGAGGTGTGGGAGGGGGTACCTGGATGCGAGGGGGTGCACATCTGTTGGAGGATGTGGGGCAACGATGGGACGTCTGGCTGTTAGAGGTGTGGGGCAGCTGGATGGGTGCAGGAACACTGGGATGAGGCAATGGCGCCCATGCTTCATGGGAAGCCCCCACAGGGCCAGTACTGGTTCAGCTGGTGGAATTCTGTCAGTCCTGCTGTGTGTGCTGAGGTGATGTAGTCCTGGATGGCAAGGTGTGTGTGTGACAAATAGGACACCGTTGTGACAAGCAGCTGTCACAGGAGGGATGCGGTTGGTGGCAAAGCATCATGAGCAACAGCACAAGTGGTGGGGTATTCAAGTTCCCAATGTGTGGAAAGCAGGGCTTGATGCGCTGGTACAGCAGGAAGTGTGTGTGAGAGGCCATGGAAAATACCATGAAAAATAAATTATGTGCTTAGATTTAGAAACACCCATGTAGAAGCCTTTTGAATCTAGATAGCACTCTTGAAATTGTTTGACTTAACTTGCTCCTCACAATTTTGGATGGTGAATAGGTGCTAGAGCAATACCAGTTACCTCTCTCCCAACAGTAGGTAATTAAGACTGAAATTTTTGACTATTTGTATGTGATGTTCACTTGTTTCCTTCCATTAAGCTGCTTGAGCTGATTTTTGGAAAATTTCAAAACCCATGGGAATTGAGGGCACGTAGGTTTTTTTTTCCCTAAGAAAACAGTCCCTTACAAGCTTTTTGTGTCTTCTTTTGAAATTACTTGGGTGGTGGCTGCTGCTTAAAGCTGTGTTTTGGATATATCATCAAGCTCTCCTGGGTGAATGCATTGCCTTGTGTTAAAGCTTGGATACCCAGACCTCTTTCTAAAGCCCATACATTCAAGGTTTTGTAGCACAATCCCTATTAGGTATCTTTACGTGTTTAATGAGAACTGGCATTGAAATTGGTTGTCAAACTCTTAACCTTTTATTTGTATGATTTGCTCCTAACATTGTCTCAAGTTGTGCAAAATTGGTCAATACGTGACAGTTTCTTGGATGAAGAAAATACCCTCTTCAGCAGGGGGTTTGGAACTAGACTAACTTTAAGGTCCCTTCCAACTCTTAACCGTTCTATGATTCTATGAGTGGTACCTGAGCAGTGGTGTAATATATTGCGTTGAAATGGCTTTTAGTTTGTGTCAGATGTTTTGCAACGAAAGCGCTTGTGCAACAGTAGAACAGTGTGTGTTAGTTGAATACTAAAAACTGGAGAATTTTTATACGTAATTTTAGTCTAAAATCTTTTTAATTGCTGCTTGGATAATACCGTGGAGAGCTATGTTGGGTCATTTCAGAGGTCTGACCTCCTCTTTCTTTGTCCTTCCATTCCTCAGAGAGCATTCCTTTTGGAGCCAAACTTGTGGCAGGACTCAGATGGAATTTCCGTGTCCAGCCACATAACCTCCACCGTGTTCCTCTAGTCCTGTAGCTACCTGAGAATCGATGCGTGTTGTTGCTCAAACATCCACAGCAAGAAAGTGGTTGTGTAAACCCCGTTGGGGGGAAATACAAGCTGACTAATGCATTTGCATCAATTACTGCAAGTGTTTTACTCACCAGAGGAGACAGTGTCTTACATATTTAAGGAGCCCTATAAGTAGGGGAAATGTTTCCTTGTGTTCTGTCTCAGAGAACTAACCCAAAGCAGAAGTAAATACAGTAGACATAGGCATCTAACAAAAACTTACTTCAGGCGTGTAAGCACTGTCTGTAGAATGATTGCTCTTTTATTTTTATTATTTCCCTTTTCAAAAATCTACTCTGAACTCCCCAATGACCACAATAAATAAGAAAAATGCTGTGTTTAGAAGGGAGATGAAGAAGACAACTATTTTAATAGCTGCCTTTAAAAATCTTTATGACTTCAGTCTACAGACACATCTCAGTTTTAACTTTTATTTTTAAGATTAAATTCATAGGAATTAGAGAGGCATGTTTCATGTGCAACTGTGCTACAATCTGGAGAGCGTGTGTGAGAGACAAAGGCGAGAATATATAAAATGAGGGAAAAGATTCCTGAATTTTCTGGGGGGTATTAAACAAGAATATATAAATTCAGGAAAAAGATCCGTGAATTTGCTGGGGTGATACTAAGTGGTGAGCAAAAGGAGAAAGTCAAATTTTTAAAAAGATTTTGATGGTACATTACAACAGAAGGTGTACAGAACATTCCTTGGCCTTGCATAAGGGGCAGAACTCGCTGCATGCCAATTTTGGGTACACTTTGAAATTGTTTTATCTTAAAACTAGCTAATTCTTTTTGTTTACATGCAGATGTCAAAGATGGGTAGAGAACTGTCGAAGGGCAGATCTAGAAGATAAAACTCCAGATCAACTCAACAAGCATTACAGACTGTGCGCCAAACATTTTGAGACTTCTATGATATGCAGGAGTGTAAGTAAAACCAAGCATTTGCTTATTTCATCTTGCAAAATATGATAAACACTTTTCATCAGAATGCTGCGTTTTAATCTTTGATCCCCTGGGTAAGTGATCCCTGGGAAAATTAATCTCTTAGTCTTAATTGAGATCACTGTCACGGGCCAGGGCACTGCACAGTCTCACAGATGTTGGCGCAAAGGTTGAGGTAGAAATGAGCAGTTGAGGAAGAGAAAAAGAGAACTGCTGCCGCTGATTTAATATGTTTGTGGAGCCCTGGTCTTTACTGCAGTCCTTTCCTCACGCAAAGCAATGTTCATTTTGTTTGTTGTCTCTAGAATTTACAACATTATATAAATTTATTTGGTGTAAGTATTTAAGTTTGCGTACCTCTAATTATTTAAAATTGTTAATGTGCTGTTACTGAAGTGTGTATGTGGTGTGATTCAGTTAAATTACACTGTTGTGTCGAAGAGATTTAGACATTCTTTACATCTGTCGAGCTTTTGGCTCCTGTTATGTTTTATCCACCTAAAGTCATGGCACTGTTTCCTGTTAATGAAATAATAGCTTTCAGTTCTTCTTGTTAACATGATAACGCTGATTTTAACAGCTTACTTAGCAGTAGCAGATGGTGGATTTGGGGCTTTGTATCTAGTTTTAATCTCCAGGCTGAATTTTGACTCTTATAGATGGGCAAAATCAGTCCTTTAATTGTGAAAGATGATTAAAATACGCTGATCAGACTTTGAGTTCCTGGTGGTATTACATGTGACAGGGTTTCTGATTAGCCAGCATCCTAGAAACAGATGAATGTTGGAATTAATTCTGAATCTGAAGCGAAGCTTCATGAAACTCGGTTTGTTTTATGTTTACACCCATCATTAGATTGAAATACATAATCAGTTAAAATTCCGTGGCGATATGGTTTAGTGATGTTTTTTGTCAGTGTTAGGTTGATGGTTGGACTAGATGATCTGAAAGATCCCTTCCAACCTAAACCATTCTATGTTTCTATGAAGTTAGCCAGCTTAAATCATGTAAATTTACACTATATCCAAATACAGAATTTTACTTAAAATATTTTTCTTTAATTGCTAGACACATTTACATGACCATCTAGAAGTCTTTTCATCCTGCTTCTCATTTGACAGATACATTTTCTTTCAGTATGATCTTTCGCGGTAGTGTTTTGTGGAATTCATAAGTCTACATAAAGAAGCAGTTGAACATTTTCATTGTCAAAATAGTTATGTGATTGTTTCTAGAATTGTAAAATTTGGATGCTAAAACGCAAAGCTCAATAGTAACAAAACGTTTCCTTTCTGATGCATAGATGCCTTTATATGCAGAACAAACAAACGGAAAATCATAATATTACAGTATTAATTATTGCATCTAGGGTTTTTGATATGAAGATAAGAGGGAAGAAAAAGGGGTTGTGGTTTGGGTTTGGGTGGTGTTCTTTTTTTTTTTTAAAAACATCTGTCTTCTCTTTTTCAGTGTTCTTTTGATACCCCAAAACGGGAATTGCATGGCATAGCTTTATTTTAAGACATCAGAAAGTGAAAATACATTTCTAAAAAAAAAAGAAAAAAGAAAGGAGAGGGGGAGGTGTCTGAAATTCTGGGGGCTTTTTTAGCACACACAGTGAGAACGTCCCAAAGATATCCCTAATCCAGATGTCTATGTTACAGAGCCCTTACAGAACGGTTTTGCGGGATAATGCTGTGCCAACTATATTTGATCTTACAAGTCACCTGAACAATCCCCACAGCAGACATAGGAAAAGGATAAAAGAGTTGGTAAGTTTTTTCATGTAGATTTTTTTTTTTTTTTAAAGTAAAACAACAAGGGCAAGTAAGTTCATGTGAAATTTTATATAAGTGTCAATAATATGTCAAGGCCAGGCTGGATGGGGCTTTGAGCAACCTGCTCTGGTGGGAGGTGTCCCTGCCCATGGCAGGGGGGTTGGAGCTAGATGATCTTTAAGGTCTCTTCCAACTCTAACGATTCTATGATTCTAATATTTAGCACTTGAGCGTTTGCATTTTTCTGTGCTGCCTATTCTAGTATCTTTTTTTTTGATTATATGTTAAATGCCCAAATATCATGCTGATATACATTTTATGTTCTGGGGAAAGTTTAATGAAATAATCTGGAAAATGAAATGTATTGATCCAGAACTAATTCCATCTTCCAAAGGAAGGGCATAGCTTCCCTTTGCTTGTTATTACAGCACTAACTGAATACAACTTATGCACAGTAGCCTGAAATTCTTGCTACATATTGACCGTGGTCTTCAGTTCACCCATTTAACTTTTGAAGTCTGCACCAGTTCAGACACATTGGTTTTAGCTTATTGTTCTGAAAAGATGATCCATGTATAAAACCAAGATTTTTTTTTTTGGTTTTGTTTTTGGGTTTTTTTTGTGGAATTGTCTCTTGGCAATACCTCTTTTGTGTCATTTATAGAAAAAGTTTCCCTAGGTCTCTGCGATTATAAGAATACTGACAATTAAGAGGAATTCAACTCCTAAACTCTGCTTATATGTTAGAAAATTCACAGACAATTTCTTAAACAGACTCAATCAAACTCATGAAGAAATATTGTTGACTGAAAATAGAGTTGAAGGCCATTCTGTCTATGACAATGCACGTACCTATTGAAACAGAATTCTTTAAGGGAAACTATTTACTAATAATTATAAAATACATATTGAACAAACTCCTAATACAAGTATGGGTACCTTAGCAGTAGTAACAAACTATTCTCACGTAGTTAGTAGGTATGTGTGGTGGTAGCAATAAACTACCTGAAGAAACCTCCTTCTTTTGGATCTTCTAGCACTTTTTAGTAAATATTAACACTCTTAAAATGGTCTCATCTACAATATTTGTGTCTGATCTTGATGTGTTTTAATATTTTAAGGCCATGTGATAGATGTTGTCATCAATATAAGTTTTGTGTTGTATTTTTTTTAAAGAGTGAAGATGAAATAAGAACACTGAAGCAACAAAAGAGTAAGTGGGCAAAATAATTGAGTTCATAAAAGCTTTATTAAGGCTGACAAGGTAACGCGGGACACATAATTGTAAATTTATATATATATATCAGGAGGATAATTGAGTTCCTGCTTGATTTAAACAGCCATTCTAAACTCTTTCCTAAATACTCATTCTTTTTCAAACTGGGAACATATTTCTCTGGACTCCAGTAACTTAAAGGTAATGGGAATAGTAAGGGAAAGCAAACGTTATGTTTTATTCTTGTCATCTTGACACAGTATTTTATATTTTGCAGTTGATGAAGCTTTTGAACGGGAACAGGCAACTCAAGAATTGAACGAAAGCAATGAGCAAAATACTGTCGCGGAGGAAGGAGGGGAAGAACAAGAGGAAGAAGCTGTCCCCTTAACACTGGAAGAAAGAGAAAACAAAGATTACCTTAAATCTTTGTTTGAAATTTTGATCCTAATGGGTAAACAAAATATTCCTTTGGACGGCCATAATATTGATGAGCTTCCAGAAGGTATTTTTACTTCAGATAACTTTCAGGCTCTACTGGAATACAGAATAAATGCTGGAGATGAAGTTCTGAGGAAACGATTTGAGATGACCGCAGTCAATCTTGAGTATTGTTCGAAAACTCAGCAGAAACAAATGCTTGAGATCTGCGAGAGCTGTATCAGAGAAGAGACACTGAGGGAAGTAAGAGACTCGCATTTCTTTTCTATTGTCACGGATGAAGTAGTAGACATAGCAGGAGAGGAACATTTGCCGGTGTTGGTGAGATTTGTTGATGATTCTCATAATCTAAGAGAAGAATTCATAGGGTTTTTACCTTATGAGGCCGATCCTGAAATTTTAGCTGTTAAGTTCCACACGACTATCACTGAAAAGTGGGGTCTAAACATGGAGTACTGTCGAGGTCAAGCCTACATCGTCTCCAGTGGGTTTGCTTCTAAAATGAAAGTTGTGGCTACAAGACTCTTGGAAAAGTATCCACAAGCTGTGTATACGCTGTGTTCCTCGTGTGCCTTAAACATTTGGCTGGCAAAATCTGTTCCTGTTGTCGGGGTTTCCATCGCGCTAGGAACCATCGAAGAAGTTTACTGTCTTTTTAATCAATCTCCGCAATTGCTGGTAGAACTGGACAACACGATTTCTGTTCTTTTTCAGAACAACGAGCAGAAGGGTAACCAGCTGAAGGAGATCTGCCGTTCTCAGTGGACAGGCAGGCACGATGCTTTCGAGGTTTTAGTGGACCTCATGCAAGCCTTGGTACTGTGCTTGGATGCGGTAGGCAACGACTCATCCGTCAGGTGGAACAACTTCATTGCTGGTCGAGCATTTGTACTTTCCAGTGCGTTAACAGACTTTGACTTCATTGTCACTATTGTCATTCTGAAAAACGTTCTGTCTTTTACAAGAGCATTCGGAAAAAATCTCCAAGGACAAACCTCAGATGTGTTCTTTGCTGCTAGCAGCTTAACAGCAGTGTTACATTCTCTGAATGAAGTGATGGAGAATATTGAAGTTTACCACGAATTTTGGTTTGAGGAAGCAACAAATTTGGCTACGAAACTGGATGTACAAATTAAACTCCCAGGAAAATTTCGCAGGTCACGACAGGGAAACCTGAACTCGGAGGTAACGTCAGAAAATTACTACAAAGAAGTCCTTAGTGTCCCCACAGTGGAGCACATTATTCAAGAATTAAAAGATATATTCTCAGAACAACATTTAAAAGCTCTTAAGTGTTTATCGTTGGTGCCCTCAGTCATGGGGCAGCTGAAATTCAATACGTCCGAGGAGCATCATGCTGACATGTACAAAAATGACTTGCCTAATCCGGACACGCTTTCTGCTGAGCTTCACTGTTGGAGAATCAAGTGGAAACACAGAGGAAAAGATATTGAACTTCCAGCTACTATTTATGAAGCACTTCACTTGCCTGACATTAAGTTTTTCCCAAATGTTTACGCCTTGCTTAAAGTCTTGTGCATACTTCCAGTGATGAAGGTGGAGAATGAAAAATACGAAATAGGACGAAAGCGCTTGAAGGCGTACCTGAAAAACACCTTGACAGAGCAAAGGTCAAGCAACCTGGCTTTGCTGAACATAAACCTTGATATAAAACACGACTTAGATTTAATGGTGGATACCTACATTAAACTCTATCCTGAAAAAGTGGAATTTCAGGAAGACTTTATTCCCTCAAACAACTCTGAAGTTACAGAAGAGGCTTAATTTTTTTTAAGCTCTACCTAATCTGTTGAAGCAGATCTTGCTTAAGTCTCAACGCTGAGGAAAAAATGTGAAATCTTAAAAATTGTGGCAATTGTATTTCCATTTTAGGTCTCGGACTGAAGAAGCTGTGGTCAGTGACCCAAATTATGTTTTGTTAGTCTGCATTAAATGTGTTACATGAACAAAGCCAGGCCTGAAAATAAGCCCATGCTCTTAGCAGAGGTGCTTTCTACGTCTTAATGATTGACTTAATTAGGTGCTCGTTTACTTTATTGCATCTTGGATAAAGGACATTTTGATTGTAGATCTGATGGGGCTGTTACATATTTGCTCATGAATTAGGATAAGGAAAAAAAAAAAAGCAAAATGTTAAAAAGAGTATAATCCATTTCAGTTCTGTTACTTAGGATTTTATTATTTTTGAAAACTTTAAAAAGAAAAGTCTTTGTATATTTAATTGGAGTTTTGGAGAGTGGATTCAGCTATTGCACGATCCTCGTGCTGTGGACTGTTCTCGATGTAAAGTGAATGTCAGTGGTATAGAGGTACGTTTACGGTTTCGTTGGAAGAATCAACCTCTTTAATCTCTTGATGACTGTTTACATTCCTTTGTGTGAGACACAAACCCCTTTTTTTTTCTTTAGGCTTTTAACAGGCATGGCAGGAGTACTGAAGTTCCGAAAAGACACTAAAAACTTAAAATTTTTATTCCACATACGTATAAATCTGTTCGTTCTATCCTGGTTCTGATACAAAATCGTGGATCTTGTTGTCTGTTTCTTTGTAAAATCATCCAGGAAAGATTAAAATAAGAGCTTGTTGTTTGTCTAGAAGTACGATTGAAAATATTGCTGTTATTTTTTGGCAAGAATAAGACATTTTTGTACAGTTTATTGCGATTTAAAATAAAATGTGAATTGCTTTTTACATAGTATTGTATTTCTTAGTAAGGCTGTGTCTCTTGGAGAATGTGAATTCTTTTGTAAGATACCTTTTAGTTTTTGGCAGTTTTTTTTTCTCCGTTGTTTTTGAGTGGCATTATTATAAGACGGAGGAAACTTTGTGTAATAGCACTTCTGATCTGTATGTTTTGCTGAAGGGTTTTTTAAAGTATTTTGAGATAGCACTAAATAGAGTGCATTTAATTGTCAATCTCTGTCTTACTAAAATGGAGGGAAATCGATTAAATTTGTAATGGTTGAAAAATGAAGTTTTGCAGCTACTCTGGTGCATGCCAATTTTAGAACTTATTTACAGTTGTCTTCTTATGTACTTTCCAGTTGCAGTGGGAAAGGCCCCCAGCAACAGAAAACTGAATGATTGTACAGACCGTGACAAATGCAGTGCTTAGTGTTTTAACGCAGTCAAACAATAAGAATATATTTGAAAAAACAAACAAACAAACAAAAACCACCCATACCACATTACAAAGTAAGCTCAGATATTAAACTGGCTATGTACATCTTAAGATATGCTTTCAGGAGCTTTTATTTACATGAGAGTAGTAAAGATTACTCTTAAAAAGCGTTATTTTTTTCTTTCCTCTGCTATTTGTGTATGCTTTCTGGCATGCCTTCACGTTAATGCAATTATTGTCTCCATCAGTAAAAAAAGTTTTAGCTAATAGCATGCTCTGTTCCTCTGAATATACAAAAATAGCCCAGATCTAAGTTAATGCTATTTAAAAAAAAAAAGAGGGCATTTTTAAATTCGCGGTCATATGGAAAATTGTCTTTTTTTTTAAAGAAGATCTCAGTTACAATTTTAATAGAATAAACCAAAAAGGTATTTTCCATCCTGGGAGTGTCTGTGAGCAATGCGAGGTGGTCGTGACCACTGAGATTGAGAGGTCCCTATCAATAAAGCCAGGTTGGATGTGCCCAGGCATAAGACCGTAATCAGAGAAGGAGAATTAATACCCAGTGCCGTATAATTGCCCAAAAGAGCTGCAGACTACTTTCTGACTGCATAAGTGAGATCTTTTTGACCGATGTACTGAGACAAATGGGAGAAGGGAAATGCAGTAAAAAAGCACCTTTGGCTGCTGAAGTGTCTTCTGGAGCTCAGCTGCGACGTATAATTGTGACTAGTGTTGCTAATTAGCTGGCTCTGCAGGCCTTGATCCTTTAGTGTGCTTAATTGTTGCACTGCCTTTCATGGGCATGCTTAGATTGTCTGTCATCAATCAAAAGCTATTTATTAAGCCTAATTGAATTGTCCTGTTGGGGCAGAATGTCTCATTTTTAGGCCCATCGGTGCAACCTGTCGCAGGAGGTCTGAATAGCGACGGCTCTGCAGGATGCAGAGGAGCAGGGGGAATAGCAGGTTCCTTTTAACTTAAGAGATTTATGTGGAGAAAAATCACATATTGAAACTAGTGGCTCCCATCTTATTGCTGGGGGTGCGGAGAAAAGATGTGACTGGAGTGGAATCCATAAAATAGTTTTGAAGAGAACGCTCTTGTTAGAGCAGGCCAAACACTGACGGAGAAAGTGTCTGAAATAATCACTAAAGATAAACTTTGATTCCATTTGTTGTTAATGGGCCCTTTGACAAGAGGGAACTGTCATCTTAAATATCCTGCCAGTTCGGAGCAGCGGGTACTTCCAAGGTGAATCCGAGGTATTTACCTTGCTTTGACCTGGCTTTTTGGCACATTCTATGTGAAGAAGCAATAAGTATAAATTATTTTAGGTATCACTGCTGAGAAATTAATGTGTCTCGGTGAAAGTGGGTTTTCCTGAGCTGCTTGGCTGATTGTGTTTTGCAGAAAGAACAATAGGGGTTATCCCAAAACAGGCTTAATAACTTCCAGGCCTCTCATGATCCCTTCTTTCCCTACAGAAAACAGTTTTCACGAAGAACATCAGCATCCCCAACGTTTGGCCTATGTGTAAGTAGTGACGTATCAGCAAAAACAAAAAAAAAATGCAGTTGGAAATTGTAGACAGATCTGTAGTAATTCCAACAGATGCGCGTGTTCGTTATGTTTTCTTTACTTTGCAAAGTAACACTGTTAATTGTATAGAATTCAATGTTCGGGTTCCATAAGGTAGTGTTTGTTCATTTTATTACTGCTACGGTTGTCCAATGTTTCTATTAATTTATTTTCATGTAGTAAGCTTGCTTTTTTCCTTAAAACCATGTCTGTGTGTCTTCTCTTTTAGCTGGCAACGGGTATCTCTGGAAGACTCCTTGAAGGTGAGAGAGACCTGGGAGTCCTGGTGGACAAGTTGCCCATGAGCAAGCAATGTGCCCTTGTGGCCAAGGCCAGTGGTCTCCTGGGGGGCATTAAGAAGAGCATGGTCAGCAGGTTGAGGGAAGTCATCCTTTCCCTCTGCTCTGCCCTGGTGAGGCCCCATCTGGAGCACTGGGTCCAGTTCTGGGCTCCCCAGTTCAAGAAGGACAAGGAACTGCTGGAAAGAGTCCAGCGGAGGCTACAAAGATGAGGGAAATTCCATCTGAGCATGAGGAAAAACTTCTTTACTTTGAGGTTGGCAGAGTCCTGGAACGGCTGCCCAGAGAGGGTGTGGAGTCTCCGTCTCTGGAGACATTCAAAACCTGCCTGGACATGTTCCTGTTCAGCCTGCTCTGGGTGGACCTGCTTTGGCAGGAGTTTGGACTAGATGGTCTCCAGAGGTCCCTTTGAACCCCGACCATTCTGTCATTCTGTGAAGGCAAGGCTGGTACTAATGAAGTTTGTTCAATGATATCGAAGAGAAGAGGTGCAGCAGTGACAGAACAGGTGACTGTGTGGTTCCCTGTTCCTCTGGTTTTTAGTGTCCCAAAGTTAAATATTGCCTAGTTGTGGAACTGGGGGCAAAGACTAAAGGATGGCTTTTAACCATCCGTGCTGTCTGTAGACCTCCCACAAACCCTTACACATTCATGTGCATGTGCTCCACCAGCAGCAACGCTATAACAAAACATTTCTGGGGACGATATTGGATGCTTCTTGCTGAGAAACCATACTGTGAGCCTGCAGGGGTACCATATGGAGCCCAGACCAGAGCATGGGCTTCCTTTGCAGCTGTTAAAGAGGGTCCTGTGACAGCTCTACCTCTACTAAAAGATAATGAGCTGCAGTGATTTACATTTAAAACTTGAGATCCCCATGAAAGCCAGGGATGGAGGCCATTCTGAACATCTGCCAATAGTTTCATATGTCTCATGGCATCTTTCTCTGAGAGGTGACTGCAGAGTGTCTGGCCACCTGGTGGTTGACAGACCTGGGATGACACAAACAACTGCTAGAGCCTGAAAATTCAGCTTCTGTCACCTCTTCAGCCAGCAAACATCTGAGGATCTGTGGAAAGGACTGTTTCCTTATTGCTGGAAGAACCTCCCTAAGGTCTGCTCGGCAAGACAACACCTCTGCAATGGCCCACAAGCCTCTATAGGATTTTTCTAGTGAGTAGATTCTGTCGGCCAAGAGACTTCAGCATCTACTGTCAACAGGACATGCTGTTTGAGGGGAAGAACTTATCACCAGCTCCTTCCTTTTTTGTCCTCTCTTACTACCAAGAGCAGAACTTCAAGCTTTGTGGCTCTTTCCCAGTGAAGCAGCAGGACACTTCCATACAGTTAGCACCCGCTAACTTGGTGAAGGAACGATGTTTATGAGCTCTTGGGAAAGTGGGGTCATGGGTTTGAGTCATGAGGGAAGCAGGAGAGGGGTATAATCAGAATGGTTAGATTTGGAAGTGATCTTAAAGATCATCTAGTTCCAACCCTGTCCTGGGCAGGGACACCTTCCACTAGACCAGGTTGCTCAAAGACCCAGCCAGCCTGGATAGGGAGGTACATGAGAGAGCTGGCCAAGGGCATGGGTTGGTCGGCAGCGTGATGCTCCAAGCCCAGATGAGGTCCTGGTCTTCTCCATCTCCACCTACCAGCCTGTAGTAGTGTTGGGCTGAGCAGACCCAGGCTGGAGGACTTTGTGCTGCTGCCAGAAGGTACCTCACACACAGCGTGGAGGAGAGGCAGCTGCAAGGAGGCCAACAGCGCTGGGGAGGTTGGACCTGCATCCGTCCCTGCGGTTCCACCATCGTGCAGGCAGCCAGCTAAAGGCACGCTTGACCTCCTTCCTAAGCTGGAGAACTTTAACGAGTCGAAGGTGAATCATCTGGTTTATTAAATCAGAGGCCGCTTCAAGGACCGCAACCCAATTATGCCACGTGTTGTACGTATCCTGAAAAGAGCATTTGTGGGGAAATAGGATCCATATGGGCAGATCTTTACTGGTGAGCACGTCCCTGCTGAAGAACAGCCTCGGGTGTCTGCCTACAGAGATCAGGCTTAGCAGGATTCAGGCCCTAAACTCTTAATTTATAGCGTTGAACAGCTCTCAAGAAGAGGGAGGGACATGTAGGAGGTACAGGATAAAGGGGACGGGGCTGTGACATCTATTTCCCCCCTCCGAGGAGTGAGTCTCGCTGCCTGCTCCTCGGTGTGAGCCTCTGTGCTCCAGGAATGAGCAGGAATATCACGGCCGAAGCCCAGATGCTTCCCTGGAGGGAAGAGACAGATGATATCATTGTTGGAGTTGTTTGGAGATCACAAAGGTACTTACCGAAACGAGAAAAATATGGTTTTAATTCCTTTTTTAATAATAAAAAAAAAGTGATGGAAAGCCACGAGTGCCAGGAACCTCACTGAGAAAAGAGTCTTTGCACCCTGGAGAACTTCTCTTTGCCTAATGAATAAGTCACTTTTTAGTTCATTTTTTTTCACGTGCGTGTGTTATATATACGTACGTAGAAAATGCAAAGCCAGATGAAGTTACTTGTTTGTCTCGCAGATGTCAACTTTGCCGAGTTTGATCTAAGTCAAATGCTTTGATTTAGAAGCAGCACACCCAGAGTGAAAGGCTGATTCCTGGGAGATGGTGTCCCCACCGTACGTAGCTCCTCCTGGACCCTCTCCCGTGCCATCCCAGCACCCAACTGTTAGATGAATAAAGTACGTCAGCCTGAAGACGTGCTGATCATAGAATCATTTCGGTTGGAAAAGAACCTTGGGATCATCGAGCCCAACCATCTACCCTACTCTACAAAGTTCTCCCCTACACCATGTCCCCCAATGCCACATCTAAACGGCTCTTAAACACGTCCAGGGATGGTGACTCAACCCCCTCCCTGGGCAGCCCATTCCAATGCCCG
>JAOXNO010000001.1:204033613-204049615 GCA_028565335.1 Limnodromus scolopaceus | reverse complement strand
GGATGGGCTGGCTTTGTGGCCGAGGGCAGGCTGTTTGCAGAGGGGAGCGATGCTGGCATCTCCTTCAAACGGATTCCTTTTCTTAATGCCCGCTTTGAGCTCTAAAAGAAGTTGAAAAACCCCTTTTGGGCGCTCTCTGCTGAAACGACGCGCGGAGCAGGGCAGGCTCCCAGCTCCCAAGAGCAAAAAGGGATGCTCAGACAGTGCGGGTTTGTTTCCTTTCGAGTCTGTGTGCCTGGATCGCACCCAGGCGAGACAAAAACAAATATGCAAAGTGCATCAGGACAGAAATGAAAGCGGCAGCGGGGTCATGGCTTTCCCCGCACTCGATGGTCTGAAGATCTAAGGCGTCCCCCAGATCAGCTTGCAAGGAGCACCGCAGTCCATGGAGCCCCCGCCTCCCCTCCAGCCCAAATATTTGATGACTCCAGCTCTCGCAAGCTCTCCCATTCACACATTGCCAGCTAATCTGGACAAAAGGCTCTGTGAAATTTCACCAGAGAAAAAAAAAATAAAAATACAAATCTGCAGTTCTTGAGCTTTCTGCTGAGAGTTTGAGCTTAAAATTTGCAGTGACTGAAGGGGAGAAGACTCCAAGAAACGTTCGCATCCCTCAACATGGATTATGCAGGGCTAACTAAGAGTTGTTAAGGTGACAAGAGTGACAGTGAGGGTGGAGCTCTGAGCAACAAGGAGTTGCAGAGCTGAATGTGCCAGCTCAGACACAGCGCTGTGTGGGAGCCCCATTGTACCCTTAGACCCCCACTGCCTTCCCTCTAGAAATGCCACCAAAGCATTAGGAAGCCACACGACCCAGCCCAACTTGCTCCATCTACCCCATGCAGCAGAGATACAGCCCACAGGCTCTTAGTGACCTGCTGTACTGGTCTGGTGGTGCTGTACCCTTCCCAAGTAGCACGGTGAGCATCAGTGGGGCCGCTCATGGAAAGGGGACCAGTGGGAGGAAGAAATGTCCCTCCAGACATGACAAGGTTGATCTGCCGTCACTGCAGATGCCCCTGGGTGGGTGGAAGACATGGAGTCCACAGCACAGCTGAGCCCCCACCACTTTGCCATCACCTTCTACACGGTCAAAACTTTCTTCTTTATGTCCAATCATTTGTGTTTCTCATATCTCCTACTGCACATCCCTCTTGAGGCAAGTCATACCCCAAGCTATTTGCAGGTTGAGGCACGGCTGAGGTACACAGCTCTCCCTTTTAACCTCTGTGCTGGGAAATCATCTAAAACCTTCAGATGGTTTGGACTTTATGCTTCAGTCTCGATATCTCATGAGCTACTCAGCTGGGAGGGGTGTGTGAGAGGCATAAATTGGGAATCCTCCTAATGCCACCAAGTCAGGCTCCCCTTCATTGTCATATTGATGGCTTTGTTGTGTCCTACAGAAGTCCTGAAGCAGCAGATTTCATAAGTGGAAATCAGCAGGGGCTGTAGATGGCAGTTTTCTAAAAATGTTAGCCGGAGGGGAAAGGCTGCCTGCACAGCTGATAAATATGCCATCTGTAAGGGTGTAAATCGTTGCTCCAAGGCATGACTCTGCAGAAAGCTTGTAACACTTTTAAAGGCATGTACCATTTCTCCTTCCAAAGGGCAAATCAGTTGACGGTTATGGAGAGCTCTCTGCCTCTGCTGTGGCTGTGCTCCCTGGCTATTCTTCGCCTGGTGGTCTCGGGGTGGAGAATCAACTTCATTTCGGGTGAGGCTTGCCTAGAATATATTCCACTTCTTATGCTTTGGATGTGATCTTCAGTGTGTGACGAAAGGAAGTGGAGGGTAAGAGTTCCCATGTCCTGCATAAAGAAAGTGGAATTGCTTTTCTGTGTCACAGATCTTGGGTGTTAGACCTGGGGACCTAAATCTGCAGGCTGGAGATCCACCAAGACCCTCAGATCCACCAAAACTGTCCACTCCCAAAGGCTGTGTCTGTGCTACAACCTTTAGGTGGCAAAGCTCTGGCTTTCAGAGATATAGAGAGGTACTGCCTTTGAGTAGGAAAAGAGTCGGTTATCACCCAGATAAGCTGCTCTACTGGCAGACCTGGATGGCCGGAGGGAGAACAGCTGTGGAGGATCTGGAAGAGCATCTTCTCCTATCAGACAACGCTTGACTGACTTCACTGGCCAGTGACAGATGGGGAATCCAATCCATGCTGCATCCATGTCCTTCCTGCTCTGAAACCCCATCTTCCCAGTCAAGGCATGCAGGATGGTTCTCCTGCTCTTTGCTGATGTCTTTGTCCAGTCTGCAGCAACTTCTGCTGTTTCTTTGCTTGTTTTACCAACCTCTGCTATAACACCCTGCTTTTCCCCTGGGTTTGCAACACCTCCGGGTTTAGCAATACCTGGAAAGGTAATTAAAGGCTTGTTCTGGCCATCGTCACCTTCCCAGGTCAGTGATGAGCAGGTTGTGTAAGTCCCAGGTTCATCCTCCAGGATCTGCCAGCCCAGAGGAATGGGAACATGAAGGGACAGAATCATGGAGGGGGGGAATCAATTGCTTTAATGGAAAGACAAGATGTGCCCCTCTCTTGCATCCCCAGCTCAGGGCATGTACAGCTCAACTCAGTGTATAAGAGAAAACACTGGGAATAAATAGGAATGGGATGCTATCAGAGCTGGTCCAGAGAGGACTTTCTGGTCTGCCGAGCTGGGTAAGCAGTGACATCATTTCCATTAATGTTGTCTCCGTGGAGCTACAATTCATCAGGCACCTCGCTGGGAAAGTGGTGGGTTCCTTTGCAAGATGGAGCTGAAGGGAATGCCTGAGCTGGAATAGTAAACAATATAAGTGTCTGTGCATGTATCTTTATGATCTATATCTAATGCAAATGCTGACTGTCTCCAAGGCCGTAAAACATCACCCCCAGAGGAAATAGTAACAATTCTCTTACATCACCTGCAGCCAATGTTTCTGTTAAAGCTTAATATTTAAGGAACTACACAGGTGTGCATTTATAGTAGGTGTGCATTTATAAACCAGAATTTTAACACTTATAAAAGACGCGTCTAAATGTTAATCAGTCGATCCTTGGCACTCCAAAAAGGCTTAATTGAGTGGTAAATAGGAAGAATTATCTTCATACCGCTGAGGATGGCTGCAGAGGTCGTCACTATTTTTAGCACAGGGGCTGGAACTCGGGTGCTTGATGCTCATACCGCAAGACACCATCACAGTCACGGGCTCGGTACGTGTAGGTAGACGTACACGCACCTATATTTAATGTAAGCAAGATGCTAATGGGGTGAATGCACCATGATATTCAGATATGAGTCTGACATGAAGAAATAACAGAGGTTTTAGCAGGTGGATAATCTCCAGACATGTGTTCATACATATGTGAGATTGGAGATAAACCTTGTCATTTCCCACATCCCACTAGAAATGCCTGAAACTGCCCTTCATAAGTAGGTCCGTAAAGTTTAGGTGAGAACACGGACTTTCCCTTCTGTCAGAAGCTTGAGTGCAATGTAAGAGCCATGACTGCAGTGGAAACACAGAAGCAAACCTGACTTGAGAAAATAAATAAGTGCAACTGATTTGGAGTCCTTGAGTCAAATTAATTTCATGTGCAATTCTCTTGAAAACAACCGAGAATGGCTCAGAGCCATTCTGTCCGTAACACGCGTTGGGATCTCTTTACTCACAGTCAAATCCTGTTGCTCTTGAGTGCTCTTAACCCATTGCCTGTGGGCAAGATGCTGCTCAAGGTCTTCTCCTGTCACTCATGGCTGGGGGAAAGGGAAAAAGCAGCAGAGGTCATGGGTGTTTATAAGACACAGCCCAACAGTACCTAACCACTATCACTCGCTCTGGATTGCTTGTTTATGGATCAGCAGGGTACTTCTGGAAAAGGAGAGGCAACATCTAAATGATCAACATGACATTGTCCAAGCTGGTCGAAAGCTAGATATAAACAACCCACATGACTCTGTATCTAACTTTTTGGAGCAGAGAGGGTACATCAAAGGGCTACGAAGGTCATGAGGGAACTAGAACATCTCTCTTACGAGGAAATGCTGAGGGACGTGGGTCTTTTTAGTCTGGAGAAGAGAAGACTGAGGGGGAAATCTCATCAATGTTTTTAAATACTTAAAGGGTGGTGGGTATCAAGAGGATGGGGACAGTATTTTTTCAGTGGTGCCCAGTGACAGGACAAGAGGTAACGGGCACAAACTTGAACATAAGAAGTTCCATCTAAACATGAGGAGGAACTTCTTTCCTGTGAGGGTGGCAGAGCTCTGGAAGAGGCTGCCCAGAGAGGTGGTGGAGTCTCTGTCTCTGGAGATATTCAAATCATACCTAGACATGTTCCTGTGCAACCTGCTCTAGGTGGACCTGCTCTGGCAGGGGGTGTTGGACTAGATGATCTCCAGAGCTCCCTTCCAACCCCATATCATTCTGTGAATCTGTGACAAAGACAGGGTTTGGAAGAGCAGGTTTTACTCTTGTCATTAAGGGGTTAAAAAAAATAATAAATTCCTCCCCCAAAAGAGGAAAGCTTTACTAATTAAGGCCCAATTGGAAATGACTGGTTTGCACTGGCAAGCTGCTACTTCCAGAAAGAGCTGGACTGACTTCTCTGCAATCACTCACATGAGTAAGCACTGCGAAAACACGGTTTGGCCTGGAAAGAGCTAATAAGCACACAGATAAAATCTTATTTTGAAAGCAGCAACAAAGGACACGTGATTTATATCTCAGTTGGTGACTTCATATGTTTTGCAGAGTTTCTCCAAAACGTATCGGAATTCATAATTCATTTTTACAACGCGTTAAATTAAAATAATAAATGCCAGGAAGTTTTCTGAGAGAAAGAAAACTCTGTAAAGAGCGTTGAGGGATCAAAAGAGATTTTGACAGGGAGAGACTCCTGTTGACTTGAGGGGCTTTGGATCAGGCTCGAGATTGGCAACGGGAGGGACAGCAGTTAATAAAAGCACGCCTGTCAGACTTGCTGGAGCTTGGGTAAGTCGGAGCAGATTGGGAGCTGACTGCGGTTTCTCAGCGCGAGTCGCGGGGAGCTGCGTGCTGGCCAGAACCTCACCACCACGCCTGGTGGGACCCCGTTGCTCATCTCAACGCCAGCAGCCATGGATGAGTCAAGAAAGAGGAGGTGGAGGAGAGAGAGGGCATTAGAGGGTTGGAGGAAAAACAATGTTCAATGGGCAACACCATTCCAAACCCTACATTTATCCAAGGAGAAGGACTGTCGTATTAAAAGGCTGTATATTGTTTCTGGAGCTATACTTTTCCTTCATGTTGGAAGAGTTATTGTCTCTGTGCGTTTCCATTTTTTTTCCTCAATGCAGGGATGTATCACCTGCTTCTCAGCCAAGGTAGCAGTCCATTTTTTCATGCATATTAAGAAAAACGCAGGAGAAAGCCAGACAGGTAACTCTGGTCACCTTGTCTGCAGCACAGAAACTTCAGATATTTACAGGACTTGTGAGCCATCATTTGAGTTGGCCAATGTTGTCCCTGTCTGTACCTACAAGAGACGTGTTTTGCTGCAAAATGCCGGTCATGGTTGGTAGGCAACCAGTGCTTCTCTTGAACCAAGGCTGATGGGCGCTTGCACCACCAAGCATAGGATGAACTTGACCCTTTCATGATCTAACCTACACAAGTCGCTACCTGTCCTACAGCAGTCACTGCTAAAATGCTCTATAACCAAGAATAAAACAACACAGATATCTATTAAAAGGATGTCCTACCTTTTGGTGTTATTTAGAATCACAGAGTAGTCGAGGTTGGAAGGTACCTTTCAGATCATCAAGTCCAGCCATCAACCTAACACTTACAAAACCACCACTAAACCATGTCCCTTAACACCACATCTGCCCAGCTTTTAAATACCTCCAGGGATCATGACTCCACCACTTCCCTGGGCAGCCTTTCAGTGCTTGACAACCCTTTCCATGAAGAAATTATTCCACCCCAGATACTGAACTTTACATTTCTCTACACTGAACTTCATGAGGTTCCTGTTCATCCAGTTATGCAGCTTATTTCTTCGAAAAACATCCCTGTTGTCCAGTTCATCAACCATCCCCCCCTGTTGGGTTTTCTCTGCAGGCGTGTTGAGAGGGCAGCCAGTCCCATTGTCTAAGAACCAGTTGAGCCTAATGACAACATCCCTTAGAAATGTTCACCACCTCCTACTTGATCAGCTGGGCTACGTAACCTTAATGGTATAGAGGACTCCATGCAGTTTCAAGACGTCATCCAACCCGGTGCAAGATCTAAAAGCCCATGTGGAGCTTTAATATCTTGATGATTTATGGCTGGGATTGAGACTTTGTCCAAACTGTTGTTCCCCTTTTATAAACCTTTCAGGCTGATGGAGGACTCTGCAAATTAAGTCTCTGACTTTTATTTAGACTCTGTGAAAATGGAGTTGTTCACAAACGACCCTACATCTCACCTCGGAGTGGTGAAAACTCACAGTCATGGAGCGTGGATTCATGCAGATTGAGGGCTTGGTTTGTAGGTCTGAATCAAAGCTATTCAAAAAGATTTTTCCAGAGGGAACAGTCATAGGTGGATGATAAAAGTGAGCATGTTTAATATACTGAGAGTACGTCGTCTGACTGCATTTACTGAGTTTCTGTTTATGGTGAACGTAAAGCAGACCCAACAGCAGAGTTCAGACCAGGGTGTTCCCATTTATATGCTGGGATTTCATGTCTGACGTGGCCTGTTAGGCTTTTGAAAAGGCAAAACAAAAAAAAATATGCCTAGTTTTTATAAAATGCATTACTGCATCACTCTTCATGTTTTAAACCATTGAAAAAAAGACTAATTATTTTTTTATTATTATTTGTGTTGCATTAAGCCCCAGGAAAAGCAGATACAATCCCATTTATATTTACTGCTGTGCAAGCAAAGTTTGTGTTGGACTGAATAGTCCAAGAAGATGTCATTATTAGTTTCTGAGAACTCGTCAGCTCAGTGTCTCGCTTAAGCTCACGTATGAGGTCTGTGGCAGAGCTGGAGCTGCAGGAAGAGTTGCTTCTGCCAGGAAAACCAAGACCAGATCAGCAGGGTGTGGGGGCCTTTGAAGTGTAAAGGATAAGCAGAGACCTGTGAAAAGGTTTCTGAGAAGGAACCACAGGCGCTTTTCTGGGCCAGTGCTCCCTTGGTGCTTGAAACCTCCTGCTGTTGATGTTCCTGGAGAGAGAAAATGGTCAGAGATGGCATTTCCTAGTTTTTGAGGGCTGACTTTTCAGCCTGGCCCATCTTTTTCTGGAAGCCGTTAATAGTCATAGCTGATTTCCAGATGTGTGGCTAAAATAATATTTGCTCTTCCTAATATTTGGGTATTAGAAGTTAGAGACAAACTGGTGTTTATAAAGACCTTATGGGCAAGTTATTCCATGTTTTTTTAGCTCTTCCACTGAAAATTCTTGTGCTGGCCCTAGTTGGAGACAAGCTGCTGGATATGACCTCCATGCTGGGTCAGGATGGCATTGCTTACCTTTGCCTGGCCTGATGCCTGCACTGCTGAGCTGTGAACATTTCATCATCTTTAGTATGTCTCCACGTTGCCTTGTGAGGCAGGACAGTGATGTATCTCCCTTCCAAGAGAAGGGCACAGGGAGGATATGGTTACACTCATAGCTTGAGCATTTGACCAAGTCACTGTGATGACTCAGAAAAAAACTTGTAAAGCTTATGAATTCCAGGTTGATTTTATGAAAACCTTCCAAAGTTTGTATTCCGTGACTCTTGGGACCCTTAGGATGGGAGGTCTGGTTGAGTTTCCATGTGCTGACCAGTATAGGAAGGCAGTGTTCTCCTCCACGGTCTTCTGCACTGTTGCCTGTGGTCCCTTCCAGGTGAGACAAAACCTCCTTTGATTTTTTGACACAGAGAGCCAGGACTGAAAAGGACACCAAAGAGGCCTCAGGGCACATGGACCTGAGAGGCTGGACCCAAACGCAGCCTTTCAGGGAGCAGGGAGCCAGGAGAGAGATTCTCCCAGCTTCCTTCCGTACGTTGTCTTCCAGACTAACAAGCTTTGCTAGTTGGCTATATTTCACTGGTGGATAGGATGATTTCTCTGTCTATGTCAGTTTAAGTTGCTAAAGCTCTGTAGGATTGAAGGCACCTTAGATTTGTGAGCTGTTATGATTAATAATAATAATAATTTGTCACATAATTCTCCTCTTATTTAAAACATGGACTTTTATCATCTTTTCCACCTTCTCATCCCTTGGAGCAATTTGCCATTTGTCAGGAAGAAATGGGAGATGAAGCCGCTCTTCCTCATGCAAGGGCATCCCAGAGGTGGATGGGAACTGACATAAATCTCCCCCATCCAAAGCCCCGAATACCACTCTCTCCTTAATAATAAAGAGATTTACTCCAAGACTTTCCCAATAAAACTGAGTGTACGTGTACATTGTGGGTTAAAGGAAAGCATATTTGAAACCTGAAAGCAGAGTGAGAAGTAAAACCTTGTAAATTTGCCTCAGACAATTTATAATCCCAGCCCCAGCTGTCTAACCTCACCAATTCATTATGTCTTGAACCAACTGCTTTGGGTTTTGGAGTTTCCAAAAAAACCCATGTTTTCACTGTGTCTGTGTGGAGGGTAGACAAGACCTCCTGGTGAGCTGGTCCATTGGGTAGGTATTAAAGATAATACCCTGGATGCGACTTCATGCTGAGAAAGTCTCAAAGCACGGCTTGGGGAGGGATCCCTGATTTCCAGTACCCTTGTCCTCAGTGTGGGCCAATGTCAGAGGTGAGTTACTGGGACAGATGGCCCCTTTGATCTGTCCCAGTAAGGTCATGCCTGCGTTCTTATTTTCATTGGTGTTTCTTACAAATAATGCCACTTCCAAGGAACTTCACAGCTGTAAAGTCAAGACCTTGGAAGCAACAGTGTAAAAACTCCCAGTTTTATAATTTTATTTCTCTTGATGAAGTTTAAGTTGACACAAGAATAATTCAACCAGAGACTCAGCTTCCACATGGACAATTTTTACCAGAATTATTGAAGATGGACTTTATTAGAAACTGTTATTTTCAGGGATCTGCAGTGAAAAAAAGGAAAGTGAAGTGCAGCAGCACTTAGTGTGCTCAGCATTTATTTTTCAGCATGGTTCCCAAAGGAAACGATGTTTATTTGATCATGCAACGTGCGGTTATACCTTGCAGAGCTTTGAAATCCCTGGCCATTTGGTCCAGCTCTGGCAGAGCAAAAGAGAGCTCAGAGAGGTAAAGTTTGTGCAAATTCTGCAAAAACTGATAGAAGGGAGAGAATTCACCAGTTCCTACAGCAAAGGCAAGACCTGAGCTCAACTGTATTGCTGGACACCAAATAATCCACGTTAAAAAGGCTATTTTGAATATGTCAGTGATGGGAAAACTTTCAGCCAGAGCTTGGGGCTTATGAGACATGCAATAACTCAGCGCCAGCTCCCAGTGGCTGTCCACATCCCACAACTCCTGTGGTGGCTTCTTTTACCAGTGCAACAGCTCTGAGGAGCGAGGTTTCCATCGTGCCCATCTGCAGCTGCCTTTTGGGCGAATCTGGACCATGGCTCCTGGCCGTGGGAGTGATTTGTAAAGAGGGGGAGGCTGGCAGTGGCATTGACCGCCTGCTCTCAATTTACTCCCGAGGAGTCCTCTAATAAAACCAGTGGAGGCCGTGCACGCTTTACTGGGAGCTTCAAAAGTGTTTATGGGATGATTTGTGTGGAACGGTTATGCTGGAAGCAGTTTAGGGAAGGTATGCTGTTATTAGAGGATTTGGGGTTTTTTTTTTAGCTCCATTTGGACACTTCTTACCATTATATACCAGCGAGGAATGAGCCCCAGCAGCTGTTTGCTATTTATTGGAGTCCATGGAGGAGTAACGAGGAGGGAGGCAGCAGGGAGGGGTTCAGCAGCCTCAAGAGTTCTTCCTTCTCATTTTCCCCAGATTTTCTGCAGGGCTTTGTTGAATCCTGGTAACTTCCTGCCCCACACAGGTGAAGAGCAAAGTCCTGGAGAGCACCCGTGGAGTCCAGACCCACATGTGAGCTGGCACCTCTCACATCCAAAACTGTAGCCTCAGTAAGTCATCACTGCACTGTCTACACTCTTTGTACTTTCAGGCTCATCTTTTCTTACGAAGAAAGCCTTGAATTTGCTGATTTGGACTTTACCTCATTCTGAGCTGTCTCCTGCGTCAGAAATGGAGAAATATGATGGATTTATGGGAGACAGTCATTTCTAGTATATCTCTGCACCACGCAGTTCTGATCCGAGCTGCTACAGAAGCCTTTCTTCCCCGTATGTATCTCCACGTAAGGTTTTCCAAACATGATTATGGGTCTAACTCTGAGTACGGCACGTGTCCAGACGTCGGGGTGTAAAACTGCTTGGCAAAGCCAGTAGGACTCAAGGGGTTTCAGTCCATCAGGGGACTATCTCTTGATGCTCCCATGTGGTCTGTGAAAGGGAACTGAGAAAAGTGACCCCCACCACCACGAAGGTGGCGGTTTGTTGCTTGGGGGTCCATGCACAGGCTGGGAACATTTTCGGTGCAGGGAGAAAGCCAGTTGGGGAAGGTCAACCTCGGAGCCTGCTACGTCCCCGCGGTCCTGCAAAGCCTCACTCAGCAGAGGCAGCTTTTAAAATACCTTCCCCTTTCTGGTGAAAGATTCTGCGGTGCCTCTCAACACAGCGTTTGAAATCTCACTCATCTCTCTTCCCCCCCCCCCCGCCCCCTCCTCGATGACCCTCATTCAAGCTGTCACGGTTTAACAGCCCTGCGCCGCTATATTATCAACATCTACAGTAACTCGCGGGCGACCTTTGCTCTTTCCAGCACTGCAGAGCCAGGAAAACTGCAGGGAAAGGGAACAGGATCTCATTCTGGTTCATGCATCAGCCACAAAACCATCTGCTGAGTGTGGAGCACAGGAGTTTTATTAGCCGTGCGATATAGCAAGCAGAAAGGGCTCTGCTATGTTGCCATATGCCCGGGAACAGGATAAAACCCTTTTGCCTCCCTCACAGGAATTCAAGAAAGATCCATCAGACTCCCTCTACTGAATTTCATTCCTCTTCTTCCTTTGGCTGCAGGACCACTGACAAGCTTTTTCACCCCAAAAGATCAGCGTCCCACCGGGAAACCAGTAGGAACCATATGTAAAACCTCTATGAGAAGTGTTAGGCAAAGTCCTGCCCCGGCTAAAGGCAACACGAGTTTCACCACTGCTTCTCACGGAGCCGTGATTTCCCTCTTTCGCTCCAGCAGGGCCAGCTGCTTCAGTGCACGGGCAGGGCTTTTATTTTCCCTGGAGCCTTTATTCTCCATGCAGATGGAGAACAGAGCTGCAGAAGGGCTGCTGGGCCGAGCGGCAGGTATTCTACAGTTTCAGTTCCCCAGAGCCGTGTATTTTACAAATCCCCCTTCCTAATTCTGATTACTAAGGAGGCTTATTGCATTACAAGCTCAGGCACCAATGAGCGTGAATAGCGGTGTCATTGAACCAACGACAAACCCTTCTCAGAAAGACTTACGTAGGATCATAGAATCGTCTAGGTTGGAAGGGACCTTTAAGATCATTGCGTCCAACCGTGAACCCAACACTGACAAAAACCACCATGCCCCTCAGCACCATGTCTGCCCATCTTTTAAATACCTCCAGGGTTGGTGATTCCACCACTTCCCTGGGCAGTCTCTTCCAATGTTTGATAACCCTTTAAGTGTAGAAATTTTTCCTAATATCCATCCTAAAAGTCCCCTGGTGCAACTTGAGGCCATTTCCTCTTGTCCTATCACCTGTTCCTCAGGAGAAGAGACTGACACCCCTCTCCTTTCAGGTAGCTGTAGAGAGGCAAGTTGTAGAGGTCTCCCCTAAGCCTCCTTTTCTCCAGGCTGAACAACCCCAGCTCTCTCATCTGCTCCTCAGAAGACTTGTGCTCTAGACCCTCTTCAGCCTCATTGCCCTTCTCTGGACATGCTCCAGAATCTCAGTATCTTTCAAGGACATCAGGACAGTTAAATGAAAGGCAGGAGAAAGGAACAGCGCTTGAAAGCCTTTGATTTGGCCTCTTGCCTGTTTTGTTTCCTCCACCCTCAGCCTTGTTGCTGATGTTTTCAGGGACTTCAATTCAAGCCTGGCTCCTTTCTCTGCTCCTTCCCCCTATTGCTGTATCTTTGGTGGCGCATTGGTACAACAGCAACTCTTGTGTTGTACCTTGTACAATATCTGGGAAGGGAGTTTAAAGCAGCTTTGTCTGGGTAATTGAAGCCAGACCTGGGTCATCTTTTCAGCTCTGCTCAGATCCTTTCAAGTATTTTCTTTTTTTTATAACCTCTCAAAGGTGGCAGATGCTGTCTGGCACCTGGACCATGGAAAGCCAAAAGGATAGCACAACTGTGAGGTGGAGCAACAGCCCCAGAAGGTTTGTCTGGCGCCACCACAGTGAGTCCAGGCAGGTGCTCTTCCTGGAAACCAGATCCCCTTTGAAATGGGTTGTTTCACCACTTGAAATTCATATTCCTTTCAGGAAAAAGCTGGGGTAAAGGACAGGTCTATGTACTGACATCAGCACTGTAAAAAAAGTGGGCGTAAGGCCGTGAGCATGTGGTGGGGGTGGTAGAGAAATAACCCCCATCAAGAGTTGCTGAAGTCACCTCAGCTGTCTGCTGAGGAAAGCCACCCCATCTCCATCTCACCAGCAGGTTGGGACAGGATGCTGTGGACTGTCACCCCAAGCTTTCTGGGGACCAGACCTTTTCAGACACTTCAGATATTTGGAGCTGGCTCCCAGGTGAGACCTCCATTTCTGGTTTCCAGCATCCCTCAGTAAGATAGTAAACCTTCTTCTGAGCCAGAATCACAAGACTGACTCTAATACACACCTGTGTTCAGAACAAAACTGCTGTGAATGGTTCCTGAGGCAGAGAATGCATTTCAAGCCCACAATCATCTTTTTCTGATCTCTTGCAAGACATTTGCTGTCAGGCTTTTCTGAACTGATTTCTGCTTCAAGGCTGTTGCTATGTCGAATTGTTTTTGATAAAAAGGCATAGAATCATAGAATTGTCCAGGTTGGAAAGGACGTCCTCTGGCGCAACTTGAGGCCATTTCCTCTTGTCCCATTGCCTGTTCCTTGGGAGAAGAGACCGACCCCTGCCTCTCCACAATCTCCTTTCAGCTGTTTTCATTGGGATTGACCTTCAGTCTTCTCCAAGCTAAAGAAACTAAGGCGCTCTCAGCACATTTTCTCATTTTTACATTCATTCTTTTTTTCCTCTTCCATTAACTCTTTCCAGATTTGCAACATCTGCTTTGACTTCCATCACTTCTTCTTCTCCCAAGTCACCGGTTATCGGACAAGAGGAAATGGCCTCAAGTTGTGCCAGGGGACATTCAGATTGGATATTAGGAAAAATTTTTACACCGAAAGGGTTATTAAACATTGGAATGGGCTGCCCAGGGAAGTGGTTGAGGCACCATCCCTGGAGGGATTCAAAAGACAGGTTGACATAGTGCTTAGTGACATAGTTTAGTGGTGGTTTTTATCAGAGTTAGGTTGATGGTTGGACTAGATGATCATAAAGGTCCCTTCCAACCTAGACAATTCTAGGATTCTATGATCACTTTATGTGTCTCCTTCCACTTTTTGTAATTTGAGGTTCACAGGACTGCTTAGTCTCTCTTGTTCAACCAATACCCACCATCTCATGTCCCTGCTGCAATTACTGACTTCCAGAGAGTCAAATTGAGTTCCCCACCTCCATTTGGTAAATCAGGCCCTTATGTATCATCTTGAAGCACGGGGTCTTGTATTCGGTCATGTGAAAGTACCAGTATCTTCCTTGAGGTCAGCATATCAACCACAGCGAATTACCTTCTCTTAGAAGCTGTCTTGGTTTTTATTGTTCTTGCCAATCCCAGTGTCATCTGCTATGTTTATCCATCACAATTTTCATGCTTTTTCTTAGCCATTGATAAAAATTTTAAATAATATAAGGCTATAGACAAGTCCATCTAGGTCAAAGATTTACATAAGCATTTATACACCCATTTTAGACAGTTCTGACACTTTTATCCCTTTAAATGTACATCATGTTGATTTTCCAGTGGTTCCAATTTTGTAACAGGAATTTTGTGGCATAATTTAGAGGAAATTTCCCTGGAAATATGCTACCTCAGTGCTGTCATTTTGGCCTATCAAAAACTCATGTGAGATTGCCTTGATGCAATCTATTTTCTGTGTAGATCACTGTTATCTTTTTCAGTGACGTTGTTGACTCCATCATTTTTTCCATGACTCGTGTTAGGCTGATAGCCCAATTTTACCCAAGTTATTTTGTTCCTCCATTCCAGAAGGACTTTCAAGGACAGGCTGAATGGGGCTTTGAGCAACTTGGTGTGGTGGGAGGTGTCCCTGCCCATGAGAGGGGATTGGAAGTAGATGATATTTAGGGTCCCTTCCAATTCTAACCATTCTATGATTCTATGATTCTATGACTTTTTCTATTCCCAGGATACAAGTTGTTTCTCAAACTCAACAGCACATATTGGTCCTTGTTTAGTTTTTTTGTAAACTTGGGATGCAAATCATACAGAGATCTAATATCTATGTATCTGATTTTACTGACCATTCTTTCACATGCTTTTTTTTCTGCTGTAATGGAATGTATTTAATCATCATCACGTAACTCAACTATATTTTCCCACAAACTGGAGTATAAGTGTTTCCTGAAGACATTTACTGCTTCTGAACTGTTGTTATCAGGTTTGTTCTGTCCTTCCACATTCATCCATATCTGTCCATGCACCAATATTACACTTAGGATTCTTTCTCCTACTTATTGTCCCACCTTGTTCCCACCTTGGAGTATTTCTCTTCCCCAGAAATCTCTACAATTTGTAGTTTCTAATTTTTGCTTTTAAGCTTCTCCAGTTGTTACACACTGGAGTTTTATTATACTTTTCATAGCTGCATTCACTTCCCTTGTAAAGCAGCTTTTTAATAAACTAGTTTACTCTTCTCTTTCAGGTGTGGGCCTATGTTTTTTTGAATATACATAGTAAAATATTCTTTAACAGTTCCCAATTTTAATTTGCATTTTTAAATTCTTTTTTTTTTTGCCAGCCAGTTTTTCATCTGTTTTTTAAATCAATAGTATATACCTGCAAAAACTTTTCAAACTTTTCTTTACTTCCCTTTATTAAAAGGAAAAAAAAAGAAGAGAAACCTGAGATTTGTATCTAATCCCATGACTCTGAAGTCTGGGGTTTTTAAAACATGTAATAAAGGTCCAGATAAAATCACAAGAATTGGCAACACTTTAGTATTGCATTTGTCTGACTGCATTCCCTGGCCGGTAACTAATAACATATTATCATAATTTTTTTAATAGATGAAAATAATGATTTCACCACAATTTTGAAAGGCAAAATCCAGAGGAAGCATGTGTCTGTTATTTGAGCATTTACAGTAATAGCGAAGATGAGCCTGCAGTGATGTCTCTAGGAGGTGGTGTTGACAATTATCACCTGTGAAAACCCAAGCAGCTTAAATTCAAGCCAAATTAAAAAAAACTGGCCTTACATTTTCCTTGGCCAGTGACTCACCATCCATGGCTCCATCATACAAGCAGAGTGTGTGGTTTAGTTCATTAGTGAGTGAAATTTATCCCATAGATGAGATATGTGCAGAGCCTGGTTGGCTTTTTACTTCCCATCAAGCAACACAGGGTTTGAGTAGGAGTTTAACAAGGTGTAGTTCTGGATGCTGATCACAATATCTCTGTGGCATGTTGTGATCAAGCTATTAATTATGTGTATAAAAACAATAACCCACTTGTCCTTCTACTCTCCATTCCAGTTTTGACTTCAACTTTCCAAATCCATCATCTTACTTATTAAAGACTGAAAGTTTTATGACCTTTCTAGGGAGAAAAGGAAGAGAAGGGAAGGGAAGGGAAGGGAAGGGAAGGGAAGGGAAGGGAAGGGAAGGGAA
>JAOXNO010000001.1:204013918-204030502 GCA_028565335.1 Limnodromus scolopaceus | reverse complement strand
ATGGTGTAGGGGAGAACTTTGTAGAGTAGGGTAGATGGTTGGACTTGATGATCCCAAGGGTCTTTTCCAACCTAGACAATTCTATGATTCTGTGATTCTATGATTTGGGTGCCTATATCACACAGATGCTGGTGGGATCTAGTCCTACAGCTCATTGAGGCAGTGCAGTTTGTTTTTCTGTGAGGACACCACGGGCAGTTTATTCTCCTGACAGGTTTGCTGTTTTATTATGACGTTTCCAACCCCCTTTGCATTGCAGCCAAAAAATCCAAATTCCTCAGTAAAGTTTGGTCCAGGGTGCCGTCTGCAAGGGGTAAAAAAGGTGCCGTAAATCGTTCTCAGGGAGCACAGGGGAGGGAAGATGAGTTGAGCAGAAGCAGAGATGCTGTTGAACACCAAATCTCAATCAAGGTATCGCTGCCTGATCTCCACAGTCACCATTCAAGCCACCCTTCCTTTTGCAGGACTCGAGTGAGACCATCTCAGCTGGACACTGGTCTCAGCGTCCCGCCTCGTCTCCCCCAGCCGGGTGGGTTTGAACCTCTCCAGAGCTGTTGAGCAAGGAGGATTTGCCTCGGATTTATCCAGACTTCATAAAGAATAGAGGGAGATGTGAAGGATTCTGGTTTTTAGTGACTTTGTTGCTGTGTCTCTGCATGTCTTTGATGTAACTCAATCTCGGTGTGCTTCCTTTGACGGCGTCTGACCGAGAGGGCTACAGAGCTGTTTCCAGAGTTTCCCTTCCTTTATCCTGTGCAGACTGGAGCGGCAGGTCCCTGGAAAAGCTATTGGAAAACAAACCTGCTCTGGTGCCTACTATAAAATTTGGTTCTGTTCAGATTAACTCTGAATTCTAGACATTCAAAACCATCGCGAATGGTTTAAGAGCCATTTATCTGCACAGCGATGAAAGGACAAAATTCCTTGGCAAGGTTGGAGGCTCCCTTTCATATCTCGTATACTTTAACTACCACATTTACAATGCCTGTAGTACCTTATTTTTTACATTCTGTACTTGTTATTTTCCACTTCTCCAGCCGACATATAGCCCAGAAACCAACCCTTACCTTTGGAAGGGAGGTGAGACGTCGGTAGTGATTTAGGGACCTGTGCCTTGAATGAGTGAGCAGCCCTCATCCTGGCATCTCTTCGTCCCTGCCTGCCACACGCACGGCGAGGCACTCGCACGCTGACGACACCTTCATTTCAGCTCTTATTCAACCCTAAGAGCTGGGGTTTACTAGGGAGCCACTGGTCAGAGATATACCGAATGCAACACAATTGGCTTTTAAAATAATATTGCTTTAACGCCGACTGGGCTGCTGTTACTCCATAAGACATGAAATTAAAGACAGCCCCTGCACTGAAGAGTTTGCTTAGCTGTGGACTGCTGGCTTTTCAAGCGAAAGAGATTGCAAAATAGAAAATAGATACAGAATAAAAAATAGTCTTTGCATTGAACTTAATGTTTGTTTCTGGAGGTTTGTTTGTTCTGGACCCTGAAGAAAAGAAAAAGAAAACGCAGGGGAAATGAAGAGGTTGAGTGAGAGAGCTGAATACCAGGAATGAAATAATTTTCTCTCCAAATTATCCAAGAAATGGAGCCAGAAATGACATGGTCATTTCTTTTTCAGCACCTTTTCCAGAACCCTGTGTGCTAACAGGCAGCAGCCACCCTTGTGTGAGCCGAGAAGCTGTTCATCGCAGGCGAGGGGATTACACCCCGATCGGTGTGGGGCAAATCCTCCTGTCCGAGGTGTGAATATAACACACAGGAAAACTTCTTCCAGCTTTGAGAACGGCCCCTTACTAACTCCTCTCCCATCCTTCTGGGAGGGAGAATAGCTCATCTGCAATTGGGATGTTCTCATGGATCTTGCTATTCAATTTCTAAGCCTCAGTTTCCCTATCTATAAAATTGGTTTAGGGAACTTCTACAGGGTTTTTTTTTAGGTTTTGGTGAACTTTGGACAATGCAGCTGATAATTGCCATCCTTTTGTGAAGGGATCAGCAGCATCACGTTCTAACATCGGACAACAGAGGAAGGCAACAAAAGAAAACAAATCATTTGAGTATGAAGCCAGTGAAAAGCATTAACTGGAGGGCTCCCAGTGTGGATTCTCTAGTGGCTAATAAAGTTGTTGCTCTCATATGGCCAAATGTCCATTTATGAGAGTCCTAATTTGCCTTTTTCTTGTGCAGTCAGTCTTTGATCTTTAAGGTCCCTTCCAACTCCAGCCATTCTTTGGTTCTATGATTATATCACAGGAGAGGAGAGGAGAGGAGAGGAGAGGAGATCAGATCCTATTCTTGAAGGCACTTATCTTCATACTGAAATTGATAAGAAATCCTAGTAGCACAGCTTTTGCTTAGACTGACCACATTAGGTATTTTTCAGTATAGCACAAGATATCCTTGCATAAATGTTTCCTTCAGGAAATAAGATTATTAGTCTCTGAGATCACAAAGAGTTAATAATCCCTCAAAGCTTTGTGCTTATTTTATTTGTGGATTTAAAAACAATAGCAGGAGTTTACAAGCTCCACACTACTCTCCACAGAAGTTCCCAAAATCCTGCCCAGGTCTGTTGTCACCAAACATGCGGCACAGGACAAAGCGGGATACCTATAAAAATAAAGGGCCACTCCTGAAAATGTAACTCTGTGCCCAAGAGCTGTGTTTAGTGTCAAACGCCACCCCTCCTCAATCTCTCTGCAAAATGTTCTCCAAACAAACCACACCTATGTCCCAACAAGTAAATCAAGATAAATTGAGTTTTGATCTGGTTTTGGGTACGGCACTTGGCATTGGATAAAAGTCCTTGCAAACAAAGTGTCCTGAAGAGACAACGAGGAACCTGCCTGGGTGTGCAGGGTCCCGTCTGTTCCGGGTTGGAAGGGCTGCTGTTCAAGAGCAGAGGTGAAATGGTTATTGGGTATCAGCAGTCGATTTTAAACATCTCGCTTGTTAGGAACACGTTGCTCACTGGTTTCCACATCCTTTGGGGGCTCACCCCTGATAGCAGGTAGAAAGTAGGTGGCATGGTTCTAGTGCAGAGTATTGCTGGGTAGGATTGATGTCTCCTGGGTGAACCACACTTTATTTTCAACCACTTATGCATGGGGGTAAGATGGGGTTGAAAGGGGTCCTGCAGCCGTAAGACAGCTGCCCATCACAAGGCAGATATGGGCAAAGAAGGTGGTCAGAGGGCTGGAGCCTCTCCGCTGTGAGGACAGGCTGAGAGAATAGAGGGAGTTCAGCCTGGAGAAGACAAGGCTCCAGGGAGACCTTAGAGCACCTTCCAATCCCTCAAGGGGCTCCGGGAAAGCTGGGGAGGGACTCTTCATCAGGGAGGGGAGCCATAGGAGGAGGAAGGGTTTTAAACTGAAAGAAGGGAGATTTAGGTGAGATATTAGGAAGAAATTCTTGACTGTGAAGGAGGTGAGGCACTGGAACAGGCTGACCGGAGAAGCTGTGGCTGCCCCATCCCTGGAGGTGTTCAAGGCCAGGTTGGACAGGGCTTTGGGCAACCTGGTCTGGTGGGAGGTGTCCCTGCCCATGGCCAGGGAGTTAAAACTCGATTATCTTTAAGGTCCCTTCCAACCTGAACCGTTCTATGATCCTGTGAAAGGACTGGGAAGGGAGCAGCAGCTCTGCCCTCCAAATGCACCCAGCACGTGGGTCTGCTCCAGCAACAAATGTCCTGGTTTAGTGCATCAGGAAGGAGAAGGGTGATGGGGAGCAGCCTGTCAGGATCACCTCCAGGTCCTCCCCTGCTCCTGCACCCTGGAATAACACAGTGACTCTGCTCCTTTCTGTCAGCCCCAAAGGAGATATAACATTGGCCTTGGAGAGGGGCACAGCGTGTGCATTTATGGCTGCTTCCTGAAATGCGTGGGTTAAAACGTGCCAAATGCACTGGAAGATGGTTTTAGATTTGTTTTTAATTACTACAGGGCTCTTCACATAACATCCTTTTTATTTTTTACTTTTTCTAAACTAGTACATCACATAAAACTGCCTTAAAACACATCCCTTACAAATCCTCAAACAACATTCGATGTCACCTTGACATTTCCAGTGTGGCTTTTTAGGACAGTTTTTAAGAATTAAAGGTAAACTTCCAAGAAAACTTGTAAGTAAAAATAGTTCAGATAAACCTCAAAAGACATGTGACAAATATAGAATGACCAGGGCAGTAAAATGAATACATGTGAGTGAACATAAAGGGGTTTTATTTTCCTAAATTCCAGTTGAACAGCCCATTATGTCTTTTCCTGGAGCCTGCAGACTTGAAAACCGGTCGCAAGCTGAACTGAAGTGGTTGGGATATGTGATCTATAAACATTAGGGTAGCTGAAGCATGAAAGCAGACGATGTGAGGTTGGGTTTATGATACTGATGCTATCTCCTTTTCTTTCAGAATCGCCTGGAGTTATGAGATGGAGCCTGCTGGATTGTATAAATGTTGCATAGTTTAGTGAGTGTATGAAAGAGGAGTCAGTCTCCAGAGCACGTGGGCATCGGCTGCTGTTCCTCCTGAGAGCCGGGGACTGCAGATCCGTGGAACAAGCAAAAGGGGAGATCTTTTTTTTTTCTTTCTTTTTTTCCCCTGAAAGATCTAGCCATTCAGATGATATTTGCCAGGTGTGGATTTAAAGCCCTAATTAAGCTCTCACTGTGGTCAATAGGAGCTTTATCATAGGCTGCAATGAAAGTCAGACCCTAAATCACCATCTCCTTTTAACTGGGGACACACAAACTATTTTCCTATCACTTTTTTACTGAAGCATCCCCTTGAAGTAGGTGTGCAGATCTGCTGGTGGTCCTCTGGGTATCAAGGCATACGTGATCCACCTACCCAAAGATGTACCTACTACAAAGAGCAGCAGCAAATGCCATTATGGAGACCCCCAAGGAGCCTCCAGCTGGTGGAAACAGGTGATGGTCCCATGTCAATCAGCAGGTCAGTGGAGTCACATCGATTTTCAGCAGCCCTGGATCTGACTGACGGCAGCCGAACTTCTTTGTCTCTGGTTAATTCAGTGCTGTCACCATTCCCAAAGGCTCAGATCTGAATCTCATGGTTCTGGGTCCAGGGCAAACACTGAAAGCATCCTGTGACCCAGCATTTGCTGTTGTCTCCATCTGCACCTTCATTAACTTTCACTGTTGTCCTTACGATATTGCCGGAGGGGATCGCTGTTGTCTTGGGCAGAGGAGATATGTCAGCCAGGGTAGGAGAGAAACACCCAAGAAAACGATTGAGGGACATGCCTGTCATTGCATGTGCATGCACACATGTGTGTGCTTTCCTAATTTTGCTCTGAGAACCATCTCCAGCCCCTCCTCTATAGCCACCGTCCTTAAATGACCTCCTCCTTCCTCAAACTTCACCTCCCTGATCTTCTCCTTTAATTGTTGCTCCATACCTTGGGTCCATCCTCATGTGGATGCACTCATCCTCATGCACCATCACTGCATCCAAGGCTACCCCCGCCATCCTCCCTCTCTCTGACTCTTGTTGGCCTGAAGCCCTGGGAGAGTAATTTCCCTCCTATCTTCTGCTGTTCATGCAATGACCTCTCTCTCCCCACTTTCCAGGTCCTCCCACCTAATTCAACTCCCTTCTGCACATTAAGCTTCCTCCAGAAGGCTCAATCATAATAACCCCTCATCAGCTAAATGCCCTCTCTGTCCCAGCAACACGTAAGTGTGGAAGGATAGATTAAAATCATGCTAAATGAATACCTGATGTGAGCTTCCCAGAGTGCCTCTTCTTGTAAAACCAGAGAACTTGGCTGCTGAACTCTTTGGGGCAGGATCTGTCTTGTATTTATATCCTGTAAATTTTCAAATCCATTGCTGGTGCTAACAAATAAATAGTAATGATTAATCGCCGGTCATTTTGGGCCTGATCCAGCTTTGATTACATCAGTGGGAACCTTTCCATTTGCTGCGTGGGAGTTGGATCAGACTCACAATCCATCCTCTCCTTAGCTCAGCGCCGTCCTCGAGTGGATTTTATCTAGTCTGGCTTAAGGTGTTTGGATTTGGGCAGCTTTCCCCTGTTTTTGTGAAGCTAACATAAAAGTGACATACCAAATCTGGAGATGTGCCTACCAGGGACCTCCAGAAACCGGTGTTTGGGATCTCAGGGATCGTCATATTTCACATCTTTATCCACTCCAAGAATGTTGGCGATGTGAGGCTGGTGAAATGCTGTAGCCTATGAA
This sequence comes from Limnodromus scolopaceus, assembly GCA_028565335.1. Classification (NCBI taxonomy): domain Eukaryota; kingdom Metazoa; phylum Chordata; class Aves; order Charadriiformes; family Scolopacidae; genus Limnodromus; species Limnodromus scolopaceus. The sequence continues at coordinate 204,024,265 of JAOXNO010000001.1, read as the reverse complement.
ATAAAACCTCCCCATGACAAGGATGGAAAAGTCAAATAACTTAAAACTGGGCTGGGTGATGCTGTCTTGAGCTGGCATTGCAGCTCCGAGAAGGTGACAGAAGGGAGGATGACAATGTGTCCTGTCCGTGTGGTTTTTTCTACCATCTAATCACTCGAGGGCTGCCACTACAGGAACGGAGATGGAGCCCGGAGAAGGCTATTTGTTTTAAGCAGCTTCAACATTGCAACTCTGATCCTTTTATATACAGCAGAAAACAAAGACAAACATCTCCAGGCAATAATGGCTGATGAACTAAAAAATTACTAAATACATGATCAGGTGGCAGGGTTTACATCCATGCCCCTCGAGCGTGCAACCCCTTCTGCCGTTTGGTTCAAGGAGAGCATGCTTGAATCTTTAAAGGAAAATATAATAAGGAATCCAGCAGGCAACTGAAAAATGAATCATGGTTTTACATGCATGGAGGAGATCCAGAACATCATCCCATCCTCAGAGGCACCTCTGTCCCTCTGGTAACACGGCAAAGGGTTCCCTCTGTAACAAGATACACTCTCCATCACCACCCCAGCAATGAAGCAACATCTCGCGTCCTGCCAGACACCTGGCCAACTCCTTCCACCTCTGACCTCCTGATGAACACCCCTATCTTCAGCGAGAAATACTTTTCCGAGATTTTCACATGGGGCAGAGTTATTCCTCATTGAGTATTAATCCTGCTGCTGCAGGAAATGCCTGTAAATTAAATCCTTTCCTAAAATGGATCAACTGCCTGGGAAAGTGCAGGAGCAGCTCATGAGCCAGCCTCAAATGTTTATATGTAAGAGATAGTAGGTGAAATATCTATTATCTCCACCAGTGTTAGGAAGGATCTATCTATCTGAATACACTCTTATGCCTTATGTTGGCATGTAAAACTCCTTCAGCATTAAAGGTCTCAGCAGATCACCCATGTGAATTAGGGTGCGAGGTGTTATCACCACTGTGTGGAGAAGGAGCTGATGAATACAGAGATTATCCTGTCAAAAATATCTCTGCTTACCCAGTTTATGGGCTTGTATGCGCCCAGAGGTGCTCACCTTCCAGCTGGGGTGGGTGGCCTGGGAGAAGCAGGCAATGTTGTTATTAAATCAGCTTTGACAAGGGCTGCCTTCATCCCTGCACCACGCAAAGCTGATGCAGAGCACTGATGGTGCCAACCCCCGAATTTGGAAACATTTTTCTGATTGGCACCTCAGCCCTGAGTGACGGATGTTCTCCCACCACGGCTGTTTGCAGCACGAGGTCCGGCGTGCAGGTCCGTAGCGCTCCAGGAACAGACATTCCTGTGTGCCACAGCTTCTGGGCCGTGCCAGAGAGGCTTCCCAAAAATAGATTTTGTTCCTGTTAAGAACCCCTCAAAGAATTTGTCAGTTCCTGCTCACAGAAATCATGTAAACAGCAAGGCTTAACCACATAAACAAACAGATGGATATATATATATATTTTTTTTTTTTTTTTGTTAGTAGTCCTCTTAAGTGGCTGCACAGTAAACTTGCAATTTGGATTCCAGGGAGTCAGAAACCGGGAAAGCAGTGATGGCTCCCCGAGCCGAATGGGAGCGGTGCCCAGCCAGACCTCTTGACTGCAGAAATGTGTCTGCTGTCGGCATCGTTTCAGTGCCAGCAGCCTGCAGACAGCACTGGGAAACGCTGTGCGGCTTTACCTCCCAGTTTTAGCTTCGTCCTTCTGCAAAATCGTAGAAGCAGGGAATTGATTTGTGTCGGATGGGACCTCTGGAGGTCATCCAGTCCAGCCTCCTCCTCATAGAGACCTCTGGAGGTCGTCCAGTCCAGCCTCCTCCTCATAGAGACCTCTGGAGGTCGTCCAGTCCAGCCTCCTCCTCAGAGAAGATCTAATTAAACCTGGTTTCTCAGGGGCTTCACCAGTTAAATCTTGAAGACCTCCAAGGATGGAGATTCAATCTAGAGCAACCTGTCTGCTAGATGGATCCATGCACGGGGACCATTTTTGGATCTGTTCAGGCAGTTGAAAAGAAAAGGTAATTTGTAGGCAGATACTGTGTTCTCTGGACCTGAAAGTCCTGGGGTTGTGTGTCACTAAGATCGGGCCTAGTTCCACCAGTGACCCACACTGGTTCTCCTCAAGAGCAAAAAATTTTCCCCTTCCCCATGTTTTTCTGCGCATGGAGCAGTAGCAGGAGGCTTTTAATGGCCTGATACCCACCTTTTTTGATGGTAAATTAGTGCAGGTTCTAGATTAGGCAAGATGTCTGCTCCTCACAAGTTTACTTCTTCAGGAGTCCTGCAACATGTTGGTTGGCAAGTCAGATGAGGGATAAGCTGTTTCTAGGGTGCTCTTTTCCCCTGGTTCTTCTCTGGTACCATGAAACCACCCTCTGGTTTCAGAGAGGTTTCAGAGCCAAAGACCTAAAATGTATTAATCAAATCCCAGTCCATGGAAAACATTTTTTTGCTGCTTCTTGCATTTGCCAGAGAGGCTGTTTGCACAGATTATTTTTTTTTTCATTGCTTTTTTTTCATTCCCCCTGAAATGACACATGCTAAAGCTTCAGGATCAACCGCATGTTTTGCTTGAGACTCAACATGCTCATTAACTAATTGTGCTGATGTGGAGAAGCTTGAAGATAACAAAAGGCTGCTTGGATCCTGCTTGGGTGGAAACAGGAAATATTATGGTACAGAAGGGGAATTTTCAGGACAGCCCTACTCTGCTCCCCTCTCACAACTCAGTGTAGGAGCAGGCACTCAGAAAGGATTGCTGTGCTCTCATCTGGCCATGATGAGTCTTCAGATCAGACTGAAATGCAACCTCTTGGGCAAGCTGCAAGAAGCACTGAGGTCTGCACCCTGGGCATCGCTGTGAAGAGGAGGAAGGGGGTCTGCAAAGTCCCAGGATGAAAAAAAGAGGAAGGCAGGTGTGATTCAGAGGAAAAAGGCTTTGCAGAGTCAGGATGAGTTTATATCTCCCTTGTTTTCAACACAGCTGGTGTGGGACCCAATTTTATGGGTAGGACAACAAGAGGCTCTTTGAGGGGGTATGAAGTCACCTGGCTTCTCACCATGTTTTGGTAAAAGACAGCAGCATCCGCTCCTTGTCACATTGGGTCCTGCATCATCCTGTTGGTCTATTTGGATGATCAGGACCCTGGCAAAAATCTCTAAGCAAATGCTTTGGTGGAAAACAGTTCAGAATGGAGAAAATCGAGTTAGTTCTGAAGGTTTGGCTTGCTTGCTTCCTTTCTCCATCAGATGCTCTCATCTCTCTCTCCATGGGATTGCGTGAGCTGTGCAGAGCCTGCAGGTCATGAAAGCTGGGAAAAGAATGATTCCTTCACTGTTGGGGAGGATTTTTTTAATTCCAGAATTTGGTATTACTCCTGATTTTGAATGCAAACCAAAGTTTTAGATCTACACTCCAAAAACAAAGCAGAGAACCACACAGTGCCCTGCCCAGCTGTCCCCTGGAGACAACAGTTTTGTCCTAGCCCATCTTCAAGGTCTTCCCAGAGCTGGCAGCTTGGGAAGTGGTGGGAAACCCCTAAAGCCAGGGGATCTGGAGACCAGATCCGAAGCCTTTCCTGCAAATATCTAAAAGACATGTAGATGTGGTGCTGAGGGACATGGTTTAGTGGTGGACTTGGCAGTGCTAGGTTTATGGTTGGACTCAATGATCTTAAAGGTCATTTCTAAATGTTCTAAATAATTCTATGATTCTATGAGGTGTGCATTGCCCAGAAGCCCACCTGACCCACCAAGTAGGAAAGTTAGCAGAAAACCATGCTCAGGCCCTCTTTCTCAGGAGAATTCCAGCCAAGTTGAATGTCCATCTGCAAAATGTTTTGATTTCAGCAGTTTCTAACCAGGCCTGTGTCTGCTAATGTATTCCAGGTCTGTCTGTGTTGTGTTGGAGTTTCCCCTGTCCATTGCACATACACATGTATTCACTGCTGGGATGTTGTGGACCCTCATGAAAATTTAGGGTTGGAAAAGGTGAGAGAGAAGATGAGAAGAACCCAGCTAAAGGAGGAATAATTAATGCTGTATGTGATCTAGATGTCACCTTGTACTTTCCTTGCTGGACACACAATCTCACTACTGAAAACACACAGATTTCTCCTCCCCTAGTCAATGGTCCAATCCAGAAGTTTCCTCCTCAGTGTCTCCTTCAATTATACCCTCTGCCCATCACCAGGCTGTGGCAGAAACCATCAGTTCAAAAGGCAACACATGCTGAAATGGGTCTGTCGAGCAAATTCAGGGCCACTATATAGACCTTCATAAAAACTGAAAGTGCTACAGGGAAAAAAAAAGACCTTAAAAATTAAAAGCTTTCTCCCAAACTCCTTCATCTCCAGGCAATTAACTTCACAATAAGACATTATGTGGGGCTGTATGGTTGGAGAAACAAATTAAGGAGTATTTTGAAGGATCTGGAACTCATTATTGAGGTGTAAGGAATTAAGTCTTTGTGATCAGGACAAAAATAGGAAGCAAACGCAGACATTAAACAAGCCAAGCACTCAAATCATCCTGTGAGACAAATGTGAGTCCTAAGAGGGGCAGAAACATTTCAGGCAAACTAAGGGTTGATTTTCAAATTATTCTGGAGAAATAACACGGACAGGCAAGAACGAACCAAGCTTTGAGTACGGTTGAGTCTTAGCCGAAGAGAACTAGAGCAAGAGCTCAGGGCCAGCTTTTGGGGAATGCAGGCTGATGGAGGAGGTAGGAACTGTGCCAGACAATGCGTTTGATGTAGTTTGAGGTGCCAGACAATGAGTTTTGGGTGTTTTCAAAATGTAATTCGGACAATGGTCATATGGATATTCCTCCCAGCAGCCAGGCCAGCTCCCTGCTTTAGTCTATATCTACATGGGTTCCACTGCCAGTGCAACTGTTTCTGATGCTGGATGGTGAAACAGAGCTAATGTGGGTTCAGGTTTATACGGACTTGAGCTTCTTTGGTCTTGAAACAGCAGGTGCACAACTGCACACAGTGACAGTGGTGCCACCAGCTCCACCAGTGGTGGTTCGTTCAGCATGTGGTTCATTGTAGGTAGGTCTTGTTGAGGCTGAGATGTAAAATATCTCATTACCAAGTGAACAAGGAATGAATTGAACAGATTCACCAAGCATCCTTGAGCTGAACTTAAGGAGGAGCCAAAATATAGCTCTGAAAAATCTTCATTTAATGCACAAATGTTTCTGGAGTAAATGGATCTGGCTCTCAATTGGTCTCTCTCTTCAGTCTTTGGTAATCAAGGATGATTGAAAACAAGATCTCAGACTCTGCAAGAGCCCCTCTGCTCCTGATGCTACATCCCTAACACTGTTTCATGTGGACATCATCATTATCTCCATAGCAACCACCTGCAATGGCACAGTGGATTATGACTTCAGAAGGAGAATTAACAATAGCAGATAAAATCCCAGAGGAGCCATTTTATTTTCTTGTGCCATAAAAGACCCAGTTTCAAGAGGAATAAGAGGAAAGAGCAACAAAAAATACAGCAAGGATGCAGAATTACTTTGAAAACAAGTGTCTTTTTTGTTCTGACAGGATATGAAATTCTTAATATCCTGCCCTGAAGTGTTTTTGGAGTATTGGTGATCACAAACGAATCATTGAGACCAGCCCACGAGGCATAGGATGGGATGGGACCTCTTGGGTTAAAGAGGCCAGTTCCCTCCTATCATACTTAATCATATTATTATATCCATTCAGAAAATGATCAGCTCCATCTGAAAACATATTCATTTCTCACACAGCACTTATTTCTTTGGAAAGTTTTTCTGTATCCTCCCACTTCTGAACATGAGAAATATTCTACTTTCTAATCTCACTTCATTTGTCAACAGGTTATGGCCATCTGTGCTTGTACCAAGGTCTCTTCTAGCTTAAATAGTGCTTCTCCTTGCCTGCTGCTTATACCGCTCGTGTTTTTTTTTAAGACCTGTGGAAGCCAAATTTCTCACACTCTTCCTTCACAAGGTGCCTAAAATAAAATCAGCAGAGCAAGAAATTCAACGTAACACAAAATTAAATCAGATTAACAGTGTTCCATTGCTTTTATTAAATGCATGTCTGACCAAAACCTCCACATCTGAACAGTCTTGAATTTTAAGGCAAATTGGATCTAGCTCTGAATTCATTGCCTGGCCTTTCCTGCCTAATAACCTCACACCTTGATGAAACCCCTGTGTGCCAAAAACCCAGAAACAACCAAAAATGGGCTCCTGCAGGAAATGTGAAATGCAGTGGGATTTGGGGAAGAGATTAACACCACAGTTCCACTAGCGCTTTAAGTTGTCTGAAGCCAATTCTACCATGAAAAATGTTTAAATCTTTTCCAAGCCTGGCTGTAAGTTCCCACCTTCCACTCTCTCCTTGGACCAGCATGGACAGTTTGTGCAGTGAATCAGTGTGGGAGACCAGTCCAGGTTCAAACAAACAATGCTGGTGCAGATTAGTTGGGGAGAGAAATAGGAGATGTTTCTGATATACCTTACATGCTTTAGGATGAGATGAATCGTATTTTCTGAATGGCTGTTTTCATTAACTAGGGAGCAGCTCGAGGATGGTTCAAACATCCACCTCTCAGACCTCTCAGCTTTGGAGATGGGCAACCTTCCACCCCTCTGGGATCTCGTTGGGGTCTAAGTGAGGTTGTTTTGTGGTTGTTCTCTCAGCTGAAGTCACCCACTGAATGAGCCCTGAGCCATGCAAAAGTCTGCCACTAATGTTAATGCCACTTTCCATGATCTAAACAACACAAAGAAAGCAATGCCAAATATGTACTGAAATGAGCTATCGCAGAAGATGCATAATTTAGTAATGTGAAGCACAGGGAGCTCCTGTCAGCTGTCTCCAACACCTCTGAAAATCAGGCACCATATGCCCCAAAAGTGAGGCACATCAACTCAGCTGTCATTTCTGAACACATTGGCCAACAGCCCAACATCTACACACTTTTGATTGACCAACCCAGTCAAAATCATGTAGCAAAACGGGGATTGGCACCATAAAAGTATATTTGTGTTGTATTACAACAGCAGGGAGAACAGAGCAGATTAGTAAGGAACAAGAGAGCTTCACAGAGCAAGACAACAGAGCCAGGAGTTCCCTGAAAAACAAGAGAGTGACATGTAGTTATTACAGTTGGAGCTCTTCCTTGGGCTAGTGAGATTTCTTGCCATCTGGGAGAGCTTTGAGAGAGAGCAGGAAGAGGCTTGATGAATGTTGCGTGGGGGAGTGTTGCATGAAGGAGCGTTGGACATCGTGAGCGAGCCAAACAAACAAAGAGGGCAGTCAAAAGGGGGATGGAGGGGAGCGAAAGGGAAGAGGTTGTGTGGGAGACGAGGGGAGAGGCCTGACTCCAGCATGAAAGAGGTCCCTCAACTCGTGGCCGTCCACATCACTCTGCGTGTAGGAGGCAAAGAGACTCTTCACACTCTTTGTGCTTCTGTGAAGACCAAGGTGCTGCAAAGCTTTGGGCTGCCACCGCCCACCAGTCTTCCTTGTGTCCCCACCAGTTTTCACACAGAGACGTGTCCACCAAGTCTCCTCTGCTAGAAAGAGGGGTGGATCTACCAGCAGAGCAACCGTCATTTCAGCAGGGCAAGAGAAGGGCTCCTGAGGGAGAAGTTCAAGTTGTCACTGGCAAAATGTTTTCCTTGCTGGGATAGACTGCAGAGCTGCCAGGAGTAGCTGCAATTAAGGTTATAAACAACATTGTGGGCACGGTTGTATTGGCTGGTCTGTGTTGGGGAGAGAGGAGTATTCATTTGTCAAGCTTAATCTACTATGAAATAGAGGGAAAAGCCATCCCTGATTTTTACACTTATTTTATCTCTTAAGAACCACAGTGCACCAACACAATCATTTTCACATCATCATCTGCAGCGATTTCCAACCTTCTGCAAATGCCCTTCACATCTGCTGCCGCCTTCTGTCTTCTTTCTCCCTCTATAGCCATTTTATTTCATTGAGCATTTCATTCCATTTACCCTTTTTTTCTCTGCTACTGGGTTCCTCAACATCCTCTGGGCCGTACCCACCACCTCCTCATCATTGTGCTACCAAATCCAGCAGGATCAACACACATCCCAAGCTGAGACCAAGTTGGTCCATAGCACAGTGAGTCCTGGGAGCTGCAGGTCTTCAACAGGATGGTTCTCAAACTTCTTGGATACTTGGGCTAAGACATTTTTTAGGGGCTACGAAGTAGCATGAACCACCAAACTGAAATAATTCTGTGCAATTCCACAGACCAGGTATTGTATTTTGCCCTCCCACTGTCCGGTCTTTGTACCAATGCACCTAAGAAGGGTGGTGGGTAATCTGCAGTTCCTTGGAGATGATGGGAGCTGGGTGGATGAATCCAGTTCCTGGTGGGTCAGTGCGACGGTAGATGTTAAAGACAACAGACCGGCAAACCAGGCAACTGCTGCAAGACTGGTGGGGTAGTATTTCAGTATTTCATAGAATCATAGAATGGGCAGGGCCGGAAGGGACCTCCAAAGGTCATCTTGTCCGACCTCCCCGCAGTCATCAGGGACACCTCCAACTAGACCAGGTTGCCCAGGGCCTTGTTGAGCCTCACCTTGAATATCTCCAGGGAAGGGGCCTCAACTACCTCCCTGGGCAACCTGTTCCAGTGCTCCACCACCCTCACAGTAAAGAACTTGTTCCTAATAGTGAAGAACTTGTTCCTAAATTTCCTTGTTTATAGTTGCTGCTCTAGATGTCCTTTATTGACCATTTGCAGAAAGAGGACTGAAGGCAACAGGAACTGTGGCCTCATGCAGTGCTGCAGACCTGAATCTCTTAGATGATTGCCTTAAACAGCTCCTGGCTTCCAGGGATGTGCTGTGGGGTGCCTATTTTGTTAGCCCTGTGTGTGTGTGTATACAATCATGCACAAGAGTGCATCCATGTGCAAGTATAAACAGCTGTGAAAAGGATCTGGACAAAACTCAGGTCTCAGCATCCAACTTGGAATAACTTGTGTAGCTGTTGATGTAGTCCTTTCCATCACAGACTCTCAAAGTATTTTAAAGGTGACCATTAATATTTTCAATCCCTTCTAAAATCATAGAATCATAGAATCATAGAATCATATGGGGTTGGAAGGGACCTCTGGAGATCATCCAGTCCAACCCCCCCACCAGAGCGGGTGTACCTAGAGCACGTTGCACAGGAACTTGTCCAGGCAGGTTTTGAATGTCTCCAGAGAAGGAGACTCCACCACCTCTCTGGGCAGCCTGTTCCAGTGCTCTACCACTCTCACAGCAAAGAAGTTCCTCCTCATGTTGAGGTGGAACTTCTTCTACTCAAGTTTGTGCCCATTTCCTCTTGTCCTGTCAGTGGGCACCATTGAGAAAAGACCAGCCCCATCCTCCTGACACCCTCCAGGTGATAGCTTCAGAAGAGCTGTTCTGAGTCCTGCCTACTTCGGTGAGACTTGATTAAAAAAACCACATTTTCTCTCTCCTGCCAGATGCTTTCAAACCCTGCACGCTTGTGCCATTGCTCTACTTCATCTATCTGTTGGCCAGTCACGGATAGAAAGATTTCACTCCAGTTCTGCGCTGTGCAGTCCCAGATCTAATCCCCACACCCTCCCTTCTGTGATTTATGGGAGCAGGCCAGCCCTGCAACCTTCTCCTTTTAACGCTGCACCTGCACGTCAGGGCTAACGGCTCGAGGTGCTTTCCTGCAATAACTCATATGATCTCTTTCCCAGGCAGCCACACCTTTCCGTTAGCAGATATTTCCCCTTCTGGTCCTTTGCTCTCCGGCTCATTTTTTTTGACTATACTCAGCCTTTCCCAGATGCTGAAAAACCTAATTCCTGCGGTAACAGACTGTGCTGCCTTTGTGGTGTGCTCAGCTGTTTGATGCAGCATCACAATTTGGCTTCGCCGCCCTCCTTCCCATTAGCTGCACCGTTGCTGTTAAGGAAAATAATCCCACAGCTGAACTGCAGCGTACATGCACCTTGCAAAGAAGATGTTGCTAGGGCTGGAGCTCCTCTGCTGTGAGGACAGGCTGAGAGAGTTGGGGTGTTTCAGCCTGGAGAAGAGAAGGCTCCGGAGAGACCTTACAACCCCTTCCAATCCCTAAAGGGGCTCCAGGAGAGATGGGGAGGGACTCTTGATCAGGGAGGGGCGAGATAGGAAGACAGGGAATGGCTTTAAACTAAAAGAGGGGAAATTTGGATTAGATCTCGGGAAGAAATTCTTCCCTCTGAGGGTGGTGAGACCCTGGCCCAGGTTGCCCAGAGAAGCTGTGGCTGCCCCATCCCTGGAGGGGTTCAAGGCC
>JAOXNO010000001.1:203949251-203963634 GCA_028565335.1 Limnodromus scolopaceus | reverse complement strand
GAAGAAAAAAAGCGAAGCAGCGAATGAAGTCTTGCCATGTGCAGGGTTAAATGGAAACACACAATCAGACCATAACTCAGGGTGTAATTCAAGCCATACGGTTTGTCTGTCTGTCGACTCGAAAGGTTGTATCAAGGCTCGGCGAGGGAGGGGACTGGGGAAGGGGATAATCCAAACTTTTTTTTTTTTTTTTCATGATTCATAAACCACTCCTTTGCAATTTGGATAATAGATCTCTCTCTCTCTCTCTCTCTCGTGCGCGCGCGTGCGGTGACTCGCTAAACTTCAGAGTTAACCGTAGCTCCTGCTCTTTCTTTCTCTCCTTTCAGGTTGTTCATCTCCAAGGAGGAGCAACACCCAAACTGCAGGGAAATACGTCGTGCAGAAAATTAGGAAAACTCCTTTTTTTTTTTTTTTTGTCTTTTTTTTTTCCCTTTTTTTTTTTCCTTTGGAGAAGCTGATTTCCTTCGGCAAGCGGGGGACGGTGGAGAAAATGAAGCCGAGCCTGCGATTTTTCTTAGCTGGTTTTCTCTCTTTGATTCTGCAGACGGGGCTTTGCTATGGGATAAAATGGATGTAAGTACCTGGCTATCTCTCTGCATTTTTTTTTTTTTTTTTTTTAAAGTCTCTTGTAGGCATTGCTGGTCTCGTACCCGTTTTTTCCAACTGCTATTTGGAGCCCGCTGTAAAGCCGTTTAAAGAGCAGCGAGGGCTGCGTTTCTCCGGGCGTTCATTGATTTCAAGTGTGTGTCCTGGGGGGCCTTGTGCTAACAATATGTCTCCGTCTTCTTTCCCAAACCCGCGCGATGTAGGCTCGCTTCTTTTCCTTCCCCTCATTGATACCAAAGGGAAGGCACGCACTGGAAGGCTCACATGAGCCACTTAATGAAGTTTCTAGCGTTGGCTCTTGCCACGCCGGGGAACTCTCCCACCGGGACCACTGGTCGTGCTGAGTAGGAGCTGAGAGCAGGAGGGGAGGGCAGCTGAGATAATGCCGCCAATCTCCAACCGCAGGGGATGCTTGACAGATAACATGAGGTTTTTTCGTGGACCTTTTAACCTTTGGATTTCGTGAAGGGTGTTAAAAATGGGGGGGGGGGGGTTAAGGGGGTGGGTGAAGAAATACCAGGGAGTGTGGTCAGCTCTGGATCGAGTTTCCTCGGAGGTAATGTCCCCGCAAACAAAGTGAAAACATCGCTATCTCGTTTCTTTGCTTAAGCAAGCAATCAATTAGTTGCTTACTGCAAAATAAACAAACAAGCCCCTCCAACACCCATCTGGTCTCATGTCCTTGATGAGCGATCTGTCTCCTCCTGCTCGGGCTTGAAGCTGTGCACAAAACAAACAAGGGGATGGGGGCGAACCTCCAAGGAGCATCTTCCCTCAAAGAAAAGGCACAATAAAATGCAATGCCGGGAAGAAACTGTTGTGTAGGGTGTAGTGTGTCAAGGTGGGGGATCTTGGGGTTAGGAGGGGAAATTGAGACAAGAGGTTCCTGTTTTGTTCCTCCTTCTGTGCTACGTCTAATTCCCATTCCACCATCCCAGTCGTTGTCATATGAGGCTCTCCTCGTGCCACCTTTCATAAAGGCTCTCTTAAATTCGGACATCTTCAAGTTAGACGTCTTGTTGGAGCCGGTGTTTTTGCCGCTCCGCATGCGGTCATGGGAAAGAGGACCTTCCAGATGGGGATTCACCCTCTCCAAAGAGGAACATCCCCCACAAATATCAAGAGATGCCCTCTAGGACCGCAGGCAGATGGTTGGGACCACACATCCACTTTTTATATGCATCAAGAGAAGCAGGGTGAATCCCTCCATAGGGTGTGTAAAGGCATGTTGTCCGGCAGGAGGAATAGTCACCTTCTTCAGGGCGTATTTCATTTGTCATCTCCATGCTCTAAGGACCACTTTGGAAGTAGAGGAGCGTCAGGATCTGATTTGCTCTTTCCCATCTTGGCTTTACATCTCGTAGCAGCCACCACAGCTAAATGACACAGCCCAGCTGTTTCTTTCTGCCACCTTTCTGGAGCGTTTAGGCTCTGAGCTCTGCCTGTATCCAGCACCTTGCAGAGAGCGGGCATCCTCTCTGGAGGACACTTAGCCACATGCCCACGGGCTGGCAGAGCCTGAGCAGCTTCCAACTTTTATTTCTGTGCAGCACAGAAATAAAGTCATTTTGTGGCACCCTGGTTGAGCAGGGCACTCCCTAACTGAGTGGAGGGACTCGCTTATGTGCTTGGCATTAGGGTCCCGCTTAAGCGAGGTGCTAAATCCCCAGTGAAGGACCTGGGTTCCTCCAAAGGACAGGGGCAAGATGAGCTTCAGAGGGAACCCGATAGCACGTTGACAAGCCGTAGACATGGAAAAAGGCTGGAAGGCAGGGCAAGGTCCTAATAGCTTTGCTGGCAAAGGCAGCCTTTCAGCCGGTAAGCAGTTAAGCTGCAAAGGTGGCTTTTGTGGATGGAGATGCTGCGGTTGCTGCTCCTCCCCTTCCCAGCAGACATATCCCTGCCCCACTATCGAAAAGCGAGTGGGGAAGATGAAAGCTGGGATTAAAGTGGCATTTGAAGCATGAACTGCATCCAGATGCGCCGCCGGGGCTCCCCTCACACCTGTTTAAAAGCTGGCGGAGACCTGCTCTCCCTGTCCCAGGGCGCTTCACAACTGGGATGCTGCCAGCTGGGATTTCACAAAATTGTTTGGTTGGGTATTTCTTTTTTTTTTTTCTTTCTTTCATTTGCTGTTTCTTCTCCCTTCCCCGCCCATGTTTTTTTAGGGAAACAGGCCAATTTCCATCCCCCTTCCCCCATCACTCTTTTCCCCACTGCAGCCATGCTGCCATCCGTGGGGCTTGGGGACCATCTCTGGAAATCGCGTGGGTAGACTCTTGGTGAACAGAGACCGATGGTACCGAATCATACCTCGGGGCTGTAATCCCAGCCCTAAACTCATGTGCCGGGTGCCGTACAACCAACCCTTTCCCTCTCGTGCTCGTGGACAGAAAGAGTTGGTGGGGGCGGGGGGGGAGGGGGGGGAAATAGGACGGGGTGAAGAGGGAGGAAAGTGCTACGAGATGGTTTCGGTCGCGGGCTTGTCTCAGCGGTCTGCTCGCTGGGTCGTTGTTGTAGGCACGGTGCCAGAGGCCGGCTTCAAAGAGGATTTGGGAAGGGAGGGAGAGAGGGTAGGGAAGATAAGGAGGTGGGTTTTGCCAGCCTGGCGGGCTGGGTTTGCAAGCCGGAGGAAGAGGGAGCGACTGATATGGAAGGCGATAGGAAATTCAATTTTGATTCAGGGCGTGATGTAACTGCAAGGGGAGGGGGAGAAGAAAAACACAGTTTTGGGTTGTTTAGGACTTCCCTGTAACACGATTATCGCCTGTAAATTAGTAAAAGCGGGGGGAAGGTAAAAGGGAGCTATTTTGTTTTATTTTATTTGGCTTGCTTTTATGAGTTCTGTGGTGTGGATCCCCAGCTGTTGGAAATCGCCATCGTGCCCTTCCCCGCCGCCAAGGCATGCACCACCGAGCATCCAGCACGGTGCGTGGACAGTCAGCATCTCGTAACCCCGCTCTTGCTGCTGGAGAAACGTCTTACTCCGGCCTTTTTCATCTGTGCTCCAGGGAGCTACTTGGGTGTAAGGGCAGGGTACGGAAAGATCTTTGCAGGCTCAAGGCTGCCGTGGAGAGGCAGCCTTTCCATTCAGTGCCTGTGAGATCCTGAGACTCGTTTTTGGACACTGTATTTTGCAATCACTTTCCTATCCTTAGATCAGGGTGGGTTTTTTTTTTTGTTGTTTTTTTTTTTTTGTTTTTTGGATCACTTTGTGTTACTGAGGGCTTGTTTTGCATCACAGCAGCTGGGGAGGTGAGGCACCCATCGGTTTCAATGGGAGATGTCTCAGGGCCAACTCACGTAGGAGCTCTACCACCTTACCCATCTCCTTTTTCAACCCCTTTAGCTTTCCTGGGGGGGGTCTTGGGTTTGGCCAAGCTGGTTGCTGAAGCTGCTTGTTCGAGTAGAACTGAAAAATAGATGAGCACTAGAGGGAGCTGCGGCCAGATGTGTGTGCTGCAGAGGTCTGCCAGATGTTGGGATGTCTGGGCACAGGGTGGCTTTCAAGGCACTTCTGCCTTCTCAGGAGTTGGCATCTCCTCTGCCCAGGCATCAAGACATAGGTTGGACTGTTCCTCTGTCACCTTCAACGCAAGAGTGGTGGCAAAAAGGCCGAATACAGCAAATGGGGTGTTTTTTGCGTGGCTCACAGGATCAGCCACGTGACAGCAAGTGGTGGCATCAGGGACTCGTCATTTTTAGGTGGAGCTTGGTCACTTTGGAAAAGCCCTGCCTGTCCCTGTTGTGGTGACCTGGACATGTCCCATGCCCTCTGGAGCCATCCCTAGCTGAGCACCCTCTCCAGCTACGAGGTCGGCTTTGCTGCACGATTCCCATGGTTAAATCACAGCTCTTCAGGAGCAAAAGGTGGCTCAGCCGTGCATTTTGGTGAGCCCGGGATGTACCCCAGCTCACCGACCTCGAGCAGCCAGCAGAAAGCAGGGGAGAAAATGGAAAGATTTTTTTTTGTGTTTCCCGGCAGCTCCTGCTTTTCTCCTTCAACCAAGGAGGGGGGGACATCTGGGACATTGGGGCACGGGCGCCTGCGAGGAGACCGTCTGCCTGGCAAAGGGGCTGCTAGATGAGCTGCCGTGAAAGGACTGCAGGACGGAGACGGCGGGAGGGGAGCGGGCTGGGGGTGAGGAACGGGGGGAGGACGGGACACAACAGCTTTGAAGTTTGCTCTTCGCTCCGTAGGCAGCTCGGGAAAACTTGACAAAGCTCCACGGCCTTCCTCGGCGCACGGTGAGCCAACTCGCCGCTGGCATCGACTTCAGTCGAGCTTGGGCTGGAAGTCAATGGCCTTGTGCCCACTACTGCCAGCTCTGGATTTGGCACCGTATCTGAAAGCAGCTCTTATTTTAAGCTTTTTACTTTAGGCTTGGATTTTTCCCCCCCCCCCCACTCCTCTCCCTCTTCCTCCTCTTTATTTCGTTCTTTTTCTTTTTTTTTTTTTTTTTCCTTTCCTTCTTACTATATAAATCCCAGTTCTTTGTTTAAAAAGGCTTTGCAGAACCACTGGAAGCATTTACTGGGGGATGTGGTGGCTTTCCCAGTGCTTGTGGTCCCCAGACCAGGACTGATGCAGGGCAGGGGCATGGGCTGCCTCTACCAGGAGCTCAGACAAGGCATTTGTAACAGTCCTGTGAGGTTTTTTTCCAGCCGAAAACCTGAGAAAATGAGGCTCCTGCAGATTAAAGACCTTTAACGAGATTGAATGCAAAAAAACCTCCAATTGCTGCCTCTCTTCATTAAAGTTCACTGCACTCTTCACTCTCCAGAGAAGTGGCATTTTGTCTAAATCCTGTTCTTTCACCCAAATCCCTGCAAGATTAAGGGGTTTAAGAATAGGCATAAAAAAAAGAGAGTGCCTTCGCAGAAAGCAAAGCGGGCATTTTGAAGCAGAAGTTCATGGATTCACCAACAGCCCCTCTGTGAGACCTTCTTGGGTCACATCACACAAGGGAGGAAGGGGAGATGCCTCCCAGAGGGAGCCCACATCAGAAAGAGAGGAGATCCTTCTACCCTTTAAGGGTGTTTTAAAGGGCACCAGTGCTTCACTACTCAATTCATGGAGTTTTTCTCCCTTTGGCTTGACCAGGAGCAGTGTCCTGCTCACAGTGGTCCTTGTAAACCAAATAACTTGCGGCTTCCACTGATGTCTGCTCAGATCTGAAGGTACTTCTCCCAAGCTGCTGCTCCTATGAATAGTCTTCTCATGGAGCCCAGGTCTGTAGAAACAGGCCCATACCTCTCAAAGGACCCAAAACTGTAGAGCATTCATATTTTCAAATGAATTTATTAACTGCCTGAGATAATTAAAAGAGTAAACAAATGTCATGATCCATCCATGCATCATATTTCCTCTGTAATTACATTTATGGTTTTCTGTCAGTAGCCATAACTTCAATTGAAAGCCCTGCTATGCTATATATAAAGCAGGAGATGTTTGGTTTGGGGCCTGTTTATTTAAATGGGTGGGTCAAATATGTATATATTTTTTAAAAAAACCAAACCAGCCACCACCCCTCAGTTGTCCTCAGCTTTCTAGAGAGAGAAGGATGGGGCACAAGAGTCAAGGGAGGAGAGCATGATGTTAGGAGGAGTGAAAAATGAAAAGCAACATTCAACAGGGTGGCAGCAGGTAAAATCCCCATGTGCTGCTTCTCACATGAAGGGTGTGAGTCCAAAGAAAGATGTTTGTCAGGGATTGGTGAGGCACTGGAGCAGGTTGCCCAGAGAAGCTGTTGATGCCCCATTCCTGGAGGTGTTCAAGGCCAGGTTGGACAGGGCTTGGAGCAACCTGGTCTAGTGGGAGGTGTCCCTGCCCATGGCAGGAGGGTTGGAACTGGATGATCTTTAAGGTCCCTTCCAACCCAAACCATTCTATGATTTTTCCCCAGATTGAGGACTAAAGGCGCCTCTGCTAACTATGCCCTTGGGGGCTGCTTTTTTCAGGCTGGCTGTGCCCTTTTGACTCCAGTTATCCTCCCACTGCTGGTGGTCAATGGATTCTGGGTGGAGATGGGGTAGAGACCCACCACCAAATCCCACCAGGGACAAGACTCTTCTGGGGGAAGGTGATTTCCTTTCCACAGCCCCACAAATGGCCTTTGTTCCCCGACAATGTCCTTTGCAGGTGGTGGGCATCCCTCCCTGGTGCAGCCAGAATTTGGGGAGCAGGGAGGGTCGGTGCCTTTCCACGGGGAGGACTTAATGCAACAAGGGGTGGAGAAGACATTTCTGAATACAGGACAGAGACTGAGCAAACCTGGGCTGTCAGGGCATGGACCAGATGACCTAATAGGCCTCTCACATTCCTGATCTGTGATTTATAAATGCACTTTTCGGTCTCGGC
This sequence comes from Limnodromus scolopaceus, assembly GCA_028565335.1. Lineage (NCBI taxonomy): Eukaryota > Metazoa > Chordata > Aves > Charadriiformes > Scolopacidae > Limnodromus > Limnodromus scolopaceus. The sequence goes on along the minus strand of JAOXNO010000001.1, from coordinate 203,956,664 downwards.
AAGCGACTCCAGTAACTGTGAGTTTTCTTTTCCATCTCCATTACCCTTTACTTTTTCCTCCTGACGCTTGGAGATGTTTCCAATTATAGGTTCTCACAAGCAAAGGCATGAAGTTCAGGCCTGGGAGATGTTCAGAAAACACCTTCCTGCGTCTTGCATTTTTATTCTTGGCTGAATGAGCTCGACTCATTCAACAAGAAACAGCCATTAGTGCTATTTACTGAGTTGTCCCCAAAGGGGCCACGGTCCTTCCTCTCTTGATGGTCTGGCAGACATTTTTCCCTCTTCCAAGAGGAGAATTTCTTTATTGATGCATTATAAATCTGCTTCTGTTAAGACCATCTGAAATAACATGATCTCGTTGTATGAAATCCCCTTTGTTTCTCAGTGGGGATGAGTTTCAGTCTGAATTCAGGTCTCATCCCAACTTGTTGATGGTTATTTCTGCTGTTCCCGACTTGTCCATAATGGTGAGATGCAGGTGCCTCAATGTAGGCTTCTGGATCCTTAAAAGATGCTGAAGAATCATAGAATCATAGAATCATTTCAGTTGGAAAAGACCCTTGGGATCATCGAGTCCAACCATCTACCCTACTCTACAAAGACCTCTATACAGGATTAGAAAATGTGGTGTGGGACCTAGGAGATACATGCACCCTTTTGGATGGCCAGGTGAAACATCCCAAGGCCTCTGAAGCATCACTTGGCACCTCTGAATAGAAAACTGAGTTGGTGCCCCATCAGCCCTTTTCAGAGACCTGGAGCCTTCCTCATTTGCCTGAAGCTCAGGGCTCTGAAGCTCTCTCGTTTCATCCACTTCACCCTGCTTGCTTATTTTGCTGCTAGGACACACTCTGCTGGAGTATTTATCATCTTTACTCTATTAGTGACGAGCTGCTTTGGCCTCTTGCCTGATTTACTTTTCAGCCCATTCCTGAAGGTTGCTGATAGGCTTTCTGGGATAAGTTTTCACAGGTTTCTGGTGCCAAGTGCTAGGGGTTGGACACATCTCACCCAGCTCTGCGCTTATATGATCCAGATGTCTGCATCCAAGCTCGGTGCCTGGGTTGCCCCTATAGGCAGTGCAGAAAATGAGCAGTTCTAGAGCATGATGTTATCCTACTGTAGATCTCAAAAGCACATTGGGCTAATTACTCCCTAGATGTGACTTTTTGTTTCCATGGGCTGAAGAAGGACTCTAAGGGACTACCATGGGGGTCCATACTGTGGAGGTTTGCAGTTAAGTGACATTCATATTGTCCAAAGACTCATGCCTTCAAGGATGTGATATATCTGAGCACCCAGATTATCACCAAGAGGTTTTGTCTTTACCAGCTCAGGTCATTGGTTCATGGCCAAGGCAGGATGGCTTGCCTTCTGGAGATGCCCCTCTCCAGCCAGGGAGCTTTTCATGAGCAACAGTGTGCAAGAGACCGAGATGAATTACAGGGTAGAATTTCTGACAATTAACTACTCCACTTTTTTCCTTGAAATTCACTGCCCAAAACTTCTGTTCGCCGTATATTTAATGGACCTCTTTAAATATATGTATGATGTATATATTTACATAGTTAGCAGAGTGGTGGCTTCCCTTCCAAGTTTGCCACTGATTATCTCATGCCAGAAATGCCAAACTCCAACCGCCTGGGAATTTGTCAGTGCAGACCCACTCAGCCCTAGCAAGGATGGCAGCTTTTCCTTGCTGGAAGAGGGGTTGGGCTGAGCACTTATGTGCAGCCCGGAGAGAGCTCCAACATACACAGCAGCTGGTTCAAGCCAACCTTGAGGGAGCTGGTGGAACATAGATGTGTTTTCCTGAAAACTGAAGATCAGAGCTAATACCCCCGATCTTGGTTAGGGCTCAATTTTACCTCCGTTTCCATCTCATTTAACTTCTGAAGGATGTGGATGTTACAGTAATAAAGTGAAATGCACCCAGAAATGTGTCTGCTAATAAGCCAAACTAACCAAGATGGCTTGGGATGAAACTGAAAGGCAACACATTTAACAAGGAGAGAAGGAAATATGTGTTAAGGCAGTTGTGTTGCCAGGATCAGATGCCAGTTCCTGATGCAGCCAGCTAGAAAGTTGTTTTATGGGAACGAATAACATTTATGACTACCCTAAGCAGGTCATAAAGATACAAAGAGAGTTATACACCCGGCTGCTGCTGATCGTTGTGGGTGCTTGGGGAAGAAGAGCACAGCCCCGTGCGATGCATGGCACCGTTTGCTTTTTAATTTATTTACCTGGAAACTGGCCATTGCCCAGTACAAAAGCCAGTGGGGTCTTTGGGGTGTTGTTGGTTTCTTCCACAGTAATATACGTGCTGATGGTAGTGGATCCTGTCTCAGTTGAGACCATGGTGCTGTCTTTGCACATACTCTCATTGTGCTTCTGCAACAACATTTTTGGAGACTGGAGAAACAGACTTATCTACGCGTGACCGTGATGGAGTTGGTGAAGACCCTTGGCATTAACTCTAAGGAAAAGCATCTGTTTTGCAAACTTGGTGGCTTTTCCCTAGGCCTTAAAGGGGATTTTTTCCATAATTAATTACATGACATTTAGCATAATCCTTAGAGAGTGTGTGAGACAGATGCTGAATGCGAAACACTGATAACACCAACTTTGCTTTTTTTTTTTTGCCTTTTTTTTTTTTTCCCTGAATACCACAGTCTTAAAAGACCCAGTTTTCTGTTATCACGAACTGATGGGTCATTTTTTTACTGTGTTGGGAGGTGCATCCTCTTCTTTCTTCAGCAAAAAAACCTTCCCATAAGGATTTACACATTCAGTCAACTTGGCATATGCCCCAGGAGCTTTGTGCAGTCTCCCCTAGATGATGGAGAGAAACGCACACTTCTAAGAGGGTGTTTCTTCCCACCTACCTTAAACACCTACTCTAGAGGAGATAAATCCCTCTTAAGAGAGTTGCCCATCTTTCTCACCAGCTTTAACTAGGTGCTTTTTTACAGGTAGCTAAAATTAAGTGGGATGAACACAGCCCAAAACATTCACTGAACTGGAGGGTAGTGGGGAAATTAATATTGACCTGAAGATTAACTTTTTTTTTGCGGGTTTTAATGCTTTTTTACATGTGCTTGTCTCCTCAGAGCTCTGTCCAAGACTCCTTCGGCTTTGGCCCTGAATCAAACCCAGCACTGCAAGCAGCTCGAAGGCTTGGTGGTTTCCCAGGTGCAGCTGTGCCGCAGCAACCTGGAGCTAATGCAGACCATCATCCAGGCAGCACGGGAAGTGATAAAGACCTGCCGTAAAACTTTCTCAGACATGCGGTGGAACTGCTCTTCCATTGAGCTGGCTCCTAACTACCTGCTGGACTTAGAGAGAGGTAAACAGCCCTGCTGGCTCAGCCGGGGACATGAGTGAGTAGAGTCAGCCAGCGTGTGTGTATGTGTGCCTGGGCTGGGAAGGGTCTTGCTGCCACTGGGAAACGTGGAGGGACTGCGTAGTCTAGTTGTCCTCTTCTCTGAGACCATGCTTGTTATGGCACCACTCATGCCCAGGAGCTCTTGAGTTCAGGACCTGGCCGCCCAGGAGCTCTTGAGTCCAGGACCTGGCCTCCCACAGCTCTCAGAAAGTGTGGCACCAGTCTGGTCTGCTCATCTCGTTAGGAGTCGTGGTGTGCTTGCTCACAGCCATGAAGCTGTAGTTCAGGGCATGGAGACTCGTCAAGCAGCACACACTACGTGTGAGGCTGCAGTCACCTCTCATATGGGTCAGAGAGTGACCTTGTGCTGCACCTCTATGGCCTCTTACCACCTCCCTCAGCTCCGTGCATAGCATACTGGCCATGACCAGCTGGCAAGACCACCATGACCTGCTGGCAAGAACCATCCAGCACAGGGGCAAAAGGGGGCAGGAGAGTCCATGAGGCAGCTTCTTCACATGCTCTAAGAGCAGATCACACCACAATGGACAAGTTGCATAAGTCCATGTGCCTCTTTAACCTGCTGGGATGTTGCCTCATGTTGAAGAGCTCACTTGAGAGATATATTCCAAGCTGGTGATGCCATGGGAGGTCTCAGCTGCAATGAGCTGGTGTGTTTGCTGTTCTGTGGGGTACAGATTGTGTGGGTCTCTTTTTGGGTAGCATTTGGCTGTCCCAGGAGGCTGAGCTGGAGTTCTTGTCTCTTCCAGGCACAAGGGAGTCAGCATTTGTGTATGCCCTTTCTGCTGCTGCCATCAGCCACACCATTGCCAGAGCCTGCACCACCGGGGACCTCCCTGGCTGTTCCTGTGGTCCCATCCCAGGTGAGACACCTGGACCTGGGTATCGATGGGGAGGATGTGCAGACAACCTCAACTATGGTCTTATCATGGGGTCCAAATTTTCAGATGCTCCCATGAAGATGAAAAAATCAGGATCACAAGCCAATAAACTGATGCATCTGCACAACAGTGAAGTAGGGAGACAGGTAACAAATCCACCAGAGTTATTGTAATTGTACAATCATCTGTAGTGGTCGGTCGCTCTGTGAGGTTCAGTGTCTCTATCAGCTAGCGAAAGGAGCAGGTTTCTCCCAGATTGCTCTGATCTCCTTTGGCCTGCTGAGGACTGTGGCTTTATAACTCACGCTGGGACTCAGGAGGTCCTCAATGCTGTTACCAGCCCTACATAACCGTGGGTGGGATGTCTCGTTGCCACCCTTCCCACAGCTAGGGATGGCTCTGGCTTGCTTACCCCAGGAGGTGTGGTGGGGATGGGTCCCGTCGTGCTCTGCCAAGGGCGTTGCACGGGCGAAGTGCTGTGTAAGAGTGGAGGATTAGCATCTGCCAGACGTGTCCACCAGCAGCTGCCTCCCAGCCACCCCCGCAGCCAGCAGGGCTGATTTCTCCTTCTCAAACCGCTTCGCTAGGGATTATTCCCGTATCTGGCAGGAGCTGCTTTTAACAGCTTGCATCTCCTGGAGGGATAATGCCTACCATCCGCAGTGCTTGATGTGCACCGAGGTGCAAATCCCCATCGCAGCCTGAAGAAACGGGTGGGGGACTGTAAAGCTGTCCCCTGTACCCCATTTCTGGTGCCGCGGTGCTTCCCTGGGCTGGTCCTACCACCCAGCTTGGTCCTTCCAGGGCTTGAGGGGTGGAGCAGATAAAACTTGGAGCGTGTTGGGCTCATTGGCAGCCTACTGCGTAGCTACGGGTTGAACTCACCTTTGCAGAGCACAACCATGCCAAACTTGCCTCCCCTGGGTGTTTTTCTCCACCACTCCCACTCTATCTGGGTTTTTTTTTTTTTAATTTTCATAAAATAAATGTCTTGATTTTTTGTTTTAATTGCAATGGGCAAATTTTTGTTTGGGACATAGTGTTGCTGCGGCTGGGGCATTCGTCCCTTCCTGGCAGCGTCCTGCCATGTCCCACAGAAATAAGAATAGTGCAGAACCAAAGCAAAAGGCTCTTTTGGCCCCATGGCCAGCAGAAAGGCAGGGTGAGGGTGCCCTGAATTCATCAGAGCCTTGACATCTCTGTTACCCAAAGCCCAAAGCTGCCGGAGGCAGAAATGGATGTTAATTTTCTTTGGTTTTCAGCTCCTTAGGAATTTAGAGGGTGGAAATGCAGCCCTGTGTAGATATCTGATCAAAATTCGAAATACTCTTCTGTCTGCTGGCTGCAAAGGCGCCTTGGTGAAAGTAGTCCTGGGCTGATAGTGATCACCAAGGAGCTGTGGGATCTCATTCCCTTTGCACAGTAGCTACTCTAGAGTGACTGTGCAGAAATCAGAGCAGCATTCCTGTCCTATAGCAGTCCCTGCTAAGAAAGTGCCTTCTTTATTAAGCTTGTGGGATGTTTTGAGGTAAGAGAAGGGCATTTCCTAACTCCTGCATTCCTTTTTTGCAGGTCTTGAAAGCCTCTCTTGAAATGAAATGTAAGTGCCATGGAGTTTCTGGGTCATGCTCTATCAAGACCTGTTGGAAAGGCCTTCAAGAGCTGCGAGACATTGCATTGGACCTCAAAAACAAGTACTTATCAGCCACCAAGGTCGTTCACCGGCCCATGGGCACACGCAAATACCTCGTGCCAAAGGATATTGATATCAGGCCGGTTAAAGAGACAGAGCTGATTTACCTGCAGAGCTCGCCCGATTTCTGCATGAAGAATGAGAAAGTGGGGTCGCACGGAACCCAGGACAGGTGAGGGTTTCTGCAGCGGGTGCTGATGGCACTCTGAGCCCCAAAGAGGGAAGGGGAGGAGGGGAACATGTATGAATAAGAGGCAAATAACTGGGGAGATAGCACGTGCGTGCAGGTAAGGGACATCTCTAACATGCGGTATGGTCCACAGTTGCCCAAGCCTATTAGTGGCGACCAAGACAAGGCTGCAGACACCTTTTGCTTTATACAGGCAGGCACAAGATAGCTTTTGAAATCCCCTAAATGGCCCACTTCTGCAGGAACTTGTAATGATCAAGCAGCTGTTTTGTACTGCGTCGAGTCTCTCTAAGTCATTTCTTGCAGTCACTGCTGATGTGGTGAGTTGTTACTGTACTGTAGGCTTCCTCCAAGTAGGAAAGTATTAACCCAGTTAGGACCAGTGCTCCTAGGCAGCCTTAAGAAAAGCCCTGTAACCTACAAAGGTGAAGGTTTAGGATTTTTCTTCCACTGCATTTTAAAAATCCAGGTGTGTTTGTGTTTCCTGCTGTGGAGGAAATTCTTTGTCCCATTGCTAATAGTGATTTACGATCATCATACCCAAACCTCCACTGGGCACAGTGCTGTCCCTTTCACATGCAGGAGACATCCTTCCCAGGACATGTTTAATTCCTTCCAAGACAAACCAATTCCACATTTCAGCAGTCTGAGCATCTTTAGGCAACCCTTCGACAGCCAAATGATTTTGTATTTCCAGAATTTTGCAGAATTTCTGTGATTTTTGTTAAGTGGCTGCAACAGCTGGATTTCAAGCTAACTTACTAGTTGCTATTTCCTGGCTTGGCTTTCTTCAAATAGTTCTTCTTTGTTCTTTGTGTTACTTTGTGGTGAAGACCCCGACAGTCAAGTTTCAAGGAGCACGCACCTGCCCTTTTGTGGGGTGCCTTCATTTTAACTCTTGTTGCATGTAGTGCACTTTGGTTCAATGGAGAGAAGGTCTTTCTGTAAAGGAAAAGCCTGGCAGAAAAAGACCTGGGGGTTCTAATTGACAAGCGGCTGAATATGAGCCGGCAGTGTGCCCGGTTGGCCAAGAAAGCCAACAGCAGCCTGGCTTGAATTAGAAATAGTGTGACCAGCAGAAGTAGGGAGGTGATTGTCCCCCTGTACTCAGCACTGGGGAGGCCACACCTCGAATATTGTGTCCAGTTCTGGACACCTCAATCCAAGAGAGATCTCGAGGTGCTGGAGCGAGTGCAGAGGAGGGCAACGAAGCTGGTGAAGGGCCTGGAGAACAAAT
>JAOXNO010000001.1:203913274-203939423 GCA_028565335.1 Limnodromus scolopaceus | reverse complement strand
GCTTGCTCACCGCTTTCTCTTTCTTCCAGGCAATGCAACAAGACCTCCAACGGGAGCGATAGCTGCGACTTGATGTGCTGCGGCAGAGGCTACAACCCCTACATGGACAAAGTGGTGGAGCGGTGCCACTGCAAGTACCACTGGTGCTGCTACGTGACCTGTAAAAAGTGCGAGCGGACTGTCGAGAGATATGTGTGCAAATGAGAACCCTCCTCTCTCCGCCCGGGAGCTGAGACGCCAGCAGCACCCCAGCACTAGAGAAAACATTTCCCCAACTAGACGTTGTTTATCTTGTAAAGACACAGACTTGGAGAAAGATGGTAGGAGGGGAAAAAAAAAAAAACAATGAAAAAAAGCAACCATACCAGTAAAAATAAGACCCTTAAAAAAACCCCAAACAACCAACCCACAAAAGTTTCCCCCCACCAATAAAACACTCTCTGAGAAGACAAAAACTCATTTGGGATAGTATCTTCTTCCACAGTATTTCCTATGGTTGTCAATGACATCCAGCCATCAAGTGCCTTAGTATTTTGAGAAAAAAAAGTAGAAACTTTCCCCGGGGAAGAAAAGTGACTCTTTTTTCAAAATAACTAAGGCTCACACCCGCCTGTGCCTTCTAGCGCAGGTACCGAGTCTGTGTTAGGACTGTCCCAGAAGGGAAAACTCTACCACTTTTCAGCAATAACTGCCTTTGCTGCCAAAGACTTAATTTTCGACATGGAAGCATCCACTCCGGATGATAAAGGTGGAAAGATTTCAGGTCAATCCCCTGAAATGAACAGCTCATTTAAACCTTTCTTTTACGCAGGTGTGCGACTTTGAAGTCAACTGCTGCAGGAAAAGCTGTCCGTGATTTTTCCAGGCTGGATGGGGTTTCAAATTCAGCTGTGCAAGAACCCCCGTGGCATCCTGGAGGCAGTGAGAATAGGGTACCCTGAGAAGGGCTTTATAGGGTCCAGGAGATTGTAGTGGAGCCATTAGGATAAAGTAACACAGTCAAGTCAAAATCCAGTGGGAAAAGTTAAAAAAAAAACAAAGAGCTCCTGCTCTTTCTCTCTTGCCCTTTGGATGTGATGCCCTTAGTCACTGATGTTCTGCCACGTTGGGCCATCAAGTCCTTAGGGAAATGTGCAGCTGCCTCTTTGCCTCCTGCAAAACTATTGACCTGGCCCCAAGAAACTACAGAGAGTGGAGCGGGTCCGGTCCCTGCTGCAGGGAGGTCATCCATCCTGGGCAGCAGCTATTCCCAGCAGGAAGGAGTGGGAACGTGTCAGCCCTTCACGTGGCCGTGGCCTTGCCCTGACACAGCAAAGAACCACTATCTGTGGCTGTACATATTTTCTTTTGTATGCGGACATACAGAAATATTTATAAGATATATCTCGTGCTTTCGTCTACTCTACTTCCTACATAAATATACCTATATATTATAAACAAGCATTAACAATAGTATGAAATAAATGCTGAAGTTACTGGTGCAACAGCAAAGTGTTAGATTATTATGTTTCACTCTCCTACTTGGAAAGCAACCCTGCTTTCCCTCCCAAGGACAGGAGAAGAGCATGGCTCGAGGCACTCGCTGGCGTGGGATAGATAAGTTCCTTTATTCCCTGCCTCCCCAGCCTCTTCAGCTTGAGCAGAATTAGCCAAGATACAGTCAAGACAATGAAACAGAGCACTTGAGGAAAGGAAGAGTCACCGCTCTTGTTGTGCTTTTTGTATCAGCCATCACTCTCATCGGTAAAATATCCCAGTGCCCCCGAGGAGCATAATAACAAACGTGAGTAATACCTCTCATGGGTGGTTTGCTCCTCGCTCCTGCATGTTGCGTTGGAAGGTTTAGCTTAAGTTAGATTCCCTTCCTTGCTCTGTTTTGGGTTTTTTTTGTTGGTTTTTTGGGTTTTTTTTGCAATGGGTACCCGGCTCAGTGTCAGCAAAGGTGATATTGGAGAAGGATGTCTGCTCCAGGAGCAGAAGGCAGCAGAGCCTGTGAGGTCCTTCAGGTCACTTTTGGGCATGCCGTTCCCCAAGCAAGGTGCTGTAAGCAGCCAAAAAATCAGTCCTACATAAGTGGGGGAGGACAGTGCCCCTTTCCTAGGGGGAAATACATCCATAACACCACAGTCTTCCTCCAAATCCCATTTTTTTTCCCCACCCAGTTGCTCTCTAGGAGGCAACTGCCCCTGACATGTCTCTGAGCAGCCCTGGGAGCTGGAGGAGAGAAGCATTGTGGGCTATAGAGCAAAATTAGAGATATTTTGTACTCCTCAGCTACTTTGCTTTGCTGTAACGAGTTTGGTTTCCTCGCCTCCTTCCCTCCCCCAGCCACGAGCAGGCAAAAAGAGGCCTTTGGTAGTTTGTCAGTGGTTTGTGTTATTGTCACCCCATAAAAGCTGGTGGACTGAAACGTCTCCGCAGTGCGGTGTGATGAGCGGTGGGTGTCTATAGGCTGACATGCAGACAGGCTGGTGGCACAAATCCCACTGCTCTCCAAAGCCAGAATTTGGCTTCGCTTGATATGTAAAGAAATGGTCTACTTTCATTCTTTTAAGGAATTTTATTTTTATTTCCAGTTACTGATGAAGCCAACAAGGCAGGGATGTTCTGACCAAAGAAAAATTTGAGCATTTCAATGCTATTCTGTAATGACTGTTTTTCTTGCTCCCTTGCTGACGTCCTGAGTCTTTCTGCTTGGCGAAAAAATAGTGAGATGGAAGAAATTCTCTATATGCACATTGTTTTCAGCTGTATTTCACTCCTACGGTGTCAGGCCCATGTTCATCAGCTGCTTTTCCCATGTCAGAAGAAACCATAACTTTTCAGAGCATGAAAAGATGTGAGCAAGCCCACCAGGCTTCTGTAGGTCCATCAGGTGGGAAATGACCTCTCAGCAGACCTTTAGCCATGGTGGTACCTCATGCTTCATGTCTGCCTCTGCCCACAGCTGTCTGTTACTGAAGATGCTGAACTGAAATGACTGCAGTGCTTGGAATTTTGCATTTGGGGGCATCCAGGCTCAAAAATCTTTGCTGGCTCCTCTAGATAATCCGTCAGGGGCTTCAGCTGAATTTTGATGCTTTGAGCTAAGAGTCTGTGTGGCCCCAGCCCATGTCTTGGGCTGTTGCTCTACGAATTTATGCCTTTACACTGGTTTTGCTATAACTCTTATGTTTCAGGGTCCTTCTCCAGAGCGGCTGCACCCTGAATTAGCAATGTGCCCGGGGTCATGTGCCTTACTGAGATGAGAGTCATGCACAGGGAAAGGTCTGATAAACAGCAGCCTCCCTTCTTACACAGCCTTGCTTCATCCAGCAAATTATTGTGATCTCCTTCCCGATGGTGTGGCATTTTCTAATTTTTCAGAAAATGGCTGTCTATAAGAGGGAGGCAGTGCTTTATGTTTTCTTTTCCTTTTAACACAAACTAGGAATAAAAAGAGAGTCTATAACATGGGACCGTACTGGTGGAACGACTCATGGTCTGTCTTGCTCCTTGCAACCTGGCTCTGATGTTTTTCTGCTGGCATCAGCAGCAAAGCACAGAGGGACAGGAAGAGAGACGTGTCCTTGCTCTCAACTGCAATGCTGGGTGCAACAAGAGTCCAAAATGTAGCTTCCAAATTATTTTCTCTGCAAGTGTGGCCTCAAAGATATTTGGAGAACATTTGTCACAAACCAGTTGTACAAGGAAAACATATCCCTAATGGCAAGGCAAGACATTCATGTACCAGTGTCCTTCCCTCCCCAGCCCCTCAGCAACCAGTTTTCAAGGCTTTGCTCCAAAACACTGAGGTCTTTCAGTTTCTGAAGGGAATGGCTTTAATTATGGTGGATGTCTCTGTCAGGCGATGCTACAGTTCCCTCATAACATGCCCTGCCACATCCTAACAGCTGGTATAGTTTGGCCCAGCTCCATCTCCTACTACACAGCTCTGTTGATTTACACTAGCTGGGAAAATACAGCTGATATAGTGCCATAAATACTAGTATTTCAAAATATTACAATATTACCCCTGAGGGAAAAGGGCAAGCTATCTCGAAAAGTATTATGTCGGTGGCTTTGTAGCATTTATTCATTTGAAAAAAAATATCCGTGAATTAATAAAAGAGTTTTGACTTAATGCTATTTCAAAATCTGAGGATTTAGACTTTGTGTTCTGGTTTTATTATTTTTTGATGAATCCCCCCCACCACCGTCCTCACCCTCTTCCAGTTTTATATAATTTAGGTTGCTCCCCAAGGTAGGCAAATGACATTCATTACACGAAATTCCCATCTGATTGTTTAGTTTCATCCTGAAAATGGAAAGTATCTTAATCATGCCAAAGCAGGCAGCCCACGAGTCTTTCATGTGCAGCTACAAAAGCCCTTGTTGAGGGGAAATGGGGTGGGTAAAGGAAGCAAAAATCTGAATGCAATTATCAGTGCCTTTGTCAGGAAGGTGATAAAAGAGTCCATGAGGGACCATCCCCTTTCCTGCTAGAAAACGCATCCCTGTGGACAACCATTAGCATCCTCCAAGTGAGTTGGGCTTGTGCTGCCCAGGTCTGGGCTACCTGCTGAGGGGGAAATCACAGAACCACAGAATCACAGAATGCTCAGGGTTTGAAGGAACCTTTGGAGATCATCTAATCCAAACCCCTACCAGAGCAGGGTCACCCAGAGCAGGCTGGACAGGAACGCATCCATGTGGGTTTGAATGTTTCCTGAGAAGGACACTCCACACCCTCTCTGGGCAGCCTCTTTCAGGGCTCTGCCGCCCTCACAGGAAAGAAGTTTCTCCTCATATTGAGATTGAATTTCCCGTGTTCCGGTTTGTGCCCATTGCCCTTTGTCCTGTTGCTGGGAACCACTGAGAAGAGTCTGGCCCCATCCTCTTGCCACCCACCCTTTAGATATTGCTCAGCATAGATGGGATCCCCTCTCAGTCTGCTCTTCTCCAGGCTGAACAGCCCTAGGTCTCTCAGCCTTTCCTCAGCAGAGAGATGCTCCATTCCCTTGATCATCCTTGTAGCCTCCACTGGACACTCTCCAGCAGTTCCCCATCCTTCTTGAACTGGGGAGCCCAGAACTGAACACTGCTTCCTGCTGGGAGGAGGCTCTGGAGGTACTTGAGGACATGGGGAGCAAGAGGAAAATTCAGCCCTGGGTTCTCTTGTCCTTACCACCCTTACCCCACCAGGAAGGATTTCCCTTCCCTACACTGGGCAGAGGGTCATGAAACACCATCTCTTTGCTCCCGAGAGCAGATGGGAGCCAGCACAGGCAAGACTTTGTCCTCTACACGTGGGACATGGAGCAGAAAGCAAGATTTGGGAGAGGAGGGGAAAGAGCAGGAAACTTAAAATCCACCTGAGATTAATGACTTTAACATGTACAACATGTTTTGTTTTGTTTTGTTTTCCCCTCAGGACCAGTTTCATCAGTCAGACAGAGTTTGATTAAATATCTCAGCACAGCCATGGTTTATTCATCTAGAGCAAAAGTTACCCCCTGTTCAGGGAAGCAGCATTAGCTTTGTTTCCTGATTATAAGAGCAACAATAATAATAAAATAATAACAATGGCATGCATTGTGAATTGTTTTTATTTCCTTTTTGTCAAGAGTAAGTGGACTGTATTTCATCTGTATTGTAAAGATGAAATGAGTTATTTTAAAGATCTTTTTCTGGATTGTGTGGAGGTTTTTTTCTAAGCGGAATTTTTCAAGGTATTCAGCAGAACCACATGGCCTCGAGATTTCTCTTAAGAAAACAGAAGGGCAGAAGAGGGTGTGATGCTATTGCACGGCTCCAGGAGCTGGGAGGTGAAGGGAAATGCTGCAAAGGCTGCAGAGCTTATGAGAAAGCCAGTGGACTTGAAATGTTCTGCTGGGGCTCTTGTGCTGCCGTCCATGCAGGGATGAGCTCCGGACCTAAACCTGGTCGTGGGTTGAGTTACTTTGAGAGTTTCCCCACTCGTACAACACGGCGACAGCTCAAAAGGAGACAGCTCACACGCTTTGAGCTAAACATGTGAATAAGTGTTCTTCTGGATCCAGGCCAAAGTGCTGAAAACCTTGGAGAATTGAATCCTATAAATGCTAGTTATCGATACCTCAGATCTCTCTGCGGGATAACTGCTGACAAACACAGGCTTTTTAAAGTAGAGACCCACGTTCCCTGGAAATTTTCTAACTCTGGGCCCCAAACTCACTCAGGCCGGGATCAGGTCCGTAGCATTGCTCAGCGATGATGAATGATGAACCCAGGCTGGAGCAAGTGTGGAAGTATAAAATAAAACCAGGTAAAATTCGGCACTCACAAGCCCATATTTGTCTGAAACTCTATTTTGTGACAGCTTAATTTCAGCATCCTCAAGCAGCTCTCAAAATCTATACTGAATTTCAGAGGAAAGAGAGGTTTTAAGTCCATCATTCTTCCTTCCTCCCCCATTGTTGCTCACCCTAAATTTCAATCCATTTAGGATTATCCCAGATCATCACATCTGATCCTAAATTTCAAGCTATTTAGGATTATCCTAAATAACGATGGACTTAAAATCTCTCTTTTCTCTGAAATTCAGCATGAATTTTCTGAAAGCAGTCAATCCTTGAGGAGATGGAAGTTGAGCTGTCAAACATCCCTAGAGTTTCAGAGAATTAGGATTATCCTAAATAGCTTGAAATTTAGGATGAGGTGCTATAATCTGGATCATTATAAAAAAAATCATTGATAGCACAACTGTATCACCAACGAAAACCAACTAGTGGGCATATCTCAAATAAAATGTTCCCTCCCCAGGTCCAGGAGGTTGATCATGCAAAGAAGGATCCAGACCTTCCTCTGCTGGGTGCAGACACAGAAAACATGCACCACCTGCAGCTACTTTCCACCCTGCTACCTGCTCAATATGCAATTAATTTTACGAAGTGCTGCACATGTTGGCTGGGCCAGGCTCAGGCAGGAAAACTGTTTTCTTTTCTAAGCTCCTGCTCCATCCAGGGCTGCTCTCCTCATCTGGCTTGGACAGATTAAAATACCACCTCGGTGCTCACCTCTGCAGGTGCTTCCTTCCCTGCTGCAAGCGGCCAGGGGTGTGAGCTAGAAGTATCTTTGCATCTGGGGAAAGTGGGAGACGATGGCTAGAAACTCCCTGAATATCCACGCGTGAGGAGCAGCCCTCAGCACCGACATAAAAGCTTCAAACTGACAGTTGCAAAGACTTGGCTGATTTAAGGCAGTCACAGGTCCCCAGCTGACCCCCCCCACATAATTCTTCCTCCCCTGGATATAGGGCTGCTCTCAGCAGTGAAACATCTGGTGCTGTTCAAGGCTTTGCCTTGACCTTGGCCCTGCAGGAGACCTCTGACCATCAGGGCTTGGAAGAGGAACATCAAGGGGACACCCAGGGGCACTTGGGCCATGAAGATGATCTGAGGGCTGGAGCACCTTTCCTACGAGGACAGGCTGAGAGAATTGGGATGTTCAGCCTGGAGAAGAAAAGGCTCCAGGGAGACCTTACAGCCCCTTCCAGTCCCTCAAGGGGCTCCAGGAGAGACGGGGAGGGACTCTTGATCAGGGAGGGGAGCCATAGGATGAGGGGGAACAGTTTTACAGTGAAAGAGGGTAGATTTAGGTGAGACATTAGGAAGAAATTCTTTGCTGTGAGGGTGGTGAGACACTGGAACAGGTTGCCCAGAGAAGCTGTGGCTGCCCCATCCCTGGAGGGGTTCAAGGCCAGGTAGGATGGGGCTTTGAGTAACCTGGTCTAGTGGGAGGTGTCCCTGCCCATGGCAGGGGGTTTGGAACTGGATGACCTTTAAGGTCTCTTCCAACCCAAACCATTCTATGATTCTATGATTTCAAATAGTCTCAACATTTAAGCAATTTAATTGCATCCCTGGTGCCATTTCAAGGCCATTTCTTCCCTCTACAGCACTGATCCCAAGAGCTCTTCCAGGACCGCCATGGACCATCAAACTGGGTGACTCTCAAAAATGTGCTCTGCAAAGCCATGGGGCTGATCCAGCTTCATAATTGCCACCAACACACATAGGTCAGGTAAGACCTCCAGATCTGGTCCTTACAGACCCAAATCACCAAGGGGGGGCTTCTGAGTTAAAAAAGACCTTAGCAAACAGTCCCAAGTTGTTGAATCAATTCCCCCAGGAGGAATTCACCTCCTCTGACATTGCACAGGTCGTGGAGCAAGCTGTCCTCAGCTCCCTGTGCTGTCAATAAAGATATTTCTAGCGTGCTAGAAACTTGGCGTGCCTCCAGGGAGGGGATGGGGATGAGGATAAGATGAATTGTGTCCATTGGGAGTCAGCGTGACCTTTTTCATGTAGACATCCGTAGAGCAGATGTCAGTGGTCGGATGAGATTATCCTTAGCCTGATGCTTGTCATAGAGGTCCTTCTGTTTTGATGTTTGGTCTTGTTATAAACCAAGCTAATTAGTTGTTAAGCATAGCTGGACTATTAGCATCAGAGCATGATCATATATAACTCCTATGCCCAAAACGATTACAGCTGGCATCTATTATTTTACATAAATTGCTTAAAGACACTTCCAAATAAAACAATGATACTCAAGGGGTGAAATCAAGCATTGTAAACATGTACATGTAGCTGGTTAGATTTACTTTTTCCTCTTCTCTCCATTAGAGGGAACATTTTCATCTTGGGATTTGCACACAATTCCAAGGAAACAAAAAAAGTTACCTTTTGTGGAGTTTATAAAGAAAATCAAACCATTCAAGCACACTGTCCTCTTTGCGGTTGCAGTTGAATGTCAGACTCAAGGCCCCTGAACTTGACTCTTATTGTTAATTGCTTTGGTACAAAGTAACTTTTTTTTTTTTTTTTAACCCAGCCATTAAAGAGGCTATTCCAGATAATAAAATATAAACAAAGAAACTTCAAAGAACAAAATGAATTCCATGCAGTAACTGTGTTTTACATGAATACTGAATAGCTAGTAGAATATTTCTTCTTGCAAAATATTTTCCATTACTCTCTGTAGCCTGGTTAATAGCATAAGTGCCCTGGCTTACCTTTAGGAGACTTAGATTAGCTGAGAGATCTTGCTGCATAGAAACACACTGATCATCCTTTCAACGTCGTTCTCTTTCTCCTAAAAATGATCTGGGCCAATCTAATGAGGTTGACCTTCTTTCTTGTGGTTGATATCCTGCTGGAGCTTTTGAAAGTTATATCACTTATCTCAGGGTATCACTTCTCTCAATGGCATGTGTACCGGATGAAATATATGAGAATAAAGGAATTATGGAGAATGAGATGAAATACTCCAAAAAAATACTCCAGCACTCAAGGGGAAGATGCTCTGCAGTGCTTTTTAGGCACCTAAACTCAATAGTGAGACTTGAGTGCCTCAGTGACTAATATATTATTGTATATTTTGTCCTTTTTTTAGTCCAGACCTGTTGCTCCTTCCCAGCTTTACAACTAATGTGGGTATATAAATAGGACAGATAGAAAGGAATTGAGTCCGGGAATTCACCGAATTTTTTATTAAATAAAAATCCCACCCTCTTCAAGAACAACCAAATGCAACTCCAGGGATCTCAAATCCCATCCAAGTTTCCCTTCTGCACCAGATCCCCTGGTTTTTCAGGTGCTTTCATGCAGAGGAGCACCTGGGGTGAGAATCATCTCGTGCAGCTCCAGGTGACAGCGGTGGAGACACCTCCATCAGAGAGAATCCAGCACTGTCTTCATGGTGGTTGGGTGTGAGGAAGGTATGAACTGGCTGCATCCTCTCTGTAATCCTGTCTTTTAGGCTGGTCTGGGGTAGGAACATCTGATTTGTGTTTTACCTGGTTTTCCTCTGAGATCCGGCCAGCCTCGCCTAATTCTGGATTATAATTGAATCCAGGACTGGTTCTGCTGGGTTACATGCTAAGGGGCTTCTCACCACTCTAGCTGGGGTTAGGTAACCGAGTTATGTTAGAAATCCAACGGAGATGGGTTTATATTTATCATCACCCTGTAACTAGGACTGACATAAAAAAGATTAAAGCAGTAAAACCCAAAATAGAACATCTTCTTGCAGGGTTTGGGTTTGGTTTTTTTTTTGTCTTCTTTTTTTTTTTTTTAAAGGCCCAAAGTTTTCAACTAGGATTTGCCTTGACAGGATAAAGTACATTTTCAGACTCAGCTTCTTAATGGGCTACATCTGCTTAATGTAATTTTGCATCTGAACAGTGTGTCTTGTCAGACGCAAGCATAGTCAGAGCTGCACTCAGCAGTACTCACTTTCCCTGGAATCAGATAAACTCAACCCAATAAATTAGTTTTACTGCTCTCAGTATCACCCTGTTATCGTTGTGAGTGATTTAGTCTGGGCTTCCCAAACTGCCCCATTCTTTCCCAATGAAAGGAATGGAGCTCCCAAAATAAATATAAACAAATTATTCCTTCTTCCACTCTCTTTTTCTTTCTCTTCCCCTTTCCTTCTTTCTTTTTCTTTCCTTTCTTTTTCTTTCTTCTGCTCACTCTTGCTCTTTCTCTCTTTTTGTTTTGTCTTTTTTCTCACTTTCTTTCTTGCATTCTCTCTCTTTCCAGGAATGGGCTATATAAAAGAATTCACAGTTACAGTTTTTAAAAGTATAGCTTTTTGCTCGAAGAGAAGCTATTTAATTAGGCAATTGTGACCTGGTTCTCAGCTGGTGTAAATCAGCAGTGATGATTTATACCAGCTGAACATATGAATTCTGGTGTTTGGTAGCGGGCTTTAGAGGGTCTGCCTTGTAAAGTGCATTGGGCTGTGTATTATATTAGCTACAAGAACATTTTGTAAAAATACAGTTGTATTTTATGCCATATTTTTTTTCATATCCTTTATATTCCCACGTTGTTTGCATGATTAAACAAGAGGAAAGATGGACTTGTCATTGCAGAACAGACCGGGAGCTGGGTGATAATGGTCTAAGCTCCCTCTTACATCATGGGGAAGTCACTTGAAGCTGAGGTGCTGAGTATCCCGTACGAGGTATTGACAGCTCGCAAGCCCCTCTGGAGCCCACTGTGCTTTATTGGGATCTAAAGGGCCTCCAGAGTCATCTGGAGCTGTGATGGATGCAGCCCACAGGTTGGAAGCTCAGGAGGGAAGGAGGTGGGAATAGGTGTCAACCCACCATGGCGATGGAAGGGAAGGACAGTGCAGTGTTGAGGGGAAATAAGAAGCAGCATTTGTGCTTTTTTGGAAAGGAATTTCATTTTCTCAGAAAGACTGACAGATCTGTGCCTGGGGTAAATGAATTTAAGAGTGACAATCGATGTATGGACCTCTGATTAGGGGTATCTGAGAACCTGGTGAACATCTTCTGCTCCTCTCACAGGGTTAGCTATGCCTGGCCGAGGGTTAGGAAAGGAATGAACACTTGCGAGTGGCAGTGTCTAGCCAAAAACTTGGCCAAATGTTTGTCAGAGCTGGTAGTTGTGGAAAAGATGAGATGTTCTGGAGGAACTTGAGGGAGCATCTGATGAACGCCCATAAATACTTAAAGGGTGGGTGTCAAGAGGATGGGGCCAGTCTTTTCTCAGTGGTGCCCAGGGACAGGACAAGAGGTAACGGGCACAAACTTGAACATAAGAAGTTCCATCTAAACGTGAGGAGGAACTTCTTTTCTTTGAGGGCGGTAGAGCCCTGAAGCTGGCTGCCCAGAGAGGTGGTGGAGTCTCCTTCTCTGGAGACGTTCAAAACCCTCCTGGACACGTTACTGTGCAACCTGCTCTGAGTGACCCAGCTCTGGCAGGGGGGTTGGACTAGATGATCTCCAGAGGTCCCTTCCAAGCCATTTCATTCAGTGATTCTCTGATTCTGTGACTGCATTTTGGGCCCTGATTTGTTAAGGATGTAAGTCTCTTGGGACATTCTTCTTACGCCTTCAAAAATGTCTGTATGTCCATCCTCTGTCCTTTCAGATGTCTTCTGCTCTCAGTGGCCAGTTCCAGCAACCTTTGGCAGAGAACTGAGTTTTTAAGAGCACCAAAAGCAGATGATATCCCATCTGGCTAGAAATGCCAACTCTGTTGCGAAGCTGGACTCCCTCTATCAGTGATCAGAAATTGGCATTAGGGACCAGTTTCATACTTGTATAAAGTAGCCCAGAACTTCTCTGATAAAGGTAGCACATGGATAAAGGTAGTTCAGCTTTATTCTCCTAAATGATCAATTATACTTGGCATACTTAAGAGAACAAACAAAGTAACTGTACTTCTTGTAGAGCTAGGTAAATTCATTTAGTGATAATAATCCCAAACTCTTGGAGCTGAGTTCCCGTCTCTATTCTGGCTAAATTGCCTTTAAAACACGCTAAATCTATGGGCATAATAAGTCAAAGAAAGGCATTTCTCTATGAAACACCAATTCATTTTCCTCCTCTCCTTTGTGCTCAGTTATAACCGGGAATTCATAAGAGTGTGCTTGAGAGTGGAAAACTGTATTATCCTTTAAATATGGTGTCCCAGCTACAGCTGAACTTTCTGTTTGGACTTTGACCAAGCTGCTGGGCTTAAATCCCAACTTTGGAGCTACCAGATGGGCCACGTTATTCTCACTTGCAGAAACAGATCTATCAGACAAACTGTTTCGACCAGAACAGGTCTGCTACTCATGGAAGGCGCGAGGCACTAATGGGACAATGTGTTCCTGCCATGGGTGCCATGCTCCTTCTGGTACCCATCCCAGCTTGCATTGTACTTGTTTTTTAAAGTTCTCTAGATCAGAGGAGTGGGAAAGGGTCTAGTGGTGGCACAGCCCTGCTAGCAGATGGGGCATGGCCAAATGGACGTGTCTAAATGAGGACCACCGGCATCTCAGCATCCCAGCAGCCTGAAGTGCTTCGCGGGGGAATGTCTCAACCCAGCCAACAGGCACTGCCAAAGGGAGAGACGTGTTGGAAATCACACTTCTTTCTTGGACTCAAGTGCCTGCGTACTGCCCCGAGATACCTGCATCTTTGGCTGCGCTTGACTAGTAAATAAACCAGGCTGGAGCCTGTTCGCTGGCTGCCCAGGGCAAGTGGCACAGCAGAACTTGCAACCAGATGGTTTTTATCCCCCAAACAGATGACTTCACCCCTGCTGAGTTTTGTCAATGATCCTTGTCCTTTGTGAGGATGACCATGCCTGGATGTTGTCTAGACTCACTAGCTGGTGTGGGCCTGAGACATGGTGGGGAGTAAGCTGAGATTTAAGCAGTCTGGATGATCATGGAAAAGAGAGGGTGCCATTTCTCTGGCTCTAGCTGGCTCTTTAATGCAGACATAGCCTTGGAGGCTTAAAACATTGTGTAATCCTTTGGTTTTCCTTTCCTGAAATTGTGCATTCTCCCCTTGAGCTCCTGTCCCCTTCTTGTATCCCAGAAGAGAGCCTTGTAGTTCACTTCTCTGTTGGCTGAAGAGCAAACTCCCTTGTTTTCCGTGAACCTGGTTCCTAACAGCTTCATTTGGTGTCCTTTCGTTCTCCTTCTACAAGAGAAGCTTCTTGTATTGAAAGACATCCCTCTTCATCCCTTCTGGATGTCCTTCCAGGACATCTTCTCATTTTTATGTAGCTATCACCCTCCTAGGCCTCAAGAATACATAACAGAGGCATAAGAGAGAGAGCTTGCTATAGGTGGTAGTCAAGCAACACACAGGTTGTAGACGTCTCTTTTTGTCTCTCATCAGAAATTAGACCTTGCAGCTTTTTGACTGTAAGAAGGAGGAGTCACTGTGATCCAGGATTCTTTCACTTTGGACAGTCAAGATAGGGCTGGGTCACATTTGCTTAGTTTTCTTGTCCCAGTGCCTCCCAGGAGATTTCATACCCAAAGGAAAGAACTCAGACAGTGCTCCTGGGCCACAACATGGAGAAAGTCCAGGAGACAGAGAAATACCTTTTTTCATGTAAAAAACACCAAGCTCTCAACCACAAAAAATGAACCACATCATCTTCACCAGTGATACCAGGTCAAGTTTAGATTTGCTTATTTATCTTTTAATAAATTGGAGGCTGAGAGAGGAGACTGTGAAAGAAGTCGTGGGTCCCTTACTGCCTTCTGTTTTTCCCAAGCTACTGCTTTTTCTCCATAGTGTTTTGCAGAAAGGCAGAGAGGATGGAGGTGCTGGCAAGTCCTGACCCCCCATGTCAGGCTGGGAACAATGATTTGAGCTCAGCCTGTATGTAGGTGAGATGTAGCTGAAAAGGCTGCTCAACCAAATGCTCTTGTGGCATAAAACAAGCATGTATCACCCTGGAGGGTACTAAGTAAAGTCACAAAAACCCCTTCCTTCTGTATCTCCCAACGGGACAGGAGAATAGGACACCTAACTTGGAAGGATTAACAGCAAACTGTTCTTTTGCCCATCTCTCAGGTGTGGCAGGAAATCTCTGTCCCTCTATTAAATTTGTTACCCTTTTATGACATCACTTCATATGCTGCTCAGTGAGAGGAGCACACAACGAGGACCAGAGATTGATCCCAAAATGCTTCAGGAGTGGGTAGCTTCCCTGTTTTCCCAGCTTTGGGCACCAGGGGTTCAAGAACAAACTCCTGAGAGTTTCACTGCATGGGGTTCACCTGGGTCACAGAGGTCTGTGCGTCAGCTGTGCATCATCCCTGACACTGTGGAGATGTGTTCAACTCATCATAAGATGAGGTCTGCAGGGGAAGCAGAGGCCTCCCTGTCTCAAGAAACTAAGCAGGGGGCTGGTAAACCAGTCCACAAGATTTTCATGGTACCACCAAACCTCACCAGTATCCAGCCCCTTCCATTCCTAGGGCATGGATAGAAGGTGAGGAGCTGAGCTCCACAAGCATCTGGGGAAATAAAAAAACAACTGGCTTTTCTGGCTTCATGTCAAGATGGAAAACAGATGGGATCCTTGTACTGTGGGTTTCTTCCTCCCTGGCAAGCAGATGTTGTAACCTTTTCTAGAGCGAGTTGGAGAAACGTGCCCTCTTCTCCAAGACCCAGCCAAGCTCCCCACCAAGAGAAAAGAGATTAAGAGATACTTTCTTGGCCCAGCTCACAGCCTGCAGCCTGACTAGCCTGCAAAGAGGGTGTAAAAGAGAGTGTGCATGGGGGCACTGACACCCACTTCATCATGGCTTTGCATCCCTGGGAAAGGATCTGCAAAGAGACTCAGGAGTGTTGGTTGGCTCAAGGCGGAGCTCCTTGCACAGCCTGTGTGGGTATTTTTTAAGCATATGTAGTCAATTGTGACCTGGTTGTAGAAACGAGTGGGAAGTCTGGGTCCTTTGTGTGCAGGAAAAGGCAGGTAGTAGGTTTAAGGGTGGCCTGAAAGGCAGAGGGCTGGGAGAAAAGAAAGTGCAACAATCAAGGAAAAGAAGGGAATGAAGTCACTGATTGCTTCTCAAGGCTGTATTTTAAAATGTCACCTGATTGGTTTTCAAGCCAGAAAGGTTTCAGGTCCAGTGGGTTTCCCGTAATGATGGTAAAATAAGGAGGAGCATTGAAAGGAATTTGTAAACTTCGTATTTCTTTCCCAGTTTTTTAAAGTTTCATGAAAAGGACTTTTGTCCTTCCTGGCTGGAAATCAAACTTGGGAGTAAAAACCTGTCTATGTTCACCAAGAGAAAAGACTTTTTCTCAGCAAGGTTTCCAATACTTGGATTTGTGACATTGGAGGCTTTTTTTTTTCTTCTTTTATTTAGGAATAAATGTTTCTCTGTGTCTATGCTTTGCAAAATTCCGTGTTGTGCTCGCTTATCTGTGGAGAAGCAACCTTTTTTGTAGGCAAAGTCCCCAGAGCTGAAGGTCTTCAGCCTCAGGAGGGGACTGAGACATTTACAAGGAAAATATCATGCTGCCACCTCCTTCATTTGACGATGACATTGCAAGGTGGATGGCCATCTTCCAGGTGATCTGTGCTTCATCAGCTGGAGCAGGGAAACCACAGACCAAGGGCTCTTCTGGGTCTACTCTTCTCCAGCCACAGCTGGAGAAAAGGCAGAGCACCCTCTAAAATGTGCAGCAGTCAGTTTCTGGAGCCCTTATTAAACCATACGGTTACATCAGGCAACGGGCAACTCATTGCAGCCTTTACAACACACCACAGAGTGGAGATGACAAGAAAATGAGGATGAGTTAGTAGGCATCTCAGCTCATGGATAAGTAGGGAGCAGCCAGTCCCTATGAGCACCACAACAAACACTGGGACTGTGTCCTGGCCTAACACACTTCTTAAATAAGTCATAGTCGAGCCTGGAGTTTCTACAAAGCTTTCCTTTAAGAGAAGGAGATACAACTTCATCATGCTAGCAAGTATCAAAGAAGGAATCATGCACCAGCACCCGAGGGCCATTCAAGAATCAAAAATGTGCAGAGCCAGAGTTGGGGACAGGATCACTGGAACAGGGAAAATTGCCTAACTTTAGCCCAGCAGCTTGATCCAATGCTAGTCCTGGAGACCCACCTGCAAACCATGCCGAGCACCACCAGCTTGCACAGACCCCCAGAACGGATGGATTCAGCTCTTAGGTGCTTAGTGTGGAACGGCCTGCCAGGGATTTGGTGAATCCAGCTTAATTTCCACGTGTCTTCTGGTGAAATCTGTATTGAAGCCATTATGATAGCGCGGGCTTTTCCAGATGTGACAGTAAATGTCTGCAGGCACGCTTTTTAACAGTCTGCAGGGTTAGGAAGACATTTTATGATCTAGGTGGACGAGGCTGTTTAATGTCTGAGCAAAAAAAAAAAAAATAATAATGGCAAAGAGCTGCCTAACAAGTCTTTTTTCTGAGTGATTGCTAGCCAGGCTAATGTGTATTTGGTCATAAACCAGCTGGGACATTTGGGATGTATTAGCCAACTTTTGCATAACATATGCAGGAAGATGCTGAGAAGATACAACCAGTATGTTATGATGGTGTATGAAACTATTGAGTTACACGGTACAAAATTTGAGTTACTTTAACAAGGTGACCCTTGTCGCTGGTGTGGACGTGGTTCACATGAAAAGCGTAGATTTTTGGTGTGACATTTCCTTACGATATTTCATCTGTGTTTCCCTTTTTTGCCCCTATCTGCAAGACATTTTTTTTTTCTTTCCTATCAGCCTGAGGGTCATTCAGATATGACAGTAATGAGAAACAGACACGTACCTCCAAGAAAGGGGGACACCTTCATTTTAGTGGCAGGAGACCAGTGACCATTTTGTCATCATCTGGGAAGTGCTAAGTCTGCCACTCCTGTGGGAAATTACACTTTTTAATAACAGCCCTGTTTAGTAGTGGTGTGACCTGTGTGAATGGCTTATGGAAAGGGTGACTGGAAGATGAGGCGGTCTTCGCTCTAGAGTGTCCTTGTACTTGAAGGTGGACAGTGCTGCTACGTTGTGTTTGATGAAGGATATCTGGACAACCATCTAATTTCAGACTGTGTTATAAAATACAACCTGAAGTCCTTAGCAGTCCCCATAAGTAGGTTCTCGTTGCTTCGAAGCCGTAGAGGAGCTGGTTTAAAGATCTCTGAAATAATTCCTGGTATCTCAGGGAAGATCTTCGCTGCTAAGTAAGAGAGGTCCCGGGTGCAAGCTCAGGTCTTGGAGCATCAGTTGTCCACGCTGCTTCGCTGTTAGCTCTCTCTCAAACACTGCTCTCAGGCAGAGGAGGGCCAAGGTGTTTGGACACAAGCCATGCTGTGACACTTGGCCTCAGGGCCAGCGAACCAGCTCCGGTCGGCTTTATTTAGTAGAGTAGGTGTTGCTGATGAGACTGCACTGCTTTTGGCTCCCTCTGCCCTGCGCAGTCCTTCCATACTGTCCCGGCAGGCTTTGCACCTTCGAACACCCCCACAAGTCTTTATGCCACATCTCAGAGCTCGTAACACCTACCCTCAGTTTCTTACTATAAAAACATTATTCTGGCAGGCTGCAGGGCAGCCCACTTAATATTTCAGACACTTTGAACTGAACCCCCCCATCCCTCCTCCAATAATTACTATGAACTAGGGCCATGGGGCATCATACAGAACCCAGAGGAGGCTGAAGGCCAAATGCCACGTGCTGTGGACCAGGCAGTCTGCTGGCAACCCTGGGCTGTGTGCAGCGATACAAACCAGGCTGCTCGACTGGACTTCAGGGCTTGAGGGGAGTACAACCCTCTTTTTTTTTTTGTCACTACAAGGGAAATCATCGTGGATTTAGAGGAACCATTCCCTTAGAAAACAAGAAAGACTTTTCCCAGTGCAGACATTGGAAATAGTTCGTGAGATATACATACACAGAATCATAGAATGGTTTGGGTTGGAAGGGACCTTAAAGATCATCGAGTTCCACCCCCCTGCCATGGGCAGGGACACCTCCCACTAGACTAAGCTGCTCAAAGACCCATCCAGCCTGGCCTTAAACACTTCCAGGGATGACACCATCCAGCAGCCACAGCTTCTCTGGGCAACCTGGGCGAGAGCTTCACCACTGTCACAGGAAAGAATTTCTTTCTAGTATCTAATCTAAATCTCCCCTCTTTCAGTTTAAAACCATTACCCCTTGTCCTATCGCTACATTCCCTGATCAAGAGTCCCTCCCCATCTCTCCTGTAGGCCCCCTTTAGGTACTGGAAGGCTGTTATAAGGTCTCCTCGGAGCCTTCTCTTCTCCAAGCTGAACACCCCCAACTCTCTCAGCCTGTCCTCACAGCAGAGGGGCTCCAGGCCTTGGAGCACCTTCTTCTGACTTACCAGCTCAACTTTGTGTGATGAAAGTCACGGCTCAGATAAATCTTCCTTTGGTAAGACACGTGGCAACACTCAAAACCCAGTAAGTTTCCATTAATACCCTTGGTTCAGTCCGCAGCACAACAGAGCACTTTAACAGGGTTATCAAATGCAAGGTAATCCATGGCAGCCAAATGTGAGGTCATTCACATCAACTCAACTTACCACAAAAAAGTGTCCAACTCCTGCCTGCCTTGCGTGGAGAATGTGCGCTGGGACAGTTACTACATCTCATCTCAGCCAACATGTGGTGATGCCATGTGGGCTGCTGTAACTAGGTTGTGTGTTTGAGTTCCAGCATCCAGCTGCTCACAGAAGATGGGTTGCATCTCCTCAAAGGGGCGGCAGATGTGGACTGCTCTGTGAGAAAGAAAACCCAGCTTGTCTTTAATCCAGAATGCATGGGTTTGACATTCCAGGCATATCTTGACATTGCAGCAGATGATAGTACAGCCAACCTCCACGTCCCCGCGCAGCACAAGCAGGATAAGTTGTTATATATACAAAAGGACCTTGTGCCAAAATGCTTGTGGTCTAAATCTGTTCAATAGCCTGGATGAGGTCTACAGGAGTGACTTGACTGTGTAGGAAGAGGTGCTCAGCAGGTGCTCAGGCAAAGACTTTGCATAATATCATGGACATACTTTGGACTCTGGTTGCTCAATGAGAAAATGACTGAAAGGTCACTACTGAAAAAGCTTTCCTGGCTTTGGCTTGAGGAATTTGCATCTCTTGACTCAATGACCTTGTTGTTAGCCTGGAAGAGGCAGTGGAGGTGTGAAAGCCAGTGGCTCATCTCCCAGTGAGTCAACCTCATGAGCCTTTTCCTTCACCCCTGACTGCACATGGACACTGCTGTCTCATTTCTGTAGGTGTTGGGGGAAGATTCCTTAAATCTTTCATCTGGCTCGCCTCAAAGGAGATAGTTGTCTCCATGTTTTGTCTTCAGGCATCATTGCGTGAAGTTGCTCTGGAGAATCCAGGTGAGGCAGGGCAAACGAAGCAGGCTTGCCAGCTGAGATATCAGTTCATCTGCAAGGGTGGAAGTGGTGTGCCTTGGTCAAACAATAAAAGAGGCTCGACAGGTCTTCAGAGATAACATGGAAGGGGAAATGTCTTTCTCTCAGTGAGCCTAAAAAGAGAGGCAGCTCCTTCAGCACCCACCTCTCTGCTGAAAAGGAGATCACAGGGGCCAACCATGTCTTTTATAAGATGGAAATATGTCTACTTACTGACTTCAGGCAGCGAGGAGATGGCAATTTTTCACCACTGTCAAACCAGGCTGGATTTGAACTGGCATCCAAAAGATACCCCAGCAGGCTTGTAAGCCCTTGGATGTCTCTCCCTTCTGAATTTCACTGAATTTCACTGAATTTTTTTTTAGAGTTGGAAGGGACCATAGAGATCATCTAGTCCAACTCGCACTCAGGTCTCAGAGGCCATGGGTGTTATTGCTACAATAAACATTGATGTTAGCTCTCTGTCTGCCAGGTATACTGCACTTCAGAAGTGCCACACGTATTCCCAGCCTTTAGGAGTTTCCACAAATCCTACCCGTTCAAAGCAGATCCCACAGCTGCTTCCCCTGCAAAAATCCAGCTGCATCTTCTATTGTGCCTTTACAGTGATTATCTGAATATTTTCCTTAAGTTGAGCAAAGCTGCAGTTTATACAATCTTCACCTCTAAAGCACGAAGGGAAAGAAGAAAATAACAGGGCACAATGTCTCCTTTAACTATAATTCCACCAGGGCCAGCCATGCTACCGAAAGGGAAATCCCTGCACAAATTAAGGAAATTCAGATATTTCTTTCATTCTAAGAGGCATTCCTGACAGAGCCAGGGCTTGTTTCCAGAGACATGGCCACATTCCAGCATCAGAGAAACTTTATTATGCAAATATTGACCAGCGTTGAAGGAAACAGCAATAAAAAACTGTCAAAGGTGACAAAAGCTATTGCGCTTGGGCTGTAACATTTGAAGCCAAATTTTGGGAGCATTGTTTCACTGGTGAGATGTCTTTTGGAAGTAGAGGGTAGCAGTGAATGGTCTGTGTTTCTGCTTTTTTTATTTCTTCTTCTTTTCTTCGTATTTTGTTTTAATTGGGGCAATTTTAGTCCTGGAAATGGTGACGGAAACACTAGCGAATGCACAGAATCCTGTTATTGTCCAGGACTTAGTTGCGCAACGATCCAAACAATGATCCAACGCGTAGACCAAAACTAATAAAGACCTACCTGGCAGGAACATGAAGAGGAACATTATGTGTTATGGACTGGCCCCAGGAATGAGAACACTGGGTGGAAGAATATTGGAAAAAGATGGGAACTCCACCTCCAGTGAAGCTGATGGAAAAGTCCAAAGGAGGCCCAGGAATGATGGGGCAGGAACTCAGTAATGATATACAAGTTGTAAGGTTTGAGGCAAAAGTCAGGGGTCACACAGATGAGGGTTTAAGTTACACATTGGCAAGGGAGAGCCGAGAAGTCTAAGTATTTGCAGCTTATGTGCAGAGGGGCTGGAGAAGACATGAGGATACAGCACAACCCCACAGGCTGTGTAGGTGAGAGTCAGGGCAGCGTCTTGCCCTTAAAATGACTTCATCTGCATCCACAGCAGAACTGAATTAAATCTTCACAAGCTGGGGAGAGACACTTTCAAAAACCATCTCTACCCATTTCTTGTCCTTACAAAAGTGACGAAAAAAGAATGACTACATTGGACTGGGTCACAGGTAGTGTCACCTACCCAGAAGTAGTCAGAAACAAATGTTTGAAAAAGTGTTTAAAAAAGCAAATAATGACTCCTTCTTCCTTTGCAATACCCTCCTAGCTTCTGACATGGGTGAATCTAAGGTACAGTTTTACCGTAATCAAATGCAAATACACCAGACCCACATTTCATCCTGAGGAACTCCTGCTGAAGCTGAAGGAGAATTTGGCCCTGAGATAAGGGCTACTTTAACCGATATTCTCTTTGCTGCTGCTTCTTTCCTTCTGTTAGACAGACCAGCTGTAAGCCATGTTTACCTCATCAGTATATAGGTGCGTCCCAATGGCTCTGTAGGATATCCTCCTTTATTCAAAAATGACCTCTTCCTTTTCCCTTCAGGCTCCCCTCATGATATATATTATCAGCAGCATGGACAGTGTGAAAAACAGAGTTTATACCCCATCCCTGAGCTGGCATATGAATCAGAAGCCAAGGATGGATGTTGCTTCTCAATGCTGGCATCTAGACAAAGATTGTTGTCAGCAAGCCCTTAATACATCATCTTCCCAAATAACAGGTAATAGGACAAGAGGAAATGGTCTCAAGTTGCACCAGGGGAGGTTTAGGATGGATATTAGGAAAAATTTCTTCACTGAAAGGGTTGTGAAATATTAGAATAGGCTGCCCATGGAAGTGGTGGGGTCACCACTCCTGGAGGTATTTAAAAGATGGGTAGAACATGGTGTTGAGAGACATGGTTTAGTGGTGGTTTTTTCAGTGTTAGATTGATGGTTGGACTCAATGATCTTAAAAGTCCTTTCCAACCTCGATGATTCTATGATTCTATATCTGACCATGGTGAATAAATTGTTCTCTTGCATTGCCTGTCTCCTTCCATTGACTATAGAGACAATGCAGTTGGCACCACACCAAATGTTAATTTGTCATGACAATTAGAAAAGTGACCCAAAAGCTCACAGAAGGTATGAGCTTTCCATGACCCCTCCTACTCCCTGTGTGTGCATGGGATCAAGCGCTTGTTCAACCATGTGATGCCACCTTGATCTACATACAATATTGCTCTTCAGGTTTGACGTCTGGGCATGGTTTAAATGAAAAAAATGTTAATTGGGACCTTTGGAAATGTCACATGTCCTTCAAAAGCAACCTGGAGTTCATGGGGTCTGGCCAAGACTCACAAAAAGGGCCACCATATTTTCTGTCTCTGCCCAAAAGCTCTGTTAAGGTGCAAACCAGGAGTTTTCCCCTGGAAAATCTTGGTCTCAGGCCATGCTGCTGCTACATGTTCAAGTTGCTTACTAGAGAAAATGTTGCTCTGTCTGAGCTGGCACTGGTCACTGTGTCTCTGCAAAGGAGAGATCTGTTGCTTGCAGAGCGGGTTACCTCATGGTTCAGGAAAATGGGGTGAGAAGCTCTTAACATTGAGTCTCTGCAAGTGCAGTGAAAAAAAATAGATGCTGGTGCTTCTTTTGCAACTTTCCATGTTTCTCAGAGCTGGCGAGGGGAGACAGCATCCCAGTCCATCTCCCCATGGCTCCCTCTCCCCTTCCCCATCCTGTTTATTTAGGTGTAGGAAGCTGATCTGGCTCTGAGGAGTACTGTCTCCAGCCTGATGTGGTCTCAGCAGAAACAGAGACAGGCAAGATATTTTACCTTACATTTAAGGAGAGGTAGGCATTAAAAAAAACCCAGCAGATAACACCTTCTCCAAATGGTTTACAATGAAGAGCCCCCTCCAAATCTGCCCCTGGGAAAATGGGATTTAGAGGGGAAAGGTAGTGGTACAGGGATTGTTTCTTCTAATATACCAGGCACAAAGTGGTCCAGGGAGCCTTTACAGTAAGAATAATGCATATACACATGCACACACACACACACACAAAAAATAAAAAAAAAAAGATGCAGAGGAATCTAGACTTGTTAAAGCCTTTTCCTTGCTGGCCCTGTCTGGCAGAGCTTGAGTTTTAAAATACCAATGCCTTTTCTTGTCACTCTCAGCTTTAATTTATTATTTTTTTAAATCAATAAATATCCCTCCACTCCTCCATCTGGAGGATTCCTCCTTCGTCCCACCACTGCCAAGCTGATCAGAGCCACCTATGCAATGCCATTTGATCCAGAACATATTTCAATCTTGGCCCGTTCTCAGCCTCATAAATTCCTGACATGATTCGGGAGGCGTTTCTGTTGGAAATAGCTCTCTGCTCCACTGTCGTATTTATAGAGATTGTTGCTGCCTCTGATCTGAGGCCAAACATTAGGAATAATTGCAGCAGGAAGCAGGACAGAGCTCGACATATTGTTTGTCTGGATTGTTTTAATTTCAAGATCGTGGAAGTACCCCCACTTACTGATGTTAGGAGAAAAAAAAAAAAAGAAAAGCATTGTTCGGGAATTTTCTATTTTAATTTTTTTCTTTTTATTGCTTTTGTTAGAAGCAAAGAGGGAATCATTGCGCTTGCTGCTGAGGACACGGAGGTGAATTAGATGTTGGTGACTTATTAATTCAGGAATCCTGTCCCTGCAGATTAGACCAGAGGTTCCCACTTTTTGTATTTTCTGCTTGTTGAAACAAAGCCAAGAAATGCACATGGCTCTGCATACACGTGTGTGTGTCTATGTGTGCATGACGGGAGGGAGGGGGGTGCAGAGCTGTAGGTGGGCCCCCAGAAACATCAGCCACACCACTGCGCCGGTCAGGGCTGAAGCTGCACATGGACAAGGTGCTAACGCTGGCAATTGGGAAGCAGCCACACATCCAGCCAAGGCGATGGCCCCTACTCAAGGCGTGAAGTCCTTGGCCACGCGGCTCAGAGCTGAGAAGGGAAAGCTGTAGGACATGGATGCCAGGAGCCTTCAGACACCCTGCGTCTGAACTGGGGTAGCTGTGTTTGGAAGTGAGAGACACATGCACATGCTGGAAGCCTGAGCTGAAGCCCGTTGAAGTCGACAGAAAAGCATTTTTCACTTCGGTAGGCTTTGGGCGACACTGGAGGTGACGCTAAGAGGGAGGATGGGGAAAAGGGCAGAGCAAAGTTTCCCCAGCACAGGGATGCCAGGCAGTCTATGAGGCGGAACCATGGGGCTCCTGATGCTCAGAAACCCCATTGTAAACATCTCCCACTCCTGTCTGACCGTTGACAAAACCATGAGGTTGTCTGGGACATCAGTGAAGGGCAGAGCAAGCTGATGAAGTGGGACCTCAGTGCAAAGAGGCAGAGGGTTCTCTTCTCCTCCCACTGCCGTGATTTCTGGGTAGTGTTGCTCTGATACAACAGGGATTTAGCCTTGCCCAAATCTTTAATGCCTTCAGAAGAAAGTACTTAATAACTTGCTTAAGTACCCATTGTTTTGGTAAAAACCCTTAGAGTCATTCTTAGGTACATGTTGAGCAACCTGGTCTAGTGGGAGGTGTCCCTGCCCATGGCAGGGGGATTGGAACTCAATGACCTTTAAGGTCCCTTCCAACTCTAACCATTCTATGACTCTATGTTGAAATGTGTTCTTGAGTAGGGGTCCTGAATTTAAGCTATTGCCTCTTGAGAAAGAAACCTGGCTGTGATTTAGTTGCTGGGTAATAGTTTTGGGAAAAGAGGAGATCTCTTCTGCCAGATCCTGGGCTGTGTTGGTTCAAGACTAGCCCTCTTGCTGGTTACCGAGAGCTCTCTTAATTGAGCATAGGTACAGGGTAAGAGCTGCCGTAAGTTCAGAGGAGAAAACCATCCACGCTTCCACAAAGAGCTACAATCATATTAGTTTAACACAAGGGAATAATAAAGAGCTCTACTCAGAGAAAAAAATAGCAAGAGCCAACATCTGGGAGCCGAAGCCAAAAAAACGTTGGTTACAAGCAAGTGAGCCTTGTAAATTGAAGGGGGAGGTTGACAGCCTGGGGCGATCTGTCAAGGAATGGTTAAAGGCTTGGCCAGTCTTCAGGGTGCCTTCAGGAAAAGATACTTTAAACAAATCCAGGTCGCTGGGCTCACTCAGCCCAGTTTTGAGGTGAAAGCGTCTGGTCCGTGCCGTGCAGGAGATCAAATTGGGCATTTGATGGTTTCTGCCACCCTTAACATCTCCGAATAGAGAAATGCCAGGAAGCACTCACGCACTTCTTAAGGTGACAGAGAAAATGGAAATGGAGCCGTCTCAAACTGCTTCTTGGATTGTCAGTGACACTGTGCATTTGCCGTTTTCCCCCAGCAACCTGTGAAATTTGTTCATACACAGTTTTGAAAAATATTGCAGTAGTGGGAAAAGAGATAAGGAAGAAAACATGTTGCGTATCCAGCTTGATCGGGGCAGAAAGCAACTGCCCCGTCTGGCTGCTGGCATGAAGATATCTTTGGTGTCCTCCATGGCGTTTCTAAGGGCAACATCCAGCACTGCCATGGCCTCAGATGCTGAGTCTACTGCCTCAATAAAAAGATGCCAGCAGCTGAGGGAGGATGGAAAATAATTATATTTTAAGATCCTGGAACAAAATGAAGGCAGAACCAAAATAGGTCTTGCGGTATACAAGCTCGATCATTCTTTCCTGAGCTCTTGCACCTTCTTGGAGGTAGGGCAGAGAGGCTAACCCAGTGCAGCCTTTCCTACACTATTACATGGGATAAGGGGCAATGGTTTTAAATTGGAAGAGGGGAGATTTAGATTAGACACCAGAAAGAAATTCTTTCCTGTGAGGGTGG
>JAOXNO010000001.1:203892645-203904219 GCA_028565335.1 Limnodromus scolopaceus | reverse complement strand
TTATTTTTGTCAGAGTTAGGTTGATGGTTGGACAAGATGATCTTGAAGGTCCCTTCCAACCTAGAAGATTCTATGACAAAGGACTTGCTGTGTTCTATAAGGAAACAGCACTGCCATAACATTGATGGGGAACCTGCATAAACTTAACGATTTCCCAAAGTCACACAGGCAGCCTGTACTTCAGGCAAGAGATGTACCAAAGTCCTCCTGCATCCCACTTCAGTGCCTTAGGTGGGTTTTCCCTTTCCATTTTTCACTGCATGGGCAAAACCCAAAGAGAGGTAAACGAAGACATGTTAAAAGTAAGCATGTCCCTGCTCTGCTGGAAAACCAGACACAAGGCAAGTGGCTGTGGGTCTTGGTGGACTTACATCTGTTTGCTATTATGCTGGAGATGGCCCGCAAGATATCTTCACCACGTCTCAGCTGGGATCGTAGCTTTTGCACAGAGGATGTGCTGGGCTTTTTCAGCATGAGTTTGACTAATGCGGTCTGGAATCAGAAGCTTTTCTGTGATGTCATGGGTAAGACACAATGTCCCCATTCCTACTAGAAACGGAGAGCTATACTCTTCTCCCAACACAGCCCTGCCACTTCCCTGCTCTTTCAATTAGGCCTTAGGGAACCCACATCATAGATTGGCAGGATGAGAAATGTGTCTGCTCCTTTTCTTGGGACTGAAAAGTTATGAAGGAACAAGTCTAGCACCAGACAATAATCACCCAACGCTCTTGAAGGAAGTATCTACCAAAACTATGCAGCCCTCCTATAAGAGCCAGCCTCCAAACCAGCAATTTGATGGTTTGCTAATGCTGTGTCTGGTTACTTAAAATATTCTGCAAATTGTAGGCCAGATAATTCCCTGATGCAATCAAACTTTGAGAAGCAATAGTTAAAATAGTTGGTAGAAGACCCAAGGGAGAAAACTGGCACAACTTCCCCTCAGAAGTCATCCCAGGTCTAGTAGAGCTCTTGGTAGAAACTATTGAAAAAGGGGAGGGGGGTGACTGAAAACGAGAGGGTAGAATTTAATTAAGCGTTGATGAAGTTCATGACTAGAGACTGTTATGGAAATAATACAGTTATAATAGGAGAGTGATAGCCTGTTAAGGAATGAGGCCATGTAAGAGACAGAAAACTAGATTTAGGAAGGGAAGGTCAATTTTCAACCTACTGGTGAAGTTCCTTGGGGCTGATATTGAGTGACAAATGATCTGGAAAAGAATCATGCTAGACGATTGTCAAACACTTCTGAGATTCCTCTAGAGGATAATGGAAAGAACCCTACACGAAGCTTCCAGAGGTCTTTCTAGGGTCAGGGTAGAGATACTGAATATGGCCAAAAATTGTTAAAGACATTTGCTTGCATTAAATGCGTATTTGTCCATTTCCAGATTCTGTAAGTGCCTGAAGAACTGCCTGTCACTTAAAAACTCACTTAAAACTTAAGTTTTAAACTTAAACTTAAAACTCACTTAAAAACGTGACTTCAACACTGAAACCACAAGATTCTGCTA
This sequence comes from Limnodromus scolopaceus, assembly GCA_028565335.1. Taxonomy (NCBI): domain Eukaryota; kingdom Metazoa; phylum Chordata; class Aves; order Charadriiformes; family Scolopacidae; genus Limnodromus; species Limnodromus scolopaceus. The sequence continues at coordinate 203,902,702 of JAOXNO010000001.1, read as the reverse complement.
TAAAATTAATTTGATAAACTTTTCATTTAGCTTCTTGCTTTTAAGCCAGTATGGTTGGTCTTCTGAAGCTTTTCCTAGCAGCCATGAGGACAACCAGCTTTAGGAAAATATGACTTGATGCTGTCAGAATTACATGTCTCTGGGCAAGAGGCGACAGTTTCTGTGGGAGTCACTGCTGAACACGTCCTGAACACCATGCATTGAACAGCTTAATGCGAGACCACGCACAGAACACATACTTCGCACTTGGATGTGTGTATTTCCTCCAGAAACACATGCTGATGATCAGCCCAGCAAGGGAACAACCCCCCTTGATTTAGCTGACCGGTGGTAACGAGAGCAGCACAACTTGGCTTTCTGAATCCTCGTCATTTACCTCTTGACACGACACCTTTCACTGCTCTCAGCCCCTGGATATGAGAGACGTGGTTTGCATCCAGGTCTAAATCCAAACCCTTCCAAGGTGTGTGAGAGTTCAGGTTTCAGCCCGCGCCTATCTCGAACGTGAACCCTTTTTAATAAAGCAGAAATCTCCAGATGCACCCAAAACAGCTGAAAACCATCAGCAAGGATAGTGCCATTTCAGCTCTTTTGGAGGAACCTCTACTCTCCCCCTTACTTTCCACCTCTCGGTCTCCATCTTGCCATCTGTTATCTCATGTAACTAGATCATTGCTTTGCATCTTGCTCGTGCCCTTCACCTGACACAGCCCGTTCCCTCTTTCCAATAAGGGTAGGAACACAGAGGATGTGCTGTGTGCACTAATCCTGTTTCTAACCCATCCCATGCCGGGGGGCCCCATGCAAACCACGCTATCAATCTGGCGGCCTCTGATGATGGAGCCCACATGGGAACTTTAGATAATGGATTACAGTGGAGGACATGTATTTTTAAATGCATTTAAGGTGTCTGGCAGTCTCTTAAGAAGCAAAAGAGGGGAAAAAAAGCAATTTAAGGGGAGACAAATGTACCCCAAATCGGTGAGAGCTTTTTGGAAAGGGGATGGGGAAAGTCCTCTGTCATGTTGTACTGCTTCACTCATCCCAACACAGGAGGTAAATAGTGAAAGTATCCTTAAAGCAGAACTCCCATAGCTGAGCACAAGGAGGCAAACAGGTAATATGGTAAACATTGCACATGGTTTAAATTATCTTTGGTAATAAAACCATTCATCATCAGCCTCCATGCTGAAGATTGAGATAGCTATTGCTCCCGAGGATTGAGGGACTGAAAGAATGAACCGTTTGCTGCTCTCTCGCTCTCTAATTTTCTCTGACCTCCATGGCCCTGGCTCAAGGTCTTCCTGCAGAATGACAGGTCAGCTGCTCTGAGCTCAGTATCCAAAAATTATAGCCTAGGATTCAAAGGTAATCGTCATCACTAGCGCGTCTCTCTGCTCACCAAGACAGGGCCTCCTCTGGCATGAGGACTGAATTATCTCTCTGCCTCGAAGACTAATCACTCGGCATCAGAGCTGAGAGAGGGATGGAGGTGTCCTATGTGTGACCCCCCCAAAGGGCTGGTGGTGATAGCAAGTCCCAGTCAGACCCCAGAATGCTGGTACTTTGTTGAGATTTCTTCACTTGACCCCATTAAAATTCTGCTTTTTATGGTGTCTTTGCATATCACGTGCAACATCAATGTGTAGGAAGCAAGAGGAGTTTCCCTCCTAGTTCCCTCTGGAGATGGATACAGCTGGCTTCTGCACATCCCTGCATGGTCTCCCAGAAGCCCAGGGTAGATCCTGTGGCTGTCCTCTGTTTAAGATCGCAACTCAGCAATCGTCCATTTAAACCGTCGTTCACAGAAGTGCATGGGAAAAGTCTTCCACATTGACCCCCAAAACAGTGGATTTTGGCATGCCTCCCTGGTGGTACCCAGCTTCCCACCTCCCTGGCATTCCTTCCATTGCTTCTCTTCCAAGCAAAATCTCCCCACCCATAAATCTGCAGATTTACATCTCCTTTCCAGCTCAGGGAACTCATGCCTCTCTCCATGTAGGTCTGCCTGAAGCAAAATACCTCTGGTCTGACACACAGTGCACACGTGGCTCTCCACAGGCATGAACCCAAGGCTGGGTGGGGATGGTTGTAAATTCAGTGCATATGCTCCATCATGGCTGGGGAGGGAATAAGATATTTCCCCTGCTTGGCCTGGTTGTAGAAACCATAGCAGGGTCTTCACTTCATGCCATGTTTTCTTTAGGTGTTATAGAATCATAGAAACATAGAATATCTCAAGTTGGAAGGGACTCATATGGATCATCGAGTCCAATTCCTTGCTTTGAGTAATAACAATGGCAGGTTGCTCTCCCAAACACATTCTTTCTGCAGCTAGTATTGCATTTCAGGGTCCCCTTATCTCCTTCTTCACAGAAGAGGGACATATCCTGAGCTATACCACAGAAAGAAGGGTGAAAAATGTGGTATTTGGTTGGGCCATGCGAGGGCTTGAGCGCTGCAATATTGGGTAAAACTGACTAAAGAGAGGCTTCATTCTATAGGTATCAGTGACTTTAAGCCACTTTTACACACACTGAGTTTCGTGTTGCAGGCTGTTTCACTGTGGATGAGGACACCATTCAGCAGAACTACTTTTCACACAGCTTTTTTTTTTTTGTTGTTGTTGCTTCAAATAGCTTCATTTAGTTCTTTCTTTGCATCAGGTTTACACCACTGCATCTTTGCCAGACCTGAATATGATTTAAACCAGCCACGGTCACGAACCCTCAGCTGCTCAGAGAGCCACAGCCCTTTTGAGGTCAAGGTGGTGCCCGTTTTGTCCAGCTGAGAACTTGGCCCAAGGACATTACAGAGGTGTGACCCTGGGAAGAGTGAGGTTGGAAAAAAATCTTTGTCTTCCAGGGGGTTACTCCGATGCACAGCTCAGGTAGAGCAGCAGAAGGCTTAGACCTGCACCAACACCTGGATTTCTGCAGGACCATGGTCACTTGAATCGGGAAGAAGATGCCCATAGGTAGGTAGCCAACACCAGGAGCACCACGTTGTGAAGTGCAAACTCACCCTTGCAATGCTGCATTAATAGAGTCAAGCTCTGTCTCCAAGAGACCACAAGAACACTTGGACCACATCACGTTGCTGGAGAAAGAGAAGGAGGAGAGCAGAGTCTGCAGTGGTATCCTCTACCAGCACCCATCTGCTCTGCAGTGGGCACCCAACCATACCTGTCTGGAGATCTCTTCTGTACTTATCACACAATGATATGGAGTTGGAAGGGACCTCTGGAGATCATCTAGTCCAACCCCCTGCCAGAGCAGGTCTACCCAGAGCAGGCTGCACAGGAATGTGTCCAGGTGGGTTTTGAATGTCTCCAGAGAAGGAGACTCCACCACCTCTCTGGGCAGCCTGTTTCAGGGCTCCGCCACCCTCACAGTAAAGAAGTTCCTCCTCATGTTTAGGTGGAACTTCTCATGTTCAAGTTTGTGCCCATTTCCTCTTGTCCTGTCCCTGGGCACCACTGAAAAAAGACTGGCCCCATCCTCCTGACACCCACCCTTTAAGTATTTATAGGTGTTGATCAGATCCCCCCTCAGTCTTCTCTTCTCCAGACTAAAAAGACTCAAGTTCCTCAGCCTTCCCTCATCAGAGAGATGTTCCAGTCCCCTCATCATCTTCATTGATCTTCGCTGTACCCTCTCCAGCAGTATCTCTTCAGTGCTGGAGCAGAGAGGGAAATTAAAAACAAGACAGTGGCCATAAAGACACCCAGAGATACAGGGTGGTGGCTGGTCTCTGGCCAGCTCACTAGCTCCACCATAAAGCCCCTCACTGCTCTGCTGCAGTCAGCGGGCCCCAGATTTACAGACATCGATGCTCAGCTCCTGTTTCAGAGCTTAATTTACTATTGAAATGAGTGAGAAATCAGGTGCCTAAACAAGAAGGTAGACACAGAACCGCCTCTGTGGATTTGGTCTTGCAAGTCTGGCCAATAAATATCTGGAATGTCCCATCCCCTGTTGAGGGTCTGCTCACACTTTGGTTCCCTGAGCCCTCGGTAACGCTACTGTCTGCAACAGCAGGGTCTGGGTATCAGGGCAAGGACCACCATCCATAAATCCGCTGCTTAACGAGATACAGAGAGCTTATCTGGCCCCTCTATGATTTGTGGATTTGTTATTATTTAAGGTACATTTCCAATCCTGCTGCAAAGTCCACGTGGCACAGCAAGGTTTGCAGTAAATTTTATCTAGCGAGTGAAAAGCAAGTAGGGGGGCAAAAGCTCATTTTCTGTCTGAAGTAGTGTGGGTTTTGATGGTTTGCATTTTGCTCATGCCACCTGCTCTGAAGTCAGGAGGGCAGACTGAAGCTCCATCAGGCTTTTTTTGGATGTCAAAGAGTTGCGATAGGGTTACAATAGGGAATTTTGGTTTTTTTCCCTTGAAGCAATGACCTCAGCTCCCAGGGAGGACTGTTACTGTCTTAGCAGTGCTATCTTTTGGAGCAGATACAAAGCTGAGATCTTGTTCTTTGAGGTTTTACACAGTCTGTGCCCCTTGTTTTGGTGACTTTCAGTGCCCCAGATGTCCTGGCAAAACTCCAATTCTGGCAGGTACAGGGGACATGAACAAGTAAATCTAAAATAGCTGTGGCAAGTGAAGATGCTCCCACCCTCAGCCTTTTCTTTCCACCTTTCCCCCTCACCGTACATATTCCTAATCCATGCCAGTGCAATGCCAAACCTCTTTTATCCTGTCCTACGTGTGCAGGGACGCACTTACCCAAGCAGCATCCCTTCTCCGTGAAGGGTATATCACCAGAGCTATTTGACTTGGGAGGTGATCATCCCCTTGTACTCGGCAATGGTGAGGCCTTACCTCAAGTGCTGTTTCCAGTTTTGGGCCCCCCACCACAAAAAGAAGACCTTGAGGGGCTAGAGCGTGTCCAGAGAAGGGCAATGGAGCTGGTGAGGGGTCCAGTGTACAAGTCTTGTGAGGAGAGGCTGAGGGAGCTGGGGGTGTTCAGCCTGGAGAAAAGGAAGCTGAGGGGAGACCTTCTTGCTCTCTCCAGCTCCCTGAAAGGAGGGTGTAGAGAGGCGGGGGTCGGTCTCTTCTCCCAAGTCACAGGCAATAGGACAATAGGAAATGGCCTCAAGTTGCACCAGGGGAGGTGTAGATTGGATACTAGGAAAAATTTTTACACTGCAAAGGTTATTAAGCCTTGGAATGGGCTGCCCAGGGAAGCGGATCCTGGAGGTATTTAAAAGGTGAGTTGACATAGTGCTTAGAGACATGGTTTAGCAATGGTTTTTTGCCAGAGTTAGGTTGATGGTTGAACTAGACGATCTTACAGGTCCCTTCTAACCTAGACAATTCTATTATTCTATGATTCTATGACTCTTGCACCAGTAGTTTTGCAGTAACTTAGGTCTGAAATCACTCTGCTAACTGCAAGAGATTTTCCTGGATTTATCCTGGTGTTCTCAGTGAGGCTACACTGAAACCAGAGAGCCCAGGGGCACTTCAGAGAGCAGAGGTGCAAGGTCGGGCTATAGACTTGCTCTGTGATAGTGAAGCATGATCCATGTACATCCCCATAGAATCACAGAATCACAGAATGATATGGGGTTGGAAGGGACCTCTGGAGATCATCTTGCCCAACCCCCTGCCAAAGCAGGTCCACCTAGAGCAGGTTGCATAGGAAAGTGTCCAGGTGTGTCTTGAATGTCTCCAGAGAAGGAGACACCACCACCTCTCTGGGCGGCCTGTTCCAGGACTCTGCTACCTTCAAAGTGAAGAAGTTCCTCCCCATGTTTAGATGGAACTTCCTGTGTTCAAGTTTGTGCCCCTTAACTCTTGTCCTGTCAACGGGCACCACTGAAAAAACCTCTCTCCCACATTCTTCTCTACATGGTGTATGGTCCAGGCAGGTGGGGGACCAGGACCCTGCCTCACCTCTCTGTCTTGGTCTGTTCTGCAGGATCCCAAGAAATGTGTTACTTTCCCTCTCGTTACACAGCTTCCCAAACATCTTCAAAAAACAAGCCTTGAAAAACCAAGGTTTCACGCTTGAATTTTCCATAAGCCACTTGGGTTCCCCCATCACCTTCCAGCTGCATTCCTGAGATTTAATTATTCTCCTCTCTCCCTCCTTTTGTATCGCATGTGATTTGCCAGAGGGTAAGGCAATGGTGGCTTATCACCAGATGATGTTACCTTTTAACTTTCTCTGCTCAGGCCTCAGGAAAGAGCTCCCCTCCCATGGCCAGCCGTGACCTTTCTTGTCCCGTATGGGACACTGCTGCCAACCCGCCACCAGGACACAAACACACCAGATGTTGTTGAGATCAAGAGACATTCTGCTCCAAACCCCCTTTTTATTGCTATTATGGTTATATTAGAAACTACTGAAATTTATGGGTTGGAGTCTGACAGGTCAGCCCACTCCCCATCTTTAGCCTCCTCTTCTCTGATGTTTTTTTTGTTAAAAAGTCAGGGCTACATTTGCAGAAGGAGGAGGAAACAAAAGAACAAAGGAGCAAACCATTTGCCAGCTTGCAGGACGACAAATCTGAAAGTGTTTCCTTTAGAGTCAACAGCAAAAGTCCCACAAACTCCAATGGTGAAGACTCTCTCTGAAGAAATGGAGATTCTTGAAAAAAAACCCACCCCAACCCCAATGGACCTCTTATATTGTCATTACTCTCCTGAATTTCTATGGTATCCTCTTAGAATCATAGAATGGTTTGGGTTGGAAGGGACCTTACGGATCATCTAGTTCCAACCCCTCTACCATAGGCAGGGACACCTCTCACTAGACCAGGTTGCTCAAAGCCCCATTCAGCCTGGTCTTAAGTCTGTGTTCCAACTCTCTGCTTTACAGGGATGCCCATTCCTATTCTAGCTCCATTTTTGATGCACCCCGATCGTCTCCTTGCCAGACCTGGAGGTGCATTTCTTCATGCTCTCACCACCACCTCTCTGGCCTTCTCTCCACCTTCTCAATGAGTTTGCAGCCAACGCATTATCCCATGCACCTCCTGGGGAGGAGTCCTCACTTTTGGATGAGAAGATAAGGTTTCCACCAGTGTGACAATATCGGTGTTCCCTTAATAAGGAGTCAGAGTTACAATATTGTCGTGTGTGGCCTTTGCTGTACCATAAACCTGTATTATACAGGTTCAGATTACTTGGGGCGATGAAGGTTTTCCCTTTCTACTTTTTATTCCACTGACCAGTGTCCCATCAGAAGCTTCAGGGATCCAGGGAAAAATGGGAAGAGCAATACTAATAGATCCTTGGGGATCAATTAGTAAACCTATGGATTGCATGCGGGAAGTCTTGAAGAACATTCTTACTGCACGTTGGCATTAAAAAAAAAAACAAACCACGAAAACGACAGAAGGAACCAAAGCTCCATGTAGTTCAGAGTGGTTGGAAAGACTCTAGGTAATGTGGTAATGTCAGAGGCAGGGGCAGAACATGGGATCTCCAAAGGTCTTCTGTCTTTCTGGGAAAATTCCTTGTAAAGACCCACTCTGCACCAAGGTTTGCATTTTGTCCATGATGAATCCCAGCCCAATGGCCAAGTCTCCTTCCCCACCACCACCGCTTTGACTTCCACAGCCCTGCTTTTTCTTGCAGTCATTTAGTCAAGCCAGGTATTCCAGCAAAAACCGCTCATCAGAAATGCAACATAAAGTGGAAGTGACCCCTGACACTAGCTTAAAATTAGACTCGATGAGCCTACAACCAGGAAACTGTTCCCCCAGCCCCCTTTAAAATGTAACAAATGAAAAACATTTGGTTGCTATTACCGGTGATTATGATAAGCTATGTTAAAATATGAAGTGGGGGAATTTATCTTTATTTCCTGGGATAGCATTGATGAAAAATATGCTGCTCCATCTTGATTTTCAATCACTCGAATGAACTCTGTCATGCATTTATCTTTATTTGGCTTGATGTGTGTAACTGATCCGGGGAGGGAGAGAGAGCAGGGAGAGGGAGGGCAGGATTGGCAATTTAATCTGATGCAGATAAGTTTATTAGCTGCCCTCAGATGTGTTCCTGACTGAACACAAAGGACAAGGCTGCGTGTCAGATACCTCATCATAGCCCTTCAGGGAGAAGGCACAGCCTCTGTCGCGGCGTAACCTTCAGCAAATGGTTTACATCAGTTTTCATTACGCTTACGGTCTCTCTCTAGTAATTTTCTGCCAGAGCCTGGGGGCTGGGTGGGTCCTTCTCTCCACTGGGGCTTTTCCTCTGCAGAATGAAAGCAAAGTCTTGGACAAGAAACGAGGTCAAAGCTAGCATCTCTCCCTGCCTCCCCCTCTCCTGTAGGTGAGATTCAAATAATATCACTCAGATTTGTTGCACCTAAAGCAGGGTTAGGAGACCAGATTTTGGCAAGATGAGGTGGAAGAGGGCTTGGGGGCTTTTTTTTTTTTTTTTGTGTAGGGCCAAGTTTTTGCAAAGTTGTCTGTAGCACAAGCTGGTCGCTGAATGGCAGTCCCACTGCTCGATGCTGCCCCAGGAACCGCAGGAAGACCTGGCAGAGGTTCTCCTATGGAAAACACGAAGCAGCTTTCTGGGAGTAGCACTAAAGCAGAGGCAGCAAGTCCACACTGCCTGACTGCCCAAGAAATCAGTAGCTTTGCTATTGACTTCCATGGGAATGGACTGCAAAGAGTTAATTATATATATGCACCTACATATATATTTCTGATTCAGAATTGCTCTTTTTAAGCATTCAGGGGTGAGCATTTTTCAGCTGGTGCAAACTGTGGAAAGTTGTGCTGCGATCCTGAGGGCTATATTGAGTTTCACCAACTAAGAACCTGACCGAGAGCTTTGGGGACTTTGTGGCTGAAAACCCCAGAACCATCAGAAGAATATTACGTCTCCAAGCAATTAGCACTCATTGAGCTGTCCTGAAAAACATCTCTTTCTAATAACTCTTGTTGTCTGTGCTGTAAAGGGCTGAGCTGAAACGAGGATGTTTCTCCTGGAGCAAAGCTTGACCCAGCAGAAGAACAGATCTGTTCAGAATTTCCCCCCCACTTCTGTTTCAGTCACTTAACCCAAGTGCATTACAAATTGTAAATCACCCAGACAGTTCCCTGCCTTCACCTGAGTATATCCTGATGGTCGCACTGCCCAAGAAATCCACTCAATTTTCTTTTGTGGTTTTTTTTTTTCCCCTTTACAAGAAAAAAAAGAAGCCCAACCCTCTCATGCAGCACAGCTCAATTTAACAGATGTTTGCTCATTTACGACAAAGTCCTGGTTACAAGATGGAGTAACTCGTCTGGTTCTCAAACAAAAGCAACTATATTACCTTGATGCAAAACCCTGCTCAGTCTTGGGAAGAGGAAACATTAGAAATAACAACAGGTGAGACCTGACAGAAAAGACGTAATGGCTCGCTTTGCAGAACGTGTCCGAAACCATTTATTGCCCGTCTCTCTCAGCAGAGAGGAAATTTCAGGAATGATTTCTCTCACTTGTTCTCGTGGTTTGTATTTTTACAGGAGGCGTTTGTATTTCCGCCGTTGGACGTTTGCCCCGTTTGTGCCGGTGCTGCGCAGGAGCTATTCTTCTCTGGGGTGTGCTTCACCCTCTGTCTTTGCAGATCCTTGCTCCCATGCAAAGAGGAGAGAATAGCAGGACAATTTCCATGGACAGACCTGGAAGGAAGCCATCTCCATTAAGCAAAGAGACGCTGATGAAGAAGAGATGAATTTGAAGTCACCCCAAGGCTGACCACTTAAGCTGCACAGCCTTTTTAGTAGGACCTGTAGAGATAGGACAAGGGGTAATGGTTTTAAACTGAAAGAGGGTAAATTCAGACTAGAAGTAAGAAAGAAACTTTTTACACTGAGGGTGGTAAGACACTGGCCCAGGTTGCCCAGAGAGGTGGGAGATGTCCTACCTCTGGAAACATTCAAAGCCAGGTTGGACAGGGCTCTAAGCAACCTGGTCTCGTTGAAGACGTCCTTGCAGGGTCCTAGACATCTTTGTAGGGTCCTGCACCTGGGGAAGAAGAATGTCAGGCACCAATACAGGTTAGGCATGGATCTGCTGGAGACAAGTTC